>OW119923.1:71053146-71678146 GCA_933210815.1 Meta bourneti | reverse complement strand
AGCAGTATAGTTGTCTTGTTTTGATTAGTTTGATAACTAAACAAAATGTAAAACGTTGAATTGCATGTTTAAAACAGGTCTTTATATTTTGTTATTCACATCTCTCTACATTAGCTTGACAACCTAAACTCTACTTAAACATCCTAACCTACCTGGGGAATTTCTCTAGTTAATTCATATAAATGTGTTATAGTAATAACACTATGGAACAATTTATATCAAAACAGTGATTTGAAAAATCTTTAGACAAAATTTATTTTATAAGTCTCCTAATTTTTAAGAAAGTTAGAAACATACGATTATATGTGAACTTTCACTTAAGTAATGAGCCTGTAAACACATTTTAAATTGTTTGTTTAGAGTATTACTGGGCAGGAAAAAAAATAGATTAACAAAATGTGTTTACGATTTCATTTATAATTTTTAATTCCTATAATAATTGATTGAAACTTCAAAAGCAAAGTACAGTAGAATACAATGTACACTTCAATAAAAACACTACAAGTTATGACAAAAACATGCTACGCCGTTCGTAGAATTAAAACAAATTTTACAGAACTGAATTCTAAGTAGTGAAACCTAGTAACCTTTGTTTTTTACTTAAAGGAGTTTAATTTCAAACAATGAAGGGAACAGAAACTTGTGATAAATTTGTAAAGCGATATTGCTTCAGTTTTTCAGAAAATTATTTTAGTTACTTTTTTATTTATGTAGTGATACTCGAAAATTTTAAGAACCAATTTTTCAAGAAATGGCTTTCTCTTTTTTATCTCTAATTTAGTTTGATTAAATCTTCTAAAATCGGTTGTTTTAAAACCTAATTTTTCCTTTAAACTTCATTTTTTTATTTAGTTTCACATTTTACTTTGATTAAGTTTTTACTTATACTTATTTTTTCGCTGAATAGTTCACATGGTATTATAGGCATTAGTAAAACACTTATACTCACACAAACTTCGGAAGTCAAATAGAGGCAACTTGTAAGGAAACCTATTTTAGTTCAACTTAATTCGTTTTCTCTAGTTTTAGTTGATTGGTGTCGGTGTCCACCCAAGTATCAAATTTAATCATGAACGGATAATGACGTTTTAACCATTTGCAAATTCCTATCACAATAAAGCCTTTTACGAGGAAATTCATCAATAGTTTGCAAATACCCAGAATAGTTCTGCATGTGAAAGTGTGTTCTAGGGCGAGTTCAGTTTTTGGAAAATTTCTGCAGTTCGATAAGAACTTATTCCACTCTTTATTTTCAATTCTATAGAGTGGCATCTTATAGTTTTGGTGATGGCTCCTTTCGAATTTAATTCAGATTTAATGACACATTTTAACTTTTTTATCTCTTACTTTGTACCTCGCCACGACATGCATTATAGATTTCAATTCGTCTACAATCTCATTTCCCACTATTCCATGATGCCCTGGCATTCGCTGTAAAATGTACATCTTCCCAGCTGGTTAACATCGGCAAGAAAATGACGAATACCTCGTGTTAGCCTTGAGCATTCTTGTTGTATTGTCTCAAGGCTGGCCTCTGACCCACAAAAGATTATTAATCAATTAGCTCTGTCTGTATCCATTTGTGAAGCATATGTATTCAAAACCTGTTGCCGTAGGCTTACATGTGATGTTGGAGGCTATGTTTGCCTACACCCATTTTTTGTTAGATTATTTTGCCATTTTCTAAGATGAGATTAACCAGCTTCACTCTTAACTATGGTCTCATCCAATGATCCTTCTGTAAATTGCATACAAAATCACATAGATGCATACAAAACCCAAAAAAGGAACCCATTGACATTGGCAGACGGTTCCCTTTTTGAACAAGAATCATGAGGTGTGTCCAGTTTTAGTAAAACAAAAAATTATACAAAGATAACCTAAAGACAACTTTTTAATTTGAATTTTCTATTTGCATTTTATTTTGGTCCTAAAAATAGTGGACTACCGAAACGTCCACTGACTGTTTTGCTCTTAATATCTTTAATAGTTGATTTTTTAAGCTTTTATAAAAAAGCTACAATTTCGGCAAATATATTTCAATATATTTCTACACCTTGGTAGAAAAAGAGCAAATGTTCAAATTTGCAGATTTTGAGTTACGTCCACAAATTACTTCAATGGAATGAAAGTTAAAATGAAAATACTCTTGTTCTCTTGTCAATACATTGTAAATATATTGAAACACTTGAAAGTATTTTTATATGCTGTATTAAAAATAAAAATAGAAAATTACCAAATAAACTTAACAAAAATTTTAAAATTGACATTGGTCTTTTTTTCTGCCGGGGCCATGGTAGACAAGTGTGTAGAGTCACGGATTAGCGGTTGTTGCACGTTCGAAAATCGATCCAGCCAAAGACCATCGTATATGCGAGGGCTGGTGCACGTTAAATATATCATGGCCTCAAATGTCCTCTCTTTGGCATGTTGTGGAAGTTTGGAGAGTAGGTGGGGTGTCAGCTTAGGTGTTGACCTCGCCATCTGACCGAGGTTCAAAATTACGAGGTGTGTTGTTCTCAGATCTGTTATACTTATTTACATGAGAGGTTTATAATGAGACATTCGGCTGTTTCATATAGTTCATCACACTTTCATTCCATGATGCATATTTGTGATTCATGGATAATTCCAAGTTTGAGATAGTTGATCACCAAGTTTAGTTTTCTCTCTTCTCAAACTGATTTAATTTAGCTATCACCTCATTCGATTTTTGGAAGGGGTGTCTCAAAACTACTACAGCTCTGGATGATGTATGATAGAAGGATTACACAAAACTAATTTTGTGGAACCCTTCTGTTTGATGTTGAGATCAAACTGGTTTAATTTAATATTAGTACCAAATAAAAACTTTACACATTTAGGAACACACCGCGCTCTTGTCTAATTAACTACAGTTTTAACTACTATTTTAACTTTATTCCAAATATATTAGTTTCGCTTTGAATATCATCGTGTTCTCGATTCTGGTACCGACGGAAATTCTCAATCCAGGTTTTATGGTCTATTTTTCCGTAGCGGGAGTCACTTGACTGGGCGTGATTATAGGACTTCAATACTAGTTCCGTACTACAACATTGGATGAAAAAAATTCAAATATGTAACAATACTGTAAAATACTATTAATACTTAGTTAAAAGTTTCTTTGATCAGAAAAGTATTCACACAGACATAATTATCATATCTTGACTGGCAGGTAGAAATTCGAACTTTGATTAATATAGAATGAACAACTTGGTTAGATTAGATTTCTGGTAGAATTCTGTCCCATTCTGATGGCATTTGCCACTACTGACATCATAGATTGTTCCCTGACGTATGATCTTAAAAACACACGGAATATAAGGCTAAAATAAGAAAAACCAAGAAAAGCGTAACGATGTATCGGAAAAGGTAATTTTCACCAGTCTCCAAAACCAATATTTCATTACCGGTTTTCAAACCCTAGCTCCAGTCCACAAGTTCACAGAGACATTACACGAAATACACCCAATTATCTGGAAAACCCCAGCACCTCCAAATAAGACCGATCATCTAGGGCACTTTCCCCTTTTCTTGAAACCTGTCACAAGCACGTTTGATAACCGCTTACATTCGGGGGGTAGAGCCGAGGCGTGCTATTGATAGTATCTGGCTCGTTCTCCCCCCTGCCACTCCCCCGTCCTCTTGATCTCTTTCCCAAAAGATGCAGCTCCCCATTCCACGTAATAAAAGCACGATTATAGTGCATTTTATTATTCCCCCTTTGTGCTGCCGTAAAAATTGTTGGCTTCGCTCTATTTGGGGGAGAGTAGAAAGACTGCCACTGTCGTCCGAAATAACATGCAGTTTAGGTTGCTTGAGTTATGGAATGCCAATCGTTTAAAAGGAGGAGGCTTTTTAGTTTTGGTCTTTTTGTCTCGTTTTTGTTGCTGTCAAACGTTTAAGACCGGCGCTCGTTACATTTGTGTTTGTTGTCGGGCAAGCATGTTTCTAAAATGGTGAGACTGTACAGGGATGTGATTCGCAGCAACTGTATATGATGATTACATGTTTTGAGTTCTGTTTTATTCAAGTGTAAGCCATAAAGTAGATGCTACTTGCGAATGCGATTTTGATTTGTGTAAAGAAATTATACAGGGAATCCTTTTTCTCTATTAGTGTACAGGTTTGGTTTGTTATTAGAATTAATTTTTTTGAATTATGGAATGCAATCATTTAAAAAGAGGCGTTTTAGTTTTGATCTTATTTTATTTCTGTTGCTGTCAAACGTTTTAGACAGGCGCTTGTTACATTTGTGTTTGTTGTCGGGTTAGCTTGTTCGTTGCAAGATTCTTAAATGATGAGACTGTACAGGATGTGAGACACGCAGCAACTGTATATAATGATTACATGTTTTGACTTCTGTTTTATTCAAGTGCAATCCAAGCCATGTAGTAGCCAGAAATAGATGCTACTTGTAAATGTGATTTTGATTTGTTTAGAGAAATTATACATGGAATCCTTTTTCTCTATTAGCGTACAGGCTTGTTTGTTGTTAGTAAGATTTTTTAGTTTTGGAAAGCCAACCGTTTAAAAAGAAACGTTTTATTTTTATCTTGCTTCGTTTCTGTTACTGTCAAATGTTAAAGACCAGCACTAGTTATATTTGTGTATGCTGTCAGGCTAGTCTGTTTGATGCCGTGTAGGGTTGCAAAATAGTGACAATATGGAGATTTGATTCGCAACAACTGTATTTGATGATTAAATGTTTGTGTGAAATATTTTGAGCTCTTTTTATATATTTAACAAAGTTATGAAGTTCATCAATGTTTTTTGTGAATGGGATTTTTATTTGTGTTAAGTAATTATGCATTACATTTTTTTCCCAATTAGTTTGAGAGATTTGGTTTGTTGCTCTACGGACATTTTTTGCTGCACGGGGGATAATTAGATCGTACACAGGGACAAAAGAAATTTCTTGCCATGCTTTATTTCCTTACCAAGGATTATGAAATTTTAAACGAGCTGAATTTTCATTATTTAAAGTTATAATTCAATTGTAATGCTGCAGATTTAGTTTTGGTTATCAGGATAGTCAGTTTTGGGTTTTATGGTGCAAGGGCTATATTTGGCCAAGATGCGTTTAACAACGTTAAGTGAATGGATATACACACAAAGAAAGTTTCACTGACACAGAAATACACCCAGGATGGAATCGAACTTCTGGTTCTCAGGAAACAATTCAAACATTAAAATTATTTACATAAGTGATTTTTATAAATCCTATATTAATTTCATTATTTATTTATATTCATATTTTGCTAATGTATCTCCTGACAGAACCACTAAATTAATTTGAGCAAAATACAAACATCTTTAAAGAAGATTTTTAAAGGCTTTAACTCGTGTGGATGTAATCATCATACAAGTTTTTCATGACTTCTCTTACAAATTTTTTGCTGTCATTTCTTGTACCTATGAGAGGGATTTCCAGAGACATACAAATCAGACGGAAGACGGAGATTTTACTTCATGTTACCCAAATACTCTCGCATGATACATATTGGATTTACCTTAAAATTGAGATTTTTGCCAATTTAGAGACATTTGGCACTTAATCTAATTGTCATTGACAAGTTAACACTTTTACATATCAAATCAGAATTTCGTTAGAATTTCTATTGGCGATATGCGCAAATTGTATTCGAAAAGCAAACCAAGTGACGTCACGTCCGGAATATGTATAGAAAGCAGGTTCCGCCACTAAAATACTTCTGCCACCTACATTTAGCTTGAAATCTTTTTATGCTGAGTTTGGTTCATCTCCTAAACTTGACTTTCTAGTAATTATTTTTAGCATTTAGTGAGTTTTAACTCAAGGTCAAGCATTTATTCGACACAATTTTAAGGAGGTTTTGATTTAACTTTATAAAATAAGTTCACTGTTTCTATTTTTACGATGCGAGTGTTAATCTTTGCATTACCTGTCGCCTAAAAGCATCGAATTGTTCGAATGAAATTCGTTTAAATTATTTCGCGATTTTGCAAAACTTTCTATCGTCTCTTGTGATTCTTGAAAATGGACAACCCCATAGAAGAAGGTAGGTAATTCAATTAACACCACACTGGAGCAACACAATATGCTATTGGCTATGGTCTGGGATCGTTCCAGAAGGAAAAGATCCGAGGATAAAATCTCGTAATTTTCAACCACAGTCAAACGACGACCACAGCGGAAAGAATGTGTTACGATTGAATACTTTTTCTTACATTATAAATTTATAGTATTATCTGATTGAAATTCGATGAAAAAAATAACTATCTTTTGTAATTGCCTTTCACTAGATCTATATATATCATGTTGTTATTAAATGTTTCTATTTGAAAAGACTTTGACAAGAAACAACAATCTAAACTTCGTAATTTCAATTAAATACATGAGTTTTTAGCTTATCGAAACACATAGTAAATACATACTTTTCGATTTATAGTTAATTTATATGCTCTAATTTAATGCTTTTTATATGCTTTATATGTAACTTATACTCTTAACTTAAGTGAAAAACCACATGTAGCCTTTGAGAGTTCATATTCAATATATAACATTAAAATAAATGGAATTGTTTCAAAAGCAGTTAATGAAAAGATGTCCTTATTTTAAAATTTAGAAACCGCGTATAAACAATAAAATATTTTTGTAGTCCCAGGGCTTGAATTCTGTCTCAGCTGCGCTATGAAATGTGTTTCAATGTTTTTTATGACGAATTCACCACCATATTTTGTAAAAGAGTACATGAAAAATTGCAGCAATACGTTTAACATAATATTTATATTTTACTATTTGAAATTTTATCTCAAATGATAAAATGAAGTATCAAATATTCTCTGCTTCCAAGCTGATATTCTTTGATAACTTTATATTGAGAAATTTATATACAATTTGTATAATCATAAATCTATCATTTTGATATCCACAAGAATATTCATTTTTGCGATGGTGAAGCAGTATAGCTAACAAAGGCAGAGTATTTAAAAGTGTTAGGGTATAGAGAAGAAATTTTATCTCAAATGATAAAATGAAGTATCAAATATTCTCTGCCTCCAAGCTGATATTCTTTGATAACTTTATATTAAGAAATTTATATACAATTTGTATAATCATAAATCCATCATTTTGGTATCCACAAGAATACTCATTTTTGCGATGGTGAAGCAGTATAGCTAACAAAGGCAGAGTATTTAAAAGTGTTCGGGTATAGAGAAGAAAGTATATCAATGATTTAACTCCGATTCAACTGAAGACTCATATTTGAATCGATCACGAAAAGTAATAAAATAACCGTAACTCTTAATGATCCTTGATCTATTAGACCAGCACATTAATAATGTTTGAAAATCCTTAAATTGAGCCTCGCCTATTAATAGTATCAAAATTCCTTCATTAATTTCCTAAGTGGAGACCGAGACCGAACCGTAAAACTACTCTCAGAATTTTGTCTGAGCCCCTCCCTTTAAACCTTTCACAGATTCGTCAGACTTTAAAAGATGTTTCATAACCGCTGACGTTCCCCTTCTCTTGAATTGCACCTTCGTTCCCTTCCCTCTACAATTGATGTCTCTGCTCTTTCTCTCGCTCGCTCTTCCTCATCCCCGCATCCCATCCCTTGCTCTCCATCCTCCTTGTTAAAGCTAAGCCCGAAGAGTTTGTGCCAGGAATTAGGCACGTGATAGCGGCGTCGGGGGGATTCCAGGCGGTGGAGGGGGAAGCGAAGTGAGATGAGGAACGGAAAAGAGACGGGGACTATTAGGGACCTAGATGGAAAAGGATGGGGGAGGAGAAGATTCTCGTCTGCGCTTGGACTCCAGAACACCGGTCACGGAGCTTCAAAGGACGCCGAAGGGAACCATTAAAATATATCGGCGCTGGGGAGATAGCAGAGAGCGATTAAAGACTCAAGTTTCGACGTCTCGCTCCCTCCTGCTGAGCAGCGGTCCCACGACGAAGTGCGCGTGGCGGAGGGATATAGTTCCCCGAGAAAACTTGCTGCACTTTAACAGGGGGGCTCTCTCTCCTCTTCCATTTGATACGAACGATGTTGTTACAGGATGCAGATTTATTTCCGTAGAATCTTTTGCATATTTAAGTTTCCTCGAAGCACATGCGTGCGTAATACTTTAACGTTTATTGAGGAGCAGCGTTTAGTCTCGTATGATAAACAATCTGCAGTGAGCGTTTTCCTCGTGAATTATAGAGTGAAAATTAAAGCGGCGCGTCGATTTAAAAGCGGGCTACTCTTTTCCGAGGGCCGTGCTTGTTTTGGATGCGGATCGCTGGGGACACATTATCCGGAGATGGCTTACGAGTTGATTATGGTAGTCAATTAGCTGGAGGTTAGCGTTCTCGGTGCGATTGCCGAAGGAGGATGATGGGTGGTTTCAGGATGGTAGAGGTCAGCGATTGCTTTTGACTTGCAGAGTGGATGCGTTGTCACGGCGTTGTTCGGAAAATGAACAGCGTTTTGTTTTTGGTTGTCCTTTTATCGGGAAGAGGAATTTGAAATTGCATTGCAAGTGGAGCCTCAGAGGTCTTCTCTGCTTGAAACTGAATCGGACCAATAAGTCGGATGGGATTAGTCTGTCGCTATATGGTCATTTGCAGCTAAACGTAGGCTGATTGGAACGGGATCTACGGCTTACGTACATACATAATTTAAGCCCGCGACTCACTAAAACAGGGGGGGTTTGTTTTTAGATGTCCTTTTACCCTAGAGGGTATTTGAAATTGCATTGGAAGCCTCAAGAGTCAATTGGGATGGAGTCTCAAGAGTCTTCTCTGCTTGAAAATGAAACGGACCAATAAATCGATTAGGATTGGTTTGCCGCTTAATGATCATTTGTGGTTAGACGTTGGATAATTGGAATTGAATAAACGGGTCACATACATACATAACCCACACCCACGACTCACTAAAACCGGATTTTGCTTTTAGTTGTCCCTTTATCTTAAGGAGAATTCGAAATTGCATTTCAAATGGAGCCTCAGGAATTTGAAACTGAATCGGACCAATTAGTCGGTTGGGATTGGTCTGTCACTATATGGTCATTGTAGCTAAACGTAAGCTGATTGGAAAGGGATCTACAGCTTACATACATACATAATTCAAGCCCGCGACTCACTAAAACAGGAGTTTTGTTTTTAGATGTCCTTTCTTCCTAGAGGGTATTTGAAATTCGATTGGAAGTGGAAACTCAAGATTGCCTGTTAGGATTGATATGTCGCTGTATGGCCATTTGTTAGGATAATATATGGCCACTATATGGTCTTTTGTGAGGAGGATATTTGAAAATTCATTGCAGGGGTTGCCTTAAGAGTCTTTCCTCCTTAAAAATGAATCGGACAAATAAATCTGCTAGGATTGGTCTGCCGCTTAATGGTCATTTGCTGTTGGCTAATTGGACGTGGATAATTGGAATTGAATCAAGGGTTCATATAGATAACCCACACGCGACTCATTATAACTGGATTTTGTTTTTAGTTGTCCTGCTATCTTAGAGGGGAATTTGAAATTGCATTGCAAGTGGAGCCTCAAGAGTTTTCTTTGTTTGAAAATATTAACTCAGTTATTCTAATCGTCTTAACTAAATCGGTATACAATTTTATTAAGTTGTTTTTAAAATATGAATTGTGTTATAAAAATAAAGAGTTGCAATTATGTACGATTTTGTTGTAGAAAAATTAATTAAAAGTCTGTCAAAGGAAATATCTGGCACCCATTGGAATTTTGTCTGTGAAACATGTCTTACATGGGCAATATATTGATTATATAAAACAAATTGCCTTTTTTAAAAACGAAACGATTTTTTTTGTAAAATAACTTCTTTCTAAAATGTGCTTGTACAACTTTACACTGCAGTGAAAAATTTTGTCTTGTACGATTGGTAGTGTTTAAATTACGTAATAAATATGACTTAAGAAGAATTGATGTAGGAATCCTTAAAATGTTTTCCAAAATGAGTCTCCTTACTCCTTGCACTTCAATGATATTTGCTAAGAATTATCATATCTCCTCATATTATTGCTATCCTAGAGGAATTCTTTTGATATAAACGAATTGTAATTTTTCATGATTTTAACAATCACAAATGAAACACGCCGAAAAATGTACACATCTTTTATCAACATTTAATCATATTCTATATTTCTTTTACCAACATTCATAAGTTTAACTACTTTTATCCGCGTTTCTGATCTGGTTAGAATGCATTTAGCAATCGCTTAGAAAACAAACATTAGTTTCTCTAGTTTTAAACAAAAATAATTTCCATCCATAAAGAATTTTTCTATGCTACTTTTCTGTACCCGATTCTTTTCTTTCGAGTCCTTAATACTGAAGCATACATTTTGGAAGCATTTAAAAAACACTTTAATAATGAATTGCCTTCACTGCATTTTTCATCATACCAAAATACTATGTCAAAAGCAAAAAGGTTGAAATCTTTTTCTTCCGTATAAGACAGGGTTTTCATAAAAAGCGGGCGGCGAAGTCTGTTTTGAATGGGAGAGCGAGGGGAAGTGACTGACTCACAATCCCCCCCCCCCCCGCATGTCCTCGACACATTTCATTTCTTCACCCTGCATCCTGTGGGATCGTGAGTCACTGATTCTTCGTTTTAAGTCCACCTTTTCGGTGCCCTGCTGTCAATTGCTTTCCGCGGGAGGTTACTTTTCCCACTCATTTTGAGGGCAAGGGAGCAAGTGGAGTGCGTTAAATGTTCGGTGGAAAATGTGGCCATGCACTGTAGGAGGAATGTATTGAAGTGATATTTTGAATCGATTCGTAACTTTTATTGAAATAAAGGTCATGGGATAAAATTACGTGTTATTTTCTTGGATTCATGGTGCAAGGTCCACAACAAGACACATTAAGCCTACTTGGTTTTTGATTTTAAAGAGTGTTCGATTTGAAAAGTGTATAAACAATTGTATCTAGAATTGTAGTTTAGTTATTTACGGAAACAACGGAAAAAGAGAGATAAGCAAAAAGTAAAACAGATGGGTGCTTAAGTCTTACGGTGGAAGGTTCGAAATAGAACAAGCAATGCCTATGTTACTCGAGTTCTAATTTCAAAAAGTATTTTAAGCGAGAATTAAATAATGGACAAACTATTGTATCTAGAATTGTAGTTTAGTAATTTATGGAAACAATAAAAAAACGAGATGGCTTCAGAGTAAAAAGGAGTTGAAAAGTGGACAAATTATTGTATCTAGAATTGCATGTTCAGTTACTTATGGAAACTATGGAAAAAGGAGGTATGAACTATTAATATAAAACACATGCATTGAGTATAAATACTTGAAATTTAGAACAAAAAATGAAACATACTTTTGAGAAAATTATTCTCAGTACCTTCTCAGACCTGAACTATAAATTGCTGTTGTGTAACAAGCTTTTTAATAAACTAAATTATCAAATTGAATGCAAATTTACTGGATTTAATTATTTTCTCTTTACAACTTTCACATTTCTCAACCATTATATTTCTTTTGCATGTTGTAAATTTTTATCTCTAGAAAATAGCAAACCTATCTGCATTTTATTCCTTACATTCTTCCGCAAAATCTTCAGTTAATTTGTAATTAACCAACTTTTTTCCTTGTTCATTTTCATTTATTAAATTGTCAAAAGAGTACTTCAATATCCTAATGTTTAATTTGAACGAACTTTTCGTACAAAAACGGGACTTAAGTTAAAGTTTATTTGCTAAAATGGGAATGTCTCCCTACGGAAATGTGATTTTAACATGATAAATTTCGATTTGCTAAATAAGTCACCAAATCTTATAAGATGACTAATCTTTGTCTCTTGTTCGATGTTATTAAATCCTTCACAACGAATTAGTTATCGTTTAAGCTTTTTCTTTAGCGATAAGTAGCAATTTAATTAATTTTCGTAAATTTTAAAGCGATAATCTTTTTCATTATTGATACTTGTCTGGTATTTTTATATTTTCTTTGAACAGTTTAAAAGAGAGCAGAGAGACTACTGTTTTTAAGTATTACGGAGTTATTGGCGTTAGTGCTGTCTAGCTACGGCAGATTTAGGATTACGTAACGTACACATTAATGCTGTCTAGCTACCAGTGGCATAGTGCCCATGGAAGCACAGAACTTGGCATTTCCTAATAGAAACAATTCAAATTTGGTGGTAAAACATATCTATCTATAAAAACTGAAGCAAAAACGACAATTTTTTTAAAACTTAAGACTAAGTGAGATGTTAGTTTCTATTTTAATGTCCTTGATTTTACCAAAAATCAAGGACGAATGGTCTATCATTCTCTTATTTTCCCTCCTTGGTAAGACAACCATCCAGCTCTAATTGTCCGTACAATACTGCCAATATTGGACACAGATACACCTTTTGGACTCCTTTTGAATTTAGGGCTAAAATGATTTGTATTGTATAGTCTTTGCGGAAAAGAAACAAAAGTGCATGGAGTTGACTTATAAGGTCGTCTAGAGCTAAGCAGAAATTTATTTTGTGTTTGCTATCAAAATTGGCATCCATAGTTATTAAATTTTTGCTACGCTACTGCCAGCAAGGATAGATTTAGCATGCGAACCATACGCCGCAATGCTGTCAAGCTACGGCAAATTTACCACAACGTACCATACGCCGTAATGCTACGTCTAGCTAGGGTAGACAGCATTACGATGCCTAAATCTCATCTCTAAAACTACAATAAATGGAGCACATATACCGAGAGAAGTTACCGAGTGTGCACGTACAGTGTACACAATGAGAAGGAAACATCCGAAAAGAGTTGGCACCGTTTTTTCCTCCACGTTCTTCCTCCTCACCGAAAATCGACATTTCAGACACCATTGATCAAGCCGATGTCCAATTTTAGAAGAAGAAGAGGAGAAAGGGCACCATTTAGGACACAAATGGTAGAGAAGGATGGCTCACGTCACCAGAAATGCGTGTCATAGCAGCAATTAATTGTCACTCACTGCGACCGGCCGCCCGAGGACATTTTACTCCAAATACGTGACTGGGAACAAAGGCAGGCCTAGATCATCATTGGATACAGCCAATCGATTTCAGACCCTCCCCCCGCCATCCACTTTGGGGAGGGGGAAACCGGCCGTCCACCACCAAGCACCTATCTAAGTTAAGTGCTGTTCAAGCTGACATCAGGATATTGACCAGAGGGTGGGATCCCAGGCCGTGGGGGGACTCTGTCTATCGGAGGATAGCCCCCAGCTCAGGGATGGAGGATGAGGATTTGTTAGTCATTGAACGGTATTCCCTGGTCGGCGGATGAGGAACGAACTGCTACATTTGGCTGCTTCATCGCCGGGTGATCATCAGACGCTGTCGCATTAGCGGTCGTGTGGGAGTCGAGGCTGGGGTAGGGAAGATAAAGGCTGATTGAAGTTCATTTTGTGGATGAATTAGAGAGCGAGTCAAAAATGAGGGGTGAAAGCTTAGGTTATGGGTTTCTCTCTTTTCGTAAGACAGTATAGGAGTGAATTTAACATCAGTTCTCAGATGAATCGTTTGATCAAAAAGTGGATACTGATTGAAGTTCATTTTGTGGATGAATAAAGAGCGAGTCAGAAATGAGTGGCACGAGCTTAGACTCGTGTTTACTCGTCTTGGAAGACAGTATGTGAGTTAATTTATCAGCTGTCGTTTGATCAAAAAGTGGATACTGATTGAAGTTAATTTTGTTTATGAATTAGAGAGCAAGTCGAAAATGAGTGGTGAAAGCTTAGGCTATGAGTTTTACTCGTCTTGGAACACAATATGCGAGTGAATTTAATAGTAGTTTTCAGATGAAGTATTTGATCAAAAAGAGGACGCTAATTGAAGCTCATTTTGCGGATGAATTAAGAGCGAGTCAAAAATGGATGGTGGCGGCTTAGGCTTTCCTTTTTACTCGTCTTGGAATCCAATATACTAGTGAATTTAATAGGAGTTTTCAGGTGAATCGTTTGATCAAAAAGAAGATACTGATTGACGTTAATTTGTGGATGAATTAAGAGCTAGTCAAAAATGAGTGGTGCCAGTTAGGCTCTGGTTTTTACTCGTCTCGAAACGCAATTTACGAGTAAGTTGAGCAGTTGTTCTTGGATGAATCGTTTGATGCAAAAAGTGGACATTCAACAAAAATCAGTTTTGTTTCAGAGTAAAAGCCCGCTGTTTCAGAAAGAATCTAATAATAATAAAGTAATATCACATGAAAAGATTTCTATTTTCATGTGTTACATAAACATTACTTGTATAATGAAGTTAAAGAAACTATTTTATTACTATGAAAAATAATTTGCTTATACGTTTTACATTAACAATTAACCTCTTGAGTGTCGTAAGATTTCCGAGTAGTGTAGTAGTGTTTTTACTCTACAACGAACATAATGACTAAATAACCACATCTATTAATGGAAGGAATCGTAGGAAAGATTAAATTGGTCAAGAAGGTCAAAACTTGTTAGAAGTAATGCAAGGAAAACTGCAGGCTGTAGAACGGATATATGCGTGTGAACCCCTCAGGATTGAAATGAGAACTGCCAGTCATGTCCCATCAGTTTACTTGAATCTTTTGTGCATAAAGGCAAGAAAAATCAGCGCTTAAACGACGTCTTAAGTATTAGGTTCAAACTTATCTTGTTTATAAAACAGAAAACCTGTTTTAAGCAACAAAAACTAAAAACTATAAGTTTGGAGAGTGGAGTGCTAGCTCAGGTGTTGGCCTCGTCGTCTGACCGTGGTTCAAAATTACAAAATGCTGTCCTCGGATCTTTGCTTTCGAGATTCATACCGACCGTCACCAATAGCCAGTTGTGTTGCTCCAGTGCTATGTTAATTCAACTATCTAACTATTAAAAGCTCTCAAGCGGTGTGTTCTGTCGTCGTGGAATTTGCACAGCTTGCCTGAGACAGCAGAAGATTTGGATGCAACAGACAAACCAAATAGCGTCTATGTTATCATCAGCAGTTTCGTTGTGTCGGTGAATGGCTTTTTTCTTGCTTCTTCCGAATGATCGGTTTGTGACAGCATTTGACTTTTTATGTTGTTTGATATAGATAGTGATGATCTACGGTCAAATCAATTATATTCATGAATTTTCTTCAAATTTTTACTTCTCTGTTTTTCTCTTTTATATTTCTCCTACCATGGATCCTTTCTTTATAGAGAATTTTACAGTTTGATTGACACTCTTGGACTGTCAAAAGCTGTCTTGGACGGAGGATTCGGGAGAAGAAAGAACACAAGCGCGTCATGTGGACAAAGCTCAGAAAGCTATACCCCGACGCGAAGAAACTGTTGAGGATAATATAGGCGAAACTTGGTTTGTCTGAGTAGCAAACTCTTTCGAGCGAAACCGGGTTGTGATGTCAGCAACCTAATAAGCGGCAATTCCAGCTGAATCGCTCAATATAAAAATAGGATAGTTAAGTTAAGCCAGAATTTTTTCAGAATACAACCCACAGTTTTATCAAGGATCCAATGATAATTAAATAATTTCTATTATTCATCTTCTTTCATACAAATAGATATTATCTATGTAAATAATTTAAAAAAATATTCATGCGTATGAGAGGATGTATTTCTCTCTTCCATGTCAAACATTTCGTTGTGTGTATCTACGAGCAGCTTTGCCATATTCGACTTAAAACTTTGGTGGACACGAAATCGACTTGCAGTCTACTAATTAGAATATGTAAATATAAATTCAAGAGAGTTACAATGCGAATGAATAACTCTTCGGAAGTAAGGAGCTTGTCTTACTATTTTATCTTTATTGTCACGTATAAGGGTCACGACCGTATCAAATAATAATCTATAAGCTTTGAATTTATATAAATTTAATTCTTATCTTATTTATTTGTGTGATATGCTTGTATTTTTATATTGTTATTACCTTACTTTTCTTACTTTCTAGGTTCCGTTTCTGTTGTTTTTTGTAGCATTTTTAGTTGGAACGTGTCGACTCATTGTAACGCGCATGAGCAGTTGGCAAATATTTTTTCTACAATACGTGAAATGTTTTTCTATATTAAAATATTATGTGCGCGTGACAAGGATTTTCGTCAATTTGTGAAAAATGTTTAGAATTCAAATCAAATATAGCGTAGACGAAATTTTACTTGTAAAATTTATTGTACTGGGGCGAAACTGGGCATTAATGCTGAAGCTTAATTTGAAAAAAGTTCTTTTGAAAATTGCAATATCTTTTGTTCTACATTACTCTTGACTTAGGTTATATATTCAAGAAGTTTTTAAACAGTGCCTACTAACATTCGATAACTTGTTGATTGCCAATAGTTGTTTATTCTCATTGAAATAGAAAACCAAACCGTATATAAAGATTTGAAGAACATGGTATGGTGTGTTGTTTCGTTTCATACCAAAAAGTCTTTCTTGATATTCTAATGTTTTTGATATTGCACGGTTGGGTATAAAACCCATGGGCTTCTAGCACAGAATCGGGGTAGCCGTGGCTCAGTGGGTTCGCTCCCTGCACTAGCAACCTGCGAGCTGTAGGCGGCGCAAGTTTGATTCCTTTCTGGTTCGGTTCCTCCCGGGGTGTATTTTGCCCTTCTGTGTCAGTAAAGCTTTCCTTGTGCATTTACGTCTACTTACTTGAGATTGTTTTTTGCTGTAACGTAGTGTGCCGAATGGTGGATGATGACGCAGCCAAAATACGATTAAAACAGTTATTTATTTTAACCTACAAATGTACAGTATGTGCACAATTAATTCAGAGATTTGTGTTCTTAGATTGTGGGCCCTATAAAAAGGAACAATGAAATCGACTCAAAAATAATAAATAAATAATAACAAAAAAACGTCTGCACCGTTTGAGTTTTAGAAATCGTCTCTCTCTTTCGTCCCTCCAGTTGATAATGAATGACAGTTATTCAGATCGGGCCATCGTGCACCCCTTAACATCATCTATGCAGGAAGGATAGCTTCCCGATAGATAGTTCGAGATTTACAACGGGCGGTCAGTGGTGCAAGTATTGAATTCTGACCCCAAGCCACTACTATGGACGTTACAGCGCAACTAGGTCAAATATGGCCTTTGTGCCATAAAACCCGAAACCAACCGACCTAGCACAGAGACATTTTCTAGAATCATTCAAATATTTCATAATTACACTAAATTTATATTGCTGAAATTAAAACGCAGTTATTTCCTCGAACTTCAGCTAGAGCTGTTCAAAATTTTCATAATCCATTTCTGAATTATTTGGCGATTCCTAAGCATTATTTGGCGATTAAGTGTGTTCCGATCGCCTAAACAACCCGAAACGTCGGCAACCCTGAGCAATGTGAGCGTACCCCCAAGGCATGTGTACGTCGGAAAGCATCTCTCTCTCTTAACCTTCTCTGGTACCATCACCGACAATGGGCCGAAATTGGAATAAACATCCGATTATATATCTAGATTAATAATACGGCGGTATGTATTGCGAGATACAAAATTGCTGCTCATGGATATCAATTATATCATCCTCATGGAGCGGGGAGAAAGATTTGGCGTTAAAGAGCCATCACTTGAAGTTAGAGTCTATTCTTGAGAGAAACCAGCGCTCTCGATTTTATTCGAGACTCGATGTCGAAAGTACAGTAACATTCGTGGATTTTTCAATTATTCTGATTGAAAATTTGTGTCACGTAATGTAATTGTAATTTTTTGCTTATGTTTGAAAGATTCTTCTTTGTTCCTTCTTCAAAAGATGTGTAGTGTCCATGTGATATATAAGTTACTTCAATACATCCTGAGACATGAGAAGGGTGTATTAACGTCAATTTCACTGTCTTCTGTAAACCAGCGAAGAAATATGCATAAAATGAATATTAGAAAAACTGTAAGAATAGAAGATGAATCACATATTTTCTTCAGGAATATTCCTCTAAAAAAGTTCTCTCCGTTGCAGTGGAGCAATATATGCTCCAAAGTCTCATCAAGGCAAATAAGGCACCTGTTGGAGTTGGCCAGATGAAAACGTTTCAAGTAGGCCTGTTGCAATGTGGTCTATTCTGGCTTTAATAGAAAAAGTAGCAACTTCTTTAGGGATTTTTTGAAGTAATGGAGGTCATTAGGCTCATTCTGGAATATAAAAATGGCCATTTATTCCCGTGTTCCTCCATAAAGCACACTAAAGTGATCAAACCTCTCTCCTGACCATGCCCATATACCTTGAGAGGGTAGTTGCTGGCAAAGGAACTGGGTCTAACTATGAGCATCACCCATGTGATATGTATGTAAAATTGGTGGTTTTATTAACAGTGTTTCAAGTTGTCAAATCACATATTTGATGAAACCCTTCTACTATCCATCTTAAGAGTGCGTATCCTAGACTTAGGAGTATAACACACTAAGCCAAAATTTTCAGAGAATGAGTTTTTAACTTTTTATACTTGAATGAAGTAACCTTTAGACCCAGTGTATGTGTGTGTCCTTTTTTCTTTTCATGAGGATTAGATTTCTTCTTGAGAAATACACTTAGTGAGTTATTAACTCTTCTTAATCACGACAAAGACTGGTGAAGTTCACCACGTTATCTTTTCTTTACATGAAGATTAGATTTATTCTTGAGAAGCACATTTAGTAAGTAATGCTTCGGGAGTAGAATTTTGAATCTTCGTTTTCCCAGAAATGTTTTCTGACTTATTGTGATTCACGTATAAGCCGACAAAATAATCCAGTGTAACAGTAGTTCGAAAGATATCGCTACTTTGTCATTTGAATAAACTGATTGCTACACAAAAATCGTTACAGAGAAGCCATTGCGAAATAATTTGCTTTCAGTTACCCTAAAACTGTTGAACACTCACACAAATCTAATTCTTAACCATTCAAATAACTTTACTTCTCACTATTCTTAAGTTATTTTCCCTAATCTATTGTTTGTATTAAATATAAAATGTAAACACACACATATATCGCCAATTAAAATAATCAATATTCTATGATATTTTAGAATTTTCGGGTTTGGTTTGAAAGTAATATTTAATTTTTATGAATGTTTTAGTGCATCCTTCGAATTCATATCTGGGACACCACGTCAAAGGCATGAAATTGAAGAATTATTGGTTAGAGAAAAATTCGTCCAAAGTTTAGACTCCTTAGGAAACATTATGTTACATTGAAGGTCGTTTTTTACACTCGTTTTCGAATAACCGTTTTTAACAGTTATTCAATATTAAAAGTTAATCGATGATAACAGTTAACTTAATGGAAAATTACCAAATATTCAGATTCATGTCTATCTATCGTTTAAAGGTTTTCCATTAAATATTTTTATGTATCCAACAAAACTAACAAGATACTACAAATCGGGGGGGGGGGGGGTCCAAACTGTTCGTCGTGACTTCCTGGGGGGCCGCCAGTCGGTCCGGGGTGTCGCGGGTATAATGAAAAACTGAAACTCTTAATGTGTAATGAAATTCAAAAGAGGGAGGGGAGATAAAAAATATCCCTACATTCTGAAAATGGACTGATCCGAGGTCACGTGAACGTTCTGTGCATGCTGACTTTGTTCGCAGTCTTTATTCAATACATTCGCAGCCATTATGAATAAATTGTACACATGAGGTCATGTATACCAAAAATATGCTTGCCTCATCAGTTTCCTTTTTATTACTTTTTCATTTCAATTCCGTAATTTTATTTTAATTGTGTATTCTTACATTTAAAATAAAACAAAACCGAGTAATATAAACGTCTATTTTTAAAAAAAAATACGATTACATTTGGGCATTTTGTTTTTGAAATTTCGGGTACAGGAGGCGGCGCTGTGACGTGTGAAGGGCGGTGCCCAACCAAATCCAATGTTTGTGAACCCCTGCTATAAATCATTGTATGAATTAATATATAAAAGTTGGTAAGTGGAATAGAGAAGTCAAAGTTTTTTTAATATGGAAAACTAACTTAATAAAAGTAATAACACTAGTAAATTATTATCAAACTAGCAGACGCATAGCTACTGGCTAAAGTTTCTTAATAGCTCATGTCTATTGATGACAGTGTCGTTGCTCACATTTTATATCGTATTTAAATCCATTTATAATGAATATAAGCATCGCGATATGCATATTTCATAGGTCCAAATGAAATAAAATTAGTTTAATATATGAAACGGAATTTTGCTTATACTTTTCAAATATGCTCTTACTGGTGTTAGTTCTTAATTCTTCCAATAAAGTGCATGGTAAAAAGTTCACACCTCAGTCATGTCACCATAATTAACTCTTCTAAACGTCCACTTAAATTGCATATCTTTCACCTGCTCAAAGGCGATTCGATATATATTTTACCTATTTAGGGATTGGCTCAGCTTTCCTTTTCTGCTCTAAGAGAGCAGAAAAGAAAATCTTTCTGCTCTAATCTTTCTTCCAGATTTCTCATTGCCTTCTGTAATCAGACTGCTAAAGAATTTCGTGAGAGCGGAGAGAGCTCTTCCGTGGAGTTCAAGCAATACCATGCAGCTCCTAGCTCAAATTAACCATTGTTAAATTTTGTGACAAAATTGCCGAATTAATCTCTTAGTAGTTGGTTTTATACTATTTATATCTTTTATTGCCATTCTACAAAATGCAAATAACCCCAATTTCTGTGCCACGTACGTTAGTGAAATATGTATAGAGATGATAATAATTTTTATATACATGTTTATCTAATTGATCTTTAAGTCACAAGAACTTTGGGGAAGATATTTTATGGATAATACGAGTCAAAAAATAGATATATTACCCAGTCGCATTTTTATGAACCTAATACTCCACAAATCATGACTGCAATTCTTGTTTACTATTTAAGCATAGAAATGAAAATACATTTATTAAGTAAGAGGTATGACACTGATCAACGTTCACAAATCTCAACCCGTTAACTGATTTATCTCACTGCATAGGCGTTGCCAGCAGCTGTGCAGAAATTTTCCATTTCTTCTCTTTGTTTCAATTAATATACGAATTTTGCGGGAAACTGCGAAAATCGGTATAATGATACCGAGCAGTTATCACGTCGACAGCTGCATTCCTTTTTATTCCTTCTTTATTCCAGCTCTCCCCGCATATCTCTTTCTCCGAAGATTATATCCTCCCAAATATCGGATAATTAAATTTAAAAGCAACGTTTCTAACCATCAGAAAGATAAACGCGACAGCGATGAAAGGTGTTATGCCTTTAAATACCAATTTAATTTAATCCTGGCAGAGTTTATTGACGAATCTCTCGACACAACTCGCCTTAATTTGTGATTGGCTGAAGAAAAGCAGCGTATCGAAGCTCGTCTCTGAGACCGCGGTTAGAAAAATTCTCTGCTAGGTGGGGAAATGAAGTGAAGAGGAGTAGAAGTGTTAACTTCGTCTGCATTCCGCGAATGATAAATAATTTTTGCATTTAATGAATAAATAATTCGAATTTCTGAGCGTGTTTAAATTCAGTCGTACTGCTAAATGTACAAGTAATTATTTAAGTAATTATCCTTCGAGTGAGGGTTCCCCTTTTTTTCTTGATTGTTTTCGTCAGAGATCGTGATTGGGATTCCTGAATGCAGGAATTTAAGGGTTGTGTTACATGAATCTATCTATATCTGATAATTGTATGATGATGTAAATGCTCGTCTGTCTTTTGTTTAAAAGATTTTGGAATTTTTCAGTGGCATCGGAACTGCATAAAAATTTCAAAAGCATTTCGTTTCAAATTTGGCATGTGTTATGTCCTTTATGCTTTGATACCCGATGTGTCGAGATTACAACGTTATTTTTGCAAATTAATTTATCTTAGAAACTTATGCGGTGAGAGATTCGAATTTACTAATATACTGAAATATCCCGCTTAATCTGACTGTATTATGCTAATAAGAATTTATCGGTGAACATTACTTTATTAATCTAAACTTTTTCAGCCTGTCATATTCTTAATTAAGAATGCATAAATATTTTATTGACATACACATTTCTATGTATTCGTCTTCATCTTCACTTGAGTCCTAAACAAAAAGCACGTATTGAACTCAACAAATACTAAAATTTAGAAATTTATGTACCCTTTGTTGCAGGATAATTTGAAATCAACTGAAGTTTAAACAATTTTAGAAAAAGTAATTTCGATTTTCTGCTTGTTCATTATTAATTAATGAATATAGCTGTTTTTGTAAAAGGAAGTAATTATATTGTAAAACTTCGTAGATGGTAAAAGAACATTCTAAATCATTTTTACAGGTCGTTTTTACTGTGAACATAACATTTTCAACTCTCCAGATATGGATAGGAAAGCAATTTTTCAATTGACTTAATAAGTAATGGTAGTGTGAAAAAACAAAATTACAAATATAAATGTTTAAAAATTTATAAAAAGTTATTTGGTAAAATTAGCTACCATGCAGTAAAAAAAGGACTGTATCAAAACCTCAAAACAAGCAACAAGCAAAACCTTAAAACTAATTTTATACTCCATATGGTGTGTCTACTTCTTAAGATAATTTAAGCAAAATTCGATTCTAATGAAACACTAAAAATGGAGAATGCATCCATCGTGAGACTTCAAATATTCATTTATTGTAATTATAGTTTTTATCAGAATATGATAACGACATAATTTTTTAGCAAACATTGCACAATATACTGTTCTGGTGTATCACACATCTCAAGCCAATATAATACTTATTAACAATTTGTTCATTATATTATATACGATTCATAAGAAAATAAAAAACACTTTCATATACAAAAGCATTTTCCATTTATTTAGATTTTTGACCTTAAATCTTTAAACAAATTTTTCAGAAAGGTGTTTAATTTATAAGCATTAGATTCTTTCTTATCAATTAAGAACATTCATTACGAAAGTTTATGTTGATATTAACTCGCCAGTAGTGGATTATCAGTCTTTTCCTTACACTAGGACACCTGTTCTGTTATAACTCATCTATCTTTAGAAATAAAATGAAATTATGAAAACTTGATATCATTTTTGTCCATGCTTGATTGAATTGTTACAAATAACTTAATAAGTAAATTATTGTTCTTGAATGTGCATTCAGTCTTTTGGATCGGCACGACTACGGATGTTGGTTGAAATTTGGAAATAAGGCATTATAAGAGTGATGATCAGCACTCGTTGTACACTTTTCATATGATTGATAATTCAACAGCACTTCAGATCATGGTAACTCTGTTATTACCCTTTCTTTCTGGAATATTTGTGTTGCAATCAGACTTTTCGTTGATCCCTTGCTTCCCTTTTCCCAACACAACAAAATCGTTCATTGGTTCAAAGCAACCCTTTTATTTGTATTCATCTTTCAAATGTATTATATTAATTAAAATTGCACGTATGTAGCGTATTTGTAGTATTAGGCACTTTTACAGGACGATTTGTCCCTCTCAATTGATATAAAGATGAAATTAATAAGAATAGCCCTCTGCATACAGCGATGCTCTAGGTCGGTTGTCCATGGGTGTGTGATCATTTTTCCAACCATTACAATTTTAAATCGGGCTTGCTAAAATTTCTTGTATATGTAGTGTAGATAAAAACTGTGTTTTCGTGAGGAAAATATTTGGTGTGCTGGATCCTTTAGACGGTCGTTATAGAAAGAGGGCTCACTCATTCTGAGTAGGGGTGACTTTCCGGGATGGGGTAATTTTATTTTGTTTTCACAAATGTAGCGGTGGAAAGAGGTAGTATACTAGTTTTTATCTTCTTGGCGACCAGTAAAAATCTTAACTATAAACTTATATATATAATAAAACTTAATGTACTTCCAAATTGCCTTTAAGTGCGCAGTAGTGACAGGCACAATGAATTCTTCAAGCATCCCATATGGAAAATAGGATATGTTATATGATATGGAAAATAGTACATGGACGTATCTGAAGTTGTTCTCGTGGTATACAGACGATACTCACGAATTTCACCCTCTGAAGGGTTCACGCGCATATATTCGTTCCTCAACCAGCAGTCTTCCCTGCATTACTTCTCACCAGTTTTGACCTTCTTGTTCTAATGGAATGATTCCTATGATTCTCTCAGATGTGGTCTATTGTCCTTTCGTGTGTTGTGAAGAAAATACAATACCACTTTACAATATATAGATCGTTAAAGAACGGAGAAATGTAGTAATGCACGTTCAGCAGAATAAAGAGGGGTGTACTAGAATCAATAAGTAAAACTCTGTAAATGCGTGTTTACTGCCAGTATGCTTACCCTGCGGAAAAGCAAATCCCAAAATCTTCCTTAAGTTCTCTGACCTGATTAACAAGTTAACGAGTTCATAGATAAAAAAATACTTTTATCCTTCTATTTAACAATAGGAAAATACTAGCGAAAATAGGCTAGTAATTAGGATAAATGTTTTTACAGCTTTTTTTTGTTTTTATAATCTTTACTTTGATGCCCTTGGTACATTCAATCTACGTGCTTTTGACATCAAAACACTACTTGAAGGTAAACTGATGCTTCAATTCCTGCTTTTTATTTCAATGAGTTTCATCATAAGAATCAGAGAAGTTTATTGATATCCAATTTAAATACAGTCTTTAATTAATTAAAGTTTGAAGTCATTAATTATAGTCATTAGTTCCGAAATGGGGTTAACATTTGTTAATAAGATTTGAAGGTTTGTAGTCAATAGTTCATGAAAATAAAGTTCTTCGACTAAAAAAAATTTTCAAGTCTGCAATAAAATTGTGAAAAACTTTTAAAGAAATTTAATTACAACACAATATCTTACAATTAAAATTAAAGACAATATAAGATTTCTCATCAGATCCAATTTATAGATACTAACGGAATTACCCAACGTTACTCGGGTTAAATTGTTTAACTGCAGTTTGAAAAGTAACCAGAATAAGCACTTTTCCCTTTCATTGAAAAATTAAATGACATTTAAGTGTCCGAAAAGTAATTTTTTCACATTTAGATACTTTTATAATTTCTACACTTTATTCGGACTCAAATCTTAAACATGCTATTTGCGTTAATGATTAGTCGCCTAACAAGTA
The DNA here is from genome assembly GCA_933210815.1 of Meta bourneti. Taxonomy (NCBI): domain Eukaryota; kingdom Metazoa; phylum Arthropoda; class Arachnida; order Araneae; family Tetragnathidae; genus Meta; species Meta bourneti. Next base: position 71,653,150 of record OW119923.1, on the reverse strand, counting down.
CAGTAGTCAAAGCTCTTGTTTTCTATCCTGTAAGTTCGGATCTTTCCCTTCGGATTTATCCCGGACCGTCGCCAATAACCCGTTCATTGCTCCGGAGTTAAGGTAACTAACATCCTACCTACCACACTGTAAATTTTGGGTTCGAATCCCGGTTTGTAAGCACAGGGATGCTGATGATTGTCCCTGTAACGCCGGCTTACCCATGCCTGGCCAAATATGGCCCTTCGGTCAAAAAAAACCCCAAAACAACCAACCGTCTTACCCACTGGATGCTCTTTCCCGAATAGTCGTCAGTTCGCTCCTTGTAGTGCAAAAGGTCAAGAAGGTCAGTGGTCAGGACGTTAGAAATGAAAAATATTTGAATAAATAATAAACATGCTATATCCATCTATTGAATCCATGCCACATACTTCACACGCTAGGTGTAAGACAAAGCTGAAAAAGTGTTCCTTAGGTGACAAGTACAGAAGTCGATTTTCAGTTATGGGAGTGATTATGGGTTACTGGGTGTGATTATGAAAGCTCTTAGGTTCGTTTCCGAATGGTCCGGCGAGGTCTTCGTATTTAGTTTCCCTATCAATATTTTTGACTTAATGCATGGATGCGATATTTCGAAATTCCATCATCATTAAGGAAAGGATGACCAAATTAATTTGTCACCTTCAAATTTAGAAAATCAATTAAAAGACAAAGAGAGTGTTTTAAAATTAAATGTATTTAGTACAGACAAAGCAAAGGTAAATAAATGGGAGATTAAAAAGAAACATCATCACGAAACGAGGAGACCACTGATATAGCATTAAAATGGCCCCAAGCGGATGGAAATTGGAAATGGAATTTGAAATTGGACTAAATTTTCAAAGTAAGAAATAAAACTCAATTTTTAGGAATATATATTTCCTAACATACGTGCACAGAAAGCGCAATTATTTGAAAAATTGAATTGAGACAAAAACGGATGCAATAATTTAAAAAGAAACCACTACGGCCTTCATTCACTTATTTTAACGATTCGTTTAAATGTGCTTGATTTACGCTATGAAGCTTTTTAATAATGCTAAATATACTTTGAAGAATTCACCATTATAATGGAGATCTTTATCAGTCTGATGACAGAAGGTAACAAGAAATCTAGAAGATCAAAATCAGTAAGACTTTAAAATACTCCTGTCGCCTTTGAACAAGCGAATGTGATGTAATTGAAGTGGTTCAAAAGCAAATCGTAGTCACATAACTGAGGTGTGTACTTTCTATCATGTACTTTTATAAATAAGGATTAACACAAATAAGAGTACACGAAACGTTGTTGAAAGTTTTGATTACGTTTACATCAATTGGGAATGAATAATGCGATGTTTAACACTTTGTAAATGTATTTAAATAACGTATGAATAGAGCGCAAGGATACTGCCATCAATAGGCCTAAGTCACAGAGGAAGTTTAGCACAAATGCTATACACGTGTCGGCAGGATTGAATTATTTTAATATTCTGATTTAAAATTATCAAATTTAATCAAATTTGAATTATTTAAATTAAGTTGTCCAAAAATTCTAATAGTTTCAAATCTATAAAATAATATTGTTTCAAGAAATTTAAAGGGCTTACTCTTTCTTCATAAAAAAGTTATTAAAAATATAACGCATATAGTATGCTTGGTAGGTATTTTTAATTAACGCCGCACTGGAGCAACACAATGGGCTACTGGCGACGGTCCGGGATCAACCCCCGAAGGGAAAGATCCGAGGACGACACCCCGTAATTTTGAACCACGGTCAGATGACGAGGTCATACCTGAGCAAGCACCCCACTCTACAAACTTCCACACCACGCTAACTATAGTATGCTTGGATGTTGCGTATTAGCTTAATGATTAACTGTCAAAGAGTTATTGAACAATTAAATTTTTTTGCTAGTTTTACTCAGGGGCCCCAAATATATTAGTGCAGACAAATTAAGTGAAAGTCAAGTCATTAAGTGTTGAAAGTCACGACGGACAGGAAATTTCTTCATTTTGTACAATTTATTTAAATCAAGAAATCCAATTGGTATTTAAAATTTTTAACGATGGAAATACTGAGTAAATATATTCCACGAGGGCGTATTTTTGGTGATAGTTGAACTAACGTCGTACTGGAGCAGCACACTGGGCTATTTGAGATCAACCCCGAAGGGAAAGATCCGAGGTAACACCTCTAGTTTGGAACCACGGTCAGATGACAAGATCAACCCCTGAGCTGCCACCCCTCTCTCCAAACTCCCACACCACACAAGGAGGACATCTGAGGCCACAACAGATTTAACGTTCTCCAGACCCCACGTACACGACGGTATTTGGTTGGCTCGAGTTTCTAACTCGCAACCCACCGATTTATAATCCCCTACTCCATTCAACCGGTCTACCGCGGCCCCCTTATTTTTGTGTATTGATTTGAACACTTTGTGTGTGACCACTACAAAGTGTTCAAATCTTTTGTTCTACATTGTATAAATTTCAACATATTACTATTTCAGACAAGGTAAAAGGTTTCCTTGTTTGCAAGCACACGGACGAAAATAACTCATTAGTGTTTTATTCAATATGTTTATAATAGATTCTTAATTTAAAAATTGAAATGTTAGATTTTGAACAAAAAGTATTTTATATGCTTCATTAAATTTTCGCGTGAAAAGTAACCTTTAATATTGCTGAAGGTCTTTTTGTATGACTAACTAAAGTGTGAAGTTCACACACTTTAATTCCTAATATTATATTTTATTTTAAGCTTAGTTAATACATAAATCTGAAATATACAAAATTGTTAATATATTTGACCCTTCATTAGTTGCAATGTTCCTGACAACTGCAAGGTAACTTTTACTTCAAATTTTCTCAATCTTACAGAATGAACAGAATAACTACAAAAAGTATTTTTTATAAATTTAAATAATACATCTTTTGTATTTATTTGCTTTTAGTATGATGTTTTGAATAAATAGTGCACCCATAACTAGAGAAGAAAATATCAAGCACCGCACAGATGCACCGCGATAGCATTTGTTAAAAAAGACCGGCGACTAATGGAGGGTTAACAAAAATTTGTATATTAATACAGATTTTACTTTATTAGTTTGTTCAACTTTCATAGAACATCTATATCGAAAAAATAAGACATATTTTAAGTTGTTTTGTATAAAAAAGAGATGACATTACTTTTTTAGAATTCGCAATATTTGCAATCACGGTCGATTTCATCGCTCTAACCACACCATAATGGGCACTCATGGAAACTTACAAAATCCAAACGAAATTGCCTAAATGGAAAATCAGACACGATTCCCAATTCTAATGCGATAAGAACCGTCCTGCCTTCCCATGATGACCACTGATCCAATTCCCCCTCTTAATCTTCGAACGGAGGGCGACCCCACCAATAGCCCCGTCCGCAATCACCAATAAAACGCCGCACTGGTTCTTTTTCGTATGCTGCTCCATCCGCCTCCATAATAGCAAGTGCCACCCTATGTCCGTTCAATTATATCCAGGAATTAACGTTGCACTTCCCGGCAAAAGATTTTTACGCGAACGGAGTGGGGGGAAATCGGCGGACACCCCCCGATCCCTTCCCGTTTTCGGGAATGGGGGGGGGCAGAAATCGATCCGGGATCTCCTACTACGATGGTCGTGACACGCCTACTCATTAGTAGCTATGTGCAGTGTCTATAATGAGTTGAGATGGGGGAAGGAGGGCTCACCGTGGGGGGTGCAGCAAAAGATGAAAAGGGGTGGGGGAGGAAAACGGACGTGGGGATTTTCATTCCCGATCTTTCAGACTGAGGAGGCGAGAGTGAAAAGACGCAGCAGTGAATCTGTTGATGTAGGGCCATGATTTAGCAGGGGAGAAAAAAGGGTGATTTAGTAGTAGGGAATTGGGGCTTCTAGTCCTGAGGTATCTTGGCACTTTTTGAACAACTTCCCCCATAGGGGAATTAATGACTTCGTGTGAGCGGATGGTTATTACGGAATCGATTAATTAATTCTCATTTTTCGCGGGAGGTACTCCAAGGTGTGAGGGTAGTTGATATGGGGTTTCTTTCCTTTTCTAAATGGGGGGAATTGTTTTATACTTGTTATTATCCTTTATACAGCGCTGCTGGATATAAAATGCATTTTGGGTAATCAACTTAGAAAGTTCTGGGCTGCATTAACATAATCTGGTGTATACTTTATTATAGGTGAAAGTTGGTAACTGAGTTAATTTCAGTGGTAGCATAGTTAAATGCTAATCTTATGAATTTCAGGAATTGCATTCATGTTAAAAACTTTTCCTTGCAAAAGAATTCGATAAAATATACAAATGTGAAGCAATGTTTTCCTTTCAACTTTTCTTCTTAATTCTTAAATCATTATTCATTTCCTACGTTGATGTGATTTCAAAGATCTAAATCCGACCTGTTGCACTTTTTGATCTGGGTGGTTTAGTTTATGCTTAGTTTGTCGCTCAGCAATCATTCTATATAACAAATTTCAATGAAACCGAAAACTACGTTGATTTCTGGTTGATTTAGTTTATGTTTAGTTTGTCACTCTGCTGTCCTTTCTGATCCCACAGGGATTAATCAAACAGGAAACAACAATGACTTCGGTTGTTTTAATTTAGGTTCAGTTTGTCACTCTGCGGTTGTTCTTTAACACACAATAATTCATTGATAGTCAATATGTTATTGGATTTATCGCAATTGAAATTATTATAATAAAGATGTTGAGTTGATTGTTTCATTTGAAAGCATATTCACAAAGCGTATTACAATTAGGCAAAATTGGGATAGCTTGGCATCAACATCTTAAATATTCGAATACAGGAAATTATTCATATCCGTTTACAAAATTTACTTCCTGTGTTGCATGTCTCAAAATATTATAAAGAAATTTTATCGGTGAAATAATTTTAGTTAGCATTCAAGTATACCTGGATGACCTGGATTTGTGTTATAGATATCTTTAAATTTCAGTCATGTAGGATATGTATGAAAACTGTTATTTTTATGAAAGAAAACAATTTAAAGACAATTAGATTTGAGTGTGCCACATTCTTTTGAATTATAACCATGCAAGAATAGCAATTAAAATAAGAATAAATCAATACATTTACATGTGTCATGACCAATGTGTCAATCAATACATTTACATGTGTTACAACCAATGTGTCATGAGTTAATACTTACAGAATGTATAAATATAGAATTTATTTATTCGTAAATTGCTTTGGTAGAAAATATTTTGTATTATACACCGAAATAATTGTTTTCTATAATACAAAAACATGTATTCGTTCTTTAACTCCATAGCATTTGAAAATCAGAGCTCTTAACGAGTTATTTTCATTATTTTATTAATTACAAACATGAATCAAAATCCTATCAATATTATCAATGATAGAACCTTTTAAAAATCCCACTGAGTATAAACGAAATTAAAATTTGGCGGAAAATGTCTCGAAACAATGACAATTAAGAAACTAAATCAACTGACTTTTTGTTAAAACACTCAGAAGTACACATTCCACTTTTAACAAATGACGGGACATTAAACGTTTTTCACGTCATTTCCCAAACCGCCGCTTTAAATTCGAAAAAGATAAGGCGAAAATCATAGGGGCTAAGTTTGTTCCATCTTCGTATTCCAACTCAATTATGTTGGAACAAACCGCATGGAAGTTCCTTCGCATTTTCCCCCTCCCGCACCATTATCCCTACATTTAGGGAAATTCGGAGAAATCCCGCTCGCGCTAATTCCCTATCTCTTTCCTATCCTCTTTCGCCATGTAATTTGTTTTTGAAGCTCGGTAATAATGAAAAGAAGTTTGGGAATGAGAAGCTAGAGGGGTGTATATATCTATATGGGGGTGCACGGATGAACAGAGTGCATCCTGGATATGTTTGAAAGAAGGAGAAGGAGCGGGAAAAAATGAGAGGAGAGAAAAACGGGAGAAAAAGTAGCGCGGAGTGAGTCTTAATAGATTTAAGCGACGATAAGCGAATTCAAATTAACAGGGTTTCCTTTTTCCAGAGCGTTTCGCCGTCTTGTGCTAACGATAGCACATTGCCGGTGGGGGGCGCGTTCAAAAATTGCGCCGGCAGTGTCAAAGAGAGTAATCGGGTTGAAGTTTTGTGTGTTTTAAATTTAATTACTTGCACAATAAAACGTTAGACTCACGTGGTTTTAAAGTTGAAATCTAAGTTTTTAATTTGCGAAAAATTTTGTTTTTTGTTTGCTAAGTTTTTAATTTGCGAAAAAACTTAACTGACTCCAGTTACATGCCATTTGATTCAGTGCCAATCTTTAAAATACATGAAGCTTTTCCACGTTTTATTCTAAATTGTGTTTTCAACAGGTAACAGCTAATATTTTTTAACTTCTATTTTAAATCTTTCAAAAATATCTACAAAAAAATTTATATACCAAAGATATAATTTAAATGACAAATAAATCATTGTTATGCTTTTCCATTAATAAACAGATAACTAAAAATAATTTAAACAAGTTGCCTTCATTATAATTTAAAGTGTATTGAAAGTGTTCTTTCATTATAATTATAGTTAATTAAAGTATCGTAGTTTCAATTAATACTACACATTATAAAGAGATTACAAATAAATTAAAAATGCTCATACTTTTAGGAAAATATGGATCAGTGTCTGAAAAATATTTCTTTGATAATTGGTAAGTTTTGTAAGAGATCCATGTAATGTGTAAATCGGTTTTCGTGTTCACCTAATTGTTAGTTAAAATGCTATAGTGTGTATGTTGGTCTAACTACATGAAACTTCAGAAGTATTTGCAAAAGTACACTTTACCTTGATTACATAATAGCATTTTTATATCACTATATATTATAACACCAACTGATTCTCTGACAATAGAAAAACTGTTTGATAGCTGCATATCATTTCTTGTCAATAATATTATAAAATTTTGTTATTTTTATAAGATAAATTCCATTATTATGTATTCTATATTTTAATATAGCTTTTCAATAAACAATTATTTTTACAATTATATTTATATATATTAAATCTAATCATTCTTTGGTTTAAAGCTTCTTAAAATAATTAAACAGAAAATATAAAAACATAATTTCGTAAGCATTTAAAAAGGAGCGTCAAATTTTTATGTACTTAAGAAATGGTAATTCTTTCTTCGTTTTGTTAATTCATTAAATGAAATAAAATTGGGACAACCAGAATTTGAAATTTTCCAAAATGCTGGGGTATTGTCCTAATTACTAAATAAAATTAATCATAGAAGTGAAAGAAGAAATAAGAGAGGGGAAAGATAAAATACTAAAAACAGATAAATAAATTTTAGAACAAAAAAATTTGTGTTATACAACTTAATTATTTTAGTGTTTTAGAAAACTTTTGTCTGCCAAGCCGAAAAGTCCGATAGAAATTTCTAAAGTACTTTATGTCGAATTGAATCATAAAATTTGTGCGTAAAAAATATTGCAAAGCGGATGTTTTCTAAAATTCTTGAATCACAAGTTAAATTTACCACCGAAAATTTTAAAATTCACTTTCGGATAAAACTTTCTTAGGTATATAAGTACAGAATATTTTTGATAGATTTAATTTGCCATTTTTCATTTCTTCATATTTCTTAGCTTTGACTTCGAAAAGTATTTACAAATGTAATGTCACTATCGAATTCATAGTCAAATAGAGAAAGAGTTCGTAAAACAAAACAAAAAGCATATAATATTATGAGTAAATAGAAATGAGCGGTGGTAGAATATAAAAATAAAGTTAAATAATATAATTGCTTCTATGAAGAATGTATAGATAAAAGAAGATAACGCATTCAAGCACGAAAATTTTTCCTTTATAGAATTGTGTTATATCTGTGCGGCATAGATTCCACCCATACATGTTTCCTTATAAAATTTAACAAACCTGTAATTTTTTCCCATAAGTGATATTAATTCATGCCATGACTTTAATACCATGCTATGTTATGAACGTTCTGCCCGATTTAAATCTAGAAGCGTGTTAAACCTAGGTTGCATGAGAGACAATTCTATTGTAGTACGATAGAATTTTTTAACTTAATTCAGTGAGAATTTTTATTTGGGTGGTATTTAACCCTCCTTGTGGTTGCCTAGACGAGGTATCTCGTCACTAGCAAAACTGACCAGATATCCTGACGGGCTAGATATCTCATCATTAGAGAAACCTGACCAGATTTCAATCTCATCATCATAACATCGTCATTATCTCGATGACGAGATACCACGTCATCAAAATTGGTCAGATCTTGATGGACGAGATATCTCGTCGAAACCACTTGGAGAGTTAAAGTAGTCGAAAGTGAGTACAGTGGAATGTCTTTTATCGAAACTAATTGGGAGACATGTGTTCCTATAACCGATTTGTTAGCATAATTTGACATTAGAAGTTTGAAACCACTTGGAGAGTTAAAGTAGTCAAAAGTGAGTACAGTGGAATGTCTATTATCGAAACTAATTGGGAGACATGTGTTCCTATAACCGATTTGTTAGCATAATTTGACGTTAGAAGTTTGAAACCACTTGGAGAGTTAAAGTAGTCAAAAGTGAGTACAGTGGAATGTCTATTATCGAAACTAATTGGGAGACATGTGTTCCTATAACCAATTTGTTAGCATAATTTGACATTAGAAGTTTATGTACATATGAAAATAAAAAATTGCTTTTTGTGTTAAAGAGTACACATATGATTGCATGCAATACTCCATATTCTACAAAATTTTTAAAGAATCATTACGCTAGTGTGCAGAATATGATTGGCACAACTGCAAGTGGAATTGGAAAACAAGTCTAATCGAGTGTATTGGCGCTCGGAGCATCAACGATCACCACTTGTTAGACAACCTGTCGTTCCCCTAACCCTCCTGGTAGTTTATCTTCGTTCAAAAACTGTCCTGCTGTGGCCAGCCTCATACGAAACCTATTTGTATCTTCATTTACCAGTTTTGCCTCGATGATGTAACTCGTCATTCCACAAAACTGACAAGATCTTGATGGACGAGATATCTCGTCATTTGAAGAAAACTGACCAGAACTTGATAGATGAGGTATCTCGTCGAAATCAATTGGAGTGTCGACCGACGCTTCACTGTAATCTAAAATAGTCAAGGTGAAAAAGTCAATGCAATTAATACATTTTTGAAATTGTTAAGATTATAAAGTCGAAGACCTTTTGGAATCAAAAGATTGTTGATATCACAGCATTTCAATATTCAGCATTTGCCCACTTAGGCCAACTAGAACAACATTTGAAACGAAAAGGTTTAATGCGACTTAATTCATTCCATTTCTTTAGCGTATTCCCTTGGTACATTCTTCTTTGTGCCTCTAGAAGAGCAAAAGAATACGCCCATATCAAGAAATCCAAAGATGTGAAAATCTCTCCATACCCTTCCTTAACTCACGATGACAAAATGCAAACTTTGGATGAGCTATTAGGAGTTTATGTCAATTTTCTAGGAGGTTGACTCTCACAGGTAGGTAGGTATTTTAATTAACGTCACACTGGAGCTACTCAACGGGCTATAGGTGACGGTCCGGGATCAATCCCAAAAGGGAATGATCCGAGGACACCACGTAATTTTGAACCATGGTCAGATGATGAGGCAACACCTGAGCTGGCACCCCACTCTCCAAACTTTCACACCACGCCGACGTGAGGACATTTGAGGCCACTACGTATTTAACGTCTTTGGTTGGATTGGAATTCGCAACCCTCCAGTTGCTAATCCGTTGCTCTTCCAATCGGGCTGCCGCGGCCCTGATACTCACAGGAAAATAACGTAAATAATATAAGTTTTTTTGCTTTTTTTCCTGTTTGCACTTTAAGGCTCTTTAAAACAGATATATCAACTCTTAAAGTTCCCCTGATGAATAGTTTTGCCTTACAAAAAAATTTAAACAAGCAGTTTTACAAGTAAAAAAGTTCAAATATTAATAGTACAAGATTGTCCACGGGTCGCAAACACCCAAAAGGGTCGGTATCTTAAATTGTTCGAAACTCAGCGATATCGCCAGTGCGATTTTTTACAGTTTCCTCGTAGGAAGATTTTACAGATTACAGCAGGATTTTACAGATTATTTGCAATCGCATAATTTTTTGTAGAAAAAATGAAAAGCCATGAAAGAGTTTTGGATTTGAGAAACCTTACGCTACATGACTTAAATCACAAAGCAAGAAAATTAAAACTTGCCTACATAGACCACCTACGACATTCGAAACGACTTAAAAGGTTTAATGCGACTTAATTCATTCCATTTCTTTTCCTCATTCCCTTCATACCCGTCATAACAATTTTCTAAGTGGTCGAATCACAGGAAAATAACAGAAATAATATCAAGCAGTTTTTTGTTGTTGCTTTTTTCCGTCTGCTTACACATTATTTGAAACGAACATAAAAACTGGACACTTATTCAATTGAGAAATTCACTCTTCACAGATCAGTCTATTTTCACCTTACAAATTAATTACAATCGTAGCTCCATTTTCTTTCGAAAATCTCACCCACTCAGACTACCTAGAACAACATTCGAAACTATTTGAAAGGTCTAATGCCAACTTAATTCATTCCATTTCTTTACCTTATCCCCTTCATACATTCCTCTTTGTGCCTCTAGAAGAGCAAAGACTTCGCCGATACCAGGAAATCCAAAGATGTGAAAACCCATGCGCTTTGTTAACTCGCGATGACATAATGTAAACTTTGGATGAGTTATAAGGGGTTTCTCATGACAATTTTCTAAGAGGTCGACTCTCACAGGAAAATAACAGAAATAATATCAAACAGTTTTTTTTTTCATTTTTCCTTGTCCGTAAGGCCTTTATAAAAATGAACTTCATCGGACAATTCTTCGAATGTCTCTAATGGGACTCCACCGGCAAAAGCAATACACCCCTGCTCGTTACCTATCAATCGAAGTGGGAGCCTTCTCTTCAGCCATCCACTTGAGCTGATGACTCGCCTTAGGGGGTCAGGACCACCCTACGGATGAGTTTTTTTCCTTACGGATTATTTCTTCCAATGCTTTTTATTCCACTTTTCCGATGGGGGTCCCCCACTGCCGACAGCGCGTGGAAAGGCTCTTAGGGGGGAGAAGGGGGATTTATAAAATGGAGCGCTTTCAAAGAGGGATTCTCAAAGATGAACTGTTATGTTAAGCTCAGCAAGACCTTTGGGAAACATTGATGTATAGATGGATCTGTATACGTATATGTTTTTGCTCTCTGCTAAGGACGTGGAGGCAAATTGTGGGGAGCAGTCTAACTAAATGGATTCCCTCAGGGTCGAGCAAACTATGTCCGGTTGTTTTCTTGTGAGATGTGTACCAGGAAGAGATCCGGGAATTCTTTTTGTGTTTTATGATCGCTGTCTTTACTCGGGGAAAGTTGTTTGGGACAGCAAATTATGGGATAATGAGAATGTATCGTATCAAAGTTTCTAAAGTTCTAGTTGGGTAATCGGAATGCTTCGTGGTTAACTTTCTTCTTAAAAAGATGTCATTTATAGATTACCTCTTTTGTAATTCTTTTCAGGTGCTTCTCGGAACAAAGATAATGTAATATGTAATTAGTCTATCTACTGATGATATTTTCTTTTGTTTTCTAGATATTACGAACTAAATCAGGTGATTAAAGGTAATTTGTTGGAACTGCATGAACTCCTCACTTAACGACCGGCTTTCGTTCTAGGTCGTTAAGCGAGGAGCTTAATCGATTTTTTTTATTTTGATAAAGAAAATCTTCATCGACATTCCCGCTGTTGATAACTAGTTTATTTTTAGAACTATCCATGACTTTGGCGCCTCAGAGTAATCATCACAGGAAATGACAAGTGCTGAATTATGCAAGGTATACTGATAATTGACAGAACAAGTAATGAGAACATTCGCAAACCGGTTCGGTGTCGTCGGCTAGACCAACAAATCTGCCGGACCGTGCTACGTGTGAAATCCTACATTTGATTACATTAGATTGTACTATCTGGGTCCGTGTTGGCACAAGGTCCGGATTTGCCGGTGGGTGTGAAAATTGCCTAAGACGAAGAAAGGGTTGATTTCCCGCTCTGGAGAGCTGGTCGTAAGTCCTAATGGTCGTTAAACCGGTAGGTCTTTAATCGGAGAGTACCTGTAATTTAATCTAAATTACTAAGCAATGGTAATCCCTGAAAATTCAGAATCAGTTATTTTAACGTTATTCTAGATATAATTCTCGGATCTAATTCTAAGCAAATCCAGCCCTACCTTCAGCATACTAATAGTAGTACGCAAGTTGTGTCTGTATGTTACATTATTTTGCTAAATATGTCTGCCCTTAATATAACAAACTTAATATTATGTCGTTTCTATTTTCGATGTTATTAGTGTATTGCAAATCATATATTATTTCATTGCATTATTAGTATATTAGAATTATTAGTAATTTGAAATACTTTCATAGCGATAACTTAGTTTTCAGTCAAATGTACTGCAAATTGTAAACGCCACAGATTCGATTTATATAATTTGACCTGGGTGTTCTGATTAAGTAAACCTTTTCTTTGTGCGTGCGAGAATGTCCATTATTACTTGACGTTGTTTGTCTTATGTTTGGCACCATAGAACCAAATAAACTATCAAAAGGCATTCGTTACTAGGATGAGATTACACCAGGGCTTATAGGACCTAATTAATACAAATAAGTAGACAAAGTAGAAAGTTAAACAATACAGTATTTCAAAAACTTTTGAGGTGAATACGTCTTTGAAATCGGAACAGTACTGGATGGCATGCATGAAAAGTCTGGCATTACAACTGTTCTGTCTTATGATTTCAGAACTAGAAGAAACATCCAGAAGATAAATATACCTTTGAGTAGACAAAGGATGTCCGTACCTGATATGATTTTAGGATCGAGTGAGCATGCGCACTAAGAGCGCGGAGGGAGTTCGTAATATGTCGAAATTCTATGGTGCTGGGCAAGCTTTGGGCCAGTGTAACTGGACTGCGCGGAGTGAGGATAAGTGGTATCATTCGAAAGCTACTGAACTACGATACAATTAATATTGGACAACACCAATATCTCAAAAACAATTAATATCAAACTGCATTTTAATAGTTCAAACTGCAAATTAATTGTTGAATATTCCACACACAATAAAAAATTGTTCAAACTATTTCTGCTTCATTCATTCCACAATCCAACATCCGTCCCGAGTATTTAGTCTTAACTACGGTTTCTGTCCTCAACACAACCTACCAATTTTTTGTGTGCATTTTGTGGCTTCCTTAACGCCAAAAACTTTTTATGAGCTGGGCCATGAATAGAGCTAAAATATTTGTATGATTAGATTTCTCAAGCAAATGTATCAGTTCCAAAGTGCTCAATAATTCGAAAATAAGAATACTTTGATGTATGGCTTAAAATGCCACATTAGAAATTATAGATGTGCAGAATCTCCACCAAACAATGCATTCTATTCGAGTGCTTAAACACAATCTATACCGTAATAGCATTGTCTATACATAATGCAATGGGGCGCAGAATCTCTATCCTTTCATTATCAAGGGATAAAAGGCTTTCAGTGATCTATGCGAATGGAGGTTTTGATTAAAATGAAAGTCGTTCTAAGGAGGGGAGAAAAAGCAGTTTTGCTTTCCGATACAGCTGAAGATTGTGTATTTTTTATTCCCAATAACCGTTATTCCTAATGAGAAGGCACTTAAAACAAGAGAACGATGTTATTCCAAAACAGAATTTAAATTTTTTATGTTAATTTAATTTTTTAAAAGAAACTCACCCGCAGAAATTGCAGTCGAATAAAAAAAGAAACCCAATAACATAATTGTTTCCACGTGCCATTTTCTTTCTCCGCTTATTTAAACGAAGCATAATTTTTCCCTAGGATATCCCCCACATTAAAAAGAGGCGGAAGAAAAAAATATCATTTTCGGCCAGGACGTGCAACTCATCTAGTGAAAAAAGGACGTAAAAACAAAATCAAGTCGAGCATATCAGCTATCAAACAAGGCTCAAATTGAAAGATGAATTAATAGAGCGTAGGGGGGAGGAGCCGAGCGAAGAACATGCGAGGAGAGGGGGAGGCAGACGATAAAACGAGGCGCACCCCCTAGGCAACACTCGAAGAAAATAACTGCCTTAATCAGCTATGTAATCATTTACCGCGCCTTTATTATAATAAAGCGGAACGAGAACATTTTTAAATCAATCGAACCCGAAACCTTCTTCCTCTCTTCTATTGATTTTTAACGGAAACAACTTCTTAATAAAGCGCACACACCCCAAGTAAAGTTAGAAGGGGGGCGTGGGGGTTGAAGTAATTTAAATGCCGAAGCAAAGCTCGATATTTTCTCCCCGTAATCAAAATATCTTTCTTAGCTTACCTTGAAAATTAGAAAACTATTTCCTCTCCGTGCCTCGCTCCCCGTTAAAACGCAATAACTTAATTAAATGTACATGGTGTCAGAGACAGACAAAATTGCCATTTTCTTCTGACATGGAAAGCCCGGCTTCGCCTTTAACAACAAACCTATCGACAGTTTGCGCGCCCGAAACTCTTTTAATATATCCATACGCGAGCAATATATATCTATATCCGTATATCTTAATTAAATTATCTTTACAGGGGGAGCATGTATCCTTGCGACCGCAAATGAAAAGGACGTATTAAAACAATAAAATTTTCGTCGCTAAGTAATCCGGTATAAAGGCCCCTGCTTGCTACGGTTTACATATCTTGTTAAATCGATTATTACGCTTTAAAGAATGATTATTATGCTCTTTGTTCTCCTCTCCCTCTATCTCGAAGACGGATAATTTTGTTTAAAAAAGGAAGAATATTTTCCACCGCTTGTAGTTTTGAAGGATTCGAAAACGAGGTAGGCGTCCGGGACTAGTGGGGGGTTGGGGAGTTGCGAGGGATTTAACTTCGTCGATGGATGCCTATTATGTAGTAAAAGCGGGCGATGAAAAATATGCATTAATTAAAATGTTTGTTTGAATGCCACTCCAACAATGGCAGTGACGTAAATTGATCGTTTGTTTCGATTGCGGTGGAAGTCAATTTGTCGGGATGGAGAGATGTTGGGGAGATATCTGACTGTGAGTTCTTTTGTCCTCCCGATAATTGATAACCATCGGATTAAAAGATGAAGATGAAAGGGTCTAATCTGCAGGTTCATCGATAATTTCCAATAGAGAGAGGTTATAAAGATAAAGAATTGCATGTTTCCCCGTGTAAATGGCAGAAGTAAGAATGGTTGTGGTTGCACCAATAACACAATATAAATGTGTGTGTACCCTTTGTGCTACATTAATGTGACGAGAATTGATATACTGATGACCCAACCATTTTTATTTGAAGTCAATCTCACCGTAAGGCATCAGTAGTTTTAATTGCAAACCTATAATTCCTCTTACAATGCATCTTCATCTTTGACCTATGATCAGCTAGACCTAGACCTAGTCTAGTTTGCATAAATAAATCAATATACGTAGTTTTAAAACAAAGAATTGTCTGTTTCCCGTTTAATGGGAAGAGGTAAGAATGGTTGTGGTTGTATGTCTATCAATGAGTGTACCCTTTGTGCTACATCAATGTGACATGTAAACAAGAATGATTGAAGTTGGATGCATATCAGTGTTTATACCCTTTGTGCTACATTAATGCTACGAGCGTTTGACGCCGAGTTTGATATTTTGATGCCCCTATTTGTATTTGGAGTCCTTACCATAAGATGTTATTAATTTGTAATGCCAACCTGTAATTCCTTCCATAATGCATCTTCATCCTGAGTTCTTAGACCCACACATTTATTCGGTTTGCATAAATAGCTCAATATACGTAGTTTTGTTCAAAGTGGAGAAAAGAAATGTCTCGTGCAAAAAAAAAATGTTCAAAAAGTTCATTTTCTAATGGTAAAGTATTTGATGTCACAGGTAGAGAAGCTAGATTAAAATTAAGTTTAATGCTCTGATCGAGTAGTGAATATCACTTTTCCCACAATACATATGATGACCTAATAACCAGTTCTATTAGAAGAGACATAGGAAAGATTCTATTGGTCAAGAAGATCAAAACTGATTAAAAGTCATCCAGGGAGGGCCGCGGTAGCCCAGTTGGAAGAGTAACGGATTAGAAACCGGAGGGGTTTTAGTTCGAAACTTTGTCCAGCTAAAGACCGTGGTGTACAAGGGGGCTAGTACACGTTAAATCTGCCGTGTATTTAAATGCTCTCACCTTGGTGTGGTGTGGAAGTTTGGAGAGAGGGATGCCAGTTCAAGTGTTGTCCACGTCATCTGACCGTGGTTCAAAATTACGTGGTGTTATCTTCGGATTTTTTCCTTCGGGATTGATCCCGGACCGTCGACGATAAGCTCGTTGTGTTGTCCCAGTGCGACGTTGATTAACTACCTGTCATGCAGGGAATGCTGCAAGTTGCCGAACGGATAGATACGTGTGAGCCTTCAGAGGGTTAAATGAATCCATTTCTATGATAATACTCCTTTACAAAATTATCTTGAAAAAAACTGTTTAAGACACATTTTTTGTTACAATAAAACTTTGTTTATCCGAGCCCTGATTAAACAATCTTCCGTGTCATGCCCCGCTAAATTTGATATCGAGTTTCATTTTTAACCACTTAACGCATTTACCCGTGTTTGACACGGGCGAAAGTTACCGGCAAGTTTGTGCACATGCCCGTGTCTCACACGGGCGCTCTTCCGTTCTAGTAAAAATAGATAGGTTAAATTAAACTTATACCAAAGATGGCATAAACTTATTTATCATAGATGATTTACCACTTATTTATAGATGGATATTAAACTTATTTACCGTAGATGGCACCACTATGCACCATTTTTCTTGTGTAAACCAAGTGGTGCATTTTGATGATTAGCTATAAGTTTGTTAGGAATTCTTTGTTATAAAGCAGTTGTTAGGTGTCTAAAAGGTAATATATCCATTTTTATTACGTTAAATATCATAAAAGTAAACAGTTAACCATAAATTAATTTTTACTAAGTGTTTTTGTAACTTGTTTAGCAAAAGTTATCTGATAATGAGCGACTCTGACGATTTTGAATATGCCAATTTATCAGAAAGTTTCAGCGATGAAAGTGATGATCTCTTGAGTGATGGAAATGAATCTGAAGTTAATATTTTATTATTATTAATATTTTGAAATTCAAAATAAACATGTAATAAAATCGTTTACACTTTGTTTGTATAATAATTTTTTTATAACTTTTACCCCACCCCCCGCAACTGAAATCGCAAAAAGTAACTTACACTATACCTAAATATATATTCATTTTCTGTCAAAAAAAAAACTCGATCATTTTATACCAATTTTTCTAAAAAAAAATCTCGTGCTTTAAGTGGTTAAAGCTTTAAATGAACCCTCCTAGTGGTTTTGACGAGATACCGCGTCCATCAAGATCTGACCAAATTTACAAATGACCAGATATCTCGTCATCAAGATATTACCGATTTTTTGATGATGATGAGATCAAGATTTGTTCAGATTTCTTTTAATGACGAGATATCTCGTTCATCAAGATCTGGTCAGTTTTGCTAATAACAAGATACCTCGTCGAGACAACCACCAGGACGAGTGTGTCCTCTCTGTCCTTAACTAGTCTAGTTTAGGCGGGCAGAATACTGTCTATCATAACATGAGAATGACTCCTTGTAAACTTAACGCAATAAATACATATTATGAAACGAACCCAAGCATAGATTACTCTTAATCCTTGTTTTATTAATTTTTCAGTAGCAGTATTAGTAACACGTAATACAATAAATTTTTCTGTATTTCGTATGGGCTAATTTGTATTACTTACGTACGTATTATCCGAGATACCCTCAGGTCCACATTACCTCCGATAATCAAGATTCTGCTGTATGTTATAAATCAACATAATTTGTTTCGAAATATTCTATATTTTTGGTGAAAAACAATTCGACTGAATATTTAGACTCCTAAAAATCAACTTTTATAAAATGTGTCAAGACTAACAATAACTAAAATATGTTTCAAGGACGAGGATCCCCAGCAACGCGAACCTAGCAACTCCAATCAGGAGATCCCTCCGTGACCTTCAGATGGAACGAATATACTTTTCTTCAAAAGAAAACGAACACTCTTGAACGTGAGAAGGAGGGATGTTGCTTTTTCGAACTATCTGAACTTTATTTCGATTTCTGTAAATACCTATATATAGTTTTAATTCCAATCCAATTAAATAATTTAAAATGTACAGAGTTATTTTTCATTTAGTTCTGCCCCTTATTTCCTTTCCAGCAAGACACAAGTCCATCAAGACTTAAATGGGGGCTCGGCAGATGAATTTGAGACTGGTTTAGAGTTTTGAAAAAATGAAGGTGATGTCCAAGTGGAGATATTATTAAAAGACGCAAGAAGATGCCAATGGAACTTTTGAGGCAATGAGAATGGAAGTTTGCCAGCTGAAAAACTAAGTTCCCTTGATGATTTTGAAGCGAGAAGTATCGTTTTGGAATTGCTGACAAGAACTTTAAGGAAGTTGAAGAAATTTCAAGACGTCTCAGAAATTAAAGTTGAAGTTCTAAAGAAGTTGACGACGTTTTTAAGAAGTTGAAGAAATTTCCAAGATGTCCCAAGAAATTGGAAAAGGAAGTTCTTAAAGAAAAATTGAAGACGACATTGAAAGAATTTGAAGAAGAAATATCACGAAGTACCGCAATTCCGACACAACATTCTTCTTGTGGATTAAGACGCAGCTTGCCGCCTACGTCTAGAAGATCAACAACAGAAACTGTGAGTTTATTTATCTTTTGACTTTATTTACTTTCTGTTTGAGTAACTTTCAAAATGGCAACTCTTAATGATTACCCTCATATTTCATTAAACTTGAAAAATGGTAAAACAGCACATATCAGATTGTGGCATAAAATTATTTTTGATACTAAAGGCGACAGATCAAATCGCCAGAGATTAACAGAATTTTCTGGGTTTTGTGATGAATTCAAATTTGAAGAAAAGAAACAAAATATGCTTAAAGATTTTACTTTAAGACTTGCTGTGTGTAATCTGTTTTTAATACTGAGAGGGAACATTGCTATGACATTATTTCAAAAGCATTATCTGATTTGATAGCTTTCGTTGTGCAAACTGAATCGAGTGAAGACGATGAGTCACATATT
Organism: Meta bourneti; assembly: GCA_933210815.1. Classification (NCBI taxonomy): domain Eukaryota; kingdom Metazoa; phylum Arthropoda; class Arachnida; order Araneae; family Tetragnathidae; genus Meta; species Meta bourneti. The sequence continues at coordinate 71,633,923 of OW119923.1, read as the reverse complement.
GCAAAAAATAATACTACTCAAATAAATTCCTCCATTTCAACCTTCCCCGAACGCAGCTGTTCCGGCCGGAAGTTGATATGACGGCGTCAAACCCATTCGAGCAGAATCTCTCTATTACCCAGTCAAAACAATCACAAGAGTTAGTACCCGAAACGCACGTGTTTTATCCAAAACAAAACCACTTGGTACAACCACATCTCACTTTCAACTCAAGAGACATTTGCGAAAGTCTCACAACTTTTAGGCCCCGTTCACATGAGGCGTTTTCCAACGCGCGTTTTACGTCTAAACAAAACGCGGGTAGCCAAAGTACATAGAGTTCTACTGGAGTGTTCACATGCAGAAATCGCGAGAATCCAAGCGCTAGATTGCTTCGGCGCTTCAACAATCTCCGGTCGTTCTCGCGATTTGAAGGCGTTTTGAGAAGCATAGGTTTCTTATGCAGCGTTCACATGACACGCGTTTTGACGCGCGTTAGGCTTTTTAATTCTTCTAATCCAAGTTTCTATCTTCGCGATCGTTAAAGATAGAGTGAAAATTTCAACGGATTTGAAATCTGCGGAAAATTTTACACCAGATCGATACCTGAAATGTGATTTTCTTTAAATAAATAATTTTTCAACTGTAACTTTAATATTTTCGCGATACTCATTTGACGAATATATCCATTACGAACACAAAAGGGAGTATTAATCTCGTTTTTATAGAAAAGATATAACTTGATTGGAGTATTTTGTCTTAATCCACTGATTTATATTTATGGCCATTAAAAATAGGATGAGAAAATTGAATCGTATTCGATTTATTGAAGAAATTCACCCTGCTTTCACACAAAACTTGCAAAAATTTGATAGTTTATAACTAAAGAGGATAGTGGGTAATTTTATTTCTGAGAATAACGTATACCGACAAATGTCCGTTCTAGTTTTCATGTGCGGCAAACGTCTTTAAAATAAAGCTTAAATAAAATATTCAGTTTAAAAGAGCTAAACTTTAGTTATTTTTTTATTTTTCCTCAACGGGTGAAATGCGTAAGATAAGTTTTAATTTTCATTCATTTTTCACATCCTCGTGTTACATTGAACTCGATATCACTTTTGAAAATCAACTTAATTTACTGTGAGCTTATTTTTCATAGAATTTATATTTTAATCTTGCAGTTAGTGTTATTACTACTTTAATCAAAATTTTTATATTATATATACGTGTAGACGCAAATTCTATTAGCAATCTCCTGATTTTCGATATATACTGCTTTTTGGTTTTTCTTTGAGATTTTTTAGTTTTAACAAAATTTTCTCGTTTCATCGTGGGGTTTAATCAAATTTTAGTTAAAATATTTCCCAGTCATTATTCCATTCGTGGTTCCATTTGTGCTACAAAACCCCTGAAAGAGGGTAGGTTGGAGGGTTAGTATTCGTTTCGGATAGTTGGAACTCGTGTTCCAACTATCCGAATTGTGTTTAAAAATTAAAAAACTAATTATTGTTATATGTGTTATTTGTGCTGATACATTAAAATGTTTAGAGATAGGTTTTAAAGAAGTATAGAGATTTATTTGAAGGAAAATTAAATAAAAATTAGCTATAAATCGTAGGAAACACGATAAAACCTGCAAAAATAGCATAAAAAAGAAAGGTTATCACCAGTGCCGGATTTTGTTTGCGTGTCATCTTTTGATAGTACTTCGTAGACAATGCCATATAAACAGAAATTCCGTTTCCAATTTCCTGGTTCTAGAAATAACGTTTTTTTGGGATATATTTTTACTTTACACTGTCAATTTTAAAATTTTAAGGAAATTCTTTGGTCATTTTCTAATTAGTTTCGTTTTTTATCAAAGTTTTACAGAAATATTCCAATTTTTCTTACGCAGTTTCGCTTTTACGATAAAACGCATTACAAATGACTCATCTGCTAGCTTCTTGAGCCCAAAAAATCCGTGATCACCCCTTAACACAAAACAAATCCTACTTTTTTTTTGGTGGGTGAATCATCGACACTGGAGAGTGAAGATTATAGGGTTTCTTCCTCTAGTCTTGACAGTAAAAAACGAATACTTTAAGATTTTAGAGTTAATGAAAATGTTTAATAATGCCACAATTTGAACTACATAAAGCACTGCTTCTCCGTGATCCGCTGGCTCTTACCGGTTCCTAGGTCCAAAATATCCCGTCATTCGAAAAATTTTGAAAAACGTACGAAAAGCTAACGTTCGAAAATTTACAACCGAGTTTGATGGCATTGGAATCGTATACTACACGTTACGAAAGATTTACCTGTTTAGGTTGTCATTTCTGGTCAGCAAGTCGATTATATTGCATTTATTTATGTATAAAGGTTGAAGTTCAAAAACACTTTATTCACAGGTAATTAGGGAACGGATGTTTTACAAATCGAAAGAATATCAAATTTTTACGTCGTTTTGAATATTTTTTAGATTATTTTAGGCATTTTATTGCTCATTATACATTTCTAAGTTAACCAAATACAGGCTCTTGTGAATACAGAGAAATTAATTTTAGGTTGGGAAAGAAAGATTTTCATCCTACTTTTAAAGGCTGTAAAATTAAAACAGTTGATAAGGGGCAACAAAATATCGTATTAAAGTGACATTCCCTTTAAAAATAAGGCAATACTTCCGCTTACGCTTAGTATAACAGGAATATCTGAAAAAAGATTAGTTGCGACTATTGACAAAAAAATAATTTTTTCAAAGAAAAGCATGATTTTGGTATCGATCTAACGTAAAATTTTACGCTGATTTGAAATCCGTTGAAATTTTGGCTCTATCTTTAACCATTCAAAAGATAGAAAGTTGGATTAAGGGAATAAAAAAACATTTTAATGCATAACGGAAACTGACCTTGAAAAGCGCCCAAGTGCTGTTCACATGGTAACGCTCGAAAATTCTTTTCAAACGCGCGTTGCAAAAAGTCCATGTGAACGGGGCCTTAATGGAAGAAATACATTCCAAATTCAACATTTTCTAGAAGAATTGGAAAATAATTTTGTTTTTTAACTTTCAAGATGGGGGATGTTGCAAAAATAATGATAGATAAACGCCAATTAAGAGGCTGCCAAGAATTTTGCGCAAACGATTAAATCCATTTTTTCTTGGAGTGATTTTAAACAAATTTTATTAGACGAATTTTCTTCCAAAGTCACTTAGGCTGACGTTCACAAGGCACTGCAATCAAGAAAGACAAAACGAATGAAAGTGTTTTTCAGATTATGTAATTAGTATGCGACAAATTGCAAGCTATAGTAATGTAAACGAAGACGCGTTAGTACAATATATTACAGACGGTTTACCTTACTCCCAAAATAAGTTTACTCTCTATTGCTGTAAGACGATAGGTGAATTAAAGGAGAAATTAGTTGTTTACGAGAAAATGTACTTTGATGTTAAAAGTAAACCTTGTTTTAATGAGCGCGGTCGTTCTTATCGCCCATACACTTCCCGCTCGTTTGAAAATTCCTATCAAAAAGATTCTCGACTAAGTACGGGAACGCGGGAGTGTTATCATGCATCTCAGAAAACAGAAGTATGAGAAACTCAGAGATTATTTGTTATTCATGTGGGGAAAAATCATACGGCAAATCAATGTCCTACTAAAGCACGCGGGTACAAATGCTTTCAATGCGGAGATTTTGGCCACAGATCTGCGACTTGCCAACAAAACAAACGAGTATTGCCATCAAAACAACAGAATGATTCCTCTATAACTTCTATTCCAATCTATAACTTCTCAAGTTCCGAAAGATTTAGCACCTCAAATTCAAGTAAAATTGCAAAATTGCTATTGCAATCAAGTTCTTTTGCTCTGTTGGATTGTGGTTCTTCTGCAACAATAAACAAATCTATTTATGAGCTACTTGGTTCACCTATACTACAACCTGCCAGTCACCTTTCTGGCATGGGTAATAAAAAAGTACAAACTCTGGGTAAATTCAAAGACTAAATTTCAATTCAAGATTTTGTATTCTTTACTGACATTTATGTGGTGGAAATTTATAGGTATGGACATAATAAAACAAGGCGAGTTTTCTGTTGGTAAGAATGGTGTGAAATTACTATCAAAACTGGAAGACGATTCCGGTTTTTTGATTAATATTATTAATGCAATTGAATGCAATTCTGATGTTGACTTTTCACACATACTGATCTCACACTTAAAAGAGAAAATTGAGTGTATAGTTAAATCTTATCGACCCTCTAAAACTCGTAGCACAGTTAAAAATGAAAATCCTTTTAACAGATGAAACCCCATTTGTTTTACGCCCACGTCGTCTTTTTTGCTGAAAAACAAGATGTCGAAACTCAAATTGCACAATGGTTAAAAGATGGTATCATTAAAGAATCGGTGAGTGAATTCGCATCGCCCATAGTTTTTGGGAAGAAGCCTGATAATTCAACGAGAATCTGTGTAGATTTTCGAAAACTTAATAGCAGAATACATGAGGACAGTAAGAAGTACACAGAGTTTGTTACCCCTTCAGGACATTACGAATTTCAGAAAGCAGCTTCTGGCCTCGGCAATTCCCCAAATATGTTCATGAGATACATTCAGGTTGTCTTCAGAGACTTGTTGGTAAAGTAACAAAATCATAATTTAAATGGATGACATCATTCTCCCCTCCACCTGTGAGGAGGAATACATTACAAAATTACAAGAAGTGTTTAACGTAGCAGCTCAATTTGGTCTGGAATTCAATTTTAAGAAGTGCTCATTCCTTAAACGAAAAATCACTTTCTTTGGGCATGTAATAGAAAATAACACAGTACGCCCTTCCCCTGAAATAATATTGGCAGTACAAAACTTTCCAGATCCCAGGATTGAGAAAGATGTCCAATAATTTCTAGGCCTAACTGGTTATTTTCGAAAATTTATACATTATCCTCCTACCGCAAGACCTCTTAGTGATCTTTTGAGACAATCTACACCCTTTTCGTTTGGGCCTGACCAGAGAGAAGCGTTTGTGCTCTTAAAAAAGCACTTACACAAGACCCTGTCCTACACCTGTATCAACAAGGACTCCCTCAACAGTTACATTGTGATGCCAGCAGTCAAGGTTTGGTACAATTCTCCTACAACAAGGCATCGATGGCCAACTCCTTCCCATACACTATATGAGCAAAAAAACTTCTCCACAGGAAGAAAAGTATTCGAGTTTTGAGTTCGAGGTCCTTTGTATCATTGAATCTCTCAAAAAATTTCGACATTATTTGGTTGGAGTCAAATTCCAAATTATAACTGATTGTTCAGCCTTCCAAAAACCATGTTTAAAAAGGATCTTACCTCTAAAATCGCAAGATGGGCACTTTTCCTTGAAATTTTTCGTATGAGCTAAAACATAGACCTGGGCAACAAATGAAGCAAGTTGGCGCTCTTAGTCGATACCCTATCATGTTCACAGTCCCAGATACTGTCACACAAAAGATAATTTTTTCACAAAATTCAGATGAGGTTCTTTCCAATATAAAGAAGTTAATTGGGTACACCAACACAGCAGGGATTACAGTATGAAAAATGGTATATTATTTAAAAATCTCAATGATCTAGATCTTCTAGTAGTCCCTCAGGCAATGCAACATGAATTCATTCAACATGCACACTCTCAAGGAAATTTTTCTGCTGCGAAAACAGCATCCATTCTCAAACGTGAATTTTACATCCCGAATTTACAAAAAGTGGTTGAAACAGTTGTTGCCAACTGTGTACCTGCATCCTCTCTAACAGGAAAACTGGGAAAGCTGAAGGTTTTCTCCATCCGATTCCAAAAGGCGACACTTTTACACACATATGTTGATTTCCTAGGCCCTTTGTATTTAACAAATAAACAATATCAGTACTTATTTTCAGTCGTAGACGCCTTTACGAAGTTCATTTGGCTATATCCAATCAAGTCTACATCGGCGGTGATGCTTTGGACAAGCTCAAAATGCAACAGATGACGTTTGGCAACCCCATGAGAATCATTTCCGACAAGGGATCTTCGTTTACATCCCTCGAGTTTCAAACCTACTGTAAGGAAGAAACCATTGACCATATTACCATAACTACCGGAGTGCTTCGAGGAAATGGTCAAATCTAGAAAATGTTTGGAGCTCTCATACCCGTTCTCTCCAAGTTATCATTAGAGAAACCCTCAAAATATTATCAACACGCACCCTCTCTTCAACGCATTCTAAACAATACAGCTTCTTCCACAACTAAATATATTCCTTTTGTACTCGGAATTAAAGTGAAAAACAAAGATTTTCTTGTTCAAGAAATCCTAAAGGTAGAACTTGATCAAAACACTTTAGACAACAAAACTACCCTCCGACAACTGACTAAATAAAACATACTGAAAGCGCAAGAAATTAGCCGTCGTCAATACAACAAACGCCGTAAAAAACCCACGACGCGCCAGAAGGGTGACCACGTTGAAATTAAACGCACCCAGTTCGGGACCAGCTTAAAGCTACAGCCAAGGTTCTCAGGTCCATATTAAGTAACAACGGTTCGGCCTAATGACCATAATGATATCAAGAAGATCAGTTCCCACGAAGGACCACAGCTGACGTCCAGTTCAGCAGACTTGATGTATAAGTGGTCAAATTAAGGTCACAAGATTCTTTTGTTCTTTTTCTTATACTTTCAGAAAGTTGCCGCCCTCCATCGCCCGAGATCGGACACCGCCAAGATAGCCGAGTGTCAAGAATGAGGAGCCCCAGCAACGAGAACATTGTGCCTAGCAAAGCCAATCAGGAGATCCCTTCCCTAACCTTCAGATGGAACGGATATACTTTTCTTCGAAAGAAAACGAACACTCATGAACGTGAGAGGAAGAAGGATGTTGCTTTTTCGAACTATCTGAACTTAATTTCGATTTCTGTAAGTACCTGTACATAGTTTTAATTACAATCCAATTAAATAATTTAAAATAAACAGAGTTATTTTTCATTTAGTTCGGCCCCTTATTTCCTCTCCAGCAAGACATAATGTATTTTGAGGAAAATATTTTTACAAAAAAATGAGTTCATCTCTTATATTTTAAGATAGCTTAATTTTAAATACACCTAAATTTAAAATAAAATATACAGTTCATTTAAAAAGCTTTCTCGATAATGAACGAAGCTCAAATGTAAACTGTATATTTATAGCTGAATGCCTCATGTAAAATAGCTGCCAAATAATGCCCCTCTAGGTTATGAATATCTGGAGTTTTCAATACAAATTTCCAGGAAAACTTCTGAAATAACTATACATCATCAATTTAATTTCGATTCAAAAGATAAACTTTTAAAAATAGTTTTTCAAAGAATGACAAGGTTGTAGTTGTTTTTAATTCCTTCCCCGTACAGTGAAGTCTTACAGCATTGTATTTTTATTTCTGCTAAAACGTTTCGAGGAAGAAGCTGTATAACTTTATCCCATTCTCGAAGCCTTGTTTTTGGTCTCTAGAACCAGCTTAAGAACATTTACAGCTTCTAAAGAGTTTGCTAATTAGTAGCAGAAGCGTTGGTTTGATTGTATGCCTTGGATAGGATCTAAAGTAATTCTAAGTAGTTCTGAAAATTGGCTCAATTTGTTTTCTTGATCATACCCAAATGAAGTTCGCTGCAGTTTATTTTATTTGGGATTTTTTTGCCACTGTTGGATCAAAATTTCATGAAACTCTGAAATGGCTTCGGAATTTTAGGAAAAATTAGTTCGAAATATTTTTATATGTACGTACGCAATTCAGTGGCAATCCTTTATAATAAATATTAAAACTCTTGAAAAAATTTATTAATGAAAATTTATACACTGATGCACTTTTTTTGCTTTGTTTCGATTAATTTTATCATCACCTTTGTAGCAGGAATATTTCCATTATTAGAATGTTTAAACCTCGGAGGGGTTTACACTTATATATCCGTCATGCTGCCTATAATCTTCCCTGTATGATTTTTAATCAACTTTGATCTTCTTGATCAATAGAATCTTTCCTATAACATTTTCAATCAACAGATGTGGTTATTTAGTCATTCCGTGAGTAGTGGGTTACAAACAACTCTGCACAACTTTGAAATCTCGTGACGCCCAGAGAGTTAATATTTATATCATTGGTTTATACTTCAAAATGTTTTAAGGAAGACATAAGCGTTTTGTTATCAGAAAGGCATCATCGGTTTGCATGAAATTAAATTAACTGAACATGTTTAGTAATTATTTAATAAAAATATTTATTAATTTAATTTCATGCATATCGTTTTACATTTTTTGAGTCACTATAAACTTTTAAGGTAATCAGTTTATTAAATTATCAGTCAAAACATCTCAAATAAAATAAACATTTGCTATGAAATGGTTTTCTTTTTAATACTTTTGATGCCATCCACAAAACATTTGAAATATTTATTTAAAATTTTGAATGATTTTAAAATACCTATTAAATGAATTTAAAACTGATGGTTGTAATCAATTCCCGAATTGATTCTTTACAGAAATGTAAATCTTGGGAGAAAATATTTAAACATAAACGGAGTATGTATTTCAAATTGCTTTAGTTAAACTCATTGATCTTAACGTATTCTATACAAGACAATCACCAACATCCAGGCTTTTACAAACTAGGATTCGAACCCGGATTGACTAGGTGGCATATGAACGATATGACCACTACCTTAATTACTCTGCGTGTTCATTTATGTAACTTCTTAAAAACAGAAAACCAATATAATAAAGGGTTTAAAAATAATTATGAAATTGGATCAATAAAGTTGAAATCAGATTCACTAACCAAATGTATCTAGTTATAAGTGGAGGTAGGTAGTGGAATTAACGTCGCATTGGAGAAACACAACGGGCTATTGGCGACTTTCCGGGATCAACCCCAAGGGACAGAACCGAGGACAACACCTCGTAATTTTGAACCACGGTCAGATGACGAGGTCAACACCTGAGCTGGTACCCTACTCTCCAAACTTCCACACCACGACGACTCTGGTTACAAGCGAAAAAAGAATATAACAAGGATTTGAAATATTATTTGGCTCCAAATAAATCCTATGTGGAGAAACAGCAATTTCAGCGTGAATAAGACTGTCTTCTAAACTATTCTGCTGCTCATATATATATATTTCCATAGATTCACATTACCTGCCTATCAAGTTATGACAGCAAAAACTGACTAAAATTAATTTATATTGACATCGCCTCTACTTTCAAGCTTTAGGGTAGAACATTTGACACATTTCCCTGCAGGAGCTTGTAGTACGATTCTCGCCATCCAAACACCTGACATAGAGCATTTTTTGACTAATAGCTTTCTTCATTAAGTATAAAATTAGTTTCGCTTATCCATCAAGGAAGGTAAAAATTCATGCAATGCATCGCTAATATAAAACTTTTTAAATCTAGTTATTCTACTTACACCGTTTCTTTAATGGAGCAGAATGTTTTTAAGAACCTCAGATTGCACAATGAATATTAATGTTACGCTATGAATATTTATACATTTCGCCATTTCTTTTTTCTCGTTTTCATTAATGGTGAAGGACACGTGAAAAATATACGATTTTTATGAGTACCATTCACAATATGTATGTCTTCTGGACATATCACCTTTCGATTAAAATTTTTCAAATTAAACTATATTATTTTTAATTACTTTCTAAATTCATAAATGCCAATGAAGCATTTATCTATGTAAATGCCATACTTCGATATTTTTAATTTATATCCTCTTTTCCCGATTTCGAAAACTTTAGGGGGGTATCTGCGTATTTAATACTATTTCATAGCTTATATACTGCGAAAAGAATTTAAATTGTTCTATTTGAACTTATTAATTTTAGCTATTTATACATTTCAAATGTATACCTTGTTTTCTGATTTTGTTTTCAGTGTTAAAAGAGGGATCTTGATTTGTCTTAAAATTCCTTGTTTAGTTAATTTCAATTTCCATTCTTAAATTCAATTTCCATTCTTAAATTAAAAGAATTCAAATTGATTCGAATAACTTGCTAAATTTAGTGAGGAGTTCGTCAGAGGGAAAAAAGATAGCTTCTTTTACAGATTAAATTATAATTTACAATTTTTGCATCTAAAATAGACTTATTACTGTGAGAAAATCTTATCCCTAAATTAACCACATTTTTGGTGGACAAAGATGTTATTTCTTAACAAAAGCCGCCTACTGGGATAGTGCCTGGTAGATATTAGGTCCAAGCTCCAAATAGTGACTTGTCAGCGCGTGCATGTTGGTGATAGTTTATATAGGTATAATGACTATTAATGTTATGCTATTTATACATTTTGCATTTCTTTTCTCCATTTTCATTGATGGTTAGAGAACACATGAAAAAATACGATGTTTGATAGTACTATTCGCAATATGTCTTGAACATATTACCTTTGGATTGAAATTTTGATATTAATCCATATTATTTTTAATTACGTCGTTTATTTCCAGGTGTCAAAGAAGCATTTATCTATATAAATAGCATCCTTTGATGTTTCAAATTTATAAGTTTCTTTCGCAATTTCTAATTTGGGAATTAAAAACTATTAATGAAAACTTTAAGTTATCGGTTTCGTATTTAATATTTCATAACTAATAATATTCCACCTATTCAAGATCTTTTCATTGCAAATACTTGTGAAGGTATTAATAAATTGTATTTCATATATCTTTTATATTGGTTGAATGAATCCTATGTGGTTTTAAAATTATATTTTCTCACAGTAATAAGTCTTTATTTTAGATGCAAAAATGTGTAAATTATAACTTAATATGTAAAAGAAGCTATCTTTTTTCCCTCTGACGATTTCACACTCACGCATTCTTTCTGCAACCTTCAGTCTTCCCCCTTCATGACTTTTAACCAATTTTGACCTTCACCAATAGAATAGCTCCTAGGATTCTTTCAACCAATAGATGCAGATCTTTGCTCTTTATGTGTAAGTTTTGGAGTAAAACAAATAGTACTAGGAAATCTCTTTAGTTATTAAAGCACCACGAGATTTATTACTCTCTCTAATATAGAATTCCTTTTCCTCCAAAACATACATAGATTACTAAACAACAATATTGATTGGATAAAATAATCGTAGGTATGATTATATCGGTCAAAAAGGTCAAAACTGCTTGAAAGTCATGCAGGGAATTTCGCAGGGTTGCAGAACGGATATATGCTTGCGAACCCCTCAGAGGGTTAATAAATTTTCTTCAATTAAAAAATAATTTCGAAATTTCAAGAAAAGTAAAACAGGTTATAAAACAAGTTAATCCTTTTCTAAAATGATCATATATTACCCTCGCGTAATTGAAAACAAAATGCGAATTATCATATAATGGCGTATAATGCGAACACAAGCGTCATCATCATACATAGCGCCACATCAACTTTTCGCAATGGTGGTATATATTGCAAAAACTTGATGTGGTCTTAGAGTAGAATATGCATAAGCGCAAAGCATACCTAGTTGCAATTGAGTTATCTCCAAATAAGCAAACTAGTAAAATGATACGTTTCAACTAGGAATTCTTTTGTTACACGAAATGTTTTTGAGAATTCACTTATTTACGTGCTTACGTACTATTATGATGACTTACAACACTTGCAGACAAATCATGGAAGTAGAAAATTTGTATCTCGTGTGACATTCCGGGCATTTTTCGTTTAGTGAACAAGAAACACAACAGCAAATGTGAGAAGTAGACACCAAGATCTGTTTTAAACATACAAAGGGAATCGACGAAATATCTCGTCCATCAAGATTTGACCAATTTTGTTAATAATAGACACCTCGTCATCAAGATATTGCCGATTTTTGATGACAATGAGATCAAGACCTGGTCAGTTTTTTCAAATGACGAGACACCTCGTCCATCAAAATCTGGTCAGTTTTGCTTATGACGAGATACCTCGTCGAGACACCCACCAGGAGGATTAAGACGGTATTCACAAGTATTAACTGGCGAGACGACAGTGACGTCAACTTGAGGAATTATTAGGAGTACGAAATCAGACCCCATTTGCTTCGACGAATTATTCTCGTCGACTTAGGGTGGAACTTGCGATTAAATGCTTGCATAAAGGTGTCTCCTTAAACCCCCCAAGGTTTCGAGGAGATATCTCGTCCAAGATCTGGTCAATTTTGCTAATGAAAAAATATCTCGTCCATCAAGATCTGGTCAATTTTACTTTTGACAAGTTACCTCGTGGAGACAAATCTGCCCTATTACACCAAGGGGAATGAAAATTCAAATCGGAAAAACGAATTATCCCTTGCCTAGAACCAGTGACAGTTTGTAACTGGTGTTTGAATCGGAAGCTGGCCACTACAGGGTGGTTTTCGACGCAAAGATAAGCCACCAGGAGGGTAAGTTGCATTTAACATTTGCTCGAGTTACGTTAAGTTGTTAAAATTATTTTCAACCAATACATTTTATATGAAATCAAATCATCGTCAAAACTGATAAACCTAAGTGATTCATTCTTATAGATTTACTTTGAATGGCTTTGATACAGGGCACAGGTGTGCACATTAATATCACCTAATAATTTCCCAAATATGAATGTACTAAAATTATAAATTATTTGACAAAATAGACAAAATACTAATTTCTGTATAGCATTTAAAGGGGTTTTTTTTCAATTGAGACGGCATCTGCAGTACACAAAAATTATACTTCTTAATAACTCTACTTTGGTTATTTGAAAAAAAAGGGGAAAAAAAGGTTGCATATTTTAAACTTTATCTTTCTGAGTCATATTAGTTTCCCAGATTGGTTTCCAGTTTCGAATCTAAAAATATGAAAGGTAAAATTTAAGATAAAATTAGGAAAAATTTTGATTCATAATAAGAGATGTGTTGACAAAAAAAACTTCATGAAAATAACAAATAAAGTAAGAGTTCTTTTGAACAGAAACAATCAAACTTTCTGCACATAGTGTTTGACCAGTAAGAACTTGTTATCTGTATGGGTTAATAGGTGGGTTTGGGTTTTATGGCGCGAGGTTCAAAAACTGGGTTAATGGGTAGATAGGTAGTTAATTAACGTCGCACTTGAGCAACACAACAAACTATTCTGGGTTAGTGGGAGATTGAAATATTTTTCATGGGTTACAATCCAAGGAACTGAAACTTCGGAAATTATATTCTATCAGCAAAACAATGATTCATTTTGCTGTTCCACCAATTTCTAGAGAGCAATAACCTTTCTGATTAATCCCAACTTCTCAACAATCCTAAAGGTAGCTCAAAGCAAATAATCTTCCCAGTTAATCATAAAGGGCCAAATATGTCCTCCCTTCAGATTTCGGCATTCATTGTAACGTTAACTCGATCCTTTCCTGTTGGGCTCCTTTCTTTTTTTGAGCGAATGTGAAACTTGCCTCTAAATCGATCTCAACAGAGAGACTCCCCTTTATTCTTCTTCCTCCTCCACTTTTCTGATTTTTTCCCTTCCTTCTCCTATCTCCTTCTGTCTCTTCTGCCACTTTCTTATCTGTTCTTTTTCGTCTTTTTCTTGTTATTGTATTGACTCGGCTCCACTTAGAGATCACTTACACGACTAATGAAGCATTCGAATTTTTTCTCCCCTCATCTGCTGCTTTTCGTTGTTTGGCGGGAAAGAGGACGGAGTCTTCCGTTTCATTTTTATGGTGATATTTTATTATCATTTTTTTCCTCGCGTTGGCAACGTTCGATTATGCACGCCGCGAAAGTACATTATTTACTTTGTGCGTTTCGGTGTAATTTTGAGAACGCTCCTTTTTTGCGCGGCGTTTTTTTCCCGTTCGCTGGAAATCCATTAAATGAAACGGTCGGCAATACGTCCCCTTACGATGCAATTTTCATTTTGAACTAATATTTTTTCGATTGTTGACTGCTGCATATTTTTCACGTTGGATTCCTGAAAAAATTAAAAGAAGACGAATAATTAAAAGCGCTGCAACAATGAAAGAAAGAGGTTAAGCGCTGAAATAAAAGAGGCAAATGGATGGTAAATTGTGTTTCGACTGTCTTTTAGAAGCGACATTCCAAGAAAGAATCGAAAACAATCTTCGCGGACTGTCTTTTTTTTCAAGTTAAGTGCTTTCTTTCGATTGAATAAGTAGAGAGGTGAAGTTAACTCCCGAATAAAGACAAAATGCGATTTTTGAAAAAAAATGATAGAAATCATTTGATCTTTCGGTTGAAAGCAGCTTTGACAACACCACTACTTTGCTTTTGTGATTTCCTATGCACTTTGATGGGATTACTCTTTAATGATTATCGTGATTTTAATAAATTATTTTTCTATCATAAAAGAGTTCACACACACACACAAGCGCGTCTTCATTTTAACTGTACCTTAAAATTTAATACCAAATTTTATTTTACTGAAGGGACTATTTTATAAATCATGGCGTGTAATCAATAATTATTTCTCAAATGAAGTTTATCTGCTTTAGTATTCTAAGTTTATTTGTAATAATTAATTCATTAATTATTTAATGTCTAATGTATCGTACTATTATACGTACTTGTTGAAATATAATACCTACAAGTTTATTATAAATGCTCTCGTTTAATTTTTACGTTTAGCCCTCCTGGTGGTTGTTTAGACGAGGTATCTCTCCACTTGCAAAACTGACGAGATCTTGATGGACGAGGTATCTCGTCATTCGTAAAAACTGACCAGATCTTGGTGGTTGTTTAGACGAGGTATCTCTCCACTTGCAAAACTGACGAGATCTTGATGGACGAGGTATCTCGTCATTCGTAAAAACTGACCAGATCTTGATCTAGTCATCAACAAAAAATCGGCAATGTCTTGAGAAAAAGTCGTCAAAATTGGTCAAATCTTGTTGGACGAGATATCTCGTCGAAACCACTTGGAGAGTTAATTGCCGTTTTAAAACTCGCATTTACATTGCGCATGTTAAATTATTATTATAATTATCACGTAATAAAATGGCATATTAAAGAAATATGACTAATTTTATGTGAATTTTTTGCTTCTGTGTAAATTTATAGTTAACACGACATAGATTTCATTAACACTGAGTAAAAAGTGCATTCTGCTTAAAAGTTTAAATTTTGCCATTACACATACATTAAAATAAGATAAATTCTCAACCAGTCATATGAAGCAACATTTTTAAAAATTTTCATTAGTTGATGATACTAGTATCGTGCCATAGTGGTCATAGCATTCGCCATCCACCATAGCCGTCAGTACGCCCCTTGTAGTGCCTAAGACCAAAGAGGTCAGTGGTAGGGCATTAGAAATAAAAACTACTAGTTCTACACCTTTGATGTAAGAAAAGTCAATCACTACGGAGTTCAATCGCTAATTTCACCGCTTCGTTTAAATATGCCTGATCTGAACTATGGAGCTATAAAATTGAAATGCAGAATGAGGCATCACCGTCTAATTAAGCTCTACAGTTGTCTGATGAAAGTAGGGCACTGAGATGAAGATAAGAAATATGTAAGCGAAAATTCTGTAGTAGTCGATAAACAGTTATTCTTTTGAGCAAGAAAATATGCTGCTATTGAAATAGCTTGAACTATTGAATAGCTTAGGAGCTTGAAAACATAAATAGGTGGATACTTTATAGGGAATATGCGTAAAGATGCGTTATCCATTTTGAAATTATATGAATTCAGTAGAGAAAGGAATGCTGTTTTCTTTTTTGATCAATCTATGCATATTTCATTCGGAGCCATGAAATATGCATAAAGGGATTTATAATACAAATGATATAATATAAATTGTAATTATAAGTGTATATATTGCATATACAGATTTAGCTGTTTTACTTCTTTCTCATAAAATGGGGGCCACCGGGCTCAGTGGTTTTGTTCACTGTGCTATCAACCTGCGAGTTGCACTCGGCGCAATTTTGATTTCTGTAACTTAACCTGGGTGTATTTTTCCCTTCTGTATCAGTAAAGCTTTCCATGTCCATTAATTGACACTGTTTTGTGTTTGGCACAGATTGGCCAAGTATAATTCCAAAACTCAACCAACCATCTCAGAAATGCTTATTTTACCTGCTACTATGGGGCATATTTTCTCATTTAATCTTCAGGTTTCAGAAATTTTACTGTATTGCTAACTGCTACAAGTTGTTGGGTGCTAGCAAGAACAGCAGGCTAGTTTTAGTTATTTAACTAACACAAGAGTTCGTAGATTTAAACTTCGTCCAACAAAACAGACACAACGTAAATCATAAACGGACGTAACATTGACGTAAAATCATATAACGGAAGCATCATAAGGTCTGATTTTTGTGACCATCTTTCCGCCTTCTTATCGAGTTATCAACAAAATATGTCATGGCTAAACAATAAAACATGTCTCTATGAGATATATCTGTCGTTGAATGTGTCTATACTGTTATTCTAGTAACGGTGTTTACTAGCATTATACCTCTACTTTTCTGCGATACACTATCTAATTTGAAGGAACATGGTAAAATGCAGTGTTTTCAACTACGGCACGGGACTATTTCATGAACGAACATGACTAGCACAATCCTATCCATCGGTGGAAAAGATGGTAGAACACTAACCCAACGAATGAAGCATAACGGGTTCAAACTCATTTTTATATGAACATGGCTAACTAAATTGAGGGAAAACTAGCAATTCGAATCCGTAAATTGCTTGTTACCAGCGAGAGTTTCAATTTTCTACTACTAGACTTTGACCCCCTTCACAAATGTCGCCTACAACATGGTAAACGTGAAAGCATTGCTTAAAAATATTTACATTGCATAAATGGGGTGCAGAATGGATCCACTTAAAAGTGGTATACCTTGGACAATGTTCTTGACGGCAAATTTGTCTAGTTTTCAGGATACTTTATAAGTCCTACTGACATTTTGGCAAATTATGGAAGGATCCGTGGATTTAAAAATTCTATGATGATGGAATATGGGTGGTATGTCCCAAATCAAACATTTCGGCCTGATTATAGGACATGACTATATTACTTCTCATTTGCATCGCTTAGGAATCTTCTGAGTCTTCCTGCCCAGTCTATCATTCTGGAGTAGTAATGAACAGAAACCACGTCCTCCGTTGTTGAACCTTCCACCGACTTTCTGAGATAGGTAGTTGAATTTTTATGTCACACTTTATCAACACAACTGTTGCTGGCGACGGTAAGGTAACGTGTTTACTAAAGACAGAAACCCCACGGGGAAAAAATTATCACTAGAGTACCGCGGGTCCGCGAAGTCCATACACACCAAAAGGAGATGTGGTCATGAGGGTTAGGAATCGAAAGAATATTTAGTTTTTCTTTGTTACTAAATGTGTTTTACTAGTCATTTTAGCATCATTGTTCGTGTTTTTCTGCTATGGTAATTTTTCTCATGTAATATACTTGTGCCCTAGCTATTGCAAATTTAAATAAGTAATATAAACGGTTTTGTACAGCTTATTCTTGCAAAACCTTAATTTAAAATTTTCGTGTTGAAACACATTAACAAAACCAAACTTTTTTTATTATAATAATTCTTTCAAAAAGAATTTTATTCAGTACTTTTTTGAAAGATACAGGTAAGTAGGTAGGTAGTTAATTAACGTAGCACTGGAGCAACACAATTGGCTATTGTCCACAGTCCGGGATCAATCCCGAAGGGAAAATATCCAAGGACAGTTCCTCGAGATTTTGAACAACGGTCAGATGACGAAGACAACACCTGACGTGGCACCTCACTCTCCAAACTCCCACACCGCCCCAACGTGAGGACATTTGAGGCCAAGACAGATTGAACATGTACCATCCCCTGTGTACACGACGGTCTTTGGCTGGACCGAGTTTCGAACTCGGAATCCTCTGGTTGCTAATCCGTTGCTCTTCCAACTGGTACAGAATACCGAAAGATACAGAATGTTGGATGTTTGTTTGAGTTTTATGGAGGAAGGGCCATACATTTGACTAAGCTGATAATTTCAAGTAATAGACATACACACAGAAATAAAGTTTTACTGACACAGAAGAGAGAATTAGACCCAGGGAGGAATCGAACCTGCTCCACCTGCAGCTCAATTGCTAGAGCAGTGGGCCAACCCACTGAACCACGACAGAGAATGTTGGAAGTTTGGATCAAAATGTTTAATTCTAAATATTTAGTTATGAATATTTTATACGTTTTCAGTGGTAACGTTTCGATGGAGAAATATCATTTTCGTTTGAAATTTCATAAAACGATTCCTTCGAATGACATTGCAAACGGATTATAGGATCTGCTGAAAGAATCTGTGGTCTGTCAAACTACCATTACTAGATGGACCCAGTTGTCGTAAGTGATTATCTCCACATCATTACGCTAGAAGTTACAATGGTGTGCCGCTCAACAGTAACCTGAGAATAGTACCACTTGTGGGATCTGCGCCAATGTGAAAGCGGCGATCATCTGTCACCAAGGCAGAAGGGGAATTCGTCACTTAACAGGGTACGCTGCTATTCCATGCCTGCCCATGACTCTCCGGCACGGCACCACTGGTGTTTAGAAGTCGTTCCCTTGATGACGTTAGAAGTATACTGTGGAAAGGCACACCGTTGTGCCTCCTAGAGTAATGGTGTGAGGAACCACCACTTAAGGCAGCCGGTGCCTTCTAGTATTGGTACGAAGTATCTCGACAGCAAGCGATACGTCCAGCAGATCCAACAACCTGTTGTTTTTCCTTTCATACCACTCGTCCAAGGATCTATTTACCAGTACGATAACTCCCGGCCACCCATAGCACACCTTTCTCAGCAATCCTCCGTAGCATTGAAACCCTTTCTTGACCAGACAAACCCCAAGATCTGATTCCCATTGAGCATGTCTGGGGCATGCTAAGATGTCGACTGTACCACCCCCTAAATATACGGGATCTGGAACAGTAGCTGCGAAATGCTGGACACTGTTTACCACAGGATTGCATAAGGAATCTATTTGATTGAATGCCACGTCGTATGTTGGTCCATATCGCCGTCAGAATGGTTTTCCAACTTACAATTTAAGACCTTTCTAATGTAATTTTATAATAATAAAGTCCTTCAGATTTTATTATTTCGTTGTCTCTTCATGTACATTACATATGCTAAATTTCATTTCGATCAAACATTGGTTTCAAAGAGTTACAATTTTTTGGCACAGACAGTATTAAAACTTGTTTCTGAATGTCCTCACTCAGGAGCTAATGCATTCTCTAACCAACTGCTTCAAGCTTCTGTTCTCAAAATGATATGTAGAAATTAATCCGTAATATATCAAGTGTTTTCAAAGAACAAAATATGGAGGAATTGAAATGATATGTGGAAAGACACATATCTCAGGTAAACAATAGATCGTTCTATGAGATACACTAATGCCAATTCAGTCAATTTAGTTCATGTAAAGAAATGTTTTTCTTATCTTAGTCCTCAATTTATATTTTGGAGCTCGTATCTAGAAAGCTAAATAGCGAGAGAAATAATGAAACGGGTTACAATTAGAGATTCGAAATAGAGAACATTGAAATAATAGAGCAATGATCTATCCTCTGTAACTGTGAATTAGTTTGGAATATTTTGTTGAAATTTTGTACCTGCTTCTGAAGCTGAACATAATTTACAACAATGAAAATAATTATCTAGCTCATTTAAGCTATTCAATCCCCCAGCTGTATACAGAATAAATCTTCATCTTCAGGCAGTTTTCTAATACTGATAATAATCGCAAACAAAGAAGATGGAGGTACTTCGCTGTAGAGTGTGAGAACCGCTTGTTTACGTGTTTAGCGTACGTGCTAAACTTGTTACTTTGTGTTTTTTCTAAAAAAAACTGTCAACCTATTCTTAATAAGACTGAAATAACATCCGTGAAGGATGCACTAATTGCAAGTTCACTAAGGCTCCGGTTCAGGCAATTAACATTTCTGGGAAGTTTATCTTCCAATCGGAATTCTTATCTGAGACAAATAAACTTTTCCTAAGGGCGTAAAAATCATTCCCCCTTGTTTTATTTAAAGTTGATAGAAAAAGTGAATGCCTCCTTCGCGCAAATTGACCCCTTTTATTTCCCCCAATTCAAAAACAAATCGAGCATTACATTTCAAATAATTGAGTCTAATTGCGAGTCGTCAGAGGCAGATTCCGAGTAATCTAAGAGCTCCCATTGACGATCGAAAAAAAGCGATCGAAATGCTTCAAAAGAACACACAGACCACAATGCGAAAACTAAATTGATTCGTAAAATGTGCCCGCGCCAAATGTTTTATTCGCAGTATAAAACAAAGCACGCAAACTAAAAAGAAAGAAAAAAGGGAAGGAAATAATAATAACAATAACAACATGGCGGAATCTAGGCGGAGTAGGAGTAGGGAGAAAAAAATCAGTGCAGGATTTTCAGGCATTCCAGTAATTGTCGTAATGTAATAAACAGAAGCGGGCGGAGTTGGTTAATGACCAGCTTATATCTGTGGAATCTAGGATCGTTGATGACTGCTTTATTTTTCCCTCCTCTGCTTCTTTTTACTCGAATGAAAAACAATTGCGAGCATTATATTCAACTTTTGCTCGGCGTTTTCGAAAAATAAACGGACTTGATGTCTTAAACAATGACTCCGGAGCACAATGATAATATGGCCACAATGGCATTCCAAGGAGTTGTTAAGTTTAATAGTCCGACTAGCAATTATTCTGAGAGTTTAGAGGAGAGGACCGAGGAGTAAAAAAAACATAAATAAAACTCCTCAGGAATAAGAAGCGCAATCATTAAAATTATTTAACTCATGTAGCGCATTGTTTCAAAACGATGAAAAGAAAACCTGGACTGTAAGAAAGCCAGCTTCCCTACTTGGTTCTTATTATCTCTCTTTTCTTTCACTTTTATAATTTTTTTTAGTGCATCGTCTGCATTGCCTGCACACTTTAACGAACGGATCTTTATCACAAGCTCATTTAAGAATAGAAGCACTATTTTTGAACCTGGCAATGCGTGTTTATTCGCAGACGATGCGCGGCATTAGTGAAAGTTTATTTAAAAACGTCGCTTGCATCAATTTATTTAGATGATGCTGAATTTATTCTAGAGAGAATATTCTGAGCAAAATAATTGCGCCCGCCTCCACTCCCTCTCTCTCTCACCCTTCGGAAGTTAAATTAAGAAAAGTTTTACTTCATTCGGAAACAAAAAGGGAGAATTGTAGCGTTTATACGAACGCATATTAGCCGGCGTTATTTCGGGTGAAAAACGGTGTCTTTTAAATTCTTACGTTTAGGTTGTTCTAATTAAGTCATTCACTTAGGAAAAAGAGCTACATTATCCAATAACTTCTACAGTTAGGCGAATTATTTTTTCACAAATTACGAATTCGGTTTCTAATTGAAATTGTTCATATGTTAGGCGAATTACCATTGTCGGAATTGATTTTAGCGGCTCAAACTATGTCATCAATAGCAAAAATTATTTTTTCAGTTAGATCATTAGATGCAAACCAGGAGGACATGTAACGCATACTTATCAATTACTATTTTTGAAACTTTATCTTCCAATCATTTTTCTTATTTTTATGTAACAGAAGCATTTATTTTTTGAATGGTGTATTTTATAAGTTGGAAGAAGGCTAAGAACTTATACTGGTACCAAAAATGATATGAATGTGCGGGTTTAAGTTTTTATTTTTTATGTTTTTCGTACACAAAAATTAATAAAAATAAGAAATTTAATAAGAATTTTAAAACATTCACAAAATTCTAAATACTTTCTTCCTCTGTCCTAGTATTTCCGAAGGAGCGGTAACCCGGTTGGAAGAGTAGCGGATTAGCAATCGGAGGGTTGCGAGTTCGAAAATCAATGCAACAAAGACTGTCATATGTGGGGATGGGGCACGTTAAATCTGTAGTGGCCTCAAATGTCCTCACGTTAGAGCAGTGTGGAAGTTTGGAGAGTGGGGTGCCAGCTCAAGTGTTAATTCGTCATCTGACCGCGGCTCAAAACTTCAAGGTGTCGTCGTATCTTTCCCTTTGGGATTGGTCCTGGACCGTGTCGCCAATAGCCAGTTGTGTTGCTCCAGAGCGACGTTAATTTGACTATCCCTCCCTAATAATCCCATTTTCCATAAAACTAGAAAGCTGATATCTTACATACTTATAAACCAAAATATACTTAGAAACTACTAAAAACTCATTTGGATTAGCAGTTACTAAAGGGTCATATTATTTGAGTTTATTAAAATATCCAGGCAGATAACTAGGTAGAATTTACGTCGCACTGGAGCAACACATTGGGCTATTGGTGACGGTCCGGGCGGGATCAATTCCAAAGGGAAGAATTCGAAGACAACATTTAGTATTTTGAACCACGGTCAGGTGACGAGAACACCAGAACTGCATCTCACTCTTCAAACTTCCACACCCAGCCTATGTGAGGACATTTGAGGCCACGACAAGCTATGCACCAGTTCCCACGTGCACGACTCTTTGATTGGATCAAGTTTCGAACTCGTGACCCTCCGGTTGCTAATTTGTGTCTACCAAATGGGCTAACACGCCCCTTGAAATATCCAAAGCAATAAGATTGAGAATCGCCACATTATTGATTTCCAAAACATACAAAAGCATACTTCATTTGAATAACGATGCCGAATTATTCGAAAATTAAAAACGTCTCTGAAAAGTCCTTTTGTGTACATTTTATTTCGATTCATACATTTATCAAATTTTTGGAATATCTAGTGACCTTACACTGTCTGATAACGACATGTAGTTCTCACCATTAACGTTTTTTAAGGGGGTGGTGGCTAGCACTACCCCCGAAACCAACTGTCTGGATTTATGACGTCATGCATTTTAAACTCTCATTTCAAGAAACCTTTAATTTGAGCACTTAAACTATTTCAAAAGATATTATTTAACGGATATTCTCATTGCAAATAATTTATTGCCAGATTTTGCTTATCAATTATTAATTTAAATTGAAAGATATAATCACTTTATTTAAAATTACATACACTAAATGTACGTGCACAAAATTATGTTTGGTTCCTTGGGTAGTTGGGTTGGGTTTTATGGTGCAAGAACCTCCAAACATAAGACAACCAACTTTACTTTAATGGATAAACACACACAGAAAAGTTTTATTGACACAAAAGAGAAAAAGGCACCCAGGGTAAGTTCCAGGAATCTAACCTGTACCGTCTACAATTTATAGATTGCTAGCGCAGTGTGCAAACTCACTGAACCAAGCACATTATCGTATAAAATAATTATATATGTTTTTGTTTCACAAATAAAAATTAGTTAACGTACAGTGATAGAAAAACATTTGCTTAAAAGCAAACGACTAATTAGCTTGAAGTGAATTTGTTCCAAACTGGCTTATTCGTATTAGATCAAAGCTAGCTCGTATGAATGTAATCTACTTTCAAAAAGATGATACTTAACACTAGAAAACACTTTTAATTTCTTACATATATACAAGACAAAAATTATGAATTTCGCAGAACAACAAAACCAACTTGCATAGATATCGAAAGTGAAAGAATTCAATTCACGAGCTACACTTTTAGTGTGACGTCACAAAGATCATTCCTTTGTCCTTGTTTTCTCAGAGGCAGCGGAACAAGGGAAGAGTGTAAAATGAAAGAATTTTTAAAAACTTGATGCGCTCAATCAGGTGGTCTCTCTGCACTTGGTTTTGATTTCTGGGGTGGACTTCCATATGGAGGATCATCCGTACTCTGGTACCAGTATCCGAAGCCAAGGGCAAATGTATAATATTTCTGTACATTTATGAATAACCTTTTACTTAACTTGTATTTATGATAATGGCTAGAAGTTGAATTACCATCGCACTGGCTCAACAAAGGCTCTGCAAAGGACGAACTGACGGCTATTTGTGAAGGAGTACATAGTGCGTAGGCCACCTACTTCTGCAATCATTAATATCCATACGCTTACAAACCTGAATTCGAACCCAGGCCGGACATAGTGGGTGGCAAACAAACGTGACCCAGTAAGTCCCGCTATTCCAGTTGGGTGGCTTTTCAACCAATCTTATACATTGAAATTGTGTCAAGTTTACATTTTCAGTTCCACGAATTGCTTTGAATTCATTATTGTGATTTTCAAACAACTATTTTAATCAAATAGACTTCATATCGTGTTGCTCCCCCCTCGTATGTCTTCGAATTGTAGGTGGCACAAGTTTGATTCCTGTCAGGTGCCCTGGGTGTATTTCTATCTTCTGGGTCGGTAAAACGTTCATTGTATGTGTATGTCTATTATTATCATGTGTATTGTTGCATGTCTTATGTCTGGCGCAGCATGGTGAAATATGGTCCTTGCTCCTAAAAACACCCCAAAACAGCGACAACAACCCTCGTATGTAGTTCATAATAATTTTTCCTCTTTCGGATTTCAATACAAATTGGTCAGTCTTAAATAAAATATGTTACTTTAATTTAAAAGTTCGTTTTTTGTTGCACAACCAAAATACTAGTCATATGAACACAAGGTTTATTTTAAGTTTTGCTTTTAATTGCCTATAATTGTTTTAATACAAACATAATATTAGTCTAAAAGTTTCTTAATTAACCTCTTCGAGAGATGCACCGAAACTTTCAAGACTTTTTAGCTCCGAAAGTAATAACATTTTTGTGAATCACGCTACAAAGCGCTCACTCGCTGAGCCGGCGATTTCAACTAACCAACCCCAACTAACAAATACAGTTCAAATAAAACACAAGCTCATCGCTTTCGCAAAAACGCTTTCAATGATAGCCGCTCTTGTAATTTCTATTTACAGTAAAGGAAAGCGAGACCGGAAGCTAAGCTTTTGAAGCACGAACGACGATTCCTTCTCCAATCACTTCACTTCCTTTATTTTTTAGCCTCCACTCCCGCCCCTCTCCCACCTCGCAGAGATCTCACCCGATTCTCGGGAAAAGAAAAGAGCGCTTCCAGCGACATCTCTTGGCGGAAGCGGCAACTATTCGCTGAGGCAAGCAGCGCGCCCCATAACAAAATTTGAAGAAGGCCTGGAAGAACGAAGAGATAAGGCAATAGAGGAGAAATTGAAACGGAGGAGAAAGGACAAAAAAAAAAGATCTATTGGCGTGAAAGAAAAGAAAGAAGAAAGAGGACAGGAAGAAAAGAAAGAAGCAAAGAAGAAGAAAGTAATTTGTGAAATAATTAATTACCCGCATGCCGTATTTGCAGTTATATTTTTACCGAAAACCCTTTTGAACGATGCCTAACCCTCTAAGTTAAAAGAGCTTAAGCTGACGCTCTCTCTCTTCCAAAGTAATTAATCCTTTCGACTCTGCCGTATCCTTGTTCGTTCCTTGAATATTCATGAGCACTTAATTTATGCAAGAGTTAGCAACAACTACTCGTATTGATCACCCCTTCTCCGCCATTGTTTGCCAGAGCTGCTAAACCTAAGGGGACCCCTTCCAAAAAGAACCTCGGCAAACGCCTTGTAACTGGAGTTAATATATGCACAGATTTTTCTCGATACCCTGTATATTTCATCGCAGCGTTGGAGGAAAATAAAACCAACATTAGCAATTCCCACGACGGTGGTTCTTCTTACGAATCGGACTCCCGGTCTATTTACATTGGTTGTTCGCATCCTCGATGGCGGAGAGAAAAAGTTGAAAAGGGGGACTGCTCCTCTCTTTTATCGTCTGCAGCGGGGGTGGAGTACACGCGGATAATGATTTATCCCCCTCGAACCCGACGAACGTGATCGGAATAATAGTGAGGGCCCCGGAATTTGTCTTTTCAAAAGGCCTGGGCACAAAGAAAAAGCTCATTTCGGAAACACAGGCCCCCTCGGTTTTATGTTGGACTGACTAGGCCGTGACGCAGGGTATTAATTAATGTTCGGGACCGTAAATCCCGGGAACTTTTCCCTATATGACATGTGTAATTAAAGCCGAATCCCGTATTTGTTCTTTGGTGGAGAAGCGTTTTCTTTGGCACATTCATAATGGCAGTGGGTGTAATTTGTTTGCAGGGAAATATGGGGATAATCAAAAACAAGCGGAAAAATTCAAAAGGAAAGTAATAGATTTGTTTTTTCACTTTGTGGATAAACGAAACGATCTGCCTGAAGCACCCAGATTTATGGGATGTTTTATTGGGAGTGTGTAAACATACTTTAGGTTTTTGGCTCTGTGTAAATATTGCCAGTACTTAGTTATGTATGGAAAATTTGAGGAAGCAAATACCGATTACTCAAACTATATAGTATACATATTAAGTTCACAGCAAAGCAGTGTCCGAAATTTAAAACGGGTAGTTGGATTAACATTGCACTGGAGCAACCCAGTGGGCTATTGGCGACGGTCCAGGATCAATCCAGAAGGGAAAGATTGGAGGACAACACCTCGTAATTTTGAACCACTGTCAGATGACGAGGTCGCACCTGAGCTGGCACCCCACTCTCCAAAATTCCACATCACGCCAACGTGAGGACATTTGAGGCCACGACAGAATGAACATGCACGAGCTTCCATGTACACGACGGATTTTGGTTGGATCTAGCTTCGAACTCGCCCTTTGGTTGCTAATCCTCTACTCTTCCAACCGGGCTACCCGGGCTTCCGAACTTAAAAATGAAAGCCCGATTAATGTAAATAACTGTATCCCCTGAATCACATTCAATATAGTTTTACTGAGTGTCACACAGATTTTTCGTTCACTTTCCAAATTTGTTTGAATTGTTTGATGTATTGTACACTCACTGCCAAAAGTTGAGCACG
Organism: Meta bourneti; assembly: GCA_933210815.1. Classification (NCBI taxonomy): domain Eukaryota; kingdom Metazoa; phylum Arthropoda; class Arachnida; order Araneae; family Tetragnathidae; genus Meta; species Meta bourneti. The sequence continues at coordinate 71,607,197 of OW119923.1, read as the reverse complement.
AAGCGGTAAAATGCGAAAAAATCGACAAGTACAGCTTTGATTGACACGAAATGCGGCAGGAAAGTAGCAAATATGTTTATGCATGAAACAAAACAAAGAATTACATACAAAGATGAAAACAATATTGAATTTTCATAAATTATAAGATGAAGTCATATTGGAGTCATTAACAAAATGATGTTTAAATCCAAAACGAACTCACAATACCGACATTAATAGCGGTATTGTTATTAGCACCCCTCATCCTCATACAAAGTTTACAGCGTGTGACCAGGCTTTCCATGAGGTGATCAACCACCCCAGAGTCAAATAATCGCCATTCCTCCTGTAGAGGAGTCTGCAACTCTGTGAGAGTGAGTGAGGGTGGGAAACATGCAGACACAGCACGGCTGAGGGCATCCCAAAGATTTTCAATGGGATTAAGGTCGGGCGAGTACGCCGGTCAATCCATACGCGCAATCCCCTCACTCTCCAGGTAGTCGTCGACGATGTTGGCTCGATGGGGACGCGCATTATCATCCATTAAAACGAAAGCAGGACCAACGGCTGTAGCGTACAATCCCACAGTGGGTTCTAGGACTTCATCCCGATACCGGACAGCCGTCACAGAACTCCGTCTATAGAGATGCAGGTCGGTGCGCTATCCCAACGAAATCCCTGCCCACACTATGATGCTTCCATCTCGGAATGCGTGATGCTCGATGATGTTCTGGGGCCGATTGCGTGTGCCTTGTTCTCTCCAGGCCCTTACACGCTTGTCATCTGGCTCCAGGGCAAATCTCGACTCATCCGTGAACATAACGTCGGCCCAATCAGACACAGTCCAATTCACATGTTGCCGACACCACTTTAATCGTGCCCCTCTGGATTGGACGGATAGAGGAACACAAACTCGTGGTACCCGGGCGTACAGTCCATTCATGTGTAGCCTTCGGCGAACAGTAGTGGCAGATATCGTCTTACCAATGGACGCTGCAATCATAGATGTCACACGTGTGGAGGTCGCTCTTCGATTCCGCTTGGCTAAAACAGCATTATATCGATCTTCCGCGGGGGTCTTAACCCTTGGGCGACCGGCAATAGGTCTTCGGACAACTGTTTGGCTTGTTTGGAATTGTTTCCATAATCGTGAAATGACGGAATGATGAACGCCGAAGAAAAGAGCAACATCTGTGATTGATTATCCTGCTTTAAGGTGTCCCACATAACGCCAGCGCTCACTATCTGCCATTCGTCTTTTGGAAGCCATAGCAGCACGTCTGTCTTGAAAACTAATCGTACGAAAGTTAAGTACTAAACACTTTTTATCAGCCCTTACATGAAACTCCTCTAACCCTTCACAATGCTGGCTTCTTATACGACTGTCTTTTTTGCATATTTCTCGACACGAAACCGTGATTGGCTGTTACAGAACATATTTGCATACTTCCATTTACTTCTGCAGTGAAATGCAGCCTCTCAAATTCAGATTGGCTTCCGGAAATTAACATTTTCCTCTCCGTGCTTAACTTTTGGCAGTGAGTGTAAGAATAAAACGCTCAATTATATATTTTTGAAAGTATTATTTTTCATTGTAATTCCACGGTAACCCGTTGTGTTGCTCCAGTGTGACGTTAATTGAAAATACCAATACCAATACCAATTTTAATTCCAAATAAATTAAGCTAAAAAAATTAACGAATGGAAATACTTTCTTTGAAAATGTATATGTATTTTATTGGGTAATTTTTATACTATAGCACATTATTTATTGGTAATCAGGGGCACGTCCCCTTTAGATGTGTACCGGAGACTGACCCTTCACGTACTCGAGGTACTCTAATGATCTTTCTTTTCTCATGGGGCTTACTGTCTTAGTAAACACAAGGAGTAAACAGTTTCCTGGATAACCAAGCAATCTTTTTCTGCTTTCATACCACTACTTTGCTCCACGATCCCACTTTTTTCCCTTTCACGACATTTTTTACTTGACATTGGTCGGTCTTATATTTGGCGTAGCTTGGCTAAATATGGCTCTTGGGCCATAAAACCCCAAATCAACCAACCAACCCTTATTTATTGTGAAGCAACTAAAGCAAAATTCTTGTTTGTATAGAATTTATGAAATGAACGAGGTGAAATAACTTAATACTAAATGGCCGAAAATATCGATGTAGTCTTTTCAGGTAATTAGTACGTTTTCATTTACACCATTCATAAAGAAAAATAATGAAAATAAGATACAGCATATAATAATAAACTAATAGGAGAGATAGTCTGGGACATTTGATTCGTTTGAAGTAACGTCTGATTTGCCGTTTACGGCTATACCCCACCACTCATGTTGTACTAATAATAATTTTATAGAACATTTCCAACAAGACCTATTCAACTAGGGCTCATTAAAGTCGTATGATTTGAGAACTATTACAAAAACATTTTCAAATATCCATATTTTACTTTTTCAAACCTTAGATCTCATTCCAATTTAACCCCTTTTTTGATAAATGAAAACACAAAAAGTACATTAGGGTGAATTTTCATATGATCAAACCTTGAGGAACCGAGAGGGTTCCCGCCGAATTTAGAATTAAGTACACGAAACTTTCTTAAGTTTAATCAGATATATGCCAGAAGAAATGAAAATAATATTAATTTGCTAAAATAAACTGGATAATTGTAACAAATATCAACATGTCACTTAATTCTGCAAGGGTAATTAGAAATTCAACATGTCACTTAATTCTGGAAGGGGGTAATTAGAAATTCAACATGTCATTTAATTCTGCAAGTGTAAATTTTTAACTAAATGTACGGTATTTAAAGTAAGCAGCATTTGCTTATGTGGTAGATATTGGTATGAAGCAAATTAAATATTCTCATCTTAATGAATGAAACTATATAAAAGGTATATTTAAGGTTTTAAAGTTCTTAAAACTTATAAAACAATTTCTGTGGAATGACAAAATTTAATTTAACTAAATTGATAATAGCACATTAATGCTATATGATATTATGGTAATCATTAAAAAATATACTCCGTGCCAAAAAAAATCGAGACACAGCGAAGTAGATGTTCCATTGGAATGAAACTTTCCTTCTGATGCGCATGAAGAGGTAAAGAAATTTTTCCAATACTAAATTTTTAGGACTCTTTATTATTGCAAACTTTCAACAGGAAGGTCATACATTAGTAAATTCTAAAACCCTCTATGGCTATGATACATGACGATACATGGAGTGAGATGGCATCAAAAGGAATCCTTATCTATACTATGGTAGATCATACCAAGCATTCTACAGATGCTGCACCAGGATTTCACCACGGAGGTACACCTATTAGATGTGAGTCATGTATGGCCGGCGTTATCGTGCTGGTAGACAGTTTCTTGGACACGCGAATTGAAAAGCGAAACAGGTTGAGATCTGTCAGGCATATCACTGTACTGCGATGGATGCCGATTACACAAGGAATTACAGCGGTGAGCCACTCGACTGTAAACTGAGAATGGTTACCAAACATTGTCAGCTGCTTCTGGGGTGGTTCCCGAGATTGGACAGGCATGGAATGACAGTGTGTGAGGTTTAGTGACGAATTCGTTGGGCCCTTGGGCAGATGTCACCCCATTCACGGTGGCAACGTTACCATTCTCAGCTTACTGTCGAGAGATGCATAGCTGTAATTCTTAGTGAAATGAAGTGAGGTGCTAATTGTACCTCTATAGTGGTACAATTGGCATAAGGTAGATTGACATCACAGCGATACGTCCAGCAGATTATAAAACATGTTGCTTTGCCTTTCGTGTCATGTGCCCTAATGGCTATTTACCAGGATAATAACTCCCGGTCACATCTCTCCCAGAAGTTCCTTCGTGGTGTTGAAACCTTTCCTTGACTAGAAAAATCCCACATCTGCCTGCAGAATGCTTGGTACAATTTGCCACACTATAATATGTATGAAGGTTTTTTAATCCATGGCACGTGATGTATTGGCATGTATCGCCACCAGAGGGTTTTTACAAAATACTAATTTATGATTTTTCTGATTCAGTGTTACAATAATAGAGTCCGTTAGATATGATATTGTGAGGATTTCTTTGTCTCTGCATCACATAAGACAAATTACACATATGACACATTATCTCTACATCACATATGATTCATTCCGATCGAACGCTGGCTTTGAGATGTTTCGATATTTTTGGCACAGAGTGTATTTCTAAATGACTGTAAAATAATCAAGAACTAACAAAACACTTGTTTTGCCTACCATAAATAATGTAATGTTTTGATTATGTAGATTTAAAAAAGTAATCATAATATTTGGGCTACATAAATTTAGCTGATATTCCGACTTACCACATTCTATAACACTGTATGTGTGTATATGGATAGATATTAGTTTTTATTTTTTACATTACACATTACATGTGGTTCAAAATTACGAGGTGCTGTCCTCGGATCTTTACCCTCGGGATTCAACCCGAGTGGTCGCCAATAGCCCGTTGTGCTGCTTCAATGTGACGTTAAATAAGTACCTACCTACACATTATATATTATGTAGAAAAATAAAACGTTTGCATTTAATTATTTTAATGAGAAGAAAAATAACAGTTTTTAGTCCTCTTGTTCTTTTGTGAATTTTTATTGTTAACTTTCTACTAGGTACTACAATTTGAAAGGCATTGCGATATAAATTTTATTTGAAGGAAAAACTTTGATTCTCGTGTGTATCTTGCATGGACGTATTTTGCACATAAAAACTTATTAGTTTTAATGTTTCTTTCGCAAAGTTGGGTCTTGTAAGTATTCCAAACGCCCACCTTACTCTAAGAATATCGAATGAAATGTTTATGAACATATATAAAAGTGGTATTTAATATGAAAGGAAAATATTTAAAACATTTCAATTTCAATTGATAAATGTAAATTCTGTAAGAATTCGTTCTAAAAGGGATTACAAATTTCGTTTTAAAATTAATATTAACACAAAATCAAAAATTGTGTAATGATAAAGCATAAAATAAATTTTCGAATACTAAAGTGAATTTTAGTATGGGAATTACTATTATTTTATTCTGAATCATTCATTTAAAAAATTAGCTTTTAGACCAGATTATACAATATAAAATCAATAAAATCAATATTTACTCTGAATAAAAAAATGTATAAACCTTTACAATTATAAAAAGTTACATAGATGTAAAAGTGAGAGAAAATATACTTGAACTGTAACTACAGAATTCAATAGTTTAAGTATAAAACATCTAACAATAACGAATTATAAAATAATTGTAATAATATTTTACAGTCTATGCTACATGCGTGGTGGAATAAATTTGTCATCTTTTATTATTTTAGAAAATAATATAAATTTCTTATTTTAAACACCTTTATAATATTAAAATTATCTTTAAACTGTATAAAACATTCATGCATCAAAAATTAGTTATAATATTTCAGTGGGATTGAAAATTTCTTAAACTATATTCCTTGTAAAATACAAGATAATTAAAAAAAACCTTTGAACAAAATCTATTCTATTATATTGCACTGTAGTCTTTTGATGCCTTTTCGTGATGCAAAGTCTATTATTTAAAGTAAATTTTGTAATCTACACAAGAATGGATGCCTAGGTTATAAAAAAACATTTAAGCAATGGGACGCCAGATATCTCACCGCCCCTGAAAGGGTTAATAGATATTTCAATAGGTAATCCTAAGAATCTTCATATTAAGGCAAAGTTCATTTACTTAAATTTCATAATTTAGTAATATTGTTTGTACGCAAGCATTACTGTTTATTGTCTCAATGAAGTATCTCGACATGAGCAAAACTGACCAGATCTTGATGGACCAGATATCTCGTTCTTAGAAAAAACTGACCAGACCTTGATCTTGTCATAAAAAATAGGCATTATCCTGATGACAAGATACCTCGTCAGTAGTAAAATTGATGAGATATTTATGGACGAGGTATTTCGTCAAAACCACTTGGAGGGTTAAAAAATTGGTAGATCGTGTCGAGGACACAGACTGTAGTTTCGACTTGAATACTCGGGCCTGATGTTGGATTGTGGAATGAATGAAATAGACAGGAAGTTTGAACCATTGTTTATTGTGAATATTCAACTGTTAATTTACAGTTTGAACCATTAAAGTCCAGTTTGATAAAATTGTTGAGATTCATGTCTAATATTAATTGTAAGTAGTTTGATAAGTGCATAAGGTAGGTCATATAAGGTACGGACATACTTTGTCTACATGAAACTATTTATCTTCTGGATGTTTCTCCTAGTTCTGAAATCATAAGACAAGAGTTGAAACGCTAGACTTTTGATGCATGCCACTCAGTACTTTTCCTATTTTAAAAATGTATTCACGTCACAAAGAAATTTAACTTTTTAAATTATGCTCTACCATCCCTATAGTCAATTATAATATTATGAACCGTTAACTATATTATGAAATATAGTTACCATATTATGAAGTTACTGCATTACTATGTTATGAAATTAATATTATGAAGTGTTACAATATTACTATATTAATGGAGTTACTACATATTATTATATTACTATATTAATGGAGTTACTACATATTATTATATTACTATATTAATGGAGTTACTACATATTATTATATTACTATATTAATGGAGTTACTACATATTATTATATTACTATATTAATGGAGTTACTACATATTATTATATTACTATATTAATGGAGTTACTACATATTATTATATTACTATATTAATGGAGTTACTACATATTATTATATTACTATATTAATGGAGTTACTACATATTATTATATTACTATATTGGGAAGTGCTACTACATTACTATATTAGAGAAAGTTACTGTATTACTATGTTATGAAGTTACCATTTTACTATATTAGGAAGTTACTGTATTACTATATGATGAAGTTATATTACTATGTTATGAAGTTACTGTATTACTATATTATGAAGTGTTACTATATTACTATATTAGATAGAGGAAGTTACTGTATTACTATATTAGGTAGTTACTGCATTACTAGATTATGGAGTGTGTTTCTGTATTACTAGATTATGGAGTGTGTTACTGTATTACTATATTATAATGTGTTACTATATTGTTATGTCGTGTCCGCTTACGAATGAAACACACTATATAAAAATTTTCAAGATATAAATTTAACTCTTCTAAATCATAATCTATAGACTGGTGAAGTCTAGGTTATCTTTTCTTTGCATGAAGGTGAGATTTATTCTTGATAAGCACATTAAGTGAGTAAAGGGAGTATAATTTCACCTTTGTTTTCTCATAACTGTTTTTTGACTGTGTTTTACTATTTAGCCGGCGATATTATGAACTTACTATATTACTTTATTATGAACCTTAGTGTCGGTAAAATTTATTTACGTGGTGAATACTACGAAATTTAAGCAAATTAAAAAAGGGAATTTGACCTCCATGCGAAATGAAGCCCCTTAAGAGCGATGGCATAGTGACATGGGCTGACAGACTTTTCATTTGTGCCCTTCCCTGCATATTGACTCGAACTCTTTCCACATTTAGTTCCCGAGGTATATCAATAACCCGTAGCTGCCGCCATTTGCTTTAAAATTTAATAACCCCCCACCGGAGAATCCATAACTGTTAGAGGTAAACAGAGCAACAACACTTTTATACTTTGAATGATTGTTCCCTTCTTTATCACAGCGTCCTCGCCGAAACTAATTTTTATTCATAAAGGTACCCCTCTTGAGGTTACTTACTTACTCACTAAAGACAAATTGTTCGAGCGAAATAGCCTATGCGTTATCTGCAAGCATTATTTTTACGATAGGAGCCGGTGTGTGCAGCTTTTTTCTCCTTTCCCGGGCTCTTTAAACTGCAATTTTTTTTCCTTCTAAATATTTAAACTGAGCCGTTGGTTTCTTGAATCAATATTTACACACTGTGTTGCGTTAAAGACAACATTTGCCGATGATAAAACTTCCAATAAAAGACTAAAGAACAGTTTTTGCTACCTTTGAAACTTAATAGCTGTGGGGGGTTTTGTTTTGTTTTTCTGGGCGCGCTTATTTTTCTGGAAAAGAAACGAACTTTGATGACATTTTTTTCTCTCCCTCTTCGTTATTATTATTTCAAAAGCCCTATAAAAGACCCGCGATTCGAAGCATAAAAATCGTTTTTCTTGTTTGAAGAGTCTTGGAAAAGGAATTTAATCGTCTTTAATGAAGTGCTTCAGTTAACTGCTTTTTACCAACCTCTGAAGGCAATTTTTTGTCTGTCTGGTGGTGATTGTCAAATAATATCGTTTCTGAAGTTAATTATTAGTGGAAATTCTTGCCTTTATGAAGATTCGAACTCTAGAGCTGCTTATAAGTTTTTACCCTCCATAAGTCACGTATTAGTTTCATTTCTTTTATTGTATTCTTTGAGTAATAACAAAGATACGTTTTTTGCTGCAAGTGCTGTCCTCAAATTCTTCTGCGTCTTTTCTCAGCATGTAATTCTATTCACGTTTCAAGTAGGTATTTCCGAATCTCTTTTTGATTATTTTATTTAAATAGAGACGAATGATTCCTTCTAAATGAGGGAGATGAAGGCTTAAATTGATACTACAGTTTGTACATGCCCAAATTGTTTTTTTTTAAATAAGTATTATTTCTAATAAATTTTCAAATAAATATCTTAAGACACTTTTAAATAAGCAGTTATATGAATTTACGTCATTCAATACGTCTGTTCCGTACAAGGCCGTTCCTAATATGCCCAAGCGCAAACTTCAACAAACCGCTCCCCCTCTTCGAAAAGATATTTGATTTTCAAAAGCAATACCCTTCATTAAGCACAATTTTAAAAATAATTTCGGATGGACAATTTTCTTCCTCCCGGTTTCCTAAATGCCGTAAAGTGAAATGAGGATTAGATTTTATAATTTTTTTCTACTGTTTACAGGACATATATTTAACCTATGTGATTTACGAAATTGATTTCCTCTCATATAACTTGTTTTTGTATGCATCTTTGATAACTTTTGAATTTCAAAATCATTTCGTGAAGAAATAGAAAGCCGTAGATCTCTCCAGAATGCATCCTTGCCTTTGATTAGTGCTTTTTGAATATTTTAATGTACATTAAGAACAAAATACGAGTATTCATATTTATATTTTTATTACAATCGCAAAAAGAACCTACAGGGAACGAATAAGTATAAAATTAATAACTTATTGGCTGGACATATTTATTCAAGTTGGAGGCAAACCGAGCCTGTTTTTTTGTCAGACGGTTTTGTTTTTCTTTTTAAAAACCATACGTGAAACAGTGCATAAGACTGTAGAATTGTTCTCATGTCTTTCTTCAGCTGCTTGTGAGATACATGAATAATGACGCATAATTCCAGCTTTATGGGATAAATATTCTGGGAAATCTAAAAGATTGAATATCTATGGTCATTACGTCGCATTATCAAACCTTGTAAGTCTTGAAATCAAAATATTTTAGGAATGATAAAAAAACTAAGTACCAAATTTTTTAATAGATTTATTCAATGCATAAACACTTTTAAAGACAAAAATTCTTCTGTAACAGCACACTTTTGATGAGAATTTCAACACGAATAATATTTTAAATTATAATAGAATTTTAGTAACTAATATTTTAGTAATTGATAAAGTATAATAAAATTTTAGATAGTTGTGAGATACGAGGGTTGAAAATTCGCCAATATAGGGCTTTATAACTGATGTAGACTCGGGAACTTTTGAAACACGTTTAATGAGCATTTGTTACAAGACAATGTTAAATTAACATAAACTGAAAAAATTGGACCTACGCGTTTTGAAATTAAAATAACGATATACTTGTCTCTGAAATTATCATTCTTGTGAAGTACAACTTAAAAATTAAATTAAACCCCCCCAAAAGGCCATATATTTATTAAAGGGAATATTTAATGTTCCTCTTATTCCTTGAAGGAATTATCAAAATGAGCTGAAACTGCACTAGTTGAAAAGGCATTATCTTCAAGTTTCGTCATTTTGAGATGATAGTGGTTATACCCTTTTGTATATGATGATCCTTCAACCAACTGTTTATTGAGTGATCATGTTATGAGAGTAAGAACACGCAATCAACGGTTGATCCAGTAAGCCTACCATTTATATAATCATTATGAAATATCAGATACTTTAGTACAAACTCAAACAATGTAAATGTAACAAACGTTAACCTTAAATGACCATACTTGGAGATACTGTTTTTCGACTCGTACAGCAGTACTGCAACTCATTTCGATCATTCCTTCAGAGTCAAGAAAAACGTTAAATACTACCGTTAATAAACATAGAGGCTTTTTTGTCCTGATTGAGCTTTTACGTTGTACTTAAAGGATGGAAATTATAGAGACAAGTAGTGTATGATCCTTATCACATTCATAGGTATTCAATTACTTTTAAATTTGTCAAAGAATGCAGTGCACGAAACATGAAAAGATCAAGTTTATGTCTCTCAACTGGAAAGAACATCTCTTTCAGCAGCCATTGAAAAATCCTTGTCTCTTCTAATAATCCTTTTTGACCACAATAAAAAGGTTTGTCTGTAGTGGATACCTAGTCATTTCGGCATCGCAGGCTGATCTGCAGACCAAGAAAGGGACAGAGATTTCTCAGACATCAAATGCTGAGATACCATATCGCACTATCAAATCAATAATAAAGACAACTTTCAAGAACATCTGACAAAAGAACTTTTGGTGAGAAGTTTTGTTGGAACAACATCTCAGAACTTCCTGATTGGCCAAGGGAGAGAGCTGTAGCTGAATTCCACCTTGCTACTGATCCCGACTGCTTTGCTAAACAACTGCATCGCATGTCTATGCTAAGAAATCCTGTTTGCAAGCTATATGGTCTTCAGAAGGATATGAACCGTGCACACCTGCTTCGATGTCCTGTGCTCTCTTCTATTTCAATGTGGGAGAGATACGGCAAAGCGAGGGACCGAATGGGGTTCATAGACTTTCATCTGTTGCTATTTGTTCTTATTTGTTCGATTGTTTGACTTCAATCCGTCTTTTGTAATAATCATCCACAACTGAAAATACAAAAATTAAAAATAAAAGGTAAGAGAATAAAACACCAGAAGCAGTGCCCTATGTCGGTTAGGAAAGATGAGAAACTTTCTTTTTGGATACCATTAAAATGCGAGTTTTGAGCCAGGGTTACGTCTGTATAGATATGCACACTTATTCTAAATTGGATCAAATCTACGAGTTATAAGCATCGCGAATGTTCCAGACAAAACAATGCAACCCGTTGTTGTCATTTATTTTTTAAGGTTTAGCTAAGCAACTAGACCAAGTCCATGAGTCCAAACACGTTCAAAAAGTGTAACACTAGATATGGACTTTTCTGGAGATCCTCCTTGCCAGATCAACGCAGGCTCTTGGGGAGGCTTGTTCAGTGTTACATTTTAGACAAGCTAAAAAAGCATTGTGTCCCTGAGAGAAGGGATCTGGTTTGCCTGCTCATAAGTCTAAAAAGGGCAGTCTGACATTCTCTGCCACCCGTATATTTGAGCGTGGCTCCGGGGTGATCTCTATTGTGCCAGATATGAGATGTCGGGTCTCCCCAAATTTCATTATTTCAGCTAATCTTTATGGCTAATAACTCTTGATAAGCTATTGGGAAAGATGTGTGAAAAGGTATGTCAATCTGCTATTTAATTAAATTTTATGTCTACATGAGGTGGAATCCATTGGATATGAATATCTCTGTAATTAATGTACGCTTTGAATTTGTTTAAACCGTGTCACAAGATTTCCGAGTAGAGCAGCGTTGCTTTTACACTACAACACATAATGACTAAATAACCACATTCATTGGTTGAAAAAAATCTTAGAAATGATTCTATTGGTCAAGAAGACTAAAACGAGTTAGAAGTCTTACAAGAAAGACTGCAGGTTGCACGTGTGAACCCTCGGATGCTTAAAGTGTATGCTCCAGTTTGGTCTCTAATTTTCCTCCAACGACTAAGAGATCGGATGCGTCCCCTAAAACCACCCTGCAATTTCCGAACGCCCCCACTCGAAACCGAACACGCGATAAAACAGCTTCCCGCCACGGATCCCTTCAGTTTCCGATTTATACCCAATTTCACAGAAAACCTCCCGACCCCTATTCGGCCACCCCGAAGACCAGCCCCAGTATCAGCCCTTGTCATCGGGCGCTATCTAGACGCCCCGCATACGCCCGGTCCACTCTTGCAAACCAGGAGTCCAAAAATGGAATCGATTGAGAGCGCGAGCGTGGAATTCTCGCCTATCAAACGTGCATTAACGCCGGGAGAGCAGGGGATAGGGGTGCCGGTGGAAGCAGTACTTACCGGTATGGCAGTAGCAATTAGCAGAAAAGCGTTACTGCTGATACGATAGCTCGCCGGATGCGTCACGGCCCCTATCTATGACGTTTATAATTCCGTCATCAAACTCTCGCTAAAGCACGCGGGTCCCCCCTAATTATGCAGAGGCTAAAGCCGAGGGCTACGACCGCAATTTGAAAACCTGGAAATGAATACAACGGGCTATTTGCTATTTCCCGGTTTATAGGTTCGGGTTCAGTGCTGCGTGGGTGGAAAAGTGGTCTTGGGGCTGATATGCATCAGATGCGTGTTTCAGGACTGCGATGACTGCTCTGGTTTTCACGTTAGGTGTTTATCGACACATTTCGAGCTCCATTGATAATTTTATACAAAGCAACGTCTTTAAATAGCTTCAAATGACTCCTAGGATGTTAAATGATTATTGATATGGACACTGCACTGAATGTTTGATTAGAAAGCTTTTATTAACTATTAAACAAGATTACCTCTTTATTTATCAATAGGAAAGAGATAATGGATGTATATACAGCCTGTTGGAAAAATCTAAATAGCTTGAGAAGTATTTGCCTCCACAGCTGTTTCTACAATTTGGTTACCGTTACAGTTTCATCTGTTTAGTTCATCCTGACCAGGGAATTAAATAGTTTGCATTATGTGGATAAACAAATGAAACCTTATTCAAACTGGTAGTAAAAATTTAAGTTTTCAAGACATGACTAATTGCCATTTTGGTAGAGCGATACGTCCGTTATAATCAGGACATAAGTAATTCACTAGAGGTAGGTAGTTGAATTTACGTCACATTGGAGCAACACAACGGGCTAATAGCGAAGATTATCCAGAAAGGAGATTAATCCAGAAAGAAAAGATACGAGTGAACAACACTTCGTAATTTTGAACAACGGTCAGATGACGAGGTCAACAACTGAGCTGGCATCCCACTCCACGAGAGGAAAACGCGAGTTTAAATGTGTTAATCAACAATAGTGTTGGCCACAATTAATTTTTTAATTAAATGTTTCTAGGCCACATGTAAAGGTGGTAGGTAGGTAGTTTAATTAACGTCACACTGGAGCAACACAATAGGCTATTGGCGAAGGTCCTCGATCAAACCTGAAGGAAGAAATCCGAAGACAACACCACGTAATTTTTAACCACGGTCAGATGACGAGGTCACACCTGAGCTGGCACCCCACTCTCCAAACTTCCACACCACGCCAACATGTAAAGGCGGAGAAGCACTAGTGTGTTAATAATGTAAGAATAGATAAAATTAATCTAATGTTCAATTCGAAAATAGATCTCGAAGATTGAATCACTTTTGTTTGCTTGATATCAAATTGATGGGAAAATTCCCAAGTGTTGAGATGTGGCCGATTTGTGAATTTTCTCATTTTTTATATAACGCATGTCCTTCCAACAGGAATTTCAAAGCTAATTTGGTTTGACCAGCATAACACACATCCATAAGATGGGTAGTCAGCACTTTTCTTTCAAAACTCTCGTTTTAAAAAATCAAATATGTTTTCAGAGTTTAAGATACATCCTTTATTTATAAACTGGGGTGCAAAACTTAAAGAACATCTTTATTTTTAAAGATTGAAACTTCGAAATTAAACGAAACAACCTGAAAATTTGCATAACCGAGTATATTCAGTTAAAAGCTGGTGCATATTCAAATTTTGGAATAGTGACGTTAAAAGCTCTTACATAAGAAGGGGTTCTGCTCCACAAGAATCCTTCCGCAATATCATTTATCTGTATGCAAACGCAATGTAGGGTCTGCGTCGGAGGTGATTATACAGCCTATACCAGCTTCCTCTATTTTTTTAGGTTTTAGTTACCATTCTGTCGCATTGCACCCAGTGCTGTGTTACCAATTCACTTCAAAAACTTTTTTACTGTTCGAGAAAGGCAGCGGTACATCCTTTATGGCAAATAACTAACTTTAAAAATTACTAACTACGGTTTCAAACACAACAGAAAACACGTATTTATGGAATATAACTTTAAAGTAAAAGTTACTGGTTCATAATGTGTAAAACGTACTTACCGAGTCAAAAGGTTTGGCATTTTTATGAGATCCGGTCAAGCTGCTCCAAGCAATGATTTTTTGTGAAGAAAATGGACATACATTCAAGGAAAGTTTTATTGATAAAGAAGGGAGAAATATACCAAATATAATTACAGGAATGGTACCTGCGCAGTCTAAACTTTGCAGTCCGCTAGCACACTGAACAAAACCACCACACCCCAACTTCAATATTTACAATCAAAATTATTATTTCTGACTAGCAAGTTATAATAAATGGTTGATACGGGGGCTGTGAACTGAAACTTCTCTTTGCACGTATGTTGCACACTGCTTCTGTTTAGTGGATCTAATTCCTATTTTACGAATTCAGTGTAAGTTGCGAAATTGAGCACGCTTACTTTACTACGAAAATCTGATTTTCTTGAAGAGCTGATAGAACCCTTGCTTCAGTATGTGAGCTTGGTTTTGTATTCACTAACTGAAAAGTATTATGCCTGTCCATCTTTAATCGAGGCATTCTATCTTGAACCTTCCCACTTTCAGCCGATTGCAATTTCAGCGATGCTAATGCATGAAAAGAAATGCTTTGCCAAAAGTCTCTAAAACATGTTAATTTAGCAAGAAAATGCATAGAAAAATGTCTTCAGAGTTAAAAAGAAAAAAAGAACACAAGAGGAACAAAATAAGCTAAACGCTACTAAACTATCATTATTAGGTGAGTATTTATAGATTAGATTACTAATATTATTCCACTTGGAAGGTTGTTGTGATGAGAAGAGCCCTTGTCGCTCATGTTTCGGAAATTTTAGCTAAGCAATAGTCCGTCCTTTGCTTCCGCCATCCATAATTAACTCTGGACTCGTATGGAAATGGACCTGAAAAGAATAGAATTCTTTGTAAGCTTGAATCATTTCTAGGACATTGTTCATGGCTACCAATACGGGAACGTATGTTATGGAATATATATAATATGTTTCCAGTTTTATTTACAATTATATAATCATACTAGACAAAAATTATACGTATAAGCCGACCTTTTAAGTATAAGCCGACCTAATAATAAGGCGTTTAGCAGGCATATCGCAAAATTCCAAAGCCCACTGTAGTTTTATTAATAATATTATAAATGCGTGTTATTTTATTTCAATCTTAAAATCTATAGAATTTATACACTCTACTGCAACTGACGCAAATTGTACTTTGTACCTGTAGATATAATCTATAGGATCTGCAATCAAGATAAATCTCTTTGAACTAGTCCCGATTAAACCATTGCTTTTCAGATTTCTTTCCAAACAAGTGAATAGAAAAAACACATTTCTGAAACAAATTACAAACTCATATGGGGTCGCCGTGTGCATTTGCCACTACGTTAGAAACCTGCAAGTTATAGACTGAGCAGGTTCGATTCCTCCCTGAGTGTATTTCTCTCTTCTGTATCAGAAAAACTTCCCTTGTGTGCATGTCCATTCCTTCATGTTGTTTGGCACAGCTTGGTCAAAAATGGCCCTTGAACCATAGAATCCAACAAACCAAACATATATTTTGTGAGTACAACACTCGCTTTGATTATATTTCAGCACCTGAAATTCCTCTTACACTTTGAAACATTTAAAGAGCGAACTTCCGATTTCTGCTGATTTCCTAAAATAGAATCTCACACCTAATTCAAAAATGGAAGTCCGCTCTCGAAGAGGACTTAAAGAACAATCTCATTTCATTATTAAATTTCCGCCCGTAAACCACCATAGAAGTGTACAGTTTTCGAAAAGCACTTCATCTCAGAATGGTCCACTGACTTGTCCCACTGCATTTCTGAACCTCAACCGGGAACTGCACCAAGCAATGCTCCGGAATACCCACGGTGTCCGATTCTAAATGCCCTCTTCAGTAATTGTTGCATTTAAAGGGAGCACTAACCACCTAACCCTTTTCGATCAGCTCAAACTTCCGGAACCTCTGGATCAGCAATTATTTACTATAGGGTCTTGAGTTAAGTAGGTATGATATGACGCACATCGAGAATGAATACATAGTTGGGACAGTACTCACAGCTAATTGGTTTTATTAAGGAAGCGCTAATTATACCGGCAATACTCCTGGCTATCCTAAATTGAGGGGAACTTGGAAAGGGCTCTGGCCTCAGCCTTCTGGAAACCCTGTTGTCGGTTTGCGATGACCAGGATTAAAATTGAGATTGTAATGATATTACCGGGGAGTAATGCCAAGCTCTCGGAGATGAGTGAATGGCAAAAGGTAATATCAATGTCATAGGGAATGTGACACCTTAATGAAGCTTTCCACTTACGCATTTGTATTCATCCTGAAACTAATGGCGCCACACAGAATAAAACTCACCATATTTCATAATTTTTAAATACTTATAGTTAGAGAATGTTGCTTAACGGAACATGTTACATTTAAATGTCTAAGTCTAGGAACGCATTTTACGCTTTGTAAGGCAAGCCATGCATTGATCCAACACCAATCCTCCTACCCTAAACAGACCGAAATGCGCATACTTAGCGACATGTTTTCTGTACAGAAACGGAGTACGAAAGATCTTGTTTGTTCGACCTATGTTTGGCTTGCTCATGACTACAATTTTCTACTCCAAGCTGTAACTATAAAATGATTCAAAACATCATATTTTTAATACTTTGGTTGTATTTCAGAAGCTGATACTATCACTGTTTTTTTAAGGTATTTTGTAAAACTTTTGTTTGATAGTTCCACTCTTGGAGGAACTTCTTGGTACCCGTTGGAAGGATGAAGAATATGGGTGTTGTTAGTGGTTGTCTTAGGATGTTTCCGTATCTGGATCTATAATTCGCTCTTTCTGGACATTTTGTGAAACTTCCAGTGAAGAATAGTTTTACTGAATATAAAATTCCGTTTGGACAAGGTTTTAAAAATAAATTCTTGATGATTGTCATAGAATAATTCTGAAGCTGTTTTCATAAGTTATTTTCCAGATCTAGAGAGAGATGTTTTGTACATTGGATAGTCTCACTCATATCAAAATTCTATTTAAACTCTAATGAAACTATAGATGTCAATTGTGCTTTCAAATGTTTTTGAAGCTGCTGTTCTCATTGACTGTGGAATATAAAGCACAAATTTTTATTTAGAAGTAGTTTTCCGAAGGAAAAACACACTTGCTTGTAATATTTTGCAAATATAAAGTATTTTTGAAACACATTCGACTTGTTCAACTGGTAACTATTTAAACAGTATCAATGTAAGTAAAAAATGAGTGTTAGTACATTTAATAGTTTCGTACCATTCCAAGTTAGTTATATATTTTGGGCCATTTTGATACAAATTAATGGTTTCTGCATTTCACGTCCGTCTGTGTATGTCCGCACTTCCTCCAAAAGGCTGAATATATTTTAATGAAACTGCATATTGTGAGGCTTGCAGTAATTTTGTAACTGAACTTCATTGCGTCAATCTGTCTGATGTCATCTCGTTTTATGTCTTTTTTGTGTTTGTGCAAGTATCGCATAAATTAATCTAGTATATTTTCATAAAATGTTATCTATATACGAGTATATACTATAAAGGGATGTGTATGTATGTTCTCTATACAAACGACACCGTTTGACCAATCCACACCAAAACTTATACTTTGGAACTCTGCGAGTAACGCAAGCTACATATTACATATTCTACATAGCTACATATTCTATTTGTTCAAGGTGTTCAGAGGGGGCTAAAAACGATTCAAAATCTCCTTAGGAATAACATTGAATTTTATTACAATTGCGTTACGCACCTGAGATTGTTTTACCGGTATTGCTGGAAAAGTGATTTTTTTATATTCTATTTAAAGAATTTAAATTCTAATACATGCTTGAACTTTTTTCCCAGAATATCAATAATTTATAAATATTTGACTAATGATGTGGAAAAGAAAACAATTTAATTTTGCATAACATATTTTGTAAGGAAACAAGTCTTTTGCGAAAAGCTCAAGCGAAAAACCCACTGATAGTAAAGGTGTTATTTTGCTACTTGGTATCTGGCAACGCCAGAGTTAATGTTTCATTTTCTGATTTTATTTAGAACTAACAAAATTGCCCGACCTCATTCGGGTTGAATTGGTTAACTATATATTGAAAGTGACCAGAAAATAATAACTTTCCTCTTTCGTAGAAAAGTGCCAAATCATTTAAGTATGAGTAAAATAATTTTTAACATCTTTTCGACATTTTTATAATTTCTACAACCTGCTTTGAACACAAATTCTATACATGCAAATCCATCCATATAATACATTTCATATGTATCGCATCCCTGCTAAAGGTACAAATTGGCGAAAGGTGAGACACTAACTGTTACAAAAGACGATTTTGAAGGACGATTAGGAATTCCCTCTCTTAAGTTCTATTCCTGTAAAATTGCTCCTCAATTCGTAAAAGTGACGAATCTACTGCGGATACTCTCTCACATAATTTACCTGCCAATATGTTTTTACTTGTGGCACTCTTTTCGAATTTTGCTACCATTAAGGGAAAGATGACAAATTAATTTGATAAGATATTTATCGCTAAGTTTGTTTTAAAAGCGAATACATTTTTTCTTGAAAATTCCCTTTGGCACGTGCAAAAAAAAGAACTTGTTTTAAACTTTAATGTCTTCAGTAGTGATAAAGCAAAGGTAGCCTATTACCATTTTTCAAGTGGTAAATCAATTTGACAGCGTTTCTTCTAAAGAAAATCATTGTTTTAAACAAGCTTTCCCCATATAAGTTAGTTGCTTAAATATAACTTCAATTTATAAAACAAGCCACCATGGCCATCTGTCGCTATAACAAAGAATTCGTAATATTCAAAAATCCTAATTCAGATATTTTTAATATTAACGTTCTTTCAATAATGGCAAAATTCCATTTAAAATTTGCTTTATTCTAACTTACATGCCGTTTTAAACAGAATACTTTGCGGTGGTGTTGCGTAGGATGAAAAGGAATTACAATTTTTTAAAATAATAAATATTTAAAACAGAAAATAAAAGTTGGCGGGAAACTGATCTAAAGATATAAATTCATGATTCTTTTTTGTCTCTTGATCTCGCCCAGTTGCCACAACTTGCAATTAAAATTAAATAGAATTTAAAAATACCAAATTAATTCGGAGCGAAAAAAAAATCACTGCACATGGCAAACGAACACGAATTTCTGTTTCGTTGCAAAATATCACCTGTACTAAATGTTCGGAAATAGTTTATATTTTGAAAAGAAAATAAATAAGGCTCAAAATAAAATAGTATTTGAATTTAAATTCTGCAAAATAGTTTCTTGAAAAATAATTGGTTTTTCAGCAGTACTGGTAAAACAATCCAAGTAATTGCAATGCTCAATATACCTCCCAGCTACTCCAAAACTACCAAATTATGGTTGATTTAAGTATAGTTACTCAGATGTTTTAACGCGAAACTTCTCTAAATATGTAAGCAAAGTAATTTTAAATAATGCATTCCCTAAAATAAAATGTGATGCATCAAATATAAAACATTAAATTAAAATATGTTGAACAAATCTTATGTGATACTTGCACAAACACACAAACACAAAATCGAACATAGAACGCATAGAACGGAAAGACGGACAGACAAACTTACGAAACCAAGTTCAGTCACTAAATGTATGTAAGAACTCACAGTATGCAAAGTTTGATGAAAATATAATCAACCGTTTTGGCGTAGTATGGGCACACAGACAGATGGACATACAGTCAGACAGATGGACAGACAGACTGACAGATGGACAGACAGACTGACAGATGGACAGACAGACTGACAGATGGACAGACAGACAGACAGATGGACAGACACCAAACGCGCAAGGGATGGATTTTGAATCAGAAGAATCCAAAACGGATAGAAAACTTGAAATGGGTCGAAAATATTCAATGTACAAACAAACACTCCATTCCTATTTATATAGATTCCGAGAATGTACCTGAGTTCAGACAGCGAAATGATGCGTTCATATGTGAACGTTTCTAACATTATTGTTACTGTGTTATGTGTTGTTTTATTTATTACTTAGGAGTTAGATTTTAAGAAATTATTTATTTTGTGCAAAATATCGCTAAAGATATGGGTTCATTTCTTGGCGGAATGTGTATATTTCGACCAAACTTTCCATTAAAATCATTGATTCCGTACATAATGATTAGCAGAATTCCCATTTCATAAAAACAGATGAAGCATACAAAAAACCTTTTAAAATAAGACGATAATGTCTTTCTTTAAAAAAGAGGATAACCCTAAAATAAAGTTATGTTAAAATAAAACAGTTAACATTAAAATAACGTGTAACCATACGTTGTAATTCAAGGAATTTGTTTTAAATTTTGACTTTTAGATTTCCATTCCAAGTGGCAATTAAAATCAGTAAAACATTTTTCAAGTTGCAAATTGTGTTATTTAATTGTATTGGAAGCAGTACTCAATAGTCAAGGAGTAACACCCATCATTCTAAATAGGTACGTATTTTCCATTTAGATACCAGATCTCTGAATTGACAAAAAAAGTACCACATAGAATCGATCTAAAACCGCTTGGCAGTTACGATGTAGCAAATTTTTAAAAAATTTGCTGATCTTTTAATATCACTGTTATAAAATATTCTACTAGACTTCTGAAAGTTGATAGTTTTGTCTTAGGTGGCAGAAGATCGAGGTTGTTTACGTTATGAGTTGAAGTTATTCTTATATAACTGTGATGTTTCAAACAGTCGTTGTAAACATTGGTTTTCTTTTTATAAAACGCTGTAAAGTTGACCTAACGTTTTTTAAAAATTGTAATTGATTAACATTGTTTCATCTGCACTGAAGACATTTAATTTTAAAACAAACTTTTATTTCACACGTGGAATAGAATTTTCAAGAAAAAAGCAAAAATGATTTGCTTGAAAAGAAATTTATCTTGATATCGTATCAATATGATTTGTTGGCCTTTCATAACGATGGGGAAATTCGGAAGTATCGCATCCCCGGTGTAAGAATGCTAGGAGTAAAAAGTATTGATAGGAAAACTGGCTGCAATAATACGCTGTAAAGTTTGACCTTTTTACAGGAAATGAACTTAAAGTGCATTTAAAATCACTCCAAAACTGAAAATCGACGTCTGTAATAGGGTCATTCCATGTGAAATGAGTAAAAATTAAAAAAAAAAAACTGTGGCCGTAGGGTGATGGATTTTCATGAAATTTGCTATTTGGGTTAAGTTTATGCATAAATAAAGATATCCAAAATATTTTGGAAGTTTCAGGCATTTTAAGGACCCAACTTTGAAGAGCAGTTGTGAAATCGCTTGATGTTGTATGTTTGAAGATCTCCTTGTCGAAAACTACTTAACGTAAACAATAATATTTCACATTTTTGTAATCTATGAATAATATTCTTTTTATCTATTCGAAAACAACAATTTTAAACATCATATTTAAGCTAAAAATTAGTAGCGAAAAAGGGAAAATAGTCGATTTTGATATAATAAAAAAAGGTTTCTATGGAGTAAAGGAATTTAAATGCATCGTTAAAATTCATGCCAGATACATTTCTAGGTATGATAAAACTACTGATGAAATTTGGAAGTCGTCTTTTATATCCTTCATCTTCCAAACAGCAAAAAAACATTATAAAATGACGGTTCTCCACTTAAAATAGGCACACAACATGAAATGAAGGACAGCTCTGACGAAAACTATATTTTGGAAGGGTATGCCTATTACTTGTAAAAAAATTCGGGATTGTATTATGTCCCAAAGCAAAATTAACAAAATTAATAAAACACAAAAACACGTTCTTGCTCATCCAATCAATTGGCGACTGAAAGTTTCTTCAGCAAGCGACTATTAGGATAGGTCTACGACGGGTTACCATATTCCATCACTATCGCCCTAACTGTCAATATTTATTATCTCCAATCATAGCATTTCCTTCCTATTTTATGCATATTACTCGTTTCAAATGATAACAATGAAATGGAAACAATGAAACCCCAAATCAGCAATGAAATATCAAATTATTTTTAACTTTTTAAGGGAATTATAAAAGCAGGACATCAAATCACAATTGAAAAAGTTTAAACATTTAAAACTTTTACTTGATAGTCTTCAAATTCACTTTCAATCTGATAAAGGTCTCTTGTTCAATTTCGTAGTTGCTTAAATTGAAATTTTCCTAGTGCTGCCGAATTCTTGAAATCTTTAACTTATTCCACTAGTGACTGCGATATATATGGAATAAGGATTCGTTAATTATGTACATTTGGGAGAATCGAGTATAACAACGATGTTTAAATTCCTTTTTCTACTCTTAAAATTAATGCTTACCTGACTAATAATGCTTAATATTTGCTAAACAATTTAGTATTCACAAGTAGTAGTATTTAATACTTACGTTTCTATAGAAAAAGCACATCGAAAAGACTTCTCTAACAAAATAAACTTTCCACCTAATTATTTCATTGATGGAAACACTCCTTGGATTAAGCAAAAAAGACTAAAAATAAATTTCATGTGAAATTTTGCACGTGCACCATAGTTATAGTTATTTCATTCTTATATCGCATTTTTTATATTATCGAAGGTTATAACTCATTATCAGCTGCGATAAAAAAGTAAAATTTACGTCTAGTTTAAAATTTTTCTGAGACAAAAACAATCAAATTACAATTATGAAAATTTCAGGACATATAGACATCTTGCTCTTTTATGTTGAAAAGTTTTGATGCTTTTGGTGCTTTCCCTCATAGTGAAATATGCATTTTAAAAAATTGAAAAATCGCATTTTTCCATAATTTTGCTTTTAAATGTTTTTCTTTATAAAGGAGTAGAACTACAATCACCAAATTACGCCACACTATTTGTTAGGAAAGGCTCTTCATTAAGAATAATTTTTAATATTGTCTTTTTCGATTTCTAGAGATACCAGAGCAATTTTAAATTTGTAGCAAATTGCCAAAATTTCTATTTTCGTCAATCTCTCAGTTACAGCAGTGACGGCTATTAAATTATATTCTGACGTTTCCTAAGAGACCCTTTTCTGAAGAATGCAACGATATAAAAGTTTTAAATTTGTGTCAATAACTTATTGAAATTTAGGTTCGCAAACAGGCCACTTTTAGTGCTAGAAAATCAAAATTTGTGTGACCTTGAACTTTAAATGTCAATAACTAACAAAATATACATTTCTGAAACCTAATATTTTGCAGTTGGTCATTACATGTGACCTATTTAAAAACTTATTTTCATTAATATCGGTGTTATACCAACCACAGCCGATTTGCTCATTTGCGGGAATGACCCAATAGCCACCTCATTATCACCTTTTTTAATATTGTCTTTTGAACTATAGTGCGATTTATGTTAAATGAATTATATGGATGGATAAAGCAAGCATACGTATTCCATCCAAAGTAAATAGTAAAAGCTATAAATATGTCAAAATGGAGTTTAAAAAAAATCATTTTTAGTTCAATTATTTCTTTTATATTTGCATTTTCTATGATACTTACATTTTTCTATGATAGAGAAAAGTGATTTTTCGAATAGCTTTCAATCAATGTTTAACCAATTGTACCCGAGTATTTTTGGGTAATTCTGCTAGTACGTTTTATGAAACATATTAAAACTTAATGATTGCATTATTCCAATTTTATTTGCCCACCCTTCAGGCACGTTTCAGTTCAAAAAGTGTTGAATACCCATACTTAAAAATTAACCTTAATTTGGCAGTTTTGAAGAGAAGAAAGAGAATGATCGCTTGGGCATCCTGAGGTTGTGATCTCCACGTTTACCAGAGGCAGCAAACCCCATGGGAAAAGAATAAATCACTAGGGTACATCGGGTTCGTGAAGCCAGTGCGCACATAAAGTTTTGTTTCCGAAGGGGAAGCTGAGATGTAAATTGGGCATTGTGATTACTCAAATTGTTCTGCTACTGCAGCTGGAAAGCAATTAATTTTTAAAAAATTATATTTACAGTATTTTAATTCTAATACTTCATTTCAAGATTTACATTTTCTTTGCAGAATATTTACAATTCCGAATATTTGGTACAGATCATATAAAGAGAATAAAGTATTCACTTCTGCACACTAGAGTTTGGTAGAAATTAGTTATTTTATGTTCAATATTGTTAAAAATGCATGTTCATTTCCGGCCGATATTACTTGGTTTTATTTAAAGTTGTACTCAATAAGCATCATTCTCATTTTAAAAAAGTATTCAGTTTCAATTCAAGAACTAAATATTTTAATTAAAAAAGTACCTCAAGAACTTGATTTCAAACTGCATGCAAATTACAGTAAAGTAAATTTAAATGGAACTTTGCCGATATAGAAAGAGTATTAACATTAGAAACTATCCGAACTAGGATTTTTGAAATATTAAAAATTCTTTGTCATAGTGGCAGAAGGTCAAGGTTGCCTATTTTAATAGTTGAAGCTACATTTAAGCAACTTATTGTATCTTAAAAGCTTGTAAAAAACAGTGATTTTCTTTTAAAAAGAACACTATCAAATCGATCTACCATTTTTTGAAAAATGGTAATCGGTTACCCTTGCTTTGTCTTTACTGAAGATATTCCATTTTAAAACAATTTCTTTTGATATTCCACGTGCCACTATATGAAATTTTCAAGAAACAAATATAGGGTAGTTTGTGTACGAAGACACAACCGCAATCGTATAAGGATGAATCCATCGTTGGGTTATTAGAGGAAAAGAAAATTGCAAATTAATAAAGTCCTGGTGATTTGATTATAAGTGAAGTAAAATTTTATACATCAAAGTCCGATGATAAAATAAAAATACATATGGCGTAGTATATGCATTTACATCGATGCTTGTTACAGAAGTTAAATCTATACAAGTTTTTCCCAGAGTAGTGGACAATGTATAAATGCACTTCAAGTTGAAATCGTGTTGCTACCATAAGCAATTTGTTTTGAGTAACATCCACATTACAATCACCGGTACGGATACTGGCGGATTGATATCCGGAATCATAATGGGTAAAAATATTTATTACTTGACCATAGTTTCCTACATAACACAAGTGCCTTATTTGCATAAATGGCAATCGGCGAGACTAATCTTTCACTTATAGGATGCAGTGGTGGCAATCCATCGGGATTTGGAGTATAAGCAAATCCATCGAGCTTTGGAGTATAAGCAAATGCATCTGATTTGGACGAAGCCGATATCTTATTGACATTTAATGATTAGTGACAAGTGTTGCATAATTGAAATGATGTGATATCTTCATTTGGAAGTTCTTTTAGCTAAGCGAAATATTTTAAACTAACTGCCTTGAAATTTTGCAGAAATCATAAGCCATCGCAAACATAACAGAACTCACTCTTGACAAACGCTGATTCGTAATTGACATCAGTCCATTACAGTCTCTTTACAAACTCCTTTGCAAACTTTCCAAACGCCTTTCTCACACTCTGTATAAAATCTGCATAGTTTGTCATTGGTCAATTTGAGATTTTCTGATTTATTTAAAATTTTCCTTTCCAGTGATATACGTTTCTTACATTTCTGTTCATAATTCCGTTGCAAGTATTTCGATATTATGAAAATTTTCTTCAACTCAGCACACTTATCGACTTATAATTTTACAAATCCTATTGTATCGATTATTGTTGCTAAATAATATTACAGATCCTGTTATTCTCTAAAAATCGATAACCAATTCCAAAATCATATTTCTTTTCAATCCCAAGTTACACTTCCCAAATGCCATGCGGCGTCGCCATTTTCAGGATTCAACAAAATTCAAATCATTGGATTATAATTTATAGTTTACAAGATGTAAGCGCGACAAATCTGGCCATCTTTTGAATTTTCTACTAGAATTTTCGTAGACTCCCTGTACCGGACCGAATTTGAAAATGTATTAATGTCAAAAAGGTAGTTGCTTTAAAAAATTTAGTCAATCAATGCCATCTTTCTCTAAAAGATTATGAAATTCGAAAATTTTACATACCTGGAGTAAGAATGCCATAAATCGAAAAATATATTTTTTAGGAAAACTATGAGTGCTAGACTACTCGCCGTAGATTTGTCATTTTTACGATTTGAGTTACGGCAATTTTACAGGAAACTAATTAACTTGAGATGGGTTATTCCTAATCACTCCTAAACTCAAAATCGACTTTTGTTTATGACTAATGGTTGTTTAGACACGTTAGTATAAATTCTTGTCTTGTAATGGGAATACATGCGAAATGAATTATTTGTGGAAATGCATGTATACGACTTGAGTCCATAGAAAGCTGCAGAAATAATGAAAATACCGAAAAAGTGTTGAAAATTATTTTCTTGACACTTAGACGATGTTGGCGGCACTTTTCTACGAAATAGGAAGTGATTTTTCTGGTCACTTTTTCTATCTGCAATAACCACTTCAACCCGAGAAGGGTTGGGTAATTCTGCTTGTAGTACATAAAAATGAAAGTTTAACCAGTCTATGTAAACAATAGGATAAATTATGCAGTAGGTAGGCGTGTTTGAAAGGAATTTGAGCACTTAGAGTTCAGAGTAATGAACCACACCTTAAACTATGATAGAGTGACTGTACATATCCTGTATTATTTGAGTGACAAGTTAACAACGTGTGGGCATGTTTAAATGCAATTAAAACCAAATAGATTCAGCAGAAACTTAAAACTATATGAAGAATTAGAAAAACGGCTGAAAAAGTTAGGCAATTTATCGCAAAAGAAAAAACATCTTTTCGAACTCGATTAAATAGGAAAGTGTCTTAGCTCTGGTTGAATTATGAATCAACATGAGTTATTTTTGCTGTCTTATAAAACGCTGTCTTTTAAATTCTTAAAAACGTTATATTTTCAACTTGAAATATTTTGTGTATAAAAACGCCTTTTAAATGCATACTAGAAATTTCTTACAAAATAAGTTTATGATTTTCGAATTTAGAAAATTTTTGAAAATCGAATGAGAAGTGCCTTACCAAAAAAAATTAGTGAAAAAAGATATGGGGTTAAGAATAACAAATCCGGTGAACTGAGCATGCATCGATTCATTTAAAACTACTCAAAATGTTATGTTTTGATTAGTTTGTCCGAATATCATTTTTTTCTACTAGAGGTCTAATTAGGCCGGGACCTACAGCTTAAAGTGAAATACGACCCGAAACTGTAATACAAGCGTAGCCTGCAATATTCTTGTTATCATAAACTTAATTGATAGTGCCATAAAATCAAGAAAGATTTTTTTTATCTTTTTTGAAATTTTCCGTTTTTATTTTAATTAATATTGGGAAAATAAATCGCCTCGATAAATATTTCCGTAAGAGGAGAAATTTAATTTATCTGAATACTATCACATAAAAAATGTATTACCTGTATACTCTGTTCAAAGCACATTCTGACATTTGTTGATTTTCCTGTAAGGCGAAATTATTTCATAGGAAAAACAAAGTGAAAATTTATGAAGCATTCTATTTATAGAAGTGAAGTGGTTACTTTCATGTATAAATCTGCTGAGCACGTACTGTTTACAAAGTTTGCATTAATATACAGTCGTAAAATTTAGTGTGCCACACATCTCACATGCCACATCAACGCTCCACAGCGACAGTCATTAAAACATTACCCTACATCCAATTTTGGAAAGTTTTATGATGGAACATTTCTTGCTGTTCACTTTAAGCGTGTCATTGATAGGCGGCTGCTTCATAAAGAACCGACCGCAAAACGAGATCAACCCCCATCCATAAACATTTCAAAAGGAGGAAGAACGGGAAAGAAAAAAAAGCCAGGACTCTTACTAAAGCACAGAATTAACATCCTGTTACATCGTGCTGACGGGATTAATATCCAAAATATCTAAAGACCGCTCTTCTTCTCTTCACCTTTTTTCCCTTTATGTTTTACTTTTTCAATGAAGAAAAAGAAAAATGGCACGCAAGTCTTTAGAAATTATGCCCGACTTTCTC
The DNA here is from genome assembly GCA_933210815.1 of Meta bourneti. Taxonomy (NCBI): domain Eukaryota; kingdom Metazoa; phylum Arthropoda; class Arachnida; order Araneae; family Tetragnathidae; genus Meta; species Meta bourneti. The sequence continues at coordinate 71,578,823 of OW119923.1, read as the reverse complement.
GTTAGAAACTCCAACCGTGTCAAGATAGGCCCCTCGGAATATATGAGATTGCCAAGTGTCCCACAGAGTCTCCTTTGTTTTGTTTGGCAGTATGACACGTTCCGTACAGCGGACCACGGGACTGGGACCTAACTGCCTCCCCGATCCACGTTCTTTTTCTTGTTGGTGCTCACTCGCTTCCTCTCTCAAAAAGCCAGGTCATCACTCATTGGGTTAATTGCTGGTTCTTCAGCCAAGAAAGATACATTAAATCAGTTGCGACTTGCCATAAATTTCTGGAGTGCCTTACGTGGATGAGGTATTTAAGGTAACTACTCGCCTCCGCCTTATGTGAAAATATTCAGTGAAAAGATATGGGGGATGAGGCTTTTGTTTTTTCTGTTCCTTTCTTTCCTGTGCTACGGATTCACGTTTTAAAATAGTATAAAGAAACAAACTGGAAGGGATAATGGTCTTTTGTGTTTAATACTGTAATAGATGTTCTCCCGAACAGCTGACATATTGTGAGGCACCAAGTGGTTCTGCACTGCTTAGGGTGTTTGGCAGCGACGCTTAATCTGCTCATTTGGCAACAACAATGGAGATATTTATCAGTGTTGGAACTACAGACACCTACTCCATTCCTTTCCCAATGAGACATTAGGAATTGCGGTTGCTTTCATGGTCGTAAAGATTGTTACATTAGTTATAGACTTGTTTATTGAGAATGTTCTCATTCTTTACCTCATATAAAGTAGCGAGATAACTCTATTTTTCAGATTCGGTTTGTGCTTTAATGGTCTTTAATATTGCTACAATAACTATAGACTTGTTTATTGAAAATGTTTTGCATTCTTTGCCTCATATAAAGTAGCGAATAACTCTATTTTAAAGATTAGGTTTGTGCTTTCGTAGTCTTAGGGGATTGCTACTGTAGCTACAGACTTGTTTATTGAGAATGTTCTGCATTCTACGTCTCATATAAAGTAGTGAGATAAACTCAGCTTTTCAGATTAGGTTTGCTTCGTCACTCTACTGTCATTTCTTATTGCACAAAAGCTAAACACTTGCTCCTTGAAGCAATAATACAAGTGCTTGTTCCTTAAATTTGAGCCTTTACTGTGAAACTGGTGGTCTTTTACTCGAAAAAGTATGCCAGAATTTCAACTCTTTCCTTCAAGTAGCTCGTCATCTCTTTGCATAAAAAAGTGCTTAAAACCAGGATTATTGTATTTATTATAGTGACAAAATTACCGGGATCAAAGAGTTAAAATTTTGCAGTTATAGAGCTTCCTTCTGAATAGATTTCTTTAAAAATATATCAAGGCTATTAATCATAGTTTCGCGAATAAACCTATTATTTAATATTGCCTTCTCTCTTTCTGTTAGGTTATTTGAATTTAATAATCTACAACAGAAAGTGCATTCCTTGTATTTATTAAGTTGTTGATTTTATCACATTAATTACCTTGGTTTCCCAATTCTAAGAATTCGATTTTATTTTACAGTTATAACACTTTTACACAAAGGATTTTCGGCAAATGTTTTTATTTTGATCAATATCCTCTTTGATTGCTGCTGAGATCTTTGTATTTCAAAAGTTGATTTTCACATATAACTGATTGTTGCCTGATTTTTTAGTTTGTCTAATCCCATTCAAATGTATTCTCTCATTTTCTTTTGTAAACGAATCTATTCTTTAGCGGAGTTATGGTAGATTCATGATGTCAAAGTGCAATGCTACTCAATCCGTTTATTAGTTTTAGCCAATGGAACGCTCTTCTTCAAATCTATTAGTGTTTCTGCAATTTAGAAAGTTCGTTAGACTCTTCGTGAACAGATGGGTGGCAACTCCTAGGAGAGCCCGAACCTCTTGCCCTCCTCAATCAAGAGGGATAAGTATTAAAACTTTACCAATAAGTAACAAAGTAAACTGTTCAAAAAACACTTCCAACAGGCAAGCCTTGCCTAAGAGCACAATCCCCTAGAGACCCTAAATATTTTCATGGTCAAAATCACATAAAACCAAGATCATATTTTCAATAAAAGAATTCTTTCACCCACCACAGATCATACTCAGAAGACATGTATGTCTAATACTTTGAAGTGTCATAGTTTTTGTCAGTTACTTTACAATTATATAATGGACTTTTGCTCTTTTTCATCAAATTATCTTTTTACTACTTCGCAAGATAGGTATGAACAATTCTCATTCTCTTCTCATTCCTGCTTCTTGGAAGTTTGTCCTCTAGAAATTTAGTTATTCAGATAGAAGTTAGTGACAGAGCTATATCAAATTAACAATTGGCAATTGCCATCAAAAATATTTAAAAGTTATCAATAAATGTTATCGTCAAATGTTAGAGTAACTTATAACAGACATGTATACAATAGCTATAGACTTATAAATTCTACACTTATTACAATAATAAATTAAATTTTTAAATGTATTTTTAAAAATTGTTTATTTATGTTAAAAAATTCTAAAAAGTTGTTAACTGCTTTTAAAGTAAAACATTGAAGCGAATGACATTTTTAAAGTCACTGAAGGGTAAATTTAAACAGTTATTAGCTGTTAAAATTACCATTAACGTTAATTTCGAACGGTTGATAGTACTGTGTGTGTGTTAACCTGATTTTCAATAATAGTTATTTTTAGTTATTAACCATTAACGACGCTGTTAATATTAGAACTCAATAATAACTGTCAAATTTATTTTCCTAACAGTTAGACTTAGTTATTAACCACAACGAAACTGATAATATCAACAGTCAATAATAACTGTAATCGCAATTTAACAGAAACTTAACTGTTATTGTAAAATAAAGTTTTGATCAACTCCAGTTGATTCTCTCTGCTACAGCCTCTGCTTGAGCCTAAGACAACTTTTCGAATTTCTTTTCTCCTTGCAGAAAAACTTTTCTTGATTTATGTTCCCAGGTATAGAAGCGCCATCTATTTATTAAAATACAAATTACACCCCTTTACCGTAAAGGGAACCACGATTGTTAAGGGATTATGACTGAGGGGATACCGCTGACTATGGATATACGCTACTTTGTTTAGTGGAAATAGTTTTTGTTAATAAAGCATCAAAATATATGGCAATCGGTAGTTTACGGAGTGTTTTATGTGACGCGTTCTGGAAGGCCTATGACGGAAAATTTGAACGAAGTTTAGTCTTATTTTCAATGTGGAAAGAAATAATTCATATCCTTGAAGCTAATCTTAATAAAAGGATAGTGAAAAGCAATTTTTTATTCATGTTAAAAAAATCAAATTTTTATTCATGTTAAAAAAATCAAATTTTTATTCAAAAGTTTTTTTTTTTAATTTTTTTATTCTTATAAAATATAAATTTTAATGAAGTTTAATGAAGTCTGATATTTTAATTTTTATTGAATTCAAGTGGGTATTCAATAAAAACTGAAATGTGCACACACACATTGTTGAAAATCACTATAGGAGATTCTCAGAATATTTTTCATGGTGAGCTATCAAAAGTGTATTTAGGAAAGTTAAACAGAACAGCTTAATCTTTATTTAGTGGAAGAGAATCATTCATGCTCTTGAAAATAATTGCAAAATTGTAAAAAAGGAAATGAATCCATGTTTAAAAAGCAGATTCGTATTCAATATATTTCATTTCAAAAATTTATTTGTTCATATTAAAAATCGTAATGAAGTGGTTGGCATTTCAGTGTATTTTATTCTAGTGCAATTCAATACTAATTTCTTAATATTTTCCAAAGAATATTCATACTATTACTCTCCTTTCAAGAATTTTGTGGAAAGAAATCAGTGCGATTTATTTCCAAGATTATCAATAAGTGAGATGCATAGAGTTTCTGATACCGTTTAATTCCATATCAACAAATAAAATGTGGAAATGAAAGCAATGAATTCAACAAGCAATCAAACTAAGCAATTAAATTAATTACTTAATTACTTCAATAAGGAATTAAATTGATTATATTTGAAAATTTTGATTATGTTTATGACTTTGAGATTATTTTTTGCTACACGGCGATTAATTAGGCTGGGACCTATTTCTTAAAAAAATTGAGAGTATAACACCCTCTATAGAGGAAAAAAATATATATACCACTTTTTTTTAGGGTTCTGTGCTAAATGCTTTCCTCTTGAAATTAAATAGCATAATTTCGCTTACTAATTCTAAATACATCATTTTTCTAGCAACTAATAATTGACCTCTGAATAATTAAATTGATCAGCCATTGAATTTTTCTTGAAAGACAATATTAACAACTCTCACAAAGAAAATAAATTAAAAAAAAGAACCATGTTATCAACAATTGCAGTTACTCAGTTTATCCATTAGCAATATGACAGAATGCTTATTCCAATAATTAAGAAGCTCTGGCCAGGTTTAACAGGCTCTAGATTCAAATCCTGGTCTTGGCATGAATGTTCGTAATAATTAGGAATCCACTTTGAGCCGGTAGGTCCTGTCTAATTAGTTCTGTGTTGCTTAAAATCACGCAATTGCAATACCACCATAACTTTTTAAAAATTAATTCCTAGTTTTAAGTCTAGAAAGACTAAATACATGTTGCAAAACTGCCACTAGATCCAGTGAAGGCCTCGTCATCTGACCTTGGTTCAAAATTACGTGATGTCCTTGGATATTTCCCTTCGGGTTTGATCCCGGACCGTCGCCGATAGCCCGTTGCGTTGCTCCACAGTGCGATGTTAATTAAATACTTACCTACCAGTGAAGGACAGTTGTGGCAATTTTGCAGCATGCATTTACTACACATGAAATTAGAGATCCTTCTTTTTTTTAGTTATAGCGGTATTGCAGCATAAGAGCAAAATGACTGCAGTATTACAACAAACCAGAAATCTGAATATATCTGATTTAAATTAATTCAAAATCGGAACGCAATTCATCTTATGCCACTTTTCCATAGAAAACACAAGTACACGGAATTTTTAATTAATTTGTTTTCAAGCAATTTTACACTATAATTGAGTAATGTTCTCTATGCCCATTGCCCGGAAAGAAATGCTTCCGTTCTAGAATTCGTCGAAAACCCTTGGGTTTGGGCATTATTCAATTCTCTTTCAAATCACAAGCATCTTTGTGAACGTAGCAGCTATTTTAAATATGAACGTTTGACTCCCTTTTTTTGTCGTATAATATAAATCAAAATAAAGCGCCGTGCCTTCAACATAACCACTATCTTACTGACGATATTCTTTCTGCCCCTTTGTTCGATGAATGCACCGGGCAGGCTAATTAACATTCGGAATACATCGTCGGTACTTTGAAAAAGCAATTACTGATTTCCTTCTTCTGTAACTCTGCCATGAATAGTTTTCTGAAGAGATTCACGCTGCCAACCCGCCTCAAACACACAAGGAGAAATAACCGAAATTACAAACCAATTGAAAATCCGCATTTCCCGGCTCTATTTTTCTTGCATTAAAACCTGAAAAGGAATTTAGGATAATTCTGCCCCAAAGAAGGTACAAAAATAGAGTTTTTTTCCCCGCTTCTGTTTCTCTTCGTCCTTTCCAGGCGTTCCCATTCATTGCTATAAAAGCTTCATTACCTTTAGAGAGTATTGAGGGATTTGGAATCCCCGTCTTTAATTTAACGCGAGAAAGCTTTTGGTGCAATCCTTACCCCGCGTTTCTTTATCATCGCTAATGACGGAAAGAGTGTAAACAAATAAATGAGTGAAGAAGGGAGACAGAGAGGCAGAAAAAAATGGCGGAATCAGAAGAATTTGCTAACAGGCTTTCATTGCCGTGCTCAATTATTCGACACAGAACTTAAAGCTTTCGAAATTGATCCGGGTGGTACGTCGAAAGGTACCACGTCACGATCGTTGCGGAAATAAAATCCAATTAATGAAATACATTATTCAAAAATCTAAATCATCCTCGATAAATGGATTTTAAGAGCTCGAATCCATTTAAATGTTTTGCATGGAATAAATAAATCTTTGAGGTTGATTGAATGCCACAATGAAGGGTTTTTTAATTGCCGTTTTAGGAAATAATGGGATATTCATGCTTATTGGAACGTCGTTTTTAATTTGAAATATTAAAAAGCATCGTTATAAGTTGTTTCTTTTCTACTTTTATTATCCGTTTGAAGAGTAAAATGAATTCGAATTTTAGAAAAATGTTTTATTCTATCTGGTATTACCACTACGCAATTGTGTTCAATGGCTTGTTACTTGAGCGTTAATTACAAACATTTTTTGTTGCCTAATTAGTGTTAAATGGATAAATTTTTTCAACGTTTGATAATTCGAAAAATAGGAATCTCTTTGCAAATCGGTGAAACCTTAGTGATCAGACTTATAACAAGTGCATCAATAGTTGACAGTTAATACCTGTTTAAGTAATTTTTGTTTTAATCGTACAATTGGGTTAATGTATGGATGGATAGTTTTAAATAGATGGATGTTTAACAATACTTTGAAAATATAAATTTCTTTGCAAAGAACGAAACGTTAGTGATCGGACTTACAAGTATATCAAGAGTTGACAGTTGATACCATTTTAAATCATTTTTGTTTTAATTGTGTAGATGGATGGATATATACTGTTAAATGGATAGATTCTTTCAATGTTTGACAATACTTTGAATATCATAGAGATTTCTTTTAAAAGAAGACAAAAAGGGATCAGATTTATGACGTATAGTAAGAGTTGACAGTTGATATAAGTTGAAATAATTTTGCTTTAAATTGATCATCTTACTGGTAAAACTGCAAAAATGACTTTTTCATCACTTGTAAATTATCCTCATGCAGATCCAAAATTTAATGACGCGGCTCGATATTCAAGTTGAAACATTTTAAACAGTACTTCTCTATCAGCGATACTAGCTGGAGGGTTACTAATGTTATAGTCGCAAAATTTTAATAACAATGCAATAAAATATGGGGGTGACGGCGTCAATCCCTATCCATTCCGGGCCATAAAGAAGACACAAAAGTAGAGTGAGAAATGGTAACCATATTATGTGGCTAGGATTATTTGATCAAAACTAGTAGTAACGTGAACCTTAGACTACTTTCGTCTGCTGAGAGGAAACGAACATTCGTAATCTGATTGGTTCATGGATCTAGAGAAGATGACCGTCCATTGATTCATCCTGTGATTGGTCCTTGTGACGTAGTAGTAGGCTTTGTCGATTTCTCCATTTTTTTCGCCATTCAATTGAAATACGAATTCGCACAACTAAACTGTAATAAGATGTCATATCGCCAAATGAGGCGATAAGATGCAAAATCGGTCAATCAAGTCAATTTTTCACTGAGCAGTCACGTGACTACTATCCAACATGTTGATCACACTTTTTGCTCTTCTCAGTATCAATACTCGGTCTACTTATATTTCAAGTCTATGGTTTGAATCAGTCGCAGAGATGCGTAGCTGATTAAGTAAGCGCAAAGGTCTGATTGATATGAGATAGCTGCCAACATCAAGGTTAAATATAATAAAATTATTGCTAACCCAAATTATTATCTAAAAAATAAGCCGACTGAGCAAAGTTGCCAATCGGATTGCTTAAGCGAGTTTGATTTTGTTGCTCTCAATTTGGTTACAAAATATTTCTCAAAAATTTCAGGCAGTAAAACTTTAATACGTGCCCTACAAATAAAAACAGTTTTTCTTAAATCAAGGTCAACGATTCAGTAAATGCAAATAGCTGAACTGAAGTCTGGAAATATTCTGCTTCGCCCTAAGAGACTATGAAAATCATATCGCAGTGATAGTCTAAAATTCGAAACCAAGAACCTTTCGATCTAGAAGTCAGTACCCTGGCCATTAGGTAGGCTTGTAAATGAAACAAATGAGGCAAAAAGCAGTGAAAAAGTCTAATAAAATAAAACTGAAATAAAATATTCAATGTTTGTCTTATTTTCAAATGAAACAAATGAGACGGAAAACATTGAATACTTTACCGAAGTTTTATTTTACTGGACTCTTACAGCAAAATCATTTCTGTGCCAGCGGATTAATGCAAGGCCATTCAGTTCATTTCAATTCTCTTATCTAGAGGGCCGTGGAAGTCCAATTGGAAGGGTCGCGGATTAGCAAACGGAGGGTTGCTGCGAGTTCGAGGCTTGATCCAACCAAAGATCGTCGTGTATATGGAGCTGGTGCATGTTAGATCTGTAGTGGCCTCTAATATCCTCATGTTGGCGTGGTATGGAAGTTTGGAGGGTATGTGCCAGCTCATTGTTGACCTCTTCAGATGACCGTGGTTCAAATTACGAGGTGTTGTCCTTGGTCCTTTCCTCCGGGATTGAGCCCGGACAGTCACCAATAGCCCGTTGTGTTACTCTAGTGTAACGGTGGGCAAATGTGGCTCTCAGAGCCGCATGCGGATTTGAGAGCCACATTTGCCCACCCACTGAAAAGTATTGTAACTAATATTTTGTTATATGGATTTTATGTTGTGCTTATTTTTTATGTCTGGAGCTGCTTCTGTGCTTATTTTTTGTGTCAAAATCTGGAGCTGCCGATTCAATTTGAAAGTCCCACCCTCTACGGATGCTGTTTCAACACTGGACACTAGTCGCTGCTTCGAGAACTGACCGCTAGTTGGCAGGCGGTCACTTTGTTTACATCAGTGTAACAACACGTTTAGCTCATTGCCCCATTAGTCAGTAGTACCGAGGTATGAGTGTAGTTTTCCTATTAGCTAAGTGTCCTATTTCGTGTTTTTTCAAAAATCTGGTAAGAAGACTTTTTATTAAGCAATTCAACTTGTTAACGATATGTTATTTTTCCACGGCGTAAATTTATTTATTTATTTTGTTTCAATATCAGACTTTGGAAATAAATTTACTAAATTTTTTGTAAACATGACCTCAGAAAACATCAAAAAACGAAAATACAAACAAGTAAATAGAATCTTTCAAGAAGAATGGGTAGAAAATTTTGCTTTTATTGACAATAATGGAAGGTCTTCGTGTCTTATTTGTAAAGTTACAATTGCAAACTACAAAGTCAGCAATTTGCGTCGACATTACGAAGTAAGTCATACCCACTTTTCAACTCAATATCAACTCAATTCAAAATTGCGAACAGTGAAACTTAAGTCATTGCAGTCAGGTCTTCATAAGCGAAAAGGACTCTTGTCTTCTTTTATTCGCGAAGATGACAGAGCCAACGAAGCTAGTTTTTTGATAGCTTGGAATATTGCTCATGCCAAACGTCCATATGGAGAAAGAATTTATTGAAAGAAACTTGGAAGAAGTGGTTAAAGTTTTGGATCCAGATAATACAAAACTGCATATATTGATAGCACAGGTTCCTGTCACGCCGTACAACTGAGCTCGTATTGGTGAAATTAGTAAACATGTTGTAAATAGTTTGATGCGTGATTTGAGAAATTGTACAGCATTCAATTTAGCTCTCGACGAGTCTACAGACATTCAGGATGTTCTACAATTGGCCGTTTTTGTCCGCTATGTATCTGCAGACGAAAATGTGAAGGAAGAAATGTTATACTTAGTAGCTCTTATCAAAACAACTCGCGGTATCGAATGTCAGAAATGCGCTTGATGAAGTAATGAACAGGTTTGAATTGCCTCTAGATAAACTTGTAAGTGATGTGACTGACGGAGCGCCTGCAATGATAGGAAAAAACCAAGGTCTCATTGGTCTTTTAAACAACGATCCTAAAATTCCACGTTTTTTACCTCTTCACTGCATAATTCACGAGCATCTCATAGCGAAGTACTTAAAATACGAAAATGTGTGGAAGATTGTTTTGCAGATTGTGAATTTAATTAGAACAAATGCCAAAACACATCGTCAATTTAAGAACTTTTTAGAAGAGTTACGAGTAAATGACAAAACAGATTAATTGTCCAGTGATCTCTCCTTATGGTGTATTGTAAGATGATTGTCAACTTATAATGTTTTGAGCCGTTTTGTGGATCTCCTAAATCCTATCATAACATTTATAAAAGAAAAAGGAAAAAATACTCTGAATTAGAAAATGAAACTTGGCTTTCTGTGACTTAATGTTTCTTACAGACATGGAACATTTACAAACATTTGACTAGGTTTTACAAGAAAAGAAAAAAATGATTATTGATTTGTCTCAAACTGTATTTAGTTTTGAAGCTAAACTTCTGCTTTTGTGTACGATACTAAGTCCAAAATATTTAATCATTTTCCACGAGTAAAAGCAAATATAATTAATATCAAAGAGGAAAAGTTAGACGAATATATACAAAGTCAAATTGGAAGAATTGCAAGCGGATTTAATACGTAGGTTTGAAGATTTGAAAAGTTTTAAATCTACATTTGCATTAATTTTGTAAACCCATTTATTTGTGGTATTATTGAAGATGGATTTCCAGCTTCTGAAATAATACTTGTTGAAAAAGCGGCTGCGGAATAAAAGTTATTAGAGATGAAAGAGGATCAGACATTGCAAATGCAGCACAAATCTACTTCTATAATTGAATTTTGGAAATTCGTGCCAGAATCAAAATATCCACACTTAAAGAAAGCTGCTTGCCATCTAATTTCAATTTTTGGAACAACATATAGCTGCGAATCTTTGTACTCCACAATGAAGTTCGTGAAGTCGAAATATCGTTCACAGTTGACCAATCAGCATCTCACAGAATTGCTGCGAACAACTTTAACAAATTATGCACCAAATTTCAAAGATTTGACCAAAGGTCTTCGTTAAATGTTATACTTCTTATAAATGGAATTTTATTATATTTTATTTTATTATTTAATTTTGAAATAATTATTTTGTATTTTCTTTCTCTTAATTATATTTTCTTATGTATGTATATTTTACATAGCACTTAAGACTTGTGTAGAATATGTCATCGTATTAATTAAATTAAATAAAATTTGATTTGTGTACTTAAATACTATGGCGCAGCTCCTTATAATATATGGGAAAATCGGCATGCAGTTCTCATAAACCTCATGCGTGCCCACCCTGCTCGAAACGCATATTCAACTACCTAACCTTATCCAAAATGACCTTGACTGATGTCACCCATATTTTATCATATATCCACTCCGATCAACATGGTACGTAATATTGATTTATGATATCATTTTTACGAGTTTTTACTTCACATAACTTACTATAGTTTTATTTACCAAATTGAAATCGGTTGAGAAAAAAAGATCGTATCCACAAAAAATTATGTATATTGTTCTCACTTAGGCTTTAAGATATACTCTTAAGCTTTAAGATATCACATTTCCGGTTATGAGTAGCAATTATAATATAAAAGCTTGGACGTCAGATACTTTAATTCTTAGTTCTGGGAAGATAAGATCGAACGTAACCAAGATAAATGAATAAAAAAATACTGCCACATTATCTAGCCCTTTCTCATTTTTGACCACTTAATTTATCCTAGACACTTAAGTATAATAATAAAAAAAGGTAATTAAAGCATCCTTACCAATCGATCATTCCATGCCAGTTTTGTAAACAATTATAAAGCGCTTCAAAGATCATTATCTATTCTAACGATGAAAATTTGAAATAAAGAATGCTTTAGAACTTTTTATCCATTGTCATCAAAACTTAAAACCTTCCTAAAGTTTAAAATTGACTTTATCTTACAAAACTGATCGAACAATTTGCATCTTATTCTCTTATTTTAACCTAGAATAAAATAAATGCATCTACTTTTATTTCTCTTAAAGTGTATTCAATTTTCCATAAAGGATAGTAAACAATTAAAACATTTTTTTTCATTGTATGGGAGAAATAAGGTTTTTCTAATTAACTTTGGTGCTGAATTCAAATATGACTGTAAAAAGTCTCCATCCTGTACAGTGCAGCACTTTTTGTCTATTAACACTTGATATATTTCAACAAAACGTATGTTCAACCCAATATTTACATATCAGGAAGTGGAAGTTCATGTCATATTTTATTTAATTACAAGTTAATCCTCCAGTTGATTCAGCGAGATATTTCGTCCATCAAGATCTAACCAATTTTTCTAATAACGAGATACCTCGTCATCAAGATAATACCGACTTTTCTTTTTTATGATGATGAGATCAAGATGTGGTTAGTTTTTCTAATGACGAGACATGTCGTCCATCAACATCTGATCAGTTTTGCAAATATGACGAATACCTCATAGAGACAGCCACAAGGAGCGTTAAGGTTGAGTTTCAATTTGCAATTTACTGCAGCATTTACTTTTCTTTTTAGCTGTACACTAAGACTCGTATACCCCTACACATTGCTCATTTTTTCTTTTTCTCTTATGAGTAGTGTCGTCTTGCAATAACCAATCATCATTGTGCGATTTCACCTACCTTGATATATCTTCTTCATAGTTCAAATATCTTGGCAGAACCTTTCTTCTTGTTTATCGCAGACTGCTCCTAGGTTGTCAGGAAAGAAATCCAGACGAGAATGTGGGAAATTTATTTTTAAGGACATTCGGAACACAAGATTTTTATAGTTTTTAAGATCTTGAATGAACTGTTGGTAGCTTTGGTACTTAGTAATAGTGATTGCCATTCGGGAGAGGGTTGGCTCCTGGTCAAATTTTCTGTAAAAATAGAGTCATCCAATAGTTCCTTATTTGAGAAACAATTAAGATCCTTTATTTGAATTTTGTATCACTTATGTTGGAAAATTTTAGTTTAAACGTCCAAGTGGTTTCGACGATATATCCCGTCATCGGAAATGCCGTCTGAATTCCGAATGATGAAGGAGATGGTGTTATCATGAGAGATGGTTCCATTCCACCATTTATACTAGGAGTTGTTACTGTGTACTGATCGACAGTAAACTTATTGGTTGTGTTTTTTCTGGGAGGGGATATAATAGAACAAGGTATATACTTCGCCAATCTGCACCAAATGCAAGACATACTAGGTCAAGTGTAAACGTTCTAATGTGGATCTATTACTTCTATTGTGAAAATAAAATAAAAGGGGAAGGAGAGGAGAAAGATTGCTTGGGCCTCCTGGAGTGACGACCTCCCCTGTTTACCAGAGACAGTAAATCCCAAGGTAAAAGAATAGTTCACTAGGGTACCTCGGGTTCATGAAGCCCGTGCACACCTAAAGAAGATACCCCTAAGGGGGATAGTAAATTGAGAATAACTGCCAAATATCGTCGGCTGATGCCATTCCCGAGTCGTGGACTGGCATGGAATGGCAACGCATTATGTTTAGTAACAAATCTCGCACATGCCTTGGGGCAGATGATCATCACATTCGCCGGTGGTGGAGACATGGTCAGAGCAACAGTTGCGGATTCGATTTTTTTGTATAGGATGTACTTTAAAGATAGAAATTTCGACCCATAAGTTCCCAACATTGTTTTGCCACAGATACCCTACCAGAGTTAAAGAAAATGATAATCCATCAATCCAAAGATTTGGTTCTCTTTCCACTTTTAAAAACGAATTTTCATGTTAGCGAAAGAATTATTTACCCAGCTTCTAAATATTTCGTGTTATTTTCTCCCAATTTTGTGATATATTCTTCAATTTAATTACTCCTGGTGGTTATCTCGACGAGGTACCTAGTCATTTGCAAAACTAACCAGATATCTTGATGGACAAGATATCTCGTCATTAGCAAAATTGGTCAGACCTTGATTAACTATATATCTCGTCGAGATCACTTGGAGGGCTAAAAATAATTTGCACACTACCTCATTTCTTTTTTTTTAAATAAATATGTGTTCCACTTTGTCTTCAGTCTTCTCACTTTGTTGGAATTTTTTTACTTCCTTCTAAAACTTTGAAAATAGGCTTTAGCTTGTTCTGAAAGTTCTTATATTCTAATTCTTAAAATTAATCCCACTAAGCTTTGCAGAGAATTCTTACGTTTTTCTATAAAACTCAAAATTGTATTTTGAACTATCTTTAGAATTCAGTTGAACTTAAATGAGGTAAGAAGTAGCTAAAACGGATCGAGATTCATAGCCTTCAGCTTGAGTAAAAAAGAGCATACAAAATCAACTGACAAAAATTCTTAAGACTCCTAGAATTACAAATTTTCCTCGCCATTAAAATAACTGAATTCCAAAGGAATAACTTTCATGAATAGATAATAAACGAAATAATTTAATGTTGTAGATAGAATAAAAGTTTTAGAAAATAAAATAAAGGTGCTAGAATTCACACATAAGCTAACCTCAAAAACGCGATGCATAACGATCAAAAATGATTGTTTACAAAAATTCATACGAAACACTTGGAAGAGGATGTACATAAAATATTGAAAAGAACCCATGTATGAAAAAAAACACCCGAACATCACACCAAACATCAATCGGAACACTACTGTTTAACACATCATCCTTTCTAGATTTAACTAACAAATATACATATCCATTTGGCAATAACTGCTATCGCCAATCGACCATGCTTTTGTAATCTGATAACACGTCATAGGTTTATTACATGCATTTCCACTTACGTGCATGTGGAAGGCATTCAATGTGGCGATCCATCTAAATAGCCGTTTGGCGACGAAAGTATTGGCGATAGGCCGGTATAGTGTTGTTGAGTTATCATAATTATGCCCATGATATAATTATGATGTCATTGCAGATTGTATAACGAAAGTATCTCTAAATTTTCCTGTTTCTATGAAGCAAAATTGAATAAGACTTGAAACATTGTGCAAACAAGAGCTCGGATATTTTGAGACAAAAATATTTGCTCAATGAACTGCCTTGATTATATTAACAATGCTGTTGGTCTGCTTACTATTATTTAGGTAATAGGAATTTTCTTATAGTTAGTCGTTCCATCATGCAAATTGAAACATTCTGGCGAATAACGGTCTATGTTCCATATCACTAATTCTAATGGAGGAGCAAATAACTCTCAATAATATTTCTGATGTCAGTGTTACATGGCTAAGTGCCGTATGGACACTTATTCCATTCGCCTTTTTGTAAATTTTTCCAAGCTTGATGCCATTCGCCTTTGTAAATTTGTCCAAGGCGATTGATGTCACAATGAGAAAGCTTCTCCATTTCCATTTCTACGGTAATGAAATATATATATATATCTTGATGTGAAGAAAAGAATATGAGAACCAAACCACAACAAGCGCGAGGTTTAGTGATTTCGCAACTTTTCCCGTAAGTAAATACGAGTAGCAGGCTTTTCCACATACACCGTTTTTACACACCGAGGGCGCGATTTCATGATATTAGATGCTGACCCACAACACCATCTAGTGGTTTCCTTGGAAATAAATTTCTAGAACCTTACAGATGTAGAATATTTTATCCTCTCCTAATGGCTTTGGAATAATTTTTTATTTTTGTAAAATTGTTTTATAAGAGCCACATGTAATGAACATTTCATTCTTAACACAGCAAAGTTTTTCGCAAACTGAACTTTCTAGATCTTCTACATGTTCAATATTTTTTCCGACTCACAGGCTTTGTAATAATCTTACTCTTGTAAAACTGCTTTGTAAGCCGACTGTAATGAACATTTTACTCTCAACACAAACCACACCGAATCCGCGCTTGAATCAAACTCCAGCATTTTGTCACGGCATTAAGTTTAATCTCTCCCAGCTGTAGATCACAAGAGGAGCCTTTATTAACTCAATCTGCCCCTCCGAAAACCCCCTCTTGTCTAACTATTCGTTGTCATAAACACTTAACCCGTGATTTCGCGCAGGGATTTAAAAGACAGACGCCACCGTTCGTCGCTTTTCTTACCTGATTTTCTTAATAGCGTAATCTCGGATCCAGTAGCGCCGGCTCGTGGTGTTTTTCTGCTTATCGCCAACGGGCACAACTTGAAAACTCCTTCACTTCCCCCTTATTACTCTACAGCCTAATGACACAGATTAATTGGCTTAAGCGAAAGAACACCTTTTGTTTGGTGGAGTACAAAACTCCGCTACAGAAGAGTGCGCGGTACTTAAATTAGAGGAGTAAAAGCATCGCTCCCTAAAACTCCGCATACACACCTCTATAGGTTTACTACCTCTTTCGGATATTTCTTCTTCATTCTTTCCTGCCTTGACTCCTCTTTTAGGGGCTTAATTAAATATATTATAGAGCGAGATTAAAAAGGATGAAAAGAGGGGGTGAATGAGGTTGAGGAAAAAACTCGGTTTAATATTTAAGCTCTCCTCCAAAGTAATCCCGCCTCGCATTGTGCCAGGAGCGCTTTATTTTTGAGGACTTAAAGTTTCGCGACGGTCTTTGTGGGGTCTTTTTTGGGGTGGTGTCGGGATTTCGGGTTTGGAGTGTAGAGGGGACTGCGATTATTATATTATCTTTCTTAAAAGTAAACAGCGAAACCTGGTATACCTAAGCCATAAAGACTGAATTAGAGGGCCATAATAAAGCTCAATTAGAGGCAAAACAACTCGTTCGGGGGAAGGGAAAAAAATGGCGTGACATTGAAAAATTAAAGACGCCGTAAATTAGATTGGAGGATGGAGGTTCTTTTTGTGAAGCAGTTTTGCGAAAATTCATTAGAGTGTTGCTTGGGGTGAGGATAAATTAGCAGTTTAATTTTATAATATACACGACGTTGAATTGGGAGATGGGTTGAGCTGTATAACTTTTACATAATATAGTCTACTTGTGCACTAGCTTAGTACAATCTGTTTCTGTGAAAAATATTTTCAGAAACTGCGGCAGAGTAACCGTTAAGAACATAGAATTCTTAACAACTTTTAGGAGTTAAGATACATTAACCACTAACCTATCAAGAGTTTTTTGCCATAAAAAAGAGCTCAAATAGTAAGTTTGGAGAGTCCCGATAACACATGGCTGGTATCATAGAAACCACTATGGCACATAACTCAAATATACGGGTGACAGAAGATGTCAAGCTGCCCTTTCTAGACTTGTGGAGTGGGCATATCAGATCTCTATTTTTCGTTTAGGGACACAAGGCTTTTCCAACTTGCCTAAAATGTAACACTGAATAAATCTCACCGTCCTGTGTTGGTCTGGCAAGGAAGGATGTCTATGAAAGTCCTGATCTATTGTCGGTCTTTTTGGTCTCATGGACTTAATCTAGCTGTTTAGCCAGATCTTAAGAAATAAGTAACAAGAGAAGTTAAAATGAGAACAGAAACAGCTAAGCATCTTGATCAAATTTGAGAAAAATTGTCGCATTTTGATTTGATTTTATCTACTCTAATTCTGAGGTAATGTAAATTACATTACGTTCTTATTGCGAAATCGCAAACTCTTAAAGCCTTACAGGATGTTTCTTCTGATATGACAAAAACTACTAAAAAATTAAGCCGCACTTTTTCCCTTGAAAATTAGTGTTTAGTGTAACTCAGGAAACTTCTAACCAAAAGCGACTATCCATCGAACTAATCGAACAACTATTGGTTGAAAATTTCAAGCCCATAATGTTTCTTTAATAAACCCCACCAGTGACCGAGCGACTTAAGATGTGGCTAGTAAGAAACTGGTAAACTGAAGCGCTTGGTTACGAGTTCGAATCTCGTGTGTGCCGATTCGCTGATTAAAGTTTATTTGTTTCTTCAAAACGATACGAAAATGCTGGCAACTTTCCCAAAGTCATCTAAATTAGCATATGATGTGGCAGCACCTCCTCTATCATGCCTCAGATTAACATTGAATCTACCAAGTTATCATCAACAAATGCTTGAAGGGTTATACCTCCATAAGCTATCATTGAAAAAAAATTCATTAAAAAAATGTTGGAATCCGGCACAGATAGAGAGCCGCTGTAGCCCGGTTGGAAGAGTAACGGACTAACATCCAGAGTGATCCATGCGAGTTCGAATCCAACCAGACCGTCGTGTACAAAGGGGGCTGGGGAACGTTAAATCTGTCTTGGCTTAAATGTCCTCAAGTTGGTGTGGTGGGGAAGTTAGGTGAGTGGAGTGTCAGCTCACACACACAGGTGTTTCCTCGTCATCTGACCATCGTTCAAAATTACACGGTGTTGCCCTCGGGTATTGCCCTTCGGAGGATGATCCCGGACCATCGCCAATAGCCCGTTGTGTTGCTTCAGTGCGACATTAATTAAAAATACCTACCCATACCGGCACGGATTAATAGTAAATTTATGGATTTTTATGTGATTAAATAGTTTTAAATTAAACATTGAGGAAGAACTACTATTTCCTGACAAAGGAAGATCATAACTTTCTAAAATCTCGTTATATAGAGTATATAAAACTCTCCTTAAAGTATATCTTTGAATTTAATTGGTACTATATATTTTTTCTATTTGATTTTGTGATTTTTTTATTCCTCTTTGGCTGTTAATTCATTCTCTTCAATTATGTGATTAAATGGTTTTGACCCAATTGAATTTCTAATATTTTGTTTTTAGAGCAATGTAATTGTTACCTTTATTTTTGCCACTAGTTCTTCATCATTGATAGTCTACTCTAATGTTTACAATGATAGGTTGGGATTCTGAATTATTCCATGAAGATACAAATAAATACTTGAAAAAGGATGCAAATAGTCCCTTTCAAGTTTATTGACTAGCGTATAAACGAGATTTGCAATTGGAGGTAGGAATTTAATTAACGTCGCACTGGAGCAATACAACGGGCTATTGGTGACGGTCCGGGATCAAACCCGAAGGAAAAGATCCAAGGATAACGCCTCGTAATTTGGAACAACGGTCAGATGACGAGGTCAGCACCTGAGTTCGCACTCCACTCTCAAAATTCCACACCACGCCAACGTGAGGACATTTGAGGCCACGACAGATTTAAAGTGCATCAGTGCCCTTTGAACACGACGGTCTTTGGTTGGATTCGAACCCGCAATCTTCCGGTTGCTAGTCTGTTACTCCTCCAATCGGGCTACAGCGGCCCCTTACAATTGAAGGTGAATGAAGGATGTGACCAAAGACATAATTTATTATTCCATCTAACCTGAGGTAAAAAGCGGTTCCCAGCTCGTATGTGAAATGAAGTTTTTCCTCCACATCTACAGTGACCTCTTTACCACTTATACCCCAGTGGGAAGATATAGATCTGCCTTTAATGGCGAGATAGAGGTAATTCACTTAGCCTTTTTCCATCCTGAATGCCAATTCGATCACTTTTCTAGGGTAGTCACCCTTTCAGACTAGAACGACCCTGCAGATAATTAATTCCTCCAAAGCACCTCTTCAAGCGTTATTGCGAGTCTCTTTGATAATCCTTTTCGACCATAACAAAAAGGTTTGTCTGCAATGGATACCTAGTCACTACGATATCGTGGGCAATGAGAAGGCTAATCTACAGGCCAAAAAAGGGACGGAGATTTATCAGACATCAAATGCTGTGATCTCCTATCATACTATCAATGAAGAATATTTTCACAAAAGAAATTTTGGAGAGGAATTCCTGAAAACATGGTGAAACAAAATTTCAAACTTCCTGATTCGCCAAGGAAGTGAGCCGCAGCTGAATTTCATCTTGCTACAGGTCACTGCGGCCTTTCTTAACATCTGTATCGCATATCACTCGATTAACAATCTTTTTACCAAGCTCTGCGTTCTTCCGGAGGATATGGACCACGCACACCTGCTCTGATATCCTACGCACTCCTCTACTTCAATGTGGAAGACATACTGGGAAGCGAGGGACCGAATGGATCCATGGCCTTTTTCTTCTGTTGTTATTCAGTTTTATTTGTTCTTCTGATTGGCGGCGATCAGTATAACCCGCCATTGGAAATTTAAAAACTCCGAGTAGAGTTTGTAAATAGCATTAGACTCAATCAATTGCTTATTAATGAGGTTGAAATGTACCATCGCATCGTATACCAAAAAATTAAAAAAAAGCATCTAATTTTATAAAATTAGATGCGATGATAAAGTTTTGTATGTAACTGTACACATATAATTTTATATAGTTCATAAAGAATAGATCTTAATAATTTCTTGAAAGTGCAAAAGCTTGATCCTCTTTAATATCAAAACTTACTTATATCACTTAAAATACTTTATAAAAATAGCTGGTAGTTAAGTTTACGTCGCACCGGAGCAATACAACGGGCTATTGGTGAAGGACCGGAATTAATCCCGTTGAGAAAGGTTAGCGGATAACTCGTAATTTTGAATCAATGTCAGATGGCGTGGTCAACACTTGAGCTGGCATTCAACTCTCTAAACTTTCACACCACGCCAACGTGAGGAAATTTGAGGCCACGACAGAATTCACGTGCACCTTCCCTTTAGGGACTGTACGACTGTCTTTGGTTGGATCGAGTTTTAAATTAGCAACCCTCGGGTTACTAATACGAGGCTCTAACAACTGGGCCACCGTGGCCCCTAGTTTAAAGATTAGATAACTTAATATGAATGTAGCCAATAACGCATTTTTTCAATGAATTTCTACTATTTACTCAAAATTACAATAGTTGCGTAATGAGTTGTCTCATCCTAAACAGTTAAAGCTTAATTTTTTGATAAAAAATATTTTCTTATTTTCCTCGAATACCCACTGCCGTTTTATACTTCATTCTTCGACCAATTGATATCGCTTCTTTTTAATTAATATCTGACTCCAGATATATTTTATAAAGTATTTTCTTAAGCATACCTAGCCTTTAAGTGCCAGATTATGACATGGCCCTTAAGCCGGCGGAGTTTTTCTAAGCCGGTGGTCCCTACCTAATCATCGCATAACGATCAGAGAAGATCGCCGTTAAACGAACAAACAACCCATCTTAAGTCTCCTAATGCACGCGATGTTTCAATATGCATTTAAAACAGTAATTCCAGTCTGGTAAAGAAAAATGCGGCGGCGCAGGAAGAATTATTGCTCGGGTTCAGTTTAAGTAATAGACCTAAATCGTTCCCGCAATATATTCACTAGCATAACCTCTCATAATTCAGGCAAAATGCAAACTCCCTGCTACCGTTTGATCATAAAAATAAGGGATTTTTCATGAAGCAGGGGGAAAAAATTGTATTTATATACTACACCTATTAGCTTTCCCACCTATCATCTCAAAGTTTAATACTCCTCGTAAAAATCTCTTCTCCGAGCAGGTCTTTAATTTATTAATGACTGGGATCAAAAGGAAGTAGGGACGATAGAGAAGAAAAACCCTATGAATATGAGCTAATTACTTACGCAAGGCCTCGCTTTATGAATATTCATAAGGGACAATGCGTAACAAAAACGATCCAACAGAATGTAATCATCCGCGATGGAAAAGCCCATAAAAAAGAGAGGAAAGTAAATGAAAATAGGAAGATGAAAAAATAAATTTTGAGGAAGCGTTTATCTTTACAAGTTTTTGTTCGCTTCTGTGAAGGAAGCTATTTAGTGCGGAGCGGGTAACGGAATATTTAAGGAAAAGGAGGCGCGCCTAGTGTGTGTGTGCTTTTGAATTAGCTTAATCCGTTTTTGAAACGCTAAATAGCATCGAACGAGACGAAGAAATTGCGTACTTTGTGAAGTGAATAATTTACGGGGGTGTGTTCGGAGGAAAGATTTTTATACCTGTAGGTTTACAATCGGAAATTAAAGTTGGTTAGTGGGGGATATCTTCACTAAATCAAGACAAGATGTGATTCGGTTTGTTTTCACACGGAGTTTTCTCGTGTATTAAATATTTTGGTTTCTTTATAAATCTATAAATTCCGTAGATAAAATATAAATAATAAATAGCAGTTGTTTACTTACCACAAATGACAGTTTATATCATGGATATATGATGATATGGAATTATGATTGGAATACATGTGAGTGGAAATTTTTTAATATTCGTTCATTGGCCACATTTAAACATATGCCAACAAGTGTCCCGATTAATTACGTTCATTTTATATCTTCTAATAATAATAGATATCAATCCATGGGAATAAAAAGGTTTTAAAAGGTTTTGAGTTTAGCGTATGGTTATTAATGTATAGGTTTCCAAGTCGAGTAATATTATCGTAATGGGTTGAGTTTTATGGCGCAAGTACCATATTTGAATAAGCTGTGCCAAATACAAGGAAACAACGTAAGTAATAACAAAGTAAAGTAATGGACATACACACACACAAGGAAAGTTTTACCGACACAGAAGAGAGAAATACACCCAGGGTAAATTACAGGAATCGTAGTAGTTCATGATCTGCATCTTTTACAACTTGCAATCATCGTAATGGTAGATGGCGTTTACGTGATTACTGAGATTCACAGTAGGTTTAGAAATTGAATGTAGATCTGATAGTGAAAACTCATCGATTTGTGTTCAGGATGTAACTTCTTCCAGTCTATTCTTATTCTCCCTGACATGTTCATTAAGTTATTCACAAAGTAGCTGATTTTTATAATGGATGTACTATGCAAAAATTTGAGTCCTTTACTGTAAGAGAGAAAAATAATTAGCAGTGTAAGTACGATATTATGTTAAACATGTTGTGTTAACGTCAATCACTATATCAATGCATTAAAACCTCTGGATTTAACAAAGAGATTGATTTTTCGATTTTTACAAGTTATTCACAATGGATGTACTTTACTAAGCGAT
Source organism: Meta bourneti (assembly GCA_933210815.1). NCBI lineage: Eukaryota > Metazoa > Arthropoda > Arachnida > Araneae > Tetragnathidae > Meta > Meta bourneti. The sequence continues at coordinate 71,556,372 of OW119923.1, read as the reverse complement.
ACATCAAATTGTCAAAAAAGATCAACAACTGAACAACTAAAAAAGGTAATGCTCAAGAATAACTAACTCTTCGATGAATTAAGTTATTTCATCATCTTGAATTCAAATGCTTTCAAAATCTCATTAAACAGGAGCTTGAAGATCCAAGAACTTCCATAAATCGTAATCCTTCCGAAGGTTCATGGCTATCGGCATCATTGCGATTCCTTCGCGACAGACCACATGCATATCAAGCCTCCACATCTTCCAAAGCATAAATCTGTAGCATCAGTTATGGGGAGCAACCACAACAATATCCTTTAAAAACCAGAGGAAATAGTGGGCGAATCAAAAGCACGAAGTATTTTTAAAAACATTGCATACAACCCCCTTAAACTTTAAAAGTCAAGAACTGCTTCTCCGCCTTTATTTCAAACGACTCCGGTAACTCCTAACCAGGAGCTCAAAGACTCAAGAATTTTAATAAATCCTAACCCTTCCGAAGGGTCACGGATATCGGCATCATGGGGAAACCATCACGACAGAAAACTCACGCACATTAAGCCTCCACATCTTCCAAAGCATAAAATCTGTAACAATTGGGAAATAAATTTTTGCCGAAAGGCACTTCTGACATTCCATCAGTCATGGGGAGCAACCACAACAATATCCTTTAAAAACTGAAGACATTACATGTTATGAAAATTGAGAGCGAATGAAAAGCAAGAAACATTTACAAAAGTATTGTATACAACCCCGTTAAACTTTAAAAGTCAAGAACTGTTTCTCCGTCTTTATTTTAAATGGCTCCGGTATCTCCTAACCAGGAGCTCAAAGACCCAAGAATTTCCATAAATCCTAACCCTTCTGAAGGGTCACGGATATCGGCATCATGGGGAATCCATCACGACAGACCGCACGCGCATTAAGCCTCCACATCTTCCAAAGCATAAAATCTGTAACAATTAGGAAATCTATTATTGCCGAAAGGCACTTCTGACATTCCATCAGTCATGGGGAGCAACCACAACAATATCCTTTAAAACCGAAGACATTACACGCTATGAAAATTGATGGGGAATCGGGCGCTCTTTTTGCGTTAATTAACTCAGTCAATCCCTTATCCATCCCCACACACCAGAAATATGGAGGAACTGCACTCTCCAGCAATTAATCACGCCCGAAATTTCTCCCACCGAGTTTGAAAAGTGGGGGCTCAAAATTACTTCTCTAATTGTATCGGATGTGTCTGCGCCGCGCACCGGATGTATCCAACGCACTGCCGTCTGATAACTTGTAAAAGCATTTAAAGAGACCACGTTTAAGGCTTTTAAAACGGATCCCCTCCTTTTCGGTGTAGTATCGTCGCACTTCTACACTCCCCGCCACCACCATCCCCTCCAGCTCCAAGTGTCGGACTTAACATAATTACCGCTCTATTCCGCGCACAAACATTAATCCTTGATGGATGACGCATTGTTGAACGCTTCATAATCTTTCGGGCACTCCAAAATGGCGGTACCCGGGCGGTAATGAACCCGTCAGGTCCCAGTACTGTCAAAGTAAGTGTTTAACTTTTAATTAAAGCTCGTCGGGGGGAGGGAATAAGGTATCGCGAACCACTCTGTTGAACTTTGAGGGGGGGGGGAGAAGAACAAAAGTGGGGTATGGAAAAGGTGCGGGGGCGGCCAATTAACGCGGTACCCGGTCTTTGTTCTGCCAACCCCACCGTCTCGGCTTCCTTTTGTTTTAGGGGCGCTTTCCCCGAAAACGCCCGGGTGTCTTGCTGTTTGAAAGATGGTCGGGGGCATCCGATGCAGCCGGCGACGCGGGGATAAAAATTGGCGCGCGTGATGTGGCATTTGTACCTGACTGTTGCAGAAAGTTGGGATTTCACGGGCTTACACGCTCTGTGCGGAGTTGCCGCGATGGCAGGCCATTTGAGCGGCTGTGAGTTATTTTTACAGCGGCACGATTTCTCTTTGTGGTACACGCCTCGCTGTTTGAGTGTTGAGCAGACAGTTTCGATGGTAAAAACTCAAATGTAATACAATCGAATGAATAAAGAGAGGTTAATGGCCCTTTCTGTAGGACTCTATGTCCCACTCCAAATAGACATGAGTTAAAAAACTAGTTTAATTCAAAAGTGTTTCCTTAATGTGGAAAATCTTTTTCTAAGTAAACTTTTGAGGTGACGTGTAAAGATGGAGGCGCACTAATACTAGTACGGTTAACTAGTGTTTCAAATTGGATTGTTTATGAGTATATTTTTTGACAGTTTTCTTATTTAACTACTAGTTTGGCTAAATAATTTTACCGTTCGATTTATGTATTTTTTGCTGGTCAAATTTTTTAATGATGATGAATTTGATAGATGTAAACACACTTAAAATTTGTTTTTGAAGAATAAGTACTGATTGTCTGGCATTGAAGATTAAGTTACAAAAGTCACGTGAATGAAAGTTTTATAACTTTTATTTGAGTGGAGAAACTTTATTAACAGAGTAATGAATTATAGATTTGAATTATTTCTTGATTCCTGCAAAACATACAAATGGCTTATGGTTTTTATGGCGTTCAATTTTAATTGTGTATTAGGGTGGGGCGAAGAACACTATTTTTAAAATTTGCTTGCATCATTGTGCAAAAAACTTGGCTTGTGTGTCAAAAAGATCTCAAGAAAAATTTATGTGATGTAAAATAATATCTCCAAAAGGAAACAAGGAAATGTCTACAAGGAAACGCATAACGGCTTTTCTAGCGACGTTAAAGCGGTATCAAAACCCTTTCTTGACTATTTGTCATTGTTTAAGGTCAGAGGGACCCGGCTAGATATTTATGTATATCGCTGAGATGTTTTGTACAGAATACGGATCCTATTCTTTGACTATTTCGCACTATTACGATTTTAAAAAATATCAATTTAAAGGATTCAAAGAAACTGTTTTTGTGATTTTTGATTTTCTTAGAGGTCAGAGGGTAGCGGCTTGATATTTATGCATATAGTTAAAAATTTTGAATAGCATAAGGGTCCTATTCATCATCCGTTTCTCCCTATTGCTAATAAAATATCAATTTAAAAACTTTTTCTCAAAACATTGTTTATTAATTATTTTAGATTTTCTCAATTTCAGAGGGGCCTAGTTAGATATTTTTTATATCGTTGAAATTTTTCATCCGATCCTTTTGACACACTAATTTAGCTTTCCACAATAGGACTAAGCTATTTTTTAAAATATGTACAATATATTTTAGCCCACCGTTTTGTGTATGCGTGATTGTGTATGAGTTTATACACAAACTTCTTTAGTAGATGTTGAAACTTGGAAATACTCTTCGTTGGCGTGACTAGATAATAAAGTAAACACATACATATAATCGTATATCATAAGTCTACACTAGCGCTCAACTATCTATTTGACAAACCAAGATTATGTTATATAACATGTTTCTATAATTCTAACTTATGTTTTGTAAAATACTAAACAATAAAAAATGCAAAGCACTTACATTTCAAGTCATAAATGTCCTCATGGATAGATGTATCAAAATACTTTTTAATATATTTCTCTTATTGTATTTTCGAACACAACACTAAGAAAATATAAATAACTTATTTTAGGTTTGTTTTATTTGTCACTCTACGTTCATTTTTTGCTACATGAGGTCTAATTGGATCGGGACCTGCTGTTTAAAGGGGATTCTGAAGCATTAAAACATACACGCTAACATCGGGATTTGAACCAATAAATAATTTTTGATAAAAGTTAACAATATAGATAATTTAAGTTATATAGCTTACCTTGTTCATCTTGAAGAAACTTGGAACTGAAAATCCAGATACAGCAGCTGTGATTGTTTCGAACAAAGCCGTAAAGTGCCATATATCCTTTGTAAAATCTCTTATTTATTAAATTTCAATAAAGACGTTGCATTTTATGCTTTATCTGCATGGATATTAACTTGTCCTCTTCCAGCCCATAAATTGGAAAGTTTACCTTTATCAACATAAAGTATACCGAATTTTTAAAGTACAAGTAGGAAGTAACGTATTTTTTGATGTGGCACTTAATGGCAAAAAAATTCAATATTACCAATTTTGAAGGAATATAACTTTCCAAACAAAAAAATATAGGATCTTTCTCATAGATTAAAAGGTAAAGTGTTTGATTTCACAATTAATAGAGATTGAATACGTACGCTATAGCACACATAAGACTTAAGACTTTTTGGAATCAATTTCTATGAGCTTCTGTACCTGTATTAAAAACTTTAAACGATCATAACGAAAGTTTGATTCTTGTGCTAAATCACTATTCTGAATATCCTTAGAGCTAAAATATGACACGATGTTCCTCTAAATTATATCACATTATAATTTTGTTTCGTTACGGTGCATATAAGATGAAATATGAGCTCAATGAAATTTTCAACTCTTTGGAATCCATTTTTAAGAGCTTCTATACCTGTGTTCGAAGAACTTTAAAAAATTATAAAAAGAGTTTTATTCTAGTGTTAAATCGTCAATCTGTCTGAATATCCCAGTTTAGTGCGAAATATGACATGATGTTCCTTTAAAATACACCACCAATTTGCTCAACCTGTTATTGACACATAAGAAAGTTGAAAGCACCTTCGCTTTTGATCAATACTTCCCTATCATTTTACTGATTCTAAAGATTAACAGCTTACACGACTTTTAACCATTATCTTCCAAACACCCGCGATCTCTAACAAAGTCTCGGGACAAAAGTGGCGCCAAGTTTGTCTCCAAGCGCCAAACGCCGAGATTAAAACAATAGATCAACTTTCCTTCTAAACACCCTTCAAAAGGACAGGGGAAAAGAAAAACTTCTCTTCTTCACTGAACAAAATATCAAGCAGCGAAAAATTCCCTCTACTAACCCTTTGTTGCCCGAGGAAAGTTTAACGGATAAAACCTTAAAGGAGAACCTTGCGCGGCCTGTGGAAAAAAAGGCTAAGGCCTTATCCAATACTCTTCAGCCCTCATAAAGACAAAGTTTAGATGCATTCCCTTAATGTCCAATTTGTCAGTCAACCATGGGTTTAAAGACAAAGTTTCCCTCCCTCCAAAAGAAGTTTCTCCCGAAAGAAGGAAAATAATTATAATAAAGAAAAAGGGGAGAACCGGGAAAAGGGGATGGGTGGGTAGCTTTGGATGGGGTTTGGAAATGGGGTAGCAATTTACGCGTTCCTTACTGACAACTCCCTCTCTCCTCTCCTGGCCCTCTCTCCTCCAGCTCGCAGGCTTAAGCGGGTTTCTCTTCTATGAAAAAGTACAAGGGTGGTTTGAGAAAATGATGACACCGAGTCGATACATTGATCGAGTTAATCGTGATGGTAGGGGGAGGGGTAGAAATTAAAATCCGTTCGTTTCAGGTCAGGATTCCGATCCTTGTAAGTTAAGGTGAATTGAAGTGGATACGGGCGAGGTAATAAAAAAAGAACTGAATAGTGGAAATCTGTCTACTTCTAGCAACAACCAGACCAAACTCCAGTCTGTCTTAGTTGCTCAATGGGTTTGCCTAGCAACCTGCGAGTTGTAGGTGGCATATATTTGATTCCTACCTGTGTGTATTTCTCTCTTTTGTGCCAGTAATGCTTTCCTTGTATGTATGTCCATTTACTTGACTTCATTTGGCTCAACTTGACCAAATATGGCCATTGCACCATAAAACCCAACACAACCAATCAGTCTGACTTACAGATGAAGTGTGACTTAAAGATGAAGTCTGATTTACAGATGAAGTGTGACTTAAAGATGAAGTGTGACTTACAGATGAAGTGTGACTTAAAGATGAAGTGTGACTTACAGATGAAGTCTGACTTAAAGATGAAGTGTGACTTACAGATGAAGTGTGACTTAAAGATGAAGTGTGACTTACAGATGAAGTGTGACTTAAAGATGAAGTGTGACTTACAGATGAAGTCTGACTTAAAGATGAAGTGTGACTTAAAGATGAAGTGTGACTTACAGATGAAGTCTGACTTAAAGATGAAGTGTGACTTACAGATGAAGTGTGACTTAAAGTTGAAGTGTGACTTAAAGATGTGTTTGCAATAAAGAAACGTCTTTATCTCTTTGTATTTCTATTGGGAGATAAGATTTCAGTCTGGTGAAAAATTGCTTTTTAAATAAGCATTGTTTTGTCTCTGCTGGTTGGTTGGTTGAGTTTTATGGCGTAAGGGCCATATTTGGCCAAGCTGCGCCAAACGCAAGATAGAAAACGTCAAGTAATGGACACATACACAAGCAAATGTTTACACTAACAATAGAGAGAAAAGTACATTTAGGGTAAGGTACAAAAACCGGTATCGTGCAATGAGTAGATTGAGCCTTATTCAATCTATCGATATCTGAATCATACAGCACACCACGGTAGCTATTTTAAGATTTAAAAACATGGCATTTGCCGATTTTTCTTATTTTCCTTTTGAGGTCCTCTTGAGCTTTGTGTCTGTGAATTTGTTGCTCTTGCTTCAATAAAGAACAAAACAGCTGTCAGGGACAATAAACCAAAATTACCTTTATATAATATATTCCATATAAATACTGCCGATGTTACTTGCAAGATTCACCCAAACAAGCTGGTACAGAGACGTTTTGACATGCACAGGAGTGTGCTCGTGATAGTGTTTGATTTTTGCAATGTAAGCAATTTTTTGTTGCTTTTTTGTCACTCAATCATTTCCTCAATCAAATTAAGTAAGGGGTTGTCGAAAATTTGTGTGCTTCGTTCATACTGCTCATTTTGAGATCAATATAAACAAGAACAATAGTAACTTCTATCATAATCTAGAAGTGGACCGCCGATATGTTTCTTTCAGTTCTTCTCTCCCATTATTTCTTGGCATGGTGTGGAAGTTTGGAGAGTGGGGTGCCAGCTCAAGTGGGACCTCGTCATCTGACCGTGGTTCAAAATTACGTGGTGTTGTCCTCGATACTTCCCTTGGGGATGGATCCCGGACCATCGCCAATAGCCCATTGTGCTGCTCCAGTGTGACGTTAATCAAATACCTATCACCATTATTTTTTTATAATGACTTTGAGTTCACATATAAAATAATATTCATAGTTTAAAGTATTTATGAATGCTGAAAAATTCACGATTCAACAATTATGGGCAATAGTGTTACATTTTTGTAATTTTAATAAGTCTCTATCGTTTATCAGTAGGTCCTTCATTTAACTATCTAGGAAATGGGAATACAATAAAATGAGCCCATTCTTAAACTCAAAGAAAAACTTAAGACAGGTAATTGAACTTAAAAATACATTATATTGTAAGACTGGTCTTCCAGCCTCTGAGTTGAGATAAACTTCGAACGATCGGGTTAATTTTGAGCATTTCTATGACCATTCCAAGGCCTTTGTTTCTTGGACCGTGTGTGGATCTTATGACCGTGTGTGGATCAGAAAACCTGCATTACTCTCAAATCCTTAAGCCGGGCCCACACCGGCCGCGCAGAACTGCGCCGAACCAAAAAAAAGGTGAGCAGCGCGGGATTTCGTGGGCTGTTCTGACAGCGAACCGCGCAATGTTGCGTAACTTCGAACGCGCGCCAACGCGATCCGGTCCTTGTCGGTACATCAAAGGAAAGTGTTTGTGAGCGCGGTTTTGCGCATTTTCGTGCAGCGACGAACCGAACATTTTGCACGGCGCAGTTATGCGTGGCCGGTGTGGACCCGGCTTTAGAGTACGATTATCAAATAGTTTTAGCCTTCATAAGTTGTTGAACCACTTATAGCTGGAATTTACTATCACAAAAATGAAATCATTGTCGTCACTAAAACAGAATATGTATATAATATACTTATTTTAAAAATTCAGAATGTACTTATGTAAATAAATTAAGCATGTCAAATTAAATTTCTCAAAGATAATAAAATAGGGTGTGTAAAATCTAAAACATGAATGTGTTATAAAACTGTGTTAAAAAACATTGATGACAAATTATTAAAAATTCAGTTTTCAAAAGATCAGCTCATGCTTATGCGTCAAAGTATAACTAAAAGTTATCATATGTACAATTGAAGAATCTGAGACAAGCATCTACCAATTCGCGGTGTATTTATGCCGAATATTTTGTCGAGACCCGCAGAGTAATAAACACACTTGAAAATCTAAGAATCGTAATGGTGTCTCCAACATATTGACAAAGTTTATTTCAGTTTTCAATAATCAATTAAATTCATTCCAATGCAACTAAATGAGATTAATCTTCCGTTTCCCATCGGCATGTCATACCGTTTCACTCCGGAAAAATAGGTGAAGGCGAATCGAAAGCGTATTTCCTTTCAAGAAATCCCAGCGATGCCGAAGCGAACTAATGAAATGAAGTGCCGCAATCCAAACTCGCAGAAATTGAAGAGCAATGAAATCCGACACCGTTTAGGAAAAGCACAAATTAGCTCAAATTTGCAGAAGCGAGCGGGCGCTAATCGAATCAAGTCCCTTCAATAACCGGAACGCTACTTCGGAATGGGGAGGCTCGCAAGCAAGCTGCTTAAGCCGCGAATGTGGGGAAGCGAAATTGCGAAATCTGTTTTTAATATCCAACATTCCAGAGAAGATGTTTTCTCCAGGACAAAGTTTTCCCGAAACAATTTATTCCCTCGCAAATAAAGGATCAGGAGGTGTGTCCTGGATTTTCGGTCTCCAGAACGGCAGTGGAAAAAAGTAACAGAAAATAAAGGTGGCAAAGGCAACCGGTCTGGAACTTTTGCGTGGCAGTTAGTAGTGGGCGGTAAATACCCTGAAAGCAATTCACAGTCTGCGGACCGATAAACTGGCACAAATGGCGAAAATTAAGTTTCGCTGCTTCGACTGTCGACCAGTTGAGTCTGAAAATCTCCGCCTTTTAGCCGGGAAAAGTGTCTCTTCGGATGCGAGGAGCAAGTGAAGAGCTCGCCTAATGACGAGATTTGGGGACGCCATTTTGTACCACTTTTGAAAGAAATTCATGAAACTTGCTGAAGAATCGGAACGAAACATTGCCTTGTTGAACGCGATTACTTACGTAGAAGTAATAGCTGAATTCCATGCATAGAATATTCTCTGGGAACAGTTTACAAAGAACAGCAAGTTAGGAAATATAGATAAAGAAGCACCAGTAAAGTAATTATGTTCACAGATTGGGCAAACATTTTTATGGGATTGCAGACGTAGGAACAACAGCTTTATTCCAAGTGTAGAATATTCTATTGGAACAGTTTTCAAAAATAACATACTAGGAAACAAATATAAAAGAGTTGAAGTTAAATAATTATGCTCAGATTGATCAAACCGTTTTTTGCATTTAATTGCCGATGTAGAAACAATAACTGAATTCCACATATAGAATATTATCTTGGAACAGTTTACAAAAGCAGCACGTTGAAAAATGCATATAAAGAAGCTCAAGTTATGTTATTATGCCCAGATTGGTAAAAACTATTTTGGTATGCGATTGTTGACATTAAAGAACAATAGCTTTATTTCACGTATAAAATATTTTCTTATACACATATGTCTGTAATTTAAATCAATTTTGTGTAGGTAATTTTATATTGGAATATTCTACGAAGAGATTATCCTTTAGAAAATTTATTTTGAGCACGCAACTTAAATCGAAACAAAATGGCATATCTGTTCTTATTGGCCTCTCCTCAACAACTTTTCGAATCTTGGGTGGTATCTTAGATAAGAGCAATGGTTTACAGGCTTGTGTGAGTCAAATAAAAAATTAACCGAAATAGCCATGAATCGTTGGCTTACACACTAAATGGAAATTTTCAAATATATTAGAACCTTGATTGTTCGAGGAGGTGATGTAAGCCAAGGTTATCTCGAATAACCAGAAACTCGGATAGGTAGGTAGTTAATTGTCGCACTAGAGCACTATCTGGCTATTGGATCAATCCCTAAGGGACAACACCTGATTCAAGGACAACACCTGAGAAAATCGGATAGAACCGACGTAGTTCACACAAAACAGCCTCTGCAAAATAAAGAAAAAATACTGTTCTGCATGTTACTACTACTGCTAATGGTGGATTTATAAAACAAGGGTTAAGTATGATCTATACTCGGATTCGTGTCAAAGTATTTATCTATTGTGATAATTTTACAATAAACCTCGTCTTTTGAAAAAAGTCCTTAACGGTCTTCTGTTTCGCAGCCTTTCACACATGCAAACTGCATCATTTCATCTTTCACATCAATGCATTTTAAACTAAATTATATTTTTCATATTGATGATGAGACGTTTTTAATCTATTTAATTAATTCATACGTTTGAAGTACTTATTGCATTTCCATGTTGTTTACTTAAACGTTTTATCATGATTTTATTGTTGATCTGTGCTAATCTGATACTTTAAAATTTGTTTTTGATTGAATTTTATCTTGTCTTGATCTTGGTGCACCTTATACGTTTTGTATCTTGCGCCATAAAACTCAAACTAACCAGATGAGAACCAAACCAGACCAGTGAAGTAAAGGTGCTCACACTCGTGCTCGACAAAACAACTTCGGTTCGGATAACACGGCTCGATAACCGCATGAGGTTTTACTTTTTCTAGACCAGAATAGGGCGATCTTTAATCTGATGAAGTCCACGTCATTTTTCTTTGGATGAGGGTTAAGTTTTTTATTGAGAAACACTCCTAAGAAAACATATTGAAGAAACACATAAAAAATGAATGATTGTACATTATTATAATTTTATCAATCCGTTGTATAATAAAGCATAATCGTATTCAAAGTATTCTTCCTCAATAATTGATTGATTGAGTAAATACAAAATGTAATAAGTAATTGTTAAAATGATAAAATTGAAATTTTCACACTGTTATAAAATTCGTCTTCTCAGAAGGGTGGGGCTTATAAATTGCAAGTATAATTATAGAAAAAGGTGAAAGTAACAAAAAATTTCAATACAGACGAGTTTTGTATCTTCTTATTCTTTCTTGTTACTGCCTGTTGTCCTTTCTAAGAATCGAAACTTTTTTGGCACTTTTTCAGCGTTTATTATTTACGCAGCATGGCTTTTCATTAAAGCATGAATTTGTATTGTTTTGTCACCCCCTCCACCTTTTACCATCAAAATTCTCAATTATTTAAAACAATCAAATCGAGATTATTAATTTATGTTGTTTAATAGAGTTTTGAATTAATATGCATTTTAAATTACATGAACATGTATTAAATACGTTCAAGGACATTATGGGTCATCACAATTATATACATACGTTTATCACCGTTTCCAAATACGCAATTAAAACATGTTACATGGAACAGATATTAAATTGTGGAAATTCTAGTTAATGATATAAAATTGTGTCGAATTCGTTACAAATGTGTTAAAAACAATACACATATGGTTGGTTGTTTTGAGCTTTATGGCACAAGGGCTATATTTTTTCCAAGCTTCACCAAACGCAAGACCGACAACTTCAAGTAATCAACGAGGGAGGAAAAACGGAAAATGTAGGAGGGCAGGCGAGGGTAAAACGAAGGAAAGGACTGATCACTAGGATACCTCGGAGTTGTGATGCCCGCAATACATATATCGTCGGTTTAGAGCAAAAACCCATTTGACTGATATTTTTAAGGAAATACTAAATGCTTTTTTCATGACGATGAGAAATGCATTGTCGTATTGTAATATGCTTAAAAAATATCTACTATCAAAATGCTTATATTTATTTTTTGGCCTTAAAACTAATAGTTTGTCTTTAAACAGCTGTACAAAATTTTTTTGTTTTATCAGTTAATGAGTTTCTGCTCTAAGACGATGATATGTGCTAATTACTGTTAAACACATTTTATTAATTATTTATCGTGTTTCCGTGCGCATGTTATAAACTTTAATAATGTGCGTGTCTTAGAAAAACAATTCTCCTTCATTAATAAAGCCTTAATAGAGAAGTGACAGTCTTAATATGAAGACAGAAATGATATCCACACAAATCCACTCCTTTAAATTGCTTTTATAGAGCTTTGAGTAAACTGACATTTATTTTGTCTCGAACACTGATATTTTCAACCTCCATACCCACTAAGAGAGCGAAAATCGACTCTCTGTGGCCTTGCATGGCAGCCCTCCGTGGTCCTGCTCTCTGAAATAACATTGTGTTTGGGCGACCCCTTTAACGTCGCTTACTCCCCCTCGTAGCCGTAAGGCAATCAAGATTGGCTTATATTGAAGGGAGGATCCTGATCCCCGACTTCCTTTTAATTATTTTCGTGATCCTAGCCCCACGGAATGCTGAAGGGAGTTCTTACATATTGAGGCTGGAGTGCTATACCCTGGTCGTGTAATATTCAACCTCGGATTTTTATACCTCGAATTCTTCTCACGATTTATTCAATCCGAATAGCTGTTTGTGTCGAATATCAGAAATAGTTTATTGCTTGAAGAGTCGTTTACTGGATTTGGACGGAATTTATTGCGGGTTATTAGGTAGTTTGGGACGAAGTAATAATGGTGGAGGGGCTGCAAAGCAACCGAAATGACTTTATTTATGAATGAGTTCATCTTTGATTAATAGACTATTATATTTCCTGACTTAGATTACATAGGTTGTTTTAGAAAATATTCTTTTAGTCGTTATGAGTGTTTAGGTAATGCTGATTTATACAATGTTGTTTTTCAATGTTGTTTTGTTCTATAGGCTTACAGTTACTAAGTAGTTGTGAGTTATATTGCTATAAACTTTCTAATGAACTGCTATAAATTCGAAAATATCTGTTAATTACTTTTCTAAAGACTTATTCATCACACGCAATAGAAACATGATGTTATTTTACTTTACTTGCTGTAAGACATGTTCTTCTTTGAATTTCTACTTGTAATTAAAAAGTTCCTTTCTATTGATATGAAAATATTATCGCTTTAATTTATAAATACTCCTTAACCCTTCTGGTGATTGTCTCAACGAAGTATCTCGTTATTGGAAGAAAATTGGTCAGATCTTGATGGACAAGATATCTCGTCTAAACCACTTGGAGAGTTAATGGTTAAGCTATGAGAATATTTTCAATATTTTAAATGTGTAAGATAAATATTGTTATTGTTGAATTTCATGAGTGTCATGTAGTGTAAAGGCACGCAAAATGGAATACATTAAAATGTTTCCAAAATCCAGGGTATACTTTTTTAGTGAATAAAACACCAAATCTGACAAATTTAACTAGAATTTATATGTGAATGGATCATTTATAAAACATTAAAAATTTTGAAGGAAGAAACTAATAAAATCAGAATCGTCGATTTGTAAAAATGATACACCTAACAAATTTGTCACAAACACAAAACACTTCTCTTTTACATCAACAATTTAGTCCTAAGGGAGTAACAATAAATATATCTCGTTTTTTACACTTTTTTTCAATTACATTAAACTTTTTCACATTGGAAACGGCTCTGAATATTATTTATATGGCATTCTAAAAACTTCAAAACGAATTCTTCCAGGTCAAATTAAAAACCTCTTATCCATATCGATGCTATATTCAATAAGATTTGCATGTAAAATCTCAAGCAAAGTAGGTTTCCTACATAATGGTGTATTTACAGATGTTGGTTGTTCAATTTCCCGTTCGATCTTAGCTAGCATAGTCTCAATCATACTACGTCAATATGACTACGTCGTCTTTCTTTCAATATGTAAGAAGCAATGCTTAGGACTTTGATATAAAATGTATCTTGGATAAAAATAGCACACTTTTGAAAATTATCACATTATATCATCGGCAGTTTTCCTAAGATGAAAGTCCAACTCACGATTTTTCAAATTAAGTCTGCTCTTCTATTCATCATCTATGTTATTTTGAAAGAACCAAATAAAGCCGCAGCTTCTTTCATTGTTGTCAGCCAATAAAATGCCGAATTCATGGTACATCCGGGCTTTCATTATCTGCCACACTAATGAAAAATGAAATCACACACTAGTTTAAGTGACAATAGAGTATTACTTAGAGAAATCTGTGTATTCAAAGCGACTGTTCCCCTCGCAAACATGCGCCATTTAGCTCAATGATACCAGAACGATTTTTATTGGTACGTTAATAGCTTTATCTTTCTTCTCGTGCATGAAGTTACGTGATTGCTGTTATCATTTACCAACAGTTACGAGTTGCATATATCGTGGATGCAACGCAAACGCAACCCGAATGCGACGAAAAAACACCAATTCCCAACCTATTATAAAAGGATCGTTACAAAGGGACAGCGTCAGGCATTTGTCAGCTACTCTACCAGACATAATAAAGACGGTGTCAAGACTGACACTCAGATATAAAACTATAGAAGCGGCCCAACGAAGTGAAAAGGAGTAGGAGGCAACGCGATCATGAGATATCCCCAGTCTCTTACGACACCCCTTCTACGGGATCCGCGATATTTTGATAAAGGGCTTAATTAGACGCCCGAGCCCCGTCGCTGCCATTGGAGTGTGAAAAATAACGTCAATAAAGTTGTCACTGGACGGAGATGGAAAGTTTCGGTCGGATCGAATGAAAAGACTTGCGAATCGAGAATGGCAGCAGTTGAGTTTTTTTTTACGCTTGCTGTGTCTTTTCCTGCGCTGTGATTCTTTGCTCACGATGGTGTTGGTAGTGCCATCTGGTTGAGAAAAGAGAAAATAGAAGCTAACTCTGTTTTAGTTCACCGCAGTTTCTGTGGTTCATATATTTTTAATCTCATATGGATCGCAGGATATATGATTTTTAATTCATCAGTATTCCTACACCGGTTGACGGTGCTCGATCAAGACTTCTGGGTGGGGAGGCAAACGTTTCGAGCTCAGTCAGGAACTGGCCTGTGAATCTTTGCACTTTTACCGACTCAAATTTTTTCCTATTGGCATTTGTCGAATTTATTCCCCCAGTGCAATTATAAATTGCGCTTTATTGTGGTACTTTCAGTTTTTGTTTGTGGTTAATTTTCTTGTTTTGCTCTCCCGTTCGTTGTTTTGTTTTTGTTCATTTGTTTCAGTTCTTGCTCTTGAATTAATTTTTCTAATTCCTTTCCTAGATAAAATAGGGCTGTGGTAGCCCGGTTGGAGGAGTAACGGATAAGCAATCGGTGGATTATGAGTTTGAAACACGTTCGAACCAAATGCCGTCGTGTGCGTGGAGGCTGGTGCACGTTAAATCGGTCGTGGCCTCAAATGTCCTCACTTTGGCGTGGTGTGGAAGTTTGGAGAGAGGGGTGCTAGCTCAGGTGTTGATATCGTCATCTAAATGTCCCTCAAAATTACGTGGTGTTGTCCTCGGTTCTTTCCCTTCGGGATTGATCCCGGACCGTCGTCAATAGGCCATTGCGTTGCTCCAGTACGCCGTTAATTAATTACCATTACCATGACTCAAGATAAAACAAAGCTGAAAAGCTTAGACAAGTTGGAAGTAAAAAAATGAAAAAACTTCAACCCACTAATAAAGATTGAAAAACTTAGGAAAGATCGTCAATGATCATTTCTGTGGCACAAATCTTCCACAATCAACAAGACAGAAGTAAGCCACAAGAGGAAAACGCAAATTTAAATACGTTGTTCCAGAATGGTAGTGTTACCATAACTCGCTTTTTTAAGCCTTTCCAGGCCACAAGGGCGGGGGAGCACTAGTACCATTCACTAGTGTGTTTGGTAAAGTAAAAATCGATGAGACTTCTTTAGTGTTCAACTCGAGAATAGGTAGGTAGTTAACGACTCGATGGAGCAACACAATGGGCTATTGGGAACGGTCCGGGATCAATCCCTAAGGGAAAGATCTATGGGCAACGCCTCGTAATTTTGAACCACGGTCAGATGACGAGAGCAATACCTGAGCTGGCACCCCACTCTCCAAACTTCCACGCCATGCCAACTCAACTCGAGAATAGATCTCGGAGATTGGACCACTTTTGGTTGTTTGAAATCAAACTGGTGAGAAAATTCCCAACAGTGATGAGCGATAGCTGACTTGTCCATTTTCTTATTTTTCATGTGTTCTTGCAACCGGAATTTCATAGCTCGCTTGGTTTGACCAACATATCCTGCTCCACATGTGCAGGGTTTGTGATATATTCCCATCTGTTGGTGGTTAGAATGGGATCCTTAACAGACTCGAAATGGATCTTGTGCGGGGAAAAGGTAATGCTAAAATAAATGAGTTCACACAGTTTCTGTTTCATATATTATGAATCTGTTGTTAGGTCACAGGATGCACAATTTTTAATTTATCCGTAATCCTACATTTATGGTGCTAAATCAGGACCTCGTGAAGTAGACAAATCCTTAAAAGCTAATCCAGGAACTGGCCTGAGAGTTTTAACATTTTCATCAGCTCAAAAATTTTCTTATTGACATTTTTCGAATTTATTTCCAATTCAATTATAAATAGCCCTTTATTTTGAATAGTGCTACTTTCGCTTTCTATCTGCGATTAATTTTTGTTTGTTTCGGTCACCGCATTCACTGTTTTGTTTCTGCCCATTGTTTTCAGTTTTGGTACTTGAATTAATTTTTGTAATTCCTTTGCTCGATTAGAAAGATTAAAACCTTAGTCAAATTGATTTTAAAATATGATCCAATCACGCGACTGTACCAACTACCCAATGACGAATAGAGCTTTACTTTTATTTGTGCTATTTTAGTTTTATTTTTTAACTAACTACCCCCTCCCACCTTCAAATTTTTGAATTAACGGCGATAGGCATTTTTTAACTAAGGTTTCATAACATTTTCTTGTAGACGACGAAGGTCATTTTTCCTCCTGACGTCAACTTAGAAATATTTCGTTTTGACGTCACATCCGAAAGGGTCTAGTAAAGCTGTCCATGAGTAAAACATGCTCGCTCCACTTAGGTCAACTCCAGCCACATTAAGTGTGTCCCTGTGCCTTTATCCGCTTTCCGTCTTGACTAAACAGCAATGCAAAATTTATATTTTCGTTAGAAAACTCCTCAAACCGAAACTTTCAGAAGCATTTACTATGGGACAGCTATACTCTTCACTATATTCTTACACAGGGTCTTCCGTCTCGCATCTTAACCTAGCCGCACACTGGAGCAGCATATAACAAAACATACGATATGTGTACTCCATTTCTGTACAGAAAACATGCAGGTACGCAAATGTACTCCAGTCAGTTTAGTGTGGCAGGACTGATGTTGGACCAATATGTGGCTTGCCTTAGGTAAGCGAGGAAAGCGCTGGGAGGGTCGTTTTTAATTTTACTTTCTTCTATCATCACTAAACAACTCCCTTTTGTCAGATTAATGCTTTGTACATAAACCTTCTTCGACAAATGCTCTATAGAATGGTGAAAACCTTTTCAAAATCTGTTCGGTGGTTCTTAAGATTAACCCGAACGAATATCTAGTTACTTACCGGAGACTTTATTTTATATTTGAAGATATTTTTTGATAGCGGTTGTACTTTTCTTGTTATGGTCTCGTTATTCTGTTTTTGTTTCCATTCTTTTAAGTTCTTGCTCTAAAATTAATTTTTATAATTCCTTTGCTTCAGCATGTCTCGTGTGCTAATTTGTGGCACACCAAGATACTGCTTAGTTCTTAAAAATGTATTTTCAATCCTCTAAAGACGGTTCGCTATGGTGGTTAATAAAGCTGTAGTTCTGAATCAGGGCGGGTCACAACCTGGAAACTTTTTACCCTTATTTTTTTCATGCAGTCTCCTAAATTGTAATCTAATCTCCTAAATTGCATCAATATCAGACATATTCATCAGGCTGCTTCATTATCAGGTTTCTTCACTGATAATATTAGTCTTAATATAAAAACAAGATTTTTTCAGTATGGAAAGTAACCCATCTTTATAGAAACCTGATTTTCATTGAAATGTGTAATTGTATTAACAAGTGGGGTAATTTTTCAGCTCTAAATCAATTCTTCGTAAGCTGAGATTTTAAGAACTCTTAATGATATTGGATTCTTTAACTTGAATTATTTTCTAAATTTTTTAAAACACTTGCAAGAATTCAAATTAAATCACGTTCCACACATATTTGTTGAAAAATAATACAAATAGGGAGGTATACAATTTATGTGGTTTTAATTTTTGATATACAATATTATGAAACCATTTACTGATACTGCACTCTATCACTTTCTTTTAAAAAATCAAGTTCAATTTTTAATAGCTTGATTATTGTACGTTAATTGTTTTCTCTTTTTATTGTAAAACTGCCTTTGCCTTGACCACGTAAATGCTACGGTGATTAATAACTTATTACGGTTTTAAAAATAAATAATCGAATTTAAAGAATTTATGAGAATTATCAATTTCAACATAAAGAAATAACTTTCTTTTTGAACACTCAAAATTGTAGTTTATTTTTAAAAATCGGGATTTATTTACTAGCAGAATTAAGCGACGTTTTTAGAATGAGTTGTTATAAGCATTTCATCAATGCAAAGTTTCTCCTACATTAATTTAATATAGAATGAGCATTTCATTGAAATTCTTTAGCGTGATCTAAATCAGGTTGTCATTGTGAAAAAATCTGTCTTTTCATGCGTACCCAACTTTAAATAACTATTGTATTTAACACTTACAAATTTGAAAATGCATCCTAATACTGCCTAATTAGATAGATAGTTTTATTTAAAAATGAAACTACACTATATGCCTTAGAAACTCATAATTAATTAAATATAAGCAGCTTTTAAGAAAGTAGAAATTAACGTGAATAACTTTTACTATTGTCTAATAAGACTTTATTACACGAAAACTTGTACATAATTTACCACACTCAAGTACTTTACTGATGATGCTGACTCTATTGAAAAATTCAATACAAATCAAAGATGGTGAAAATTTCAAACATCCTAGAGTTATCCAGGAAAGAAAAACAAAGCACTCTGGTAAAAGTTATCTCGAAATCTAACATCCTCCGCTCTAAAGAGATGTCAGATAAAAATTGCCAGGTTTATCCTATACCCGGTCTTTCCCAAACTCGGAACCACTAAATGACTGGACGGGAACTCGAGCACTCACTGAAGACTTTAATTTCTATAGCCAACTCGAGTGTTCGTCGAGATAAAAGCAAACTCGAGCAAAAACAGACTCTCCCATCGATTTAGACAACTCTTATAGATGATCCGCGAAGTGATTCTCGGCTAACTTTCCCAAACAAAACCAACAAAAAAGCGCCCCGCCATCAATTTGGCGCTAAAACAGGTTAACGACCAAAACAACACTCCCTTGTTTTAGATCGAAGCGAACCAAAAAAGAACGTCTCAAACGCCCCGCTAAACGACACTTTCCCGCTGGTGCGAGCTTTTTTACGTCGCTCTCCCTCCAGAGGGTGAAAGTCGAATTACACTCGCTGCAGGTTTCACTTTAACGCGTGTAAGTTAAAAGTTTTCCCCGGAGACAAGGAAGAAATCTTTTCCCCAAACTGTCTGCTATCCATTACGCCCAGAAAATTTTCTTCCGCGGTGATTTTAACCGCCACAATCATGTCTGCGAGAGAGATAGTTTTCTCTGCTGCCTTTTTTGCTTTTTTCTCCGGCCGCGCTGCTGTGTTTCGCCGGATAAACCGTGCGGTGACGATAAATCTTAATTTAGCCGGGAGAGAGTTTAAGTGTACGGACGGCGGCCACATGCGCTCTTCGGGGACGCTGAGAATTTCATTTAGCGCTGATGAAACGGGGCTCGCCTAAAACGTCTTCGGCGACGGTGACGCCGAGTTTTGTTTCCTACCGCCGACGCCGAATAAATCGGACAAGGCATCATTTTAAATAGTTTTGGGATGTCGTTGTTTTAAAGAGAACGATTACCTCTTTGTTGTTGACAAGTTTATCGGACAGGTCTTGTGCCAGAATGTGTTTCGAATAGTTACTATCGAAATTGGAAGACTCGTGAATAAAATTTAAAATGTAACTTTGAATCGACTTTCTTTCATCAACCCTTCAAGTGGTTTCGACGAGATATCTCGTCCATCAAGATCTGATCAATTTTGCTAATGAACTTATATCTCATCATCAAGATATTGCCAATTTTTTTATGATGAAGAAATCAAGATCTGGTCAGGTTTTTTCTAATGACGAGATATTTCGTCCATCATGATCTGGTCAGTTTTGTTAATAACGGGAGACCTCGTCGAGACAATCACCAGGTTTGTTAAGTATACATTTTAGGGAATACTGAAATTTCTATTTTTAACCTTTTGAGCGTCTCCGAGTAATGTGCATATGATTTTTGTCCCACAACTCACATAACTACTAGGCAACCACATTGATTGGTTAAATGAATCATAGGATATATCCTATTGGTCGGCAAGGTCAAAACTGGTTAGAAGTTTTGACCTTGCCGCCTTGTTTGTGCATATGATTTTTGTCCCACAACTCACATAACTACTAGGCAACCACATTGATTGGTTAAATGAATCATAGGATATATCCTATTGGTCGGCAAGGTCAAAACTGGTTAGAAGTTTTGACCTTGCCGCCTTGTTTGTGCATATGATTTTTGTCCCACAACTCACATAACTACTAGGCAACCACATTGATTGGTTAAATGAATCATAGGATATATCCTATTGGTCGGCAAGGTCAAAACTGGTTAGAAGTTTTGACCTTGCCGCCTTGTTTGTGCATATGATTTTTGTCCCACAACTCACATAACTACTAGGCAACCACATTGATTGGTTAAATGAATCATAGGATATATCCTATTGGTCGGCAAGGTCAAAACTGGTTAGAAGTTTTGACCTTGCCGCCTTGTTTGTGCATATGATTTTTGTCCCACAACTCACATAACTACTAGGCAACCACATTGATTGGTTAAATGAATCATAGGATATATCCTATTGGTCGGCAAGGTCAAAACTGATTAGAAGTCATACAGGGGAGGCTGCAGGTTGAAAAACGGATATATGCGAGTGAGCCCCCTCAGATGGTTAAAACTTCACTCATGAGTAGGAAATTTTTACCCATGATAGTCATTAGATTTCATAAAAATGATAATCTTAAAAAAACGCATTATTTATTGACTCGTTTTCGGTGACGGTAACATTGTTTTTCGTTTTCTATCACTGAGCTATATAAATCGGACAAAGCATAATTTTAGATAATTTTGGGATGTCGTTGTATTAAAAGGAATGATTAAGTGAACCTTTTTATTACTTACAAGTTTATCAGACAGGTCTTGAACCAAAATTATTTTTAAAAAATGTAGTATATAATAACTACACATTTAAACTGTTTATCGAAATGGGAAGACTCTTTAGAATACATTTAAAGAGATAACTTAAAATTAATTATTTTATAAGTACCTATTCAATATAGAAAAGAAATTTGCAAAGTAGTTTCAATAGTGATTCGATTGATTGGGTTTTTATATTTTGGACCATATTTAATAGGATTTTGATACTGAAATTTCTGCTTTAAAACTTTACTCATGAATATGAAATTCTTATACAGAAAATCATTAGCGTCTTGTAATGGAGAACCTTGAATAGCTGCGTTGTTCGCTAAAAGGTCTCTAATGTCATGGTAGCGTTGAGTTTTGTTTCCTATTACAGATGTATAAATAAATCGGAGAACGGTATCTAATAGTTTTGGGTTGTGTATATCTTAAGGGAAAAACGAATCACTCTGTTGACAAATTTATTGGGAATGTATAATATCAGTGTGATTCAAATATAATATGTATGTAATCAACTGACATATTTAATCTATTTTTGAAATTGAAGCACCTGTGAAAATAAGTTTTTAGATTGCTATTATCTTTATTGCGGTAAATAAGTTCGCATTTTTTAAAAGGTTTTTGTAGTGAAATTTATTTTTAGTTCTTTCATGTATATAAAATTTTCCATCCATGATATTGTCAGTAACTTGATAAATTTACCATAAAAAGAAAGTATTATGCAATGCATTTTACTGAAAAAACGGAAAAGTAAAGAATTGGGCAATTAACTACTTGGTTTTATTACTAATCTCTTTTTTTATGTGGTATCAAATAGAAAAATAGTTGTCTAAAATTTTACGAAATGGGTTACAAAAAGAAAAATATTTTTAAAATATTAAAATCAACTAAAAAATCAAATAATTTTGTCACTTAATTATTCACAGTGCCATTTATCTTTTCTGATATAAATATTTTTTTGGTAAAACTCAAGAAACATTTAAAAATTAATTGTTATCGCTCACTGATTAATAGCTTTTGCTTGCCAACCTCCAAAATTGTAATTTAATACTATTTGGTTCGCTGTGCTAGCCATGCTCGCTTCGCTCGATAGAATGTAATATGTAAAACGTCTTATGACAGTTATATTGTTAACTAAAAATATCACATTAATAAGCTTAATCTAATTAGTGCAATCATCTAAAACTTCTTTGAATGCATGATCGAAGACTTCTGAACTTGTGGTGAATCTAACCATTCAACCAGAAAGTATCGCCAAGTGATTTCAACGAAATATCTCGTCCATCAAGATCTGAACAATTTTCTAATGACGAGCTATCTCGACATCAAGATATTGCCGATTTTTTATTATGACGAGGTCAAGATCTGGTCAGTTTTGTAAATGACATACCTGATTGAGACAATCACCAGAAAGGTTAATCCTCGTTTGTATCTCCCTTTTTGAACCTATAAAGCAAAAGACAATAGTATTCTGTAGGATATTATCCTTAATATCGAATTAATAATGTTTTAATCAATTGAATGTATTTAAACATGATTAAAATACGTGCATTTGGGAGGAACTTTTCCTTGACTGCTAGATTTCTTGTAATTTAGGAAAAAAAATTCTTTCTAATTCACACATCCCACTCCTCAAACTACGAACCAAGTCAAAAATTTCATCCACTTACTACACATATTCAGCCTTTTAAGTTAATCTCTTTCTGTTTTCTTTTTCCGTTAACAGCTTTTCTTTAATGATTCAAATGCTCATTGATTGAGACTTCGTTCTTTATACCCATTAAACATGACAACTCAAATTATTTCATTTTAAAATAGTTTCGAAAACACTCAGCTCCTTTCCAATTAATTGAAATTCGATGATTAAAAAGTTGTTTACTTCCCTCAGCAGATTTAATTAGAGATAAAGTCGTTGCCAAACGGCACATAAAAATAATTTATACTATTTCGGAGGCACATAAGAGAATTAATTATATATGTAGAAGTATCATTCAGATCTGACGAAACCTAAAGCAAGAGTAGATTGATACTTTGAGGTACAAGCGCCAGGTCTTGTCAAGTGAATGCGCCAAACTATCAGTTATAAAATAAAGTACATTATAATATATCCATAAATTAAAAAGTAATAACAAATTAACAATAAGACAAAATTGTACACACATTAAAATTTCAAAATAAATTACTTCATGTAAAATTATAAAAACCTGTATCTGATATAAATATAAACATGTCTGCATTAGGGGATCACCAAATAAATTAACAATAGTAGGATGTATAGGCATCAAAGCGGTTGAGTCTTATAGTATTAAAATCAGGACATTCACTTAAAATGTATCTGACATTTAAAATTGTATCACAAGTTGAACACGTCAGAGTTGGTTCTGAAGGTAGCAAATGCTTGAGGGCAAGATAAGCGTGATCAATACGAAGCCTCATAAGTTTCACATTAAGTCTTCTGTTAGAATTACTGAATTTATCCCTTTTACAGATGGTTTTATGGAATGTATTCTGTCTCCCATATATTCTACCACGAATTTGTAATAGATATTTTTGTAACATGGATCATGTCTTGGAAAGGATCGGATGATCTTGTCACCGTCTTAGCCGTTTGAGCTTCTTTATCATCTGCTTCATTTCCCGATTCACCCACATGACCTGGAATCCAGCAGAATAAATTATTTAAACCATGATAAAACTAATTTAAAATATTTCATTGAACTGAGCACGAATGGGTGGATTTGTCTTGAAGTGCCTCCATGAAACTTTTGGAATCTGGATAAATAATCCAACCTTTTTTGGTAAATCGGCAATTTTTTAAAGTCATATAAATATCATTAATTTTAGAGCTGGAAACCGCAAAGTATTTGAACACTTTCTCAGATATTCCTTCGTTATTCTCCTTCGAATCCAAGTTGTCCGTGAAAAATAAACATTTTTAACGGATTTAAATCAAAGCAAATAAGGAAAATGCTTTGAAATTCGGATTTAAAAATAAATATGTAATAAGTATTACATTTGTAACGAAGAAAAATAAACATATTTGTTCGTGAAAAATAAACATTTTTATCGGATTTAAATCAAAGCAAATAAGGCAAATGCTTTGAAATTCGGATTCAAAAAGAAATATGAAATAAGTATTACATTTGTAACGAAGGCATGATCAACCAACTAATGAATTCTTCAAGGAAATCTGAATAATTTGATAGTCCAGATGTTTTAATAAATTTAAATTAGCTTATTTGAAAATTTGGAACAGTTGTAACATGTATCAGCAATATATAAGAAATAGAATATATTTTGTATCCAAGGTATCTCCTTAAATCGGGTCATACTATTTTATGGATATATGGTCACAGTATCTTGAAATCCTAAATGTGTAATTGATAGTTTCTACACTTATAAAATATTTTTTTTAATGTGTATCAAATGTTCTGATGTTAGGCGCATTGCGACGAATGAGCGAAGCAGTCATGGTCGTTCGTGCAGCCAACCTATGAAGATCGTTTATTGATCATCGACAATGTAACCCTCCACTATCATATAATAGTTTAATTATTAATACAGAGGCTTCAATACAACACAATTTCAAGTAGACGAGTCTATTTAACGCTTTCGTAATTGGTAGCTCGCAGATCCGAATTACAATCTCCTTAGTCATGCAAATTTGACTCGATGAAAATGCATTTGCAGTCAAGTCTGCGAAATTTTGCAGTCAGCTTGCTTATAATTTAAAAATAAATAAGATTCTCTGGTGGTTCATTCAATCAGGCTTAGGTATAATTGCACTGTTTATCAAACCCAGTATTTTTCTAATACCATTAACGGATTAGAGTCGAACACCATCACGTTATTGCATACAAACTTCAATAACAATGATTTCGCCGTACACGTTAATGAATTTAAAAATGTCCCTAACGCATCTCGTCTCATTTTGTGTGTATCAAGTATCATTTCCGTAATGGATACCCAAACATTGTTTTCCGTCAGAATCTTAAGAACACGCGATATGTCAGCAATCCCTTTTACAGAAATGGCCCGAAAGTCTTCGGAGGCAAGATCACAGCAGTCTCGACAAACAAATGGGTCCATCAAAATATTTCCTGATCCGATTTTTGCGTTCAGAACAAAGCGCTTTGAGATGGGTCGGCGCACAAGTCGCCAACAAGTGATCATTAACAAACGAAGCAGGGAAGCTCTATCACCGTTCCCAAGAAGAAAACCTTTTTAAAGCTTTGCTCTCTTTTAAGATAATGGCACGGACTCCGGGGACTACTGTTTAGAGACCAGTAGCAAAAGGAGCGAGGCTATCTTGAGCATTACAGACCCCACCTCTCTAATGCGCTCCGTTTACGGCTTAAAGTGACTGCCCCACCATTAAATGATGCTCTCAATTGCTGTCGAATTAGTTCTGCCGAACTCACGTGGGAATAGAAGATCATTAAGATACGTTTCTGATTTAGGGTTTCTAAATTTGGCATGAAATGGTTGTTTGGCCAATATGTTGGCACGGGGATTCGGGTTCTTATCAGATTCGTAGGAACTTGTTTGATTGCTTTTTAGCTGAAAACGTGGGTAGAATGAAATTATTTTTGATCAGAAATCTTGCGAAGCGAATGAATCGTAACAAAATATATTTGTTAATTTTACAATAAAGATAATGGTTAAATAAAGTAAGTCAATGGGAAGCAAAAACTAAAATCTTACTAATCAACTAACAATAAATTAACATTACGAATTTAAACAGCATACAATTTAATCATATGATCGTCATGCGTTTACCGAGCAGTAAAGTGATCCCACAACACACATAATGACTTACTGGTTGAAAAATTCCTGAAAAGATTCTGTTAGTCTTGAACATCAATCTTCAACTATTTTCCTCACATGGCCACAAAAACTAATTAGTAAAATTCCGGGGCACACAAAATTTTCTGCCGATGTAATAAAAATAAGTACTATTTCGATTAATTCATGAAAATAATAGTAGTTATCAACCCTTTTTGCTCCAAAGTGGTTTTCTACAAATCATTCATATATTTATTGAAACAATCCATATAAAATATTCTGTTGTTCAGGAAGGTCAAAGCTGGTTAGAATTCATGCAGGAAGACTGCAGATTGCAGAACGGATAAAGGCATGGGCTAATAGAGGATAGAGGGTTAATATTAAAAATAATTTTTGTTTGATGAAGCTGAAACAGACTATTTACAATATTAATTTAAAAGAAATGCGATTATTTCCTTGCGTTCAATGCTGATATTTAACAAAATGTAAATTGTTAGAGGATA
The DNA here is from genome assembly GCA_933210815.1 of Meta bourneti. Classification (NCBI taxonomy): domain Eukaryota; kingdom Metazoa; phylum Arthropoda; class Arachnida; order Araneae; family Tetragnathidae; genus Meta; species Meta bourneti. The sequence continues at coordinate 71,529,945 of OW119923.1, read as the reverse complement.
ACTGAGACAATTATTATGGCGAGACCTTAATATGTATAAGATAATAAAATATTTAGAATTATTGTAATGAAAATAACAACTTTTTTTCTTGTATGCCGTCATGGCTTTCAGTGATGTTCAATTTTATTCGAATCAAAGGGATAGTTAAGTAACATCACACTGGAGTAAAAAATGGGGTACCAGCGATGGTCCTGGGATCAATCCTCAAGGGAAAGATCCGAGCACAACACCACGTAATTTTGAACTACGGTCAGATGACGAGGACAACACTTGAGTTGTGTGGCATCCCACTCCCCAAACTTCCACGCCAACTTAAGGACATTGGAGACCACGACAGATTTAAAGTACGCCAGCCCCTTTGTCTTTGTTGGGTCTTTGGTTGGATTCAACTCGCAACCCTCCGGTTGCTAATCCGTTACTCTTCGAACCGCGGTCTCGGTAATGAAATAAAAACCTCCGCTTATACAAGATCAACAATTTTCAGTGATTTTATGTGGGTTCTAAAAAAGTTCCCTGACCAGTAATTTAATATATTTTCGATGTAACGAATTTCCATTCAACGAACCTTTTCAGCGACATTTTGCGACTTTGTTAAATAGCGGTTCCATTAATTCATCAACTCATTCTATTCCATTCTTCCATTCATTTTTTTGTATTTCCAATAGCGGGTGATAATACAAGACTGAAGCAGCCGAACAATAGAACAAATGGCAATAGAAAAAGTCAAGAAAAGGAGTAAAAGTGAAGTAAAGGAGAAAATTTTCAAGACTCTTGACTCCTAAAAATTACGTAACTTATAAGCATCATTATCCCTGCATAACTCTTCACTTCGTATTTAATCCACAGGTGTGTGCCATTACGAAAAGTAACCCTTATGGACTAGTTTACAGCGAATGCCATAGTTACATAAATTGCACTTACACAATTCAATGATCGATTGAACACTTAACCTGCATGAGCATAATTTTATGAATTCCCTATATCCCATACCCTAATTGCTGCAGTAGCGTTAAATGTTATTAGTTGGTTAATAGTGTTTCCTAGCTATTATTTTGTACAAAACAAAATAATACAATTGTGCCGTTTTGCATTCAATTAGCATACAATTTTGAATTCATAGTTACACTCCATTCTAATGAGATGATTGAGTGTATTATGCTACTTTCGCAGCAATAATTTAACAAATTTTAACATATTTTATTTAACATATACATTAGGGTTTGATTCCATCAGTTGTCACACTATGGTAATTTATTTTGTTACATGGGGACTAATAGACCGGGAATTAGGACTTTACCCTCTGAGGGGTTCACACGCATAATTCCCACCTTGCAACATGCAATCTTTCCAGTATGAAATCCACGCAGTTTTGATCGATTGAATCTTTCCAAGATACTAAGGAAAGTATCAACAGTAACTTTCCAAATGATTCTATTCTAAGGAAAGGAGCCATAAAATATTTCTTAAGGATTTTACTCTAAGAAAAAAGGACAGGAATAGTCTTTTCAAAGGATTCTTTTCTCACTAAAGGACTGGTAGGATCGGTTCAGAGAATTCTATTCTAAGGAAAGGACCAATATAATATTTCTAAAGGTTGGAAGAATCCATGATCCTTTCATCCAATAGGTGTAGTTAATTTGTTTTTAAGTGTGTTGTGGGTGTAAAAACAATACCACTCTTCTGGGAAATTTGTGACACTCAGAGGGTTCAAATAAGCTCCAAACCACTGCAAACATCCATAGTAAGACTGGGATTCAAGTCCAGAGCATGAAGGTGATAAGAAAAGAGATGTGATTATTAGGGTATATGCACACCTTCAAAGGGGATTTTCTTTCTAAAAAAATGCAATTTTTTATTTTTAGAATAAGAGTTAAAACAAAGAAAATCACAAAATGGTAAATATTGGGACTGTATTTTGGGGGTTTCAAACAATTTTCTACCCTAATTTTTAAAAGGGTAGAAAATTGTTTTAGAAACCCAAGAAATATAGTTACTCTTAACCTGATTTTTCAGAAACTACCATAAATTTTTAGATTTTATACAAAGAATAACAAGAATCTAGGAAAAGAACTGCTATTATATAAATATAGTATTTGCATTTTTGTGTGCATAAATGTCCAAAAAACATAAAGATAAAATTTTTAAATGATATTTTGTACCATAATTACAAATATTTTATGAGCTTAAATTTTAATGTTTGACCGTGTTCTTTGAATGACATCACATTTTCTTCAAATAAAAATAACTAATAAATAACACAAATATTTTATCTTTTCAAGGCTACATAGAGCCACATATCACTTGGAAAGCTCCCATATAAGTTTCTCTATGGATCTGCAGATATCTTTTCCTTGAAATACCACAGTGGGCGAATACCTGGTGATGATAGGATTCACTAACAATTGGATGTCTGATAGGAAGAGGTACCTCCGTTTCTGTAAAAAGTGAAACGAGGTAATACTAGAAGTTAACAAATTTGATAAATGTAATGACACTTGGTATCGGATTCAATAGCAAACGAAAAATTTGGCCCTCTTGTAATGCTTTCCTTGCTCTATTGAATTTCTTTAAGAAGCTTGAATTCGAAATGTTATACAAGTACGTTACACAGTGTAGACATTTATTTTTAAGGCAATGGCAAATACATTTTAATCATTAATATAACTTTTTTAAGGTTTAATTCAAATACATATCATATATATATTGAATAAGCACGTAACAGAAGAACTATTGAAAAATGTTTCCTATAAATTCAACCTATTGTATAATTTTCTAAAAAAATCTAATATAAAAATGCCTTTAAAAATGAATATTTGCATCAAGTTGCCTATTTTTACTTTCTCTTATAAAACTTACTTTACATTCTTAATGACTTATTTTCAAATTTTTTTCGCATTGTGTTGTGTCTTATACAAAGTATCAGAAGCAGTAAAAAGATCAACAGCTTGTTCATGCTTGACAACCCCAAAAAAATTAGTTCCCATAATTTAGAATATATGGATGTCTCGATGTATTCTAAAATATAGAGGTGATCGAAGTTGTGATACAGCTCCTGGATGAGCAGAAATTGGTCACTGTGGTCGCTCAACATAGTCTTTTGGACTTGGTCTGGTTTATTCCTTCACCAAGTATCAACACAAATAAAAGGGTTTCGTTCTTTTTGTCGCGTCTTACTTTAATTAAGCAACCTACAATGTCCTCTTATGAAAGAGAATGATTTTTTTGGGTCGTAAGTAAAGGTGAAGAATGAAAGTGGGAATGTAATCTGATTGGTAAATTAGTCCAAATTCTTAAGTGTTTTGCTGATGGACTTTTCATAAGAGATGCGATCTCTTACGTTTCTATTTGAAAGTTGTGATCATATTATTTTTATTTTGAATTTATGGATGTAAGCCGCTACCTTTACGCAGCTCTTACTTTGGAAAACAATAATGGCGAAGTTGATAGTAATTTCCTTAAATAATTTAATTTACATACATCATTTTAAAATAAAATCTGCCGTTTACCATTAAATCTTTTTTTCAGTGAATTCTAATAAAATGTTCCACCTATTCTCGTAAGCAAAACGTTATTCAATCATCGAACTTCCAGTGAAATAGACGGAGCTTGTGGTTGGAGTTGCTATCCATAAATCTCAGAAGCGTTGATTAAGCGGGATTGGGAATCGACTTGAAACGATCGACTATCGAAGCGAAAACTAGTGCTTTCAATGACACTCTCGATTGTCCTATAACCAGTCAATAATTTGTCCTACAATATGATTCGTGCTTTCTCCCAATACCACGTGACAGATCAACAAACACATTGATCGGGAGAAATAACACGAAACTGCGCGTACATGCACCACCTATTTCATTAGAAGGTAAGTGTAATCAACTACTACCTTCCAGCCACACAACTTCCAGGCCCTGCTTATTGCGTCTTCCAACTCCGCAGAGAACAGCTCCGTCTTCCCGGGAAAAAAGACAAACGCGATTTCGACCAATACCCCGCTACAGATCTTCAGACCGAGCGATCGGAAAATAGTGCGAAATTGTGCACGCATGCTCCGCCTATTTCATTAGAAGGTCGATGTATTCAACTACTATCGTCGTACTACGCGGCTTTCAGGCCCTCTTATTACAACTTCCTCCACAGCCTCGTCTACCCGGGAACAAAAGACAAACGCGATTTCGACCAATACCCCGCTACAGATCTTCAGACCGAGCGATCGGAAAAATAGCGCGAAATTGCGCACGCATGCTCCGCCTATTTCATTAGAAGGTCGATGTATTCAACTACTATCGTCATACTACGCGGCTTTCAGGCCCTCTTATTACAGCTTCCTCCACAGCCTCGTCTACCCGGGAACAAAAGACAAACGCGATTTCGACCAATACCCCGCGTCAGATCTTCAGACCGAGCGATCGGAAAATAGTGTGAAATTGCGCACGCATGCTCCGCCTATTTCATTAGAAGGTCGATGTATTCAACTACTATCGTCGTACTACGCGGCTTTCAGGCCCTCTTATTACAGCTTCCTCCACAGCCTCGTCTACCCGGGAACAAAAGACAAACGCGATTTCGACCAATACCCCGCGTCAGATCTTCAGACCGAGCGATCGGAAAATAGTGTGAAATTGCGCACGCATGCTCCGCCTATTTCATTAGAAGGTCGATGTATTCAACTACTATCGTCGCACTACGCGGCTTTCAGGCCCTCTTATTACAGCTTCCTCCACAGCCTCGTCTACCCGGGAACAAAAGACAAACGCGATTTCGACCAATACCCCGCGACAGATCTTCAGACCGAGCGATCGGAAAATAGTGTGAAATTGCGCACGCATGCTCCGCCTATTTCATTAGAAGGTCGATGTATTCAACTACTATCGTCGTACTACGCGGCTTTCAGGCCCTCTTATTACAGCTTCCTCCACAGCCTCGTCTACCCGGGAACAAAAGACAAACGCGTTTTCGATCGCCGTCAACAACTCCCGTGACAAAAATCAGAGATAAATTTCAACGAAGAAGTAATTACGAAAAATCTCGCTCCCCGCCCCGAAATAAACAAGCCATGGACGCAGTGAAATAATAACAAGGGAACGAGCTGAGAAGAATCATAAAAAAAAACCGGTCTCCCCTCGCTCCAGAAATCGCTCAACATACTAATGACTCAACAGGAAGAGGCTGTTAATACATTTAACTGCTGAATCTGTTTCAGCAAGCACCATTAGAGCACCTAATCTGAATATTATGACTTTCAGCTGGCTTTCGCCCGTCGCCATGGGCCCTTCCACTCACAAATGATTTTAAAAACGGTTTTTCGCCTGGAACTAATGATGTTGTCCAGACAATGCAGAAAAGAATTCGTGTTTCCGAGTGAATTATTGCTTGTGCCGTTGCAACATCATTTGGATTCTTTTGGGTTTGTGATTTATTGGACATCAATTGAATGCTCAATCAAGTTTCATATAAATGTGCCTCTTGAAATGATAGGTTTGCGATTTCACTTTCTGCTTTCGGCCAGTTTTCTTTAATTGTTGTTGAGAAGATTGAAGGTTCAATCATTTTGAGCATCAAGTGTCCTTGAAGATTTAATAACCAAACATAATGAATATATAGAATGCTTTTCTAACAATTTAAATTTTTAATACGGTTGTAAATACGCTTGTTGAATAATAAGTTTGCGATTTGACTTTGTGTAGCTTGCTTCCTTTAATTAATGTAGCGTAGATCGAAAGTGCAATCAGTCGTAGAGTTGCTGAGCATTAAAGTTTCTTTGAATGAGAATTTGATCACTCAATATAGGAATCACTGGTATACTTTTCTAACTATTCAAATGTTTATGCAATGGAATACATTAAAAGAAAACTTAATGCTTTATTTTCTCCAGGAAATTTAAATTAAGACATATTTGAAACTGAAATGGATAGAAGCTCAAGAAGACGAAGAATATTTTGGAGCTTCTAATTGAGGTATTGATCGTATAACCTGAATGATCAAAACAATCAATTAAATTTGATATTTTCATTGACAGAAAATAAATTGATTGGATAACTTAAAAAAAATAATTGAATTAGTTGTGTACTTAGAAGATTCAAGAACAGAACTGACGCCTTAGGAAATTTTTTGTAGCTAAAAACACTGAGTAGATATGACGAAATTCTTTAAATTCACTATTTAAAACAAAATTGTGATGCAAAGAGATGCAACATTTACTTTTTTGGGGGTAACAATCTTCAGGTATTAGATACAAACTATTTTTATAATAAATTTTATTATCACAAATACATGGTGATTGAATTTTATTTTCTTGATTCAGCGTTTTTAAATTTGTTAAACGCTCAAAAACAAATGTATGACGACGTGAAAAAGGAGATGAAAACATATTTTTACCTTTAGTAATGATTGAATGACCTGTAGTAATGCACTGAACGTACTTGCTGACTATCAATTCTTATTAGCAGGAATTGAACACTATCTATTATGCATTTGATTTTTATTTTAAAGCAGTAATTGAACACTTTTATTTTATTATGTAATTGAATGGCACTTTCAATATACTATTAATATACTATATATATGATTAACAACCGTGTCCCGTAGTATAAAATTTTTGGTGGCGTTATAATGGCATTTGATGGCAATCTTCGTGCGAAGTGTGGCTGACTATTCTGACTGATGTTTATTTACTGATATCATCATCATATATTCTTTAGTGCCAAAGGGCACATAAGGCCTTCAATCTAGATCCCCAAAGTTTCCTGTCCGATGCAGCAAGTCTAGCTTCATACCAGCTCACCCATCCAGCCTCACTTCTCTTCTTGTTCCATCATACGTCGCCAAGTCAAACGAGGACTTTCCATCAGGGGTCCAGATCAACGCTATATTAGGAATATTGTCATTGTTCATTCTTAAAATGTGTCGTGTAAACTTCCAACGTCTAAATTTAATTTCATTTCCTATTTCATCAAATTGTGCTTTATTTAATAATTCTTCATTTGAAATGTAGTATGGCCAAAAAAATTTTCAAATAATTCTTAAACATTTAGTTTATTGCACTATGTATTGGTAATTTTCATGTTTCAGAACCGTATAAGAGAACTGAAAGTACTAGTGATTTGAACAGATTTAATTTGGTTTTTACAAGTATATTAGTTGCTTTCCACAATTTATTAAGATTCTTAAAAGAGATGCGAGCTTTTGAAATTCTAAGATCAATATCTTCATCAGTACCACCAATTTTGTTTATTGTTGCTCCCAGATATAAAAAGGTGCTTATCTTCTATTGAGCTATTTTGCACCTTGATGGGAGTGCTAGATTTTTCGTTAATTCTGAGGACTTTTGTTTTATTCTAATTGAATTTCAGTCCCACCAGTTTATCATTTTCTGAAAAGACATCAGTTTTAGTTTGTAAATCTCTTAACTTGGATGACAACATGACGATATCGTCTGCAAAATCAAAATCCTCCAAAACAGACATAAAGATTTGCCTCTTTAAAAATAATTGAACTGAGGGAAAAGTAGAAAAACACTTACAATTGATCTCCTGAAAATGTTTATTTTTGTGACATACATATACATATATGTCACCTTCCTTTGATGTATGAATATGAATCTTAGTAGAAATATACGTATAAGAATATTTCATTAAATGAAGCGGTTCAGGGCGTTATCAGGAAGGAGCCTGACTCAGACAGAAGATGGTGTCTTCTGCGTGTCGGCAGTGGTACGCCAAAAGGGACGCCCCCAAAACACCATAATAAACAAAAGGAAAGATGCAAATTAGGCAAAAAATCCATGCATGAGTTAAAATCAGAATATCGAAGGACAAAACAAATTCAAAATAAGCATAAACACTATACTGGACCGTAAAAAACTATTCAAAAGAACAAGAATATATTAGCTTACCCATATCAGTAGATTTTTATTATCATTATTAACTGGATCATGATAACAACTTTTAGAAATCAAAGAACAGGAATAAGATGGAATTTTATGTATTGAGACTGGACACAGTGACCCCCATTATAAATAGTAACAAACAACTGTTTGACAAGATTACAGTAAGAAGTCTATTTTGAAAAAAGTTGGCAATAGTGTTATATGCCTTCCAGGTACAGATGTATTTAAGTAGTATTTGTTAAAAGAGCCATCAATAAAAGCCCCAAAAATGTAATATTAAGATGCCACATGTTTTATTCCTAGGAATCCCCATTTCTGTATTTTCTATAAGAGTAAATACAAACTTTTTATGCAATCAATTATGCGAATTTGAATTTGCATTTTCCATTAACTTGTCTTGATTATCTTTTCATAACCAGTACTGTGCCCAAAATCAACAGCTTAAGAATACCATTTTTTACACAGCCAAATCCATCATCCGTCTACATAATAACAACTCAATCACAAAATTATATATGACATTTTTATGTGTATATGACGCGTCTTCCATTCCGAGATCTCTGCACAGGGCCCAAAATGGCGTCCCTCATTACCCAAATCTCCGAATGAGGAGGACAATTATTTAATTCTTTTAAGTGCTTCGTCCGGGTGACGCCGACCGAAACTACTAACTAAAAGGTTAAAAATCCCTGCGGCACCAAACCCAAAAACCTTCTTCCAAAGCCCCTTTTAATGGCTAATAGGGAAAATTAAAAATATCCTAAGTGCCAATCCAAGTTTTGTTTAACTTACACTTTTAAACTCAGGGAAACGCTTCGCTTGGGCACTAATTAAGGCTACATCGCGGATTGGAGATCAGGACCGGGAAAAGAAAATACCAATAATGAAGTTTGGTAGGAAAAAACTGCGCACACACGCACATCGTCGTCTGCTAAGGTGAAAGAAGAGGAAGGGATTGGTGTATAAAAATCCAGATTTTTAAGGGGTTTACTCATTAATGTCCCTTCGTATACGTGGATGTGGTTTTCAGCTAGGGTGCGTCGTCGCAGGAAGATAATCAGCTTTTGGTGCCCTACTTTAGAAAGGTAAAGTTAATGGCGGGAGAGCTTAAAAAATCTCTGAAGTCAAGAGTGGAAAGTTCATTTTATATTTTAGGGATTGAAGTATGTTTTTCGATTTTTTCTGCGAAACGACAGAAGTATTTCAATTTCCCAACTGCTAATAAATAACTAATGTGCGGCTGTAGATACACAGATCCTGCGAAGTAGTATATTTCGATTGGATTCCCCCGATGTAACTACTGTATTTTCATTTTTTCCAATTATATAAACTAGTCTCTCAAAGCTATATAAGTAGTGCCCTACTTTAGAAAGGTAACGTTATAGCGGATGAGTTCAGAAATCTCTCTGAAGTGAAGAGTGGAAAGTTCATTTTATGTTTTAGGGATTGGAGCATGGTTTCGATTTTTTCTGGGAAGCCACAGAAATATTTCACTTTCCTAAGTGCTAATAAATAACTAATGTGCGGTTGTAGATACACAGATCTGGCGAAGTAGTATATCTGGACCGGACTCCCGGATGTAACATTGTATTATATTTTTCATTTTTCCAAGTTCAAATTATTCCGAAAGGCTAAACATCGAATAACAAATCAGACGTAATTCGTGAACTTGTGCAGTCTGACATCAAATTTCGCAGTAAAACACACTGTAGAGTTTTGTCATACAAAAGAGAGAGGGTATGTTTCGCTACCTAACTGGTTCAGCGGTCACAACGTTTGTCTCTCTCCCCACTGTTCTGGGGTCAAATCTTGGTTTGAAAAAGCATAGATGTTGGTGATTGTTTCTGTTTAGAGTAACAGCAGCTTACCCACTGGATGCTGCTTACCAAATAGCCGTCATTTTCTCTCTTTTGGGGCCACAAGGTCGAAGAGGTCAGTAATCGGGCAATAGAAATAAAAAAACCTATGGTATTATCTCATTGAATTTCCGCATTACACTAGACGTGTATGATTTTTACGAATATTTATTTAAACTTAACGAAAAGGTAAAAATAATAAAATCAAAAGATCGCTGCCCCCCTATCAGGTTACAGAAACAAAATGCCTTGACAGGAATATCGATAGCAATAGCGACTAGGATGCTTCGTTGTGTCATACTTTGCAGTCTATGACATTGCGTTGAAATTCGATTACGGCATAATTGGATGTAGCACACATATTAATGAGACAAAAACATACAATAATCTGCTCAACCGATGGATGGCTGCAACAAAAGGATGCATAGAGAGAAGCTCTAAATTATATGTGGAAGAGACCATTCATGTATAATGTAACATTTGTCTCTGTTATAGGAATGCTGAAAAACTCCATTTCTTTTATAGGAATTAATAATTATTTATAATAATTATTAATAATAATTTATTTTTCTTCCATCTTTTTTAAATAACAAATAATTATGTTCCTTTTGTAAATAACTGCTATGCACGATGCTTAAACAAAATACAAGGAGACAATCCAATTAGAGCAGCATTAAGGAGATCTAGGAACGCACTAGTTAACTACTATAGAGTTTTATTTTTAGTTTTGCGTTGATCGCCTCTTATGTTCATCGATCATACTTTTGCTAAATAATGTTTATTGACGGTGAGTTCAAAAATCTCAGAATATTCGGACATTTGGATGGATCTATTTACGGAGTACGGGTTCTAGGCTTGAAAATTCTGATTTCGACACTGGGTCCAATATGCGCGCAATTCTACAATTGTATCCATTTTCTGGACAACCAAAAAATTTTTTAAAACAGGTTTATTTAAAAATGTCGTTTATACTATTTTTTATGACGGTATACTCTATAAAAGATCTTACTTATGAGAGGGATTTTCAGTGTAAGCAAATGAACCAATCAGATGGGGATTTTACTTCATGTTACTCAAATGCTCTCGCATGATTCTTATCGGGGTTACTTTAAAATATTTTTTATCACCGCTTTGGTGTAGACGGTAACGCTCTCGAATGTAGGTTGTCAACGTTACTATGACAACCGGTCTCCCTTCGTTTACATAGCAACCGAACAAGTTGAAAGGTTGCGTTTATTTTTATGGACACAAAGACACATTTTATACTTAAAAAAATTAGCCTCACGGTGTTTGTTTTGTGTTATTTCCTTTATTTGCTTCAGAATGTATAATAAATCAATTTTTTTCAAATCTGCAAATTTTTTTAATTCATCTTCCGAACCTAAAAAGCACCTTATTTTATGAAAAGAATATGTAAATTAGAAACTGAACCAGAGTTTGAACTTGATTCTTTAATTTGTTGAACGTTTCTGAACGCTTTTTTAGCTATTCGAATGTTCCAAAACGAATCTTTTTGACTTTTTAGTTAGAAGATTGTTGATGTCTTTGATACAATCTATGAAAAATTATTTAAACTAAAAATGTAGGAATAAAATATTTTTATTCATACAGTAACACACACACACACACACACACACACACACACACACACACACACACACACACACACACACACACACAATATGCTTTAAACAAAAAAGATTCTTTTTCCATAAGTATACAATACAATATATCTTTCTGTGAAAAGTACATTACTTTAAATCTGTTAAATCTATGGGATACCTCTCTAATATCGTGTGGGCCCTCCTTTATCTCGGCGAAGTGCAGTAACTTGACGTGGATGGACTCAACTAGTCGGCGGAAGTCGCCAGGACGGATATTCAGCCATGCTGTCTTAATACCCGTCCATAATTGCATGATTGGTGGTAGGTACTGGATCTTGTGCACAAATGGCTCTTTCGATCATAACCTAGTTATGCTCCACGGAGTTCATATCTGGCAATCTAGGTGACCAAATTATGTGCCGAAATTGTCGAGAATGCTCCTCAAACCAATCGTGAACAAAATTGGCCCGGTGAACAGAGCATTATGATCCTGGAACATCCCATCGTTATTGGGGTAAGTGAATTCCATAAAGGGCTGCAAATGGTCACCAAGCAGCTGAGCATAGCGATTTCCTGTCAATGGCCAGTTCTGTTTGGTCAGAGAACTCAATTTATGTCAGGTAAACACTCCCCACACCATTATGAAACCACCACCAGCTTGTACAATGCCTTGTTGGCAAGTGAATCCATAGCAGACGCACATCACGCGCACCTGAGGCGCCACTTCAAAGCGCTATTTAAGGCTTGGAGATTTCGACGATTTCAAGTACGGCTATTGTGTTTTTCTTGTGTTTTTTTCAAAAAAACGATCAATTATGCCTCGTAGAAAACAGCGATCATCTTTTGATCAAGTATCCGAGTTCGACAGAGGAAGGATAGTGGCCTACCGATATTGTGGATTATCTTTCAGGGAAATCGGTAGTCGTGTTGGACGAAACCAAACAACTGTAATGCGGATATGTGATCGTTGGATGCAGGAGGGTACGACGGACCGACGTGTTCGATCGCATCCACCTCAGTGCACCACTTCACGTGATGACAGGCATATTGTGCGTATGGCAGTGACGGATCGCTCAGCCACATCACGAACCATAGCACAGCACATTCAGTCTGTACCGCATCATCCAGTGTCTGCGCGTACCATTCGACGCCGTTTACAGCAGAGTGGTCTGTCCGCAAGACGTCCATTGCTTCGTCTACCCTTGACGCAGAACCACAGACGTTTCCGCCGCCAATGGTGCGATGAAAGAAGGATGTGGACGGCAGAATGGAATGAAATTGTCTTTACTGACGAGTCACGCTTCTGTCTGCAACACCACGATGGTCGGATTCGAGTCTGGAGACACCGTGGAGAGAGGATGCTGAACAGCTGCGTTATGCACCGCCACACTGGTCCTGCACCGGGTATTATGGTATGGGGCGGTATTGGATATCACTCTCGCACTCCTCTAGTATGCATTGCCGGTACTTTAAACAGCCAGCGCTACATCTCCGAGGTGTTGGAGCCAGTTGTCCTTCCTTACCTTCAGGGCTTGCCCACAGCCATATTTCAACAGGATAATGCGCGACCACACGTGGCACGCATTGTCCAAGGGTTCTTCGTCAATCGCCAGATTGAATTGCTTCCCTGGCCAGCTCGCTCTCCGGATCTTTCGCCGATAGAAAACATGTGGTCCATGGTTGCTCAACGATTGACCCAGAATACATCCCCAGCTGCCACACCAGATCAACTTTGGCAACGTGTGGAAGCTGCTTGGTCTGCTGTACCCCAAGAACACATCCAAAGTCTCTTTGAATCAATGCCGAGGCGTGTGGCAGCGGTGATCTCCAACAATGGCTACTGATTTTGGCAGGAACCACACTTCACAGAAGTCTATAAATTTAATCATTTGATACTTCGTCAACATGTTATCTACAAAATAAATTTTGTTGTGATATCTCTTGTCTTTCTTGGTGTTGCAATTTGGGTGGCCAGCAGTGTAGTATCAAATGAATAAAATATTTTTCCTTGATTTGGGCCCTTGTTAAGCTGTAAACGGAATGAAAATATTCATAAGTTTCAAATTCGGAAAACAAACAGGACAGAACAAAAACACGGAAAATGCTAAAAAATTTTAATAATTTGATTCCCATTACGTAATACAATAAAATACTTATTACTATTCACTTTTCCTCTGTGCCACCGAATTCATAATATTTATAATTAACTGTATAATTCAAGTTATTGTTTTATCAATATCAATGTTATTTAAGATCATTCATTTCAAAATTAGATATTTTTACTATATGTTTCTAATATTTTCATTTCAATGGTATTTCAATTTTATAAAGTTGTAATTTTAAACAAACAGCACACACATTTTTCAAAATTGCAACAAATCACATTTTAGGTGTGCAATTAAATGTGAAAAAACAGACTTCATCAAAAAATCCTTTTGGATTGTTTTAGCTGTCCATCATGTATGTGGGCGTTAAGTTCAAAAATCAAAATTATGTACACTGTAACATATTTTCCCAAATTCGAATTTTTATCTCCTACGTTGAAATTTGCTTAAAAATACAAATGCACATAAAATAAAATTAGAGAAGTTTTCAATTTTTTGAAATTTTTAACTTCTACTTTATCTGTATTTAATATTCTGATTTTCTGTTTTATCATCATACGAACAAATGCTAGCACAATAAATGTCTGTGCAGTCATTTTATGTTCTTGATGATAACAATATTAATATCAATTTCACATCGTATTTTTTGTCAGGTTCTTTATAAATATTCTATTAAAGTATGTATCTATAAATGTGAAGAAACCCTAAGTTCTGTCATGTATGCCAGATATGCAGACAGATATGCATATGTATGTCATTTAAGACCATATTCTGATACCCTTTATAATATTTTAAGTATAAGAAAAATGAGAGGCATTGAGTCCAACTAGTGGTTTTTGGCCCTGATGACAATGAGTTTTGGCTAAAAAAGGTTTTAGGCAAAAGCGAACAAATGTAAGCAATAACATTAACCTCTATGTCATTGATAGGGGGATAGGGGGATTAATTCATGGAGTCTGCTTCTTCATGGAAGAGGTCATAATCGATAATAATGGTCCCAGATGTCCGATTAAACTGGCTAAAATCGAGCAACACACAATCACTATCACCCACACAATTTGAAACATTACTATTTTTCAAAAAGATGCGGTATGATGACCCCGTGCATGACCTGGCAAAACTGATAACGATCAGGATTATATCAAAAGGTTTTCCAGACTATCCTGGTTGAAACTATTTAACAAGAACTTCAAATCGTCTTTCCTAGATGCCCCAAACGAAATGCAGTGTCGTGATTAGGGATGGGGAAAAAAGAACGAACTGTTCTTTTTCACCTGTTTTTCAAAAAGAACAGGAACAGCCTGTTCCCACTTTTCACAAAAACCTGTTCTCGGTTCTTTTTGTTAAAAGAAACATTGCAATTTTTAAATACTTCGATTTTAAACAGGTGGGAATTTTGCAAAGTTCTCGAATTTTCTAAGTTCGCAAAAATGTTCGTATATTCTAAATTGTGGTAAGTCCGAAACACAACTGTTCATCCTACAGTTCGTGACTCACTGTTTCCTGTTGATTCATTCATCCGTTCTCTGTCCATAAACCTACTCCCTGCTCTGAGACTACTTCCTGTTTGAGAGCAAGAATCAAATTTACCGAAGGAATCGATTCCTACTCTCAAACTGATCCGACCCTGTTCTCCGTTCTCGGATTGTTTTACTTCCTGTTCGGAAAATTATTCCTGCTCTCAAATTGTTCCGATCCTGTTCTCCGTTCTCGGAGCTGTTCTCCGTTCTCGGAGCTGTTCTCCGTTCTCAGAGCAGTTCTCTGATCTCGGAGCTGTTCTCCGTTCTCAGAGCAATTCTCTGTTCTTGATGAACGGTTCGCGGAGCTGATCTCGATGACTGCTCCAGGAACTGTTCTCGACTGAACCAAGCCCCGGCGTCTGATGAATTTGCGAGGAGATTAGCGTAATAATTGTGAAATTTTATAATTGTTAGGCGATGACATAATGATGAATTTTTAGTTTTAAACAAATTAAATTTTTTAAAAAATATTACTGATCAAGATTCTGTTGTCCAGCTTTCTCTCTGGTGGTGTCGCCTCTACTCGTTCTTAGGATTTGCAATGCTTTTAACTTTATTTTAAAACCAAATTTTACAAAATGGAAAGCAAAATTGTAAATGTGTGGACATATTTCACTGTGAAAAGGAAATTCGGATCGGGTGTCATGCTCTCTATGAGTTGAAAAGGGATCTCATTAAGTCAAGTATTACGATTTTAAAGACATCTCGGAAATAAGAATCCCACCATAAAACTAATGTGTTCAAAAGCGAAAGTAATTTTTTGACTTGTATTTTTTATGTTTTAAACGTGTTTAGATAGATCATATAATATTAATCCGTTTTTCAAACCAATTTTACTTTCCAAGTGGTAATCCCGGTATGCGTTTTTTGTGTTTATAATATTTTAAAAGGGCAACTCCCTATTGCATAACGTGATTCAAAATTACCTGTTGTCCTCGGATCTTTCTCTTCGGGATGGATCACGGCCCGTCGTTTTATTGACTTAAATGACCATTTTGTTGACTTAAAAATGACACATTAAAATCTAAAAAAAATTATTACTTTCGCTTGCGTATTTGTTTTGTCCTAGGCACCTCATATCTGTTTGGAAAACTACTTCAGATGTGGGACATTATTAGTTGCCACTGGGGAGAGAATTTAAACGTTTCGATTTGCAAGAACGTTTTCCAATTTACGGAAAAATTCTGATTTTCTTTTCTCAATTACTGATAGTTTGGCGCAGCTTGACTTGAGAGGGTTTGATTAAAAATGTAAATGGTGGTAACACTGTTCAAAGATAACGTATTTAAACTCGAGGTTTTCCTCTTGTTTATTTTGATCATGATGGCGGTGGACATGTTGTTCAATCAAAATTATTATTAGTCCAGTTTCATCTTGTTTTTTATCTTCTTAAAAAGTCATTTTTGAAGCTTCATTTGTATGTTATCATTGTTATAATAACTTAAAGCATCAATAACCATCATTGTTATGGCAGAATTCATTTTAGAAAGATGCAAACAAACTTTTTGAAAGGAAACACTGATATATCATTTTATTTATACACAACCATATAAGGGCATAATTTAGTCCTCCTTCAAAACATTTGTTTTTAGTGGAATGATAAACTAATTATAAAACATAAGCAGGATACGATTTCCATGAGTTGCCCACACACTAAATATGGGTCAATTTTGTGAGTTATAGGAAGTTAATTCAATGAGAAACATGTATTTCACTATACTTATTTAATGTTCAAAGAATTTAGAATTACTATGCCAATGAGAACCATATACAATGGTTCACAAAAGTATTCGACCACATCACGATTTTTACTATTTTCAAGAATTTTATAAGAATATTATTGTATTAAAATTACGATTGAAAAATTTACCACATAAAAGCTGTCTTTCTATGTTAGCCTGCCATCAAAATAATCGAATAATTATTGAAATATTTTGCTAAAAATATTGAAAATGTAACGTGTGTGTGATCTATGAAATCAGATACACAAAACTATTCCGCCACCTACAGTAAAATATCGTTTAAAAAGCATTTAAACATCGATCTTTTAAAAAGAAATTTGAAAATTTTGGGCTGTAAATTAAAATCAAAATATATATTTTGGCCACCATGTCAGTAACTCCAAAAGAAATTATTTGCTTACAAAGGTTTGGTTGGTGTATAAAAGATCCCCATAACGACTTAAAACCTCACCTTATTTTAAAGATGTTTATGTGGAAATATAAAGAAATTACACATTTTTTCATCATAAAGTAGTGAAATCCATTGAAAATCTATCTTCAAGCAGAAGAGAATGAAATTGATTCAATTTTGACCAAATACTTGGTGTAAACACCGATATTTAGACTTAAACAATCTAAGGGATAGAATGCAAAAAAAGTCTTATAGACACTGATTTTCACGTTTTTGTTTAACATTTGTACTTTTTACGGTAGGTGGCCAAATACTTTTGTGCGTTTAATTTCATGTGTCACGTCACATTTCAAATAATTTTTAACAAAAACGTTATAATTATTTGATTATTTTGATGATGAGCTAAAATTGAAAGACAGCTTTTAATTGGTAAAATGTTAAACAATAATACTAACTACATCCGTATAAAATTCCTGAAAAGTAAACCACTTTAGATGGACGAATATTTTTGTGGGCCACTGCATTTTTTAATTAGTATAAAATGTTTATTTACAGAACTAATAAAGTATAATCACTTACCTGTTTACATCTTTTGGTAATTCCTCGAACTAATAAGAGCTTCATTAGATTATTAGGTTTTATTGCGCAAGATCCGGTAGCGGACAAGCTGCTCCAAAAGCAAGACAAAATGGAAATTAATAAGTATAGGTGACGAATTTAAAATATCGAGCTAAGCCAACAATAAAAAGCAAAAAGCGCAACGTGATAAAGAAAAAATGAAATTCCATCAAAGTTATGGCAAAGTATAAGATTAAAATTTTCCGCCATTAATATAAATTGTATTAAATCCTAAATTATATGAATTGAGGATTTAAGACATGTTGACCTGCAACATAGGTACAATATCAAAGGTATGATTAATAGTGAGTTGCTGATGGTAAAAAGTATCAAATGATATTTAAAAAGCCTATGTCATTTAAAAATAAAAAGATATTTGAATGTGGATTTTTTCCAGTCAAATCTTGTAATGTTAAAATATTTACGACGATGATTAAAAGTTGGACAGTCAATTAAAATATGATGAATCGCCCAAAAGGAACTACTCACGTGTCACACACAGGGGCATTCTCATCCAAAAAGATATCTGTGCTTGAAATGCGTGTGTCGGTTACGTCTGCCAGTTAAAAGCAGGAATATTGGATGCGTAAAGGTGGCATAATGAAAGTGATGGATGAATGCCATGGAACTTGTTAAGCTGTTGTGTGCTCCATTCGTTCCACGCAATGTCTCGGACACCTTGTCGGACATCACTGTATGACACGGGAGGACTCAAAAGGATCGCAGCATTCTTTGCTCGTTGCCTGCAATCCCGACATGACCAACGAAGGTATCCAACGAAAAGAGATATCAAAGCCACGATGGGTGAGTTCTTGATGGATGTTAAGTACAGTAAGAGTAGAGGATGTTGCGGGAGTCTGTTGTTAAGCACTGCAGGGCACATTTTGATTCTTTGATATATCTCAAAGAATTCGGCTGTGAATACAGTAAAAACACAGGGCTGAGAATAGCGCACACAAAGCTGATCCACACGCAAAGGCACAAGCGGTTAATTTGTGAAAGGACAAAATCGTACTGCGAAGGAGTCAGCATCTTTAAAAGTTGAAGCATTGATTATAGCTTCTTAAAAAGTCACGTCTTCAATTTTGTCACGTTTGCATTAAAAGCTCTAATTTTCTCGGTCTTCGTTAAGTGTACAGAGTAGACCCAACATCCTGACCTGCTTCCTTGGGGATGCTATGACTCCTTCAGTTATCTCGGATGATCCTTCGCCCAATCTCAGAGATTCCTTCCAAAGGGACTGTGTAATCGGTCTATGCAAAAGTGGCGAATGTCATTGTCACCGAGTATTAAGAAGGTAATTCGCTACTTACAGAATTTTCCACTAATGAATGCCCAGTCAGAAAAGTTTGGCACAGACTCGAACATTGTTTTTATCATACGTTGCACACAAATTCAATATCTTGTCAAGGTTCAAAAGGTTTAATTAAACTTTTAACCTAATAAAAAAATCATAGTTTTGTTGGAATTTTAAAAACTTTTGGAATTTGAAAATAAAATTTAACGCATAGTGATCGACATTTTTACTATAGCTATGGATTTTGAATAACAACTGCACTTATATCCTTGAAAACCAAAGCGTTTATTCTAATGAAAAATTATTAAAAGACAAAGTTACTATGCAATACTTTTTACACAGGTGTTCAAATAAAAAGTTCACAATTTTCTGTTGTCAGAAAAATATGTATGGTAAATTATTGAACTAATAAACTAAATAAAGAAATATTTCAAAAACAATTATCAAAATTTGTGTGCACTCTCAAAGGATAGATTTTAATTTGTATCACTATTACATTCTGTGTATCACTTTAAAGGCAGAAAAACTCTAAAAATAAACAAGTCGAATGTTATAAATCAATTTATGCTGATTTATTAAGCTGAATTTTTTTAAATGAATGTTTTCAAACCTGAAAAAATATTAAAATCCCATAACAATCGCAAACTAATCAAGCTGCTAAGGGATAATCTTTTAATTCCAATAATAGTAACAGAATATGGCCATGCAAAGCTTTGTAATATAGCATTTAATTTCTTACATTTAAAAAGTACAGTATAATAAAAATGTAATAAAAAATGAAAAAGGAATGAGGCACATCAAATAATTAAGTAATACGTATATTTAAAGCCCAGTTATAGAATAGTCTAAAATTTTATTTGAAACAGTCAAGAATTTTATTGTTTGGCCACTTTCTACAGACATTCTGCAGAAAAAGTAGTTCCATAGAATTATGGTCCATATATCCAATACTTAATAAACATTCTTTAGAGGTTTCTATGAAAATTTGTATAGCGTTCTATCCAGGTTGCTTTGTATAAAAAGGCCATTATCTTTTATAAAATTACGGTCAATTCATTAAAACTTTTTCCTTATAAGAATTTTTTTACAAAATTATGGCCCACATTCTACAAAAACCTTTGCAGAATTCTACCGAATGGTTTTTAAAGAAAAAAGAGAATTAATGAAATGAAAATAGCATATGAATAATTAATCTATACAGAAAAATGTGCCAGAATCTATAGATCCTATGGATTATAGATAATTAAAATAAATTTTAGTACATGAAAAATACACAAATAATAAAATATGTATAAAATAACAAACATTGTAAATAACTAATACAATATATTGGAAAACAGGCCATAATTCTATAGGATTCTGCATATTACTTTCCATTAAACATGTTATAGCACTTTAGAAATTTTTGTAGGTCTAATTAAGATGAATTTTATGTAAATAATATATAAATATTACAGTAAGAACATATTAAAAAATAAAATGTATATAACAAAATATAATATATAGAAATAAAAATATGCAGAGAGAGAAAATGGGCCATAATTCTATAAACCACATTCTATAGAATTTTTTAGAATGAAGGTATTTTAGATTTATATAGAATTTTTTTAGAATTCTATAGAAATGTTTCGTTAGGGTAATTAAGATAAATTTTAATTATTAAATAAAAATGGAAAAATTAACAACTTGAAAGATTGTGCTAACATAAATTTATAATCTTGATAAAAAAAAGTATAAATACTAAATAGAACGATTTCGTTTTCCTTTCCCAAAAAATTGTCATTCGAAATATTTGTGTAATTAATTTAACTTGTAATACTATTTTTATAATTGTACACAATTTCAAATTTATGGAATTGTAACTCATGAATTTATATATTATTTTTGAAGAACGGAAAGTTAACTTACCTCTCAAGATTAAAGAGAAACTTGAAGATATCTTTACTCTGATTGAAAACAGTGGTTTGAATATTTATTCAAAGTCATTTTAAATCATGTAAAAAGAAATTACTGAATTAAAAGTTGCAAATAACTAACAATGGCGATTATTTTGTTAGTGGTATCGAAAAAGCCCAGGAAGGGGGAAAAGTGTGTAAATTAGAGTGGCGCATCTATATGCGAGCTACCCTATTTCTGTGATTATTAGAAAAGGGCAAAACTATTATTATACGATGACAGTATTAACTGTTATTGCTAATTTACGATAACTGTTATTATTAACTGCTAATTTTAAAAGTTTTGTTATTAGTTGGCAATTAAGAGTTAGCAATTAAATCTAACGGCAATTAACTGTTAGAAATCGACTTTAGTGGTGGTTGGTCAGAAGAAAGTTTTTTGCTTCAGAATTAATAACATTAACACCATTTTCACTGCAGATGCCTTAGCAATTTGCCAAGCAATAGACAACTTAACAGTTCCAAATTGAAAATACGCTAGTTTCACTGACAGTAAATCTATACTAACGGCGCTGTGACCAACATTAACATAAACTCTCCCAAAGTAGTTCTTCATTTGAGAAACAAATTGGTTGAATCACGTTTAAAATCAACTAACATCGCATTATTTTGGATACAAAGTCACCGGAATATAGAAATTAATGAAAAAGAGGATAAATTTGCAAAAGCTGTGAATCATCAAGATATCTCTTTGAACCGGATCTCTCCAGAAGATCTTACAAGAAGCATAATTGAAATCGATAAAGAACTAACTGAATAATGGATTACAAGCAAATACTACTCAACTTTAGATAATATTTCAGATTCACAAAATATTTGTAAATGATCAAACAACAGATGAGAAGATGTTTTACTAACCAGGTGTAGAATTAAAATGTTAATCACACCCTCCTTGTTATTCCGACTCAATCTCGAAAGATCTGCGGAATTTCCTACATGTAAACAAGGTTCACTAGATCTTTTTTTACTTGTTCGCACAAAATACAATAAAGAAAGAAAAAAGCGTTTCTATTCCTTAAAACTTTAAACAGTATATACTAGTAACTTCTGCTATCTGATGACCCGAGCATTTGAAAACAAAGCTACAACAAAAGGACTAATCCGTTTTCTAATCGATACAAACCAATTCTAAGCCTCAACAACCCTCTCCTACCCACTACGGATAAGCAAAATCTAAGACTCGAACAATTGAGGCGAAGGTCGACAACGTCGTAACCATAAGCCTCAACAATCTTGAATCTTGACTTTAGAGGTTGATTTAAAGTTATTAATTGGTTAAATAAATCACAAAAAAGAGAGTTATTTTGAAAAATATAGTATTTTTAACTCTTTATTTTTATAAATTTCAATTTTTTAGAAGGAATTCAATTGCTTCACTGCTATCTTAGTAAAATTTATCGCTAACTAAATAATTTCAATTTCAAATAAAAAAATAACATCAAAATAATAGTTACAAACTGTATTTTGCAATAACACTTATCTATACTGCTATCGGAATAGCAAGTCATCTCTAGTGATTATGACCACAAAACGTACTTACGGCTACAAAGTTCGTGTCAGTTAGAGAATAATGAATTAAAATTGAATTTAATATACGAATACGAATTGTTCGTTCTTATTGAATGTTCAATACAAATAACTTAGCATTCGAAGATATTTTCAGCATAAAATTGAATTTCGCTAGCTCCGTTAAAATAAATGTGTTAAGAAGGTAAACTTATCTTTGAAAACGATGGCGATAGATCAAATTGGAAATGATTGTGAGAATTTTCTGGTTTGAAATACAGAAAAAATGATAATGATTACATTAAAAATTTAACTTTTATTCCGGAAAGCTTTACAATTTTTTTTCTGATTTGAATATCATGTATAATAATCTTGATTGTGAGGGAATTGACATTTATTACTAAAATTCTCCTTCTGCATTTCTTAACAGAGAATATCGTGACTGTGATAATTGTTCTGATTGAATATATTTATGAAAAACCAAATAATATTAGTAACGAATTAATTCGAAATTTCATGTATCAAAAGTAGCTTCCAAAAATGATTTCAATGATTTTGAAGAACTGCTAGTAAATATGGGTGGAATGAATTAATAAAATTAATATTTGCGAAGCATCGGTTTAAAGGTTTAGTAAAACCTTTATTCGAGGAGAATTAACATCTTGAGTAAAGATTAAAATGGCGATTATCACAAGAATTCTAATCGAATTGGAATAGCATGCAGCTTCATAAAATGCTTACTGAGCGTCGGTTAAATAACCCTGAATCACTAGAATAATATTTTGTTGGTATCAATACATCATCTATGGTATACAGGACGAACTTGGCAACAAAACTATTTTATGATTTGAAAAATTTATAGAAAAAAACTAGCCATTTATGAAAAAGAAATTCACCATAAGAAACCAAATTCACAATTCCGAATACGAAATAAAATAGAAAAATTTGTTTTCTGTTGAAAAAAGAACTTGCAAGTATTGTCGAAATCCAGAACATAGTATCTGTCCTCTTTAAGAATGCAGAGAAAATGTTTCAATAGTAATTAATTTGCAGGGGATCATATTTCTGCTCATTGTCCAATGAAGAATAACCAAAACCGAACTCAAATTCTAGATGCAATCTTAAATAGAGAATAGTAGAAATAATTATTTCTTGAAAGTGCAAAAGCTACGCCCTTCAATACTAAAACTGATATTATAATACTGAAACCCATGTATAAAGATGAAAACTCAATATGATTAAAGTTTACATACTTCCACATTTTTTGTAATGAATTCCTATTTTTTTACTAACAACTACAGTAGTAACGTAATAAGTTTTCTCATTCTAAACAGTAAAAGCTTAACTTTTTTATAGGAAAAATTATTAGTTTGCATTTTTTCTCAAAGTTTTTATTAAACATACCCACTTTTATTTTATACTTTATTCTTTGGCCAATCGATATCGCATCTTTTTAACCTTAGTAAGTAGTTGAGTAGAACAGTAAGTTGATAATTTAATTGTGATTTCTGATTCAATAACTGAGGATACTACGATGGAAAGAGACATCAACTTATCAACTACTGACTACATTATTATGATCTAATCAACTTTTATGCATCCACTTTGCCATATGGTGATAGTACGATTTGCTCTCTGGATGTTAATGCATATTTGGATATTCCGTAAATTTGGAGCTCATATGCACATCTTGCGGTACGGGATATGGTTCAATGTTCTCGAGTCATCTTGAAAAGAAAGTTTTACGTAAATAATCAAATAGTGAGTGAATTTTTAAGCATAAGCCGAGGACATGCGACAATGGAAACCTTCTCCACAAGCTTGGACACTGCTAATATGGATTGTGAAACATTCCCGAGCAAATTAAGCGAGAGATATAGCTATTTGAAAGACGATTAATTAAAAGCATCTCGCATGCTGTTCGAAAGGCACAGATGTAATGTAAGCCTCAAGTAAGAACGGAGACATCATCAACATTTCAGAATCATACAATGGGACATGATGTCAAAAGAGGAGTCATTTCTCTCTATATATTGGAATCGTTATCGATTCGTTAATAAATCTCATTGTGGAAATACCGATGTCCAAATATCGCACATATAGTACTATCATAGGTTGGGACCTAGGGGAATACACTACTGAATTTAGTATTTTATGATCGTCACAAAACTTTGTCAAAAAAATCACTGGTTCTTCTGGCAGAATGGAAATGAGTTCTGTATTAAAACTTTGGAAATGCTCAATTGGATTAAAGGAAATGACGTACTTTACCATCTTGTACTATGGCGATGCAAAGGCGTTCCAAAGTCTGCGTGGTGCTGTAATATTTGGTTCCGATATCCCCATTCCCAAAGAATAACGTGTCAAGCATGTTGCAATAAGATGGGTACAGCTTTGAGCAACAAGGTGAAGGAATAAGGGTGTTGTGGTCGGCAGGAAGGGAGCTTAAAAGAAAACACAATACTGACAATAATACATAATAAATCTCTAACGGCCATATTCATGTCTCGAATTAATCTGTGGATTAGCAAATCAGGGTTAAACCACAGATTGTCCAAGAAGAGTATTCACAAATTACGAATTAAATGATCCACTGATTAAAGCCCACTGATGATCCACTGATTGCTGTGATTGGCTACTACAGTCTCCTCTCTCGATCACGTAACATTGTTTACATTTCTTACGACGCCCAAACATAGTAGTCAAATACTTTCCCTGCAGAATTGATTCCAAATTTTGATTTTAATAAAATGTCTACGGAATAGTTTTAATACACATTTTAATTCTGGTTTGGAAATAGAAAACAGTGTTATGTAAAGGTATTTATTTTTAGATTGAATTTTTTATGGAAATTTAATTAAGCAAGAAATAATTATACTCCATCCCTTGACAAATCAATGTAGTCCGATTATTTTTATGCTCGTCAGTATTAGTGTGTTGGTGCAAAGTGACATACTTTGTCATTTTTCTTTCATACATAAATCAACAAACGCATTTTTATTCTGCGACGAATTTGCATCTGCCGTGGTCCACGCAGCTGCATATTACGAATTCCTAGCGGTTCCCCGAAAGCTGATAACATGAGCAAAGTTTCATCACACGAGTAAATTTTATAAATTCGGTACCACAATCTCAGCTACCATACCTAATATTTGAGAATCCTTAGTCGCAAAAAATACTGTAGTTTAGCGAATGAAGTGTGTTGTCCGTTTTGTTTTGTTGACAATTTGCCTCACTTCCTTTGCTAAAAGCTAGTACTGAGCATGCTTTAACCCTCATCCGAGTATTAAACCGCTGATTTCGGAGAATCAAAATTTAGCACTAAAACGGCCTTTTTGCACCTCGGATCAGGCATTGTGAATACGGTTTCTTCGATTATCTGGGGATAATCGAAGGCTTAACTCCACGGCTTAACTCGGACTTGTGAATACGGTCGTAAGGCTTTTACCAAAAAACGATAAAAGAATGCTCCCAATATTAATATGAAAACTTTTGTGTTTGCAACTACATCATTGCTTGCAAACTGATAGAAAGCTACAACACAGCAAATATACAAAAGGAAAGTCAGTCGTGGTGTTTCTAGTAAAGAGTTTATGAATGCAAAGAAATATAGAAATGCCATAAACATATAAAGACCTGGCTATCTGAAAGAGTCGGTGAAAATATTTTGCTTGTATAATTGCGTCTACAAAATTTTTTAACTCGTTGTGCGTCTGGGAAGATTCGAAATTCTAATGAGTCTTCACAGCTGTACGTTGAGCAAATTGTCCAAAAAGAGTGTTTATTAGAAGTGACTCGATTTGGCAATAACATTAGCAGTTAGTGAGTTCAAATTCAAAAGCATCTAAAAGAAAACTATAGTTATCACTCAAAAACAGGACTATAGACCGTCATCCATCACCAAAATAGCCCTATATCTTTCTTTATTGTTATTTTGACTCAATTCTAGCACAGTTTCGCAATACAAATAATGTCCCACTGTAGTTTTAAAGTTATAGGAGTCGCTAGATAAAGTAAATAGATAGAATTGATTATTTTATTGGATAAAACTTATTCACTTATGTGAGTGTATGCGAGTGATAGAATGGTATAGCATTTGCACAGGAATTGAATTCCCTATTCAAAAAATAGTACTAAAATGACGTCAATAAAATATATACCTCTTTTCTTCGTTAAGGAATAAGATTAAGGAATTGTTTTAACATTAAATTAATTTAATTTAAAATGAGAAATGCACAGTCAATTCTGATTTTAAGTAGAAAATCTAATATTAATTTATATTTCTTGTTCAATAACAACTTATCTTTTAAATAACATCATTTAGGTACAAGCTAATTGATACTGTTAAACAGTACAAAAATGCATCAATTTTTAAAAGTCTGCAAATTGCTTAAAATAGTATCTTAAGAATTGCTCTTTGATAAATTTTTAATTTTAACTCCCTATTTCTCGATGTTTGAGAATAGTGCTGCCATCTGTTTTTAAAATAAGAAACTCTTTTGTTTGCAATGATATAATATTAGCTTTCGATTTAGAACTCAGATGGCAGCACGAACAACAGTGAATGATTTGTAGGTAGTTAGAGAAATCGCTTATAGATGACGCCACGAGAATCCAAATGCAGATGAAGAGATGATTTGATTAAAGATGCTGGGATATTGTATAAATGTATATTACCAATGAAGAGAAACCTTGTGTTTCGTTTATCTAATAACAGATGTTTCATAATATTTTTTGTAAAGAGGACTTCAGTCTTGAACACTAATAGCAAACCTTTAATCATTACTTCCAGTTCCATGCGTTACTTTCCCCATATAAATTCATTGAAATTATTTATCTAGACAATTATGGAAAAATTTACTTAAAATTTGTGAGAAAATACTTGAAAACATCTTTGAGTACAAAATAAAATTTTTAATGATTAAGAGTATAGCATTTTTTTACCAAAATTCAACACAAAAATAATTTAGTTTCGGAATTGGCTGATATTCTGTTTATTTGAATAATAAAGATAACGATTTCCTAACAAAACCTATTGTAGTTAACGAAGGAAATATTAAAATAAATTCTCCATGAAATAATTCTGATTAGAAATTCTCATCAAAATATTCTATTATTTTGTTTTAAAAATTTTCATATTATTACCAGCTTGATTATAATTATACGAATATTTTATCATTGCTTGATTATAGTTAATTGTCAATAGAGTAATTGCAGCAATGAAACATAGCTTGATTGTTGTAATACATACGACTGATAATTATTTTATATCTTCGTTCTAAGAAACTGACGCTTTGCTGTGTTAAAAGAAAGCACATTCACTTATAACAAATATTTGAAATATTTGTTACGTTTATTTATGCGCCTCAAAAATTATCTTTCATGATCAATTCATAAATAAATTACTATTTTTCAAAGTTCATTTTGTACACAGTGTATGCAAAGCAGGAATTGATTAATTTGTTGATATTACGATAACCATACTTTTTATCGAGTGATTTCTTTGTCATGTGTCTTAAGCTGTCAAATGTTCAAACTGTTTGATTGAAATTATGTTTTAATTACTTTAGATAAGGCTCTTTTTGTACGGTTTGTCCTCAGCCCCTTCTATTCATGTACTTCATTATAGTGAGGCTCTGACGAGAAGGCAGTCGACCTTGGGTCAGTCGATTTTTGAATAAGTGTGAAACACGTTAGGAGCAGGCTGGTACACTCAGATCTTGAACAGCAATAGCTGTAGAATGTTTTCCCACTGCCAACTCGTTATCAGTGCTATCACTTTCGGCACCAAACTATAAATTTAGAACCAGAATCAGCTCTAAAGACTCCAGATGGAGATGCGCATTGTTTACATTCCAACCTATCACTTAATTTAAAGAATAGACTCATTCAAAACCACATGACTCTTCTGCCATCTCGTGGGAGCCGAACTATACCATTAAATTAGATTATTTAAACTAATGATTCTGCTATGTATCTAAATCTTTTGTTACGAATTCCAATCCCTTTTACATAATGTAAGGAGGTATTCGGGCTAATGAAATAGAGCAAGATAGAGCTTTAAAAATAAGAGATAATCACATGAGTAGTTATAATGTATTTAATTTTCATATTCAGTTCTTAGTATTCTGAATTAACTTACATAATAAATTCCTAAGTACACTGATATTCAAGTTGATCGAGTTCAAATAACCTTTATTGCAGACTACCTGTAGAAATACCTATATTTACATTTAAAAAGATATACGAAATTGAGGTATTGTATTGTCTGGTGTCTAACTGAGAATACTTTGCATACATACATATTTTGTTATAAATTTGAGTTTTTCTGAATATAGCATGAAAAACAAGATGCGTAGATTCATGAAGGTTTGCACCAAAACGAATGTTACCACAATGATTTCGAATTGAAACTGGTAAAAACCAAGTGACTGGAAGGAATAAAGCTTATCACATGTTTGCAGTATTACTTTAAAAACAGAATGGAAAACGAAACCTAATGAAAAGTAGAAAAATAAGAACTAACAAGTAAAATTTATGAAGAACCATTTATGTACCAAATGAACTTCCTCAAGGTCATCTGCCTTCCACCGGAGACGAACTATAAACAAAAATACTTTGGTTCGTCACTGATACTTTTATGCTATAGTTTTCGAGTTGGCAGTCGAGTCACGTGGTTTTGAGCGAATCTATTCCTTAAATTAGGATATATGGGTTGAAAAGTAAATAAACACTTCCACAACTGACGTCCTTTGCTCGGATTATGAAACTAAGCTATCGTTCGGTGCCCAAAGCTATAGCAGTGATAACGAGTTGGCAGGGTAAAAACACACAGGCCAATCGCCATTCCTGCTTTTGCGTAATGGATGTATGCGTGATAAATTAGTAAAACCACCTTGTTAGAACGTTGTTTAACTACCTTTTATTTTTAATGCTGCTTATACGTATTAGGGATAAATAATGTAATGTAGATTACCCCTGAAAGGGGAATTCTAAGTTGCATTCTCTCTCTGGGCGTTTAATGTTTCTGAATAGTGTGCTGTTGGTTTTTACCTCACAACCAACATTATGAATAAATAACCACATCTATTGGCAAAACATCACGGGAGAGATTTCAGTGGTTTGAAAAATGCGAAACTTGTTTGAAGTCATGCAGGGAATTGCATGTTGTGGAGCGGATATATGCGTGTGAACCTCTCAGAGGGCTAATGAAAGACCTGAAGAGGCCCATGAAAAGGTTAAGGAAACATATCTTGCATATCTCACAACGAGTTAATAGAATATATGGGTATATTCAAGTTAAGTAGAATATCTGAAAATATGAATTTTATATAATTTTATTATTATTATGTCATTCGGTCTGTAATGATATATATATATATATATATATATATATAATTCAAAATTACAAACCAAAACAAAGAGAAATCCAAAAATTTTAAAATCAAGAAATTTAAGAAATTTAAGAAAATTTTCAAAATTTTTTTTGCAAAATTTTTTTTGCATATATATATATATATATATATGCCATCACCAAAAATCAAATTAGAGAACCCAATCAAAAACAAAATGCGAGTAATAACAAGATCAAAGATGAAACAAAATAACATAATTAAAAATAATACTAATAACCCTTTAGATGAACAGCGCTGAAAGCCACAGAGAATAAATAGAGGGAAATAAGAAGTAAAAACTACCTTAAAAATAGATTTTTCCGAGAAACAAGGTAAAATGTGTAAAAGG
This sequence comes from Meta bourneti, assembly GCA_933210815.1. Lineage (NCBI taxonomy): Eukaryota > Metazoa > Arthropoda > Arachnida > Araneae > Tetragnathidae > Meta > Meta bourneti. The sequence continues at coordinate 71,499,723 of OW119923.1, read as the reverse complement.
GTGAAGGGAGTGAGCCCGCTTACTTTGTCAAGGGAAGTAAAGCACTTTTAAGAGATGCTTTGAGTTTTTCCGTATTTGTGTGAGGCTTAGCCAAGAGATTAACAGAAGTTACCCCCGAAAACTCAAAGTACTACCGAAGAGAAAACATCAAGATTGGAAATAATGATAAAATATCCAAGTAATAACCAAGTAATATATACATATATATACAATGATCATCGAAATTATTAATATTTTACTAAACGTGTGATAAGCATGGTCTTAACTACTTAAATAACAGAAATGTTAGCTGTGTATCCGCAAAATATATTTTCACTATCCATAATTGCAAAATGGTCTGTTTAACGGGAAAAGACATTAAAGAAAAGTATATTTTGTGGTTGCACCCTCACAGCGCAACAAAGTCGATCTCATTTCAATGGAAAGGTCCATTCTGTATATTAGATCTAAATGAAACCGTTAGTTAATACCTTTAAAAGCAAGGCGTTTCTATGTTATCGTTCAGCGAATTTCCAATTACATATGGATAATTGGCAAAGCTCTTTCTCGTCATGTATTCTATTTCCACTACACGCTTCAGAAACGCCGGAAATGACAAAAACATCAAAAGGTAGAAAAAGACTTGTAAAAACAGTCGACAGTTTATCACCTTCTGATTGGTCAACGCCGCCAAAAGGTGAAATTACATTCTTCCGAATGATGACACAAGGCCGCGTGTGTGTGATATATTTTTTTAATCTTTTCGAAAATATTAACGATTTGTACGGCCCTTATCATATCGATAGGAAATGGCCCATTATTAACAACATGTCGCACATGTTCGAATTCTGTATGTCTCAGTGTTGCCAGAACACTGAGAAAAGCGTGAGGATAATATCGTTTGCTGTAACAGTCTGTCGTCATGGCAATGGTTCAGTGACGAGCATATTCGCATCTAGTGCCGCCTACTAGTCGCTATTTCACGATCTGGACCTATTACAAACATGTATTAGGCTCTTTTTTTTAGTATGTTTCCCCAATAGCATGTTGCGGAAAATTGAGTTATTTACTTTTAATTATATCTGTAAAGAGGGATCTCTGGGTATCCTTACTGTGGTAGTCCTGCAAAAAAAAATCTACCAATGCCCGATGTATGGGAGGTCTGCCTTTTTCATGCTTCAGTGAGGGAATGGACTTCAAAATGACATTGCAGCAGATGGTGTTGATTATCAGTATTCAGCACCTATTCAGTACCCTAGAAAGTTCTATGATTTTTTTCAGAGGTCCGTTTTACCAGCATGTGCATGAAAGTTCACGACTATCAGTTTTTTCAGAAACGTTATTTGAATTTTTGTCTGGTCTGAATGCAAAAATCCAAACTTGAAATGGGTTTTATTTGACTTCAATTGTCTTTATTGTAATTTTAGAAACTATATTTTTATTACAAAATTTTAATCTTTCGACAGCTGTTTCACATATTCACTGAATAAAACTTTTAAGATTTTTAATTTTATTTGAAGCATTCGAGTTTATTTGAGTTCGTTGCATTTCGAATTTCAAGGAAAAAATAGGAATATTTTAACTTTTTTCTACCACAAATATTTTCCGATCAATCAGGAAAAAATGAAACAATTAGCTAAACTTTTGTCAAGTAGAATGTTACCAGAAGACTTATACTATAGCACTTTTTAACGACAGCTTTAGAAAACTGCTTTTAGCTCTGATACCATCCTATATATATTCAAATTTTCTATTTAAAATTCTCCAGAAAACAATCATCCGTGGAATAGAGCTACAGTTTTTCAATCCACAAGTAAGAAATTTAAGTCACTCATTTAAATTACAATTCGATAACAATTCTACTGAAGTTTGGTAAAACGGATGGACCTGCTAAGGGCTTAATTACAAAAATGTGTTTAATAATAATTAAATAAGTATTAATTCCCTTTTTTACTAATAGATTCCCTTTTATATTAATGGTTCATAAATTCTGTTTGGGTTGAGTGATTGGGGACAACTGTTATTATAATTTGTGATACATTTTAAGTGTTAAATTTGTTTTTTAGCACAACTCGGATTATTACGTTTACAGAATGAAAAAAAATGTATCCAAATATCAAAATTCAAGTTTGAGACATTTAGTCTAGTGAATGTAGTCTAGTAGTAGTAGTCATCTCTGAATGCAAGTTATATATATGTACATCGTCCGAGTTACAAATGTAACACGCTAAGCCAAAATTTTCAAGATATGAGTTTCTTTTTAACTTTTCTGTCAGAATGTGGTGTTTGCATCAAAAATCCTATATTAATAAGCTTAAGAAAAAGTATGTAGATGTTCCGAAAAGTTTTGTTAATCTTCCATTCAAGATTGGAAATTCATCTGAAAAAGTTAGGGAAAATGAAATTATAGAGAACTATTTAATGTAAAAATACCCGTATCGATCACTGATCGGGTATCTAGCATTTTTAGCTGACAGAAGCCGTCCAGATATCGATTTTAGTGTGAATACCATGTCACAGTTTTGTAATGGATATACGTATCAACATTGGTTGGTATTGGTAGACAAACTGAACTCTGTTTTTAATACCAGTGATTATAAATTAGATTTATCTAGCATTACAAATTGTGAACTTGAAGCTTACTCCGATGCAAACTGGGGTTCTAATTTGATTGGTAGATATTCTACAAGTGAACACGTTATTTGTATTGGTAAGTTTCCATTCTCATGGAAATCAAGTAAGCAAAAGTGCATTGCACTAAGCTCTATGGAATCGGAATTTGTTTCTCTTACTAATTGTGTCAAAGAACTTTTGTGGTTTAATAATGTATTGAGCGAACTTAATTTTCTCACATTGCAGAAACCAAGTTTATTTTGTGACAATAAATTTGCTATACATTTTTGTGAAAATCATGTAGAGAATGCAAAAACACCGCATATTGATGTAAAAAAACATTTTATTAGAGAATTGTTAAGAAACAAATTGTTTAGTTTAAAATTTATTGGAAGCAAAAATAATTTAGCAGATTTATTGACCAAACCTCAATTGAAAGAACGATTGAAACATTTTGTTGGGAAAATCTTTGCATGGACTTGGGGAAATGAAAAGAGAGAAGGGCAGATCAAATTGTGACATCATGAAATTCAACTTACCCATGCTATATAAGTTCATGCTCTGTTCAGATTTGGTTAGATCAGGATCTGGTTAGGTTATATCATTTATGTTGATTATGTTTATTTTCGTGTGGATTGACAAACTGCTGGTTTGTAACTTCAGAGTACAGAAAAAAATGTTTTTATCTTTAATCTGCCTTTCTTCCATCCACACTCCACTAGTAGGCTTGAACTCGGCCTACAATCTTTAAGTCTGGTGAAGTCCCTTAAGTTATTTTTCATGAAGGTTAGATATCTTCTTAAAAGACAACATAGTGAATAAAATATTTCCCCCTTCCTTTTGACAATGTTTTTGAGTTAATGTGTTTCATTTATATAAGTCGACGATATAAACTAAACATTTATATCTAAACGACCATATTCCACGCATACCATACGACACTCTTAAAACACAGATTATCTGCCACACGTTTAGAGACCGATTCCAACAGATTCTCAATAGTATTTTGTGATATACTACATAATACGCTAACCTCAGTTGGATGGATTTGTATCAATATTTCTCGGTTAGAGGTATTATGTCTGGTGAGTTTAGAAAAAATATTTTTGTGGTGAAACAGTTTGTTAGTCATATATGATAGAGTATTTCAAAACTTTGTGTTCTAACTTTAAGAAGAGGTAGGAAACACAAAATTAAATAATATGCACACGGTATGTATGTCCGAGGGGGAAACCCCAGTTGTTTTAGAGAGTACACTTAAGTACAGGAGTGAAAGACAAAAATTATGTGAACATTTTTATTCACCTTAATTTTAGTTTGATTGTAGTTGTAAACTTACAGTTTGGCAGTATGTGATGAAAATTTCGACTACCAACAGTACTACACACATAACACAAGGAATGCAGCACATGTTCAAAATTCATGTTGCTTCGGGGAAGTTTGCAACCTCGTCAGCGGCTCATGAGATGGTCAAGTTCAAGGGGATTTCGTATACAATGTCTTTGAGATATCTCCCAATGTAAGAATTCAGTGCATTATAAATCAGTTGATTGTGGTGGGCAAGTAACTGGTTCACACCGACCAATCCACCGAGCCCCAAAAGTACCCTTATGAGTCCAATGCTGACATTGTGAGTGGTAGGCGGCGAAGGTTCCTCCCTGGATGTCTTTCATTCGTATATGTCAGTAAAACTTTCCTTGTGTGTGTGTTTGTCCATTACTTGATATTGTCTGGCGCACCATGGCCAAATATGGCCCTTGCGCCATAAAACCCACCCTCTATGTCCCTTAAAGTTTGTACAGGAAGTTTTGAAGCACCCTGTAGATGAGGTTTTCATTAACTTCCCTCTGTTAACATCAGAGGAAAACATCGATTCAAGCCTTCCATAGTGAACCAAGTTTCCATTTTATCGCTTGATTTACAAATCCGACCAGAAGTCAGTGGGGTACAGGTCGAGGAACATTCCGCCGACTTTCCTGGTGCCACATGTGAAATTCCTCCCCGATGACAGTCGTGGCTGCACCATCTTACCCAGTATTTACGTCGTGGTTCCGCTTCCCTGATCGGAGAGGAGGATCTCCTTGATGACCGCACTCCCTGCTCGGGGGTCCTTGGAGGACCTGGGAGGAAAAGAAGGACTCATTCACTCAACGTCCACCCTCATTAAGGACGACGGGCACCGCAGTGACAGCCTCGCTTTCTCACGTGGAGAAGGGTTTCTTTGTCTTCTGAGTGGGTTTTATCGATGCCGCCGTTCAGGGAAGCAACGGAATTGGGTTGGTTGAATTGAGTCTTACGGCCAAAGGGTCGTATTTGGCCAACCTGCTCCAAACAAGATAAGCAGCGTTGACGCCACAGGTGGACTTCAACATATCCCAGAGTAGACTAATCAAGCGCCCGTCTGCAGATTTCTATCATTGAAATGAACCTTTGGGCTGTTTAGTACTCTGTAAATGATTATTGTTTGCTAAGACAGACAACTTGAAAAATAAACATACACATGCAAGGGAAGACCAGACACAGAAAGCAGAAATACACCCATGATATCATAGAAGACCAGAATCACACCTGCGCCACCTTCAACTGGCAGAACAACAAAATTGGGAAAAATGACGATTGGTAGACTACAGTGAAGTAACATATAGATCGATCGAAACTTTTCTTGCTCATATGCGTTTGCGTCGATGAAACTATCAACTTTTTCACGCACAGAATACTCTCTGGAAGCAGCTTATATGGAGCGGCACAGTTGGGAAACTCAGATAAAAATACTTCAATTATACAATAGATCAAAGCTATTTTTTGTTCGAATGAGATGCCGATGTATAAACAATAACGATTTCAAGTATAAAATATGTTCTTAAAATCACAATTTACACCCATTTTGTGTGCATGGATTCATAATGGATTGTTTTCGAAGAGGAAATCCTTTCCAAACTTTATGTTGAGCATGCAACATAAATCGATACTAAGTGCCTATCTGTACTAATTGGTCTTTTCATCTGCAACTTTTCAAATCTTGGTGGGATCTTCGATAAGGGGCAAAGCCTTATATGTTTGTTCTGATTGTGTCAAATCAAAATGTAAAAGAAAAATCTTAAATATATAGTATTTTACTGGTCAGAATTCACAAGTTTATTATAAGTTAAGATGTTAGGGTTTAGGAAAAAGAGCAATAATAACAAATTTATGTTTAGCAATTTTGGTAATAAGTTTACTTTACCTGTACCGCGCACATTTATTCTTCGTAATCAATGCACAATCATCTCCATTGCTGTATTTCTTGTTGCTTCATTCCATTCGAATTATTCTTCAATTTTATTTAATGTTCAATATTTTTTTGGTACACATTCTTCTGCATTGTTCTACGTAGGCATCCTGCAAGCTCTTATTTTCTCCATTCCTGGTATTATTTATCAGCTTTATTAAATCAGACAATTTATTCTTGCTTTAGTAGTTTGCAATACCATCCCAAATTTCACGAATTTTCTACTTTTGTGTCCTATTCATGAGTAACTTTTTAAAATATTTTTCAGCAGTCTGATTACAGAAGGCAATGAGGAATCTGGAAGATAGAAATCAACACAGAAAAGAAAGTGTGAGCGAACGCGAAAATTAGTTTAGCTGTCAAAAAATATCCAATCGCCATTAAACAAGTGAATGAGATGCACTTCGGATTTACAGAAGTTGATTGTAGTCTCATGATTGAGGTATTGACTTTTTATCGTGCATTTTAATGGAAATAATAATTAACACTAGTAATAATACATTTGAAAAATGCAAACAAATGATTTGTTATATTTTTACTTATTTCATTTGGACGTATAAAATGTTATATCGATGCTTATATTTATCGTAAATGGTTTTAAATAGGGTATGTAATTTGAGTAACGTCACTGCCATCAATAGATGTTACCAATTAAAATTTAGCACAGAAACTATCCCCGAGTCTGCTAGTTTTTGTAATTTTGAGTACTTTTAGAATTATATTTTGGATGTTTCTTACAAATGGAAAAACAAAGCACAAATTTTTGGAATAACCTTGAATTCAACTTTCCAATGACATATACTTAGATACATATCTCACTGTCAAGTATCCCACATTTTTTACAGGCATCCGTGGCAAGAGATATTACGAGCTAACACACGTGTTCACTTTATGTCTCGTTTATCAGAGGGGGTCCCGGCGTTTCCGTTCGAGTTTAGAAGAATACGTGGAATGCGTGAACTATCCTGTCGCCTTGATTCTCGCTTTCCATATATCTTTGTTGCCATCAAGCCCCTGCGTATTTCTGGCTCCTGTTTCACGACGCTTCCACTGCATAAATGCCACAGACGCACAAATTCTTCTCAGATCAGAAAGCTGCTGGCATTTTTGTTTCCTCCTTTTAGTGTCTGGAAAGCTGGAGAACAAGGTTTGAATTACAAGGGCTTGTTAATTATCTCGTCTTCCGACATTGCACGGATCGTTAGTGACGATCTGTGTCTACTGCGCTGCATCTCGTATGGTGTAGAATTTGAGGATGGTTCTGAAAGTAAAGGTGTACCACAAGAAAGTGCCAGAGGGTTTATAAGAGTTTGTTGAAATAGGAGCTGAAAGATTTTAAATTTTAAGTCGCTGTCTTTTTTGCACTATTAACTTATTAAATGTAGCTTAGTTACCCTTAGATTCAGGCTTTTTAATATTTTCAACATTACAACGTTGAAGTTAATATTTCAAAATAAATATCTCAAAATGACTTTCTCTGTTCCAAAATAAGTATTTCGTTTTAACACTTGATTTTTATTGACATCAAGTTCCTGAATATTTCTGCCTCCTTTTGCACGATGCTTGCACTGCATAAATGCCACAAACGTGCAAATTCTTCTCAGATCAGAAAGTTGGCATTTTTGTTTCCTCCTTTCAATGCCTGGAAAGTTGGCCAACAAGGTTTAAATTACAAGGGCTTGTTAATTATCTTGTCATCTGACTTTGCACGGTTCATTAGTGACGATCTCTGCTATTGTACTGTATCTCGCACGATGTAGACTTTGAGGATGGTTCTGAAAGGGAAGGTGTATTTCAAGAAAGTGCCAGAGGGTTGATAAGAGTTTGTTGAAATAGGAGCTGAAAGATTTTAAATTTTAAGTCGCTGTCTTTTTTGCACTATTAACTTATTAAATGTAGCTTAGTTACCCTTAGCTTCAGGCTTTTTAATATTTTTCAACATTACAACGTTGAAGTTAATATTTCAAAATCAATTTTTAGAAGTTACTTCCTCTGTCCCAAAGTAAGTATTCCATTTTAAGAAATGAATTTTGTTTCGAAATATCTTTATCGCCAAAAGCCCCTGCATATTTCTAGCTCCTGTTTCGTTACGCTTCGACTACATAAATGCCACAGACGTACAAATTCTTCTCAGATCAGAAAGCTGCATTTCTGGTTTCTCCTTTTAGTGTCTGAAAGTTGGAGAACAAGGTTTGAATTACAAGGGGTTGTTAATTATCTCGTCCTCTGACTCAACGAGTCGTTAGTGGCTATCTGTCTACTTCTATGTATGACTTAGTAGAGGACATAGATGGTCTGAGAGGGAAGGTGTACCGCAGAAAAGTGCCAGAGGGTTAATTAAAGTTTGTTAAAATAATAGCTGGAAGATTTTAAACTATTATGCCGCTGACTGTTAAGAAATGCTGCTGAATAAACTTTAGCTTTTAGTCTTTTTGTCTTTTTAAAATGTTTCGACATTGCAACTTTGAATTCAATCAATCTATTTCAAGGTTATAAATCCCTGAATTTGGAATTGAATTTTAGTTTTCTAAACATGTCTCATGCAAAAAAATGGATCTGAAGAAGTGTCAAAATTTTAGATTGCACAAATAACTTTGTAAATTTCATTCGGTTAAGTGAAAACAATGTATCATAACATACTTTGCTTTTCTTGTAAACATGTCAACGGATTAAAAACACTCAATTGATCTACTGATCTGTAAGGGATTCACTCTGCTTTATATGGTTGGAAAATTGATTAGTATCAATAATTTTGTGTAAATTATACTGTCGGTACAAAATGCATCTGGACAAAGTTTTGATTTTAATGTTTTCTATGTATCTATAAAATAGCAATGAAACACTTTAATTGTTTATGGAAGGACACTAAAATTGTGCTTAAAGTCACAAGAAGACGACTGTGTAATAAGTATATTGTTCAATTCTTATTTAGTCTTGAGTCATAACAATGATGCATTGGTTTGTAATTTTCAGATCACATTTATTTTTATTCAGAAACCTTTCAAAACTCTTATAGTGCGGATAAAACTGTTTTACATGTATTATTATTACAGTTACGTTACTGTCATTATTTAAGGGGGAAATAATTCACCGTTAAAAATCTAAACGCTATTTACATATGGATATTCATATAGTAAAATTCTTTAATAGTAAAAATTTGTAATGTTGTATATATATGAATGTACTACTCAATGTTTCACGAAAGTCACAAAGGCGTGGAACTACACTGCTGGCCACCGTAAATGCAACACCCTGAAGGAAGCATGCAAATAATATGAAATTTACAACATGCATTAGCGGAGGTGAGATATGCAAATGATTAGAATTTCAGCGCAGACGCACATCACGAGCGCCTGTGGCGCCACTTCAAAGCGCTATTTAAGGCTTGGAGATTTCGACGATTTCAAGTACGGCAATTGTGTTTTTCTTGTGGTTTTTTCAAAAAAACGATCAATTATGCATCGTAGAAAACAGCGATCATCTTTTGATCAAGTATCCGAGTTCGACAGAGGAAGGATAGTGGCCTACCGAGATTGTGGATTATCTTTCAGGGAAATCGGTAGTCGTGTTGGACGAAACCAAACAACTGTAATGCGGATATGTGATCGTTGGATGCAGGAGGGTACGACGGACCGACGTGTTCGATCGCATCCACCTCAGTGCACCACTTCACGTGATGACAGGCATATTGTGCGTATGGCAGTGACGGATCGCTCAGCCACATCACGAACCATAGCACAGCACATTCAGTCTGTACCGCATCATCCAGTGTCTGCGCGTACCATTCGACGCCGTTTACAGCAGAGTGGTCTGTCCGCAAGACGTCCATTGCTTCGTCTACCCTTGACGCAGAACCACAGACGTTTCCGCCGCCAATGGTGCGATGAAAGAAGGATGTGGACGGCAGAATGGAATGAAATTGTCTTTACTGACGAGTCACGCTTCTGTCTGCAACACCACGATGGTCCGATTCGAGTCTGGAGACACCGTGGAGAGAGGATGCTGAACAGCTGCGTTATGCACCGCCACACTGGTCCTGCACCGGGTATTATGGTATGGGGCGGTATTGGATATCACTCTCGCACTCCTCTAGTACGCATTGCCGGTACTTCAAACAGCCAGCGCTACATCTCCGAGGTGTTGGAGCCAGTTGTCCTTCCTTACCTTCAGGGCTTGCCCACAGCCATATTTCAACAGGATAATGCGCGACCACACGTGGCACGCATTGTCCAAGGGTTCTTCGTCAATCGCCAGATTGAATTGCTTCCCTGGCCAGCTCGCTCTCCGAATCTTTCGCCGATAGAAAACATGTGGTCCATCGTTGCTCAACGATTGACCCAGAATACATCCCCAGCTGCCACACCAGATCAACTTTGGCAACGTGTGGAAGCTGCTTGGTCTGCTGTACCCCAAGAACACATCCAAAGTCTCTTTGAATCAATGCCGAGGCGTGTGGCAGCGGTGATCTCCAACAATGGCGGCTACTCTGGCTACTGATTTTGGCAGGAACCACACTTCACAGAAGTCTATAAATTTAATCATTTGATACTTGGGCAACATGTTATCTACAAAATAAATTTTGTTGTGATATCTCTTGTCTTTCTTGGTGTTGCAATTTGGGTGGCCAGCAGTGTAGTTTTAAAGGCTTAAGCTTGCAGAAGACTTAAGATATCATTGAAAGAAATCTCATTAAAGAGCTTTGTACATACATTCAATCATTTTTTAAAAAACTATATGCTGTAGTTAAAACACTCAAAACTTAATACTTAACTACATTCTTCGAAAAGGTTCTTCAAACAATAGTCATTATAATTATATTTATTTTAAGTTCTTGGAATAAACTTTGCGGGTTTTGCTTAGTTTATTTTTCAATTTTTTGAAGATGATTTGAAATAACTTTGTTTTGCAGAAAAAGAATTCATTAGATTTCTTAAAAATTTTACAACCATATCAAACAAAAATTGTTGTCTAATGTTTCTATGATGTATGTGTATAAGAATTGAATAAATATTTTTCTCAGCTTTCACTCTGTCAAGTACCACAATATTCAATCTGTATTGCTCCTAAATTTGAATCAAAAGTTATGCGTGCAGTTGAACAGACGAAGACAATGGTGACTAATAGCTGGAAAATGAAACTTTTTACTATACAGAAATATATTCCAAAATTGCATTCCAATTTTTCTCACTTTGGAACAAAAAGTTTGTAACTGCATTTTACTCATTCCATAAGGTTTATAAAAGATACTACTCAACTATTAAGATGCTTCTACGCACGCGAGAAATCCTCCAAGCTTGTTTTGCAGAACTGATATAATTGATTATACTATACCTGGAAGTTCATGTAAGTAGGACTTTTAGTTTTTTGCGTTGGTTTCATGTCAATCATTACTACAGTCATCTTTTGTCAAAACCAGGAGTAAACAAACTATTTATGGAAGCAAAACATTATTTTAGAAAGTAAAGAAGCTTCCTAGTTTATCTTTATGATATTATTCAGTCCTTAGACTATTTTTTATACCTACATATTCTCTCCGGATTTTCACCCCTTAATCCGACTTACGTGTGAAAAAAAATGTATGCAAAAAATAATTTTAAAAAATTACAATGCGATAGATTCAAATTCGAAATTACCCCATAAAATTTATTTCATGTTGTTTCATACATAAGTTTTGGCGAACAGTATAATAATAAATTACGTGGCATACTAAACTTATTTTGATATCTTCAGAGGATAGTGCAGGTATAGTTGCAGTTGATATAGGCATTGGAAGATACATACACACAGTGAACGCTCTCGCTTAAAAGAAAAGAGTTCCGATTATTAATCACTAACACAGCTTTCTTTCCCACAAACTTTAAGTTCATTTTCTAAATGTTTGCCACCAACTATAATTCAAACTCGATGCAGCCCAAGACCGTTGGGAACTGATGAACGTTAAAACTGTCGTGGCCTCAAACATCCTCCATGTTGGCGTGATGTAGAGGTTTGGAGATTGGGATGCCAGCTCAGGAATTGACCTTGTAATATGACCGTGGTTCAAAATTACTAGGAATTATACTCGATCTATTTACATGACTCGGTATGTCCATTTACATGCCTGAAAAAATATTGCTTGATGTAGCTTGGCCATATCTGGACCTTGCGCCATAAACACAATCAACCAAAGAAAGGGTTTGTAAACACGCGTAATTTATTGAAAACTTAGGTTTTCTCTTTGTCCAATGGCTCATACGCGTCAAATTTTCTCTCTCATCTTGTATTTAAAATAACCGTAGTAACACAACAGGCTATTGCCAACGGTACGGGATCAATAACCTGCTGCGCTGCTCCAGTGCGATGTAAACTCACCTACCTATCTTCCATTAACCATAAGAGTATTTTATTTTATAAATTTTAAATACAAGATTAGAGAGAAATTATTTGACGTATGAGCCATTGGGACAAAGAAAAAATCAAATGTTCTGAGTAAATTGCGCGTATTTACAAACCCTTTCTTAGGTTGATTGTTTTTTATGGCCCGGGGTCCAGATATGGCCAAGCTAAATCAAGCAATATTTATTCAGTCATGTAAATAGACATAAACACAAGGAAATTTTTTAACACAGAAAAGAGAAAAACACCCAGTTATTACAGGATCGAACATGCGCTGCGTACTGCTCTCAGGCTGCAAGTGCAGGGGAAAACCTACCGAGCCCGGCCCATCCTTTCCGTTAAAAGACTAAAAATTTAATTGATTGTATATATATATCGCACTTCAAGAACTCACACTTTGCACACTTTTAATGTTTTACCATGTACAATAAACAATAAGTAGGCAGGTGAGTTAACGTCGCAGTAGAGCAACACAATGAGGCTATTGGTGACGATATGGGATCAATCCCGAAGGGGAAAAAATAGGTAAGTAGAGGAATAGTGCCATGATCTCTCATTTGTTAGTGCACTCAAATTATGCCGTAATTGTAAATACAATAACTACTACATAATTTAAGACTTTAGGAAAGTGTGGACCTAAACCATATTTTGCAAAAACAGAGAAAATGAATTCTAGATCAATGGGACATACATTTATTCTTTGCATCATAAGCCCATCTAATCAACCAATTTTAAAAGTAAGATTTTAGTTCTTAGAACAGTGTCGCTCGCCTCCACTTTTGATCTTTCAGCAACCCCGTAGGTTGGCACGCCCCACAGTTTGAGAACTGCTGAAATAGCCCATTGTTATAGTACGGTTCTTCAAGTAGAATCTGCCTCCTTCCTCTCCAGATTGTTTTGCGCAGCTTGGCCAAATATGGCCCTTGTATGCGCCATAAAATTCATCCAACCAACTAACCTAAAAAGATTTTAGTAAGAAGAAAAGTACTTAAAACATTGTCGCTCGCCTCTCATTATGATCCTCCGGCGATCCCTAGTGGTACGCCTCACAGTTTGACAACTACTGGACTAGCCCATTATTAAGGTTAAGTCTTCAAGTAGAATCTGTCTTCCTTCTTTCCACATTGTTTGGTGAAGCTTAGCCAAATATGACTCTTTGCGCCATAAAACCATCCATCAACAAACTTTAAAAGTAAGATTTTAGTATTTAAAGCATTGTCGCTCGCCTCCTCTTATGATCCTCCAGCCACTCCTAGGAGTCCACCCTAACAGTTTGAGAACCACTGGGTTAGCCCATTGTTGGGATAAGATCTTCAAGTAGAATCTGTTTCCCCCTCTCTTTGTTTTGAGCATCTTGGCCAAATATTTCCCTTGTTCCTTAAAAACCAATCAACCCTCTCACCACAAACTTTATTTCCAACAAATTAGTTCTTTTGCATCGCTTCAAATCTTTCATTCAAGACAACACACGGTATTAATTACCGAGAAGCAATAAGAAACACATATCCCGACAGGAAATGTGCTTCCACTGGGTAATGAACCGCCCAGAGTGGTTCTCCAAACACACTAATAATCGAATGCAAATATATCAAACCCTCCATTCCACCTGACTTTCTCGGCTGCCCCTTTTTTTCTACATCAGAGAACCCTGCATCCGGAGACCACTGCATAGCTTCGTTACCACTCTTTGTATCGCGGCACACAAAAAATGCCACCCACAAATTCCGAATCCCTTTTCCCTATTCGCCGATTGCGTACATCTCGGCCCCTCTCTCATCATCATCATGAGCGCCATCATGATGATGGCATTCAATTTCGTTTCCACCTATCAGAGACAGGGCGGTAGCTTGGAATAAATAAATAAAAACAGCCCGGGCGGCGAGGAAATTACAGGGAAGTGGCATCCGAGAGGCACGAAAGTAGATGTGGCGAGGGCGGTATTTGTCTCTAAAAGTGACAGCGGACCCTGCCGCAACTCTCGCTTTTTTGCTTTCAATTATTGTAATTCTTTCATTCGGTTCCTTTTCTTGGAGTGGTTCTTTTTTAACTGCAGAAAAAGCACACCTTTATATCTAGATCCTTTTCCCTTGAAGCGATCTCGAGAGTTGGTCTCGTATCCTTCCCGCACTTGGATGTTAGTCTTCAAAAATGCCACATATACCACCAGTCATTATTATAAGTCAAGACTCGTCTGTTGTTTTCCATAATACACTTAAATACCTCGAAAAATGCCTCAAACATGGTAATTACAATTGCAGATTGAATAGTTTGATATGACTACATACACTAGGACTAAATACAGATCCTTGGTTTGTCTTGGAGTGATCTCTAAAGTTGGTCTTGGATCCTTCCCGCACATAGATATTAGTCTTCAAAAAATGCCATATATACCACCAGCCATTATTGTAAGTTAAAATTCTTCAATAGATCACTTAAATACAAATATCTTTTAAAAATATCTAATACATGGGCATTACAACTGTAGATCGAAGAAAAGTACACATACGGATTCTTGTTTTGTCTTGGAACAACCTCGAGTGTTGGTTGAATCCTTCACGAACGTGGATGTTCGTCTTCAAAATGTGCTATATATACCATCAGCCTCAATGAATTTAAACTCATCGGTGATTCTCTTCTTAAATGCACTCGAATACCTTAAAAAATATCTCAGATATGGTCATAATTGTAGAACGAAGAAAACTATAATATATACAAATCCTTGTTTTGTCTTGGAGTACTTTTGAGAGTTTGTCTTGGATCCTTCGAGCACTTGAATATTAATCTTTACAAAAAAATGCATACTGTTGAGATGGCAGTAGCTGATGGTATATAGTATATACCATCAGCCACTGCCATCTGATCAGTGGTTCTATTCCTAAAAATAGTCGAATATAGTGAAAATGTCGTTTATATAGGTATTACAGTTGTAGATTGAAGAGATCTAGGCTAATATATCTTATAATTGTATAAAATTGTAGAACGAGGACTTTGATACATGTAAATCCTTGTTTTGTCTCGAATCCTTCTAGCACTTTAATATTAATCTTCCCAACAAATGCATGTGTATTATCAGCCACTGCATCTTATCAGTGGTTCTCTTCCTACAAATAGAATACATTGAAAATTTCTCCTGCATATGTATTGCAGTTGCAGATTGGAGAAATCTAGGCTAATAGATCTTTTTTCCCTCTGAATATTTTCTAGAGTGGTCAAGTATCCTTCTCACATTTGAATAGTTGTTTTCAAAAAATGCATGTGGAGAAATCCCGAAACTTCTCTCACTACTATTGATAGTCGTTTTACATTTCTCGATCGATCGAGCTCCCAGACGTAGACTTATTATTAATTCAACATCATTACATTCCTTACTCAGAAGCCTATTACAAAATTTTTAAATTGATTTTGCAACGTGCCATCACCCTGGTTTATCTCTTTACGTATCCTTTTTTCTTTTGTTTTAGATTTCATGTAACAGTGACGTCTCTCCTCTTGGTCCGTAATACATCCTCGCGCAATGTTCTATTCCATTATATTTAAATCAATCAACTTTTTAAACCACTTCGACCTAACTGCTACTTTTAATTATCACGCATATATTATCCGCAATCATGGTAAGTTTAAACTCCTCGTGGTTCTCTCCTTACATATACTCAAATATCTTGGAAAATATTTCGTATGTAAGTATTGCAGAATTTGTAGATTACAATTAACTATGATATGGGGTAAGTGCTTGTAACATGGAATCTCGACAATTATTAAAATCAATTGGAACTTGCATTAAATACTTCTGTGCTAGAAGGCACCCATATTTAATTTAAAGTGTCAATCAACAATCCATTTTTTAAATAGAACTTTTGTATTTCGAGGTAGTACTCAATATATTTTAGAGGTTTAAACATTGTGGAGACCGTTTATAAAGAGTCAATTATTTTGGAAAAAATGAGATCACAAATATATTTATTGCATGATTCAGCATAAAATATTTTTGTGAATGCTCAATATTAGTTTTCTGTGAATCAGTTCTTTCTTACAAGCATAAATCCTTCATCGAAGCAAATGTGTATACAATACTAAAAACCTCGATTGCACGTAAACTTTCCGTATTTCCTTAACATATACGTATCTTTAAGACAACAGAATTGTAACACTATAAATAATTCTATATTGGAGATGATAGTTTTAATTTAGTCCAAATTATCTAATCAATATTTTGTGCCTAAAGTCGAAGAATTGAGTTTGCCTGAAATATTGAATTCTTGGAGTCCACAGAAGTAATTACTGGGCAGTTCGTGAATTGAAATCGTGGACTGCCCAGTACTTACTTCTGTGGACTCCACCTTCATTGTCCTTAATGTGCATTTTACTGAAAACTATTAATCCATATTATATTATGCAGTGAAGTGTTACTGTTAATATTATTGTTTTTACACATGGAAGCTCAAACTGAACTTGTAAAAAGAAAATCATGGGACCAAATATGAGGACATGGTATTGGCTAAGATTAGATGAGGAAATTGAAAATCAACATTGGTAAATACATCAGTAAGTAGAAAAACTACATCATCTGTTATTTTAGTAGGAAAGTTGTTTAAATATAACATTGATGGGATAAGAAGTTTTGGTTTTTTAGGAGAAAAAATGGAAGTATTCAGAAGGCCGTATAAAAAACCCATCTAAAACTCTTTCGAATGTAGAGAAGATTTAATGTAACTAAAAGTAAGAGTAAAAACATGAAAAGCATTTATTTTTATTACTTACGGACTAAATCTGCATTTTTGATGTAAAAATAAAAGCATTTTTCATGTGCTTTGACAAATACTTTAGGACCATTCCATATGAGATACCCTTTTCAAATCAATGATTTTAACCTTTTTTGCATTTTGGTATAATTGAAAAAAATTTTAAGTTTCATAAATCATCTACATACATATGCGTTAATTTTTGTCATGGATTTGGTAATTGATTCATTAAAAAACATTACCCTAATAAAATTCAGATGCTTTATAACACGTCCTAGATAGATTTTCCATATACGTCTTGTAGATCCTTTTTATTTGCTTGGAATTTATTCTCAGGAGTTGGTCTCTGATCAATGAATAATAGTCTCAAAAGAGGCATTTATTCTATTATCCATTGTGATTTTGGCAATGGTTCTTTTTAAATACACTTGAACACTTTGGAAAATGTCTCTTAAATAGGTGTTACATAAGGAAAGATTGAAGAAAGCTATGCTAGGGAGTTATGATACATATCCAAATCCTTTTCTATAGGAACTTTCTCAGATCTTTTCTCTCAGTCTAATATTTATCTCCAAAAATGCATGTATACCATCAGTCACAGGAATTAATTTGAACTCATCAGTAATTATCTTAAAGTTATTTGATTTGTTTGCTATTGTCTTATACGTGGATATTAGAGAAGTTGTCTTTTGAAGAGAACTATGGTAAATTTCAATTAGTTATTGATATATATCGAATACTAAGGAAAACATTTCCAAAGACTGCTCGATTTAGAGGCCTGATAGGATATGTAGTTTGAATAGAGCTATAATAGTTGATTATTTAAATGTACTACTTATCGAGGAAAACGTAAAAACTGCAAGATATATTTTAGTTATAGAATGGAAATAAGAATACAAGAATATCGTTAAAATATTTCGGTATACTGCTAGAATATACACGCAGCATAAAATAGATTCATTAGAACTTAGTTTATGCTTTACATAAAGTAAGCATATTTGAAACAAATAAATATGTAAGTAAAGCATATTTCAATTTAATACATAGGTACGATTATCTTAAAAAGTTACTTATTTTTCTCTTTCATACATGACTATTATAAAAGCTTAGTAGTTGAACGTAATAGTAATTCCCTATGGAAGAAAAACCTTCTGAAAACTTCTAGTTATGGAATCTAAAGATTAACTAGTACCATACATTTTTACATTGATTATATTGTCGCTTACAAATGAAACACACTAAGTGGAAAATAAGTTTAGAGAAAACGAGGAGTGAAAAATTCGACTCCCTAACTTTACTAATTGTGTTTCCCAAGAAAACACCTAACCTTCATGCAAAGAAAAAATAACTCAGTGAACTTAAGCAGTCTAAAGATCACATTCATGTCTAGAAAAGCTAAAAAATTCACATCTTGATAATTTTAACTTAGTTTGTTTCATTTGGAAGCCGACCATATGTACTTGAACTGATTATCTGTATTTTATTTTATTATATATTATGAATATAGAGTTTTGAAGTTGAGAATGTTAATTTACGAATACTGACTATGAAGAGAAACACGTCTCGTCGATTTCGTTGCCATACCTTAAAGTTACTGTAAACAAATAAATTTGCGTTTGGCTAGATTGATATGAGTGCTACCATGTATCACTCGTTTACCAGTATTCTTCACTATTAGAGGTGTGACGGCTGCTTTTGAAACAAATTTTTCTTTTCATTTGCCGGATTTAGAAAGATGTATTCTATCCAGAGTGGCGTAGCCAGAAAGATGAGTTCTAGGAATCCGAAGCTCCGAGATATTTTCGATTATTTTCAGATTTTTACCACTCTACAAAAAAAAACATCTTTAACATTTTTGACAGAAGTACATGTGTATTCGATTATTTAGAAATTTCTCCATTTTCATTAAGTTACATTTTTTGGGAAACAAACTAAATCATTTAAATACCTTGACACGCAAATATTGAGGAGCAGTAAGGCTTTGAGCTGCTACTTTGCAGTGTGAAGTGACTGCCGTATGCATGAAAATGATACAGAAGGTACGTCCGAGTTACGAACAGATGAATAAAAACAAAACGATAACAAGAACAGAAGTGAATACTAAAAAAGTATTTGAACTGAAGTGTTAAGTCGTAATTCTTTATCCTTCCTGAAGTCTTGGCTACACTGCTGACGAAGTTTTACTGATACGGAAGAGAGAAATACACCCAGAGAGGAATCGAAACTGCCCGCCTACAACTCACAGATTGCTTGCACGGTGGCCAAACCCACTGAGCCACGGTGACCCCACTACCTGTACTTTTTAGGATGGTACAAATAAAAAACTGACTTCGCTTGTATATAAGAGTACCGTGCCTGCTGACAACTT
The DNA here is from genome assembly GCA_933210815.1 of Meta bourneti. Lineage (NCBI taxonomy): Eukaryota > Metazoa > Arthropoda > Arachnida > Araneae > Tetragnathidae > Meta > Meta bourneti. The sequence goes on along the minus strand of OW119923.1, from coordinate 71,480,381 downwards.
GAAAAAGGGTGTCACAGTGATAAAAAAGATTGAGTAGAATATCTTTAACCTCAAATTTTACTAAGTTAAAATGACAACACGCCTCACCAATACCGAATGAATGAAGAGGAAAAAACGTCTAACCAAAAATTATCTATTTAAAGAACAGTGTTTCAATATAAAGGTTGGAAATGTATGAGAAGACATTATTAAATTTATGTCTATACACTTGATTTTAACAGAAGTCGAAATTCTTTATCATCCTGAATTCTTGGCTACACTGCTGACACTGCCTGTACTGTTGGTAGGTTGAATTTTTATAGTGCAAGGGCAGTATTTACCCTAGCTACGCCAAACAATGACAAGTAGACATGCATAGACAAGGAAAGTTTTACTAATAGTAGAGTGAATAACCCAGGGAGGAATCGAACCTGCTCCACCTACAACTCGCAGATTGCTTGCGCGGTGGGTAAGCCCACTGAGCCACGGTGACCCTCCTACCTATACGTTTTTGGATGGTACAAATAAAAAAACCTGACTTCGCTTGTATATAAGAGTGTCGTGACTGCTGACAACTTGAAAAAGGGTGCCAAAGTGATAAAAAAGGGTGAGTAGAACGTCTTTAACCTCAAATTCTACTAAGTTTAAATGACAACACGCCTCACCAATACCGAACGCACAAAGAGGAAAAGACGCCACTAACCAGCAATTATCTATTTAAGTAACAGAGTTTCAAAATTAAGGATGCTATAATGCACGCCCTTCTCCAACCTTTCTCCCTCCACGCACTACATTCAAGCAGCGCGGATTCACCACATTCTGGTTATTTATACATACATTTTAACACAGGCCCACGCATCAATCGCTAACAACGGCATTTTAATGACGGCAGCGGAGAGTGTGGCTCTAACACCGCGCAGGCGAGAGCTATCTCATCAATCTTGAGAATTCCGTGACAGTTCTTTGGGAGCCGTGTCGCCCAATGCTTGACAACTGGCGAAATTCTGAAGACAAACTACCTTTCTGATAAGCTACTCAATGAGGCTCTGTTCGCTTTCCAGGTAAGAAGCGTTCGCGGCACAAAAACACGAAAGCTCTTCGGTTACGAGAGTTTAGGAGCGCTGCCTCGGGTTTGTCCCGTTCGGCTGCCTTAAATTAGCTACCCACCAGCCCTGAGTTAGGATGAAAAATAAAATTAGAAAGTACTTAGTCAACAGTGTAAATACCGTCCTTCGTGTCAGCTAAAATTTACTGAAGGGTGTCCAGGAAACGAGACAACTGTCTTGACTCTGGAAACAGATGCCCAAACAACTTGATTTCTTAAGCATCTTATAGTAAACTGTTAGTAATTTACTATCAATAAATTGATTTAAATATTGACTAACAGCCCCTCAAACAGGGATTATATAGTGGTATAATTACTAAGCTATTATTTTAATAAACTTCTTTCTATATAGCTGAGATAACTGTTTCTTGGCTCTAGAAATTAATATGCCCAAAAAACTTGATTTCTTAAGCATCTTGTAGTGAACTATTAGTAATCTAACATATCTAAATTGATTTAAATATTGACTAAGAGCCCATTTCAAAATGGGTTTTTAGTAATTTTACTCAGCTATTAAATAAACTTTTTCTGTATAGCTGAGACCACTGTTTCTTGGCTCTGAAAACAGATACACAACTTGATTTTTTAAGCATCTTCTTATAGTGAATTGTTAGTAATTTAATGTTAATAAATTTATTTAAATATTGACTAACAGCCAATCTCAAACTGGGATTTTATTACAGTAGTCTAATTACTCAGCTATTATTTTAACAAACTTCTTTCTGTATAGCTGAGACAACTGTTTCTTGGCTCTGGAAACAGATATCCAAACAACTTGATTTCTTAAGCGTCTTCTTATAGTGAATTGTTTGCAATTTAATGTATACAAATTTATTTAAATATTAACTAACAGCCCATCTAAAATTGGAATTTTAGTAGTCTACTCAGCTATTATTTTAATAAGCTTCTTTCTGTATAGCTCATTTCATAATGTAGAACTAGATACTTTTTCTTTGAGTAAAATATGCTTCGATAAATAAACCAAGCCAAATATTTCATAATTGGAAGTTATAATAATTCATTAATCGTTCCTTGAATATTTAGTAAGTTAGAGCACGGGTACCTACAATTTCTAAGTGTGTTCGATTTTTATGGAGAAATACTCTAAATGAAGAACTAATAGAAGAATCTTTAATTATGTGAAATTAAGAACCCCTGCTTTGAATATTATGTAGGTTTTTTGTTTCCTTTCATAAAACCTTTTATTAAATTTTAGTTGGCAATATAATAGCATTTCAAAGAATACAAGATCATCAACTGAAATGAAAGATATTTGCAATTTTTTGATATATACAAGATTTTTGTACACCTATAACAATTTTTCATAATTACATTTCTTCCATCGATAGCATAAACAGAAAAAATTCTGGTTATGCTTATTTTAGGATATAAGTGAGGTTATTCCAAAATGCATACATTTGGACATATCTTGTTTTTATTGTTCAACATAAGCACCTTATATTTTATTGTTGCACTGTATCAGTAAAGTGGACAACACACATATGTTGGTGACTCAAAAATTACACCTTTTATATAGTTGACAGTGAGGAGAAAAAACAATAGAGAGGTCGATTAAAAAATACATTTATTTGGCAACACATACACTAAAAGATCCCCGATTCAATCATTCAATTACATCTAACCGTTCTACAAAAAATAACATTTCAAATCAAATGAATTATGTACACACATATCTTAACTATCAAAATGCAGCGAGCTGTTACTAATCAGCTGCCAAGAAAACCAGACGCTCAGTTCTCATTTAATCTGTCAAGCACATGGTGTTCGTAACACCTGTGATGCATTAAATGGTTGATAAATTTATATGCTTTGTTGAATTGTGGTTAACTAGTTTTGTAAAATTCAATTGTTTCCATAGTATGCATATTAATAACGAAATCAATCAATTTTTAAAGATAACAATAACAAATCATACGATGTTATGGAACGATTGAAATTTTATTTGCTCTGTTCTGTTAAAGTTAACTAATTTTATAAAATTCAATTGTTTCTGTAGCATGCATATTAATAATGGCATAAATATTTAAAAAATATGATAATATTAAATTCTCATATTTTGACTAGTTATACTATAATATTAAATTATTATATTTTGACTAGTTATACTATAATATTAAATTATTATAGTTTGACTAGTTATACTATAATATTGAATTATCTTATTTTGATGTACAACTAGTCAAATAAGTAGTACATCAGAAGATGGCTATGCAGCATTACCCAAACTTCAGTTGATAGGTAAAAAAATACTATGCCATTTTTTGTATCCGCAATTAAAAATTACTCAAGGGCAAGTTTAACTTCTAACTCACCAAAATGTGTTTTTGTCGTAATTTTTCAATACAACACCAAATTATAAGGTACTTATTATGTATTACAAAAACTAGAGCTGTTATGGCCAAACCAATGCCAGTTTTCGAATTATCTTCCCAAATAGTATGTCCTAATCTCTCTAACTTCCACGAAACTAGGAAAAAATTATTTTCGTTGGCCTGTTGTCGATGATCTAGCCAAATTATGAAAAACTGTTATGAGTGTACAAACTGTTATTTAGTACCTGCGTATACTAGGAAAACTGGTATATATTTTTCGTTTATGTTGACCTGCTTTTATCTGAAATGCTGTCATACTCGTCAATTGAAATTTACTAAAAGGGTTCATGACATGAATTGAAACCATCATAACCATTGAAAGCATGTTTCCAATTTCTTAATTAAAGATTCCAATGTATTGGTTCTTTAAAAGCGTTAAGAAAAAAAAAATCTAGCAAACTTTGAAATTGTTGGGACTTCATTTCGATTACTGAACACTCTGAATGACTAACAATTTCCTTATAATTTCCAGTTCAAAATATTTAGGGCAGTAAGTTCTGTTAAATAGAAACACAATTTCATCTATATGAATTCTATTTGTTAAAATAACAGTCGAATTACATATCTTTACCAAAATAACACATTTATTCATACCCATTACTGAAAAAGGTAATTTATAATTGCTTAAAAAATAATTTACACTTACAAAATCATTATTTTAATTGATAAATAAATCAAATCAAACGGTATTTATGTAGGAAAAATTTTAAGTAGAATTTTTTAATAAAAGTAAAGCTTGACGTGAATTAAAACTTGCTGCTTTTATGCATGCTATTCTGTACAATGATTATAATTTCCATTTGAGTAAATATGTATCAAAGCATGTTAAACAATATAACTGTTCATAATAACTTATAGAATACTGTTCAAACTTAGATTAGATTTTAAAGTGTTCACGTGAGGTTTTTTAACCCATCTAAACAAAAAATATTTTTCCCACAAGGAATATCAAATTTATTGGTTACTAAAATCGAAGTTAACGTTCGATTATAATTCGAATTGTTCAACGATTTACTCTTGGTAGTTAGTTAATTAACGTCGCACTAGAGCAACACGACAGGCTATTGGTGGAGTTACTCTTGGAGTAGTTAGTAAATAAATACATTTTAATTTTCAAAAATTGGAATTTTAAATAAACTATAGGTTGCGCTTTGAAACGTACGCAGAACACTCCAATTTATCAAAATTAATTATTAACGCAGAGTACAAAAGTGTTATATAGACTTCAAAGACACTCAAAAAGAAATAAAAAGACTCAGGTCTGAGCGAGGGTAGAGGTTTAATCACTTGCTCTTGATAAATTCTCTCCCCACAAAAAAAAACTCCCAACAAGTTCTTTGTAAGCATACGCGATTCAGCTCCTAACAATAGATCCCGAACGTGAGGGTTAAGAAAAATACATAAAATTTAAATAATAAAAAGGCACGCCCATGAATCATAATACAAGGCTCGAGTTTCGGCGCACTTTTCCATCTCCTTTTAAGACTTTCTTTTTCGTGCTATCCTCGCGGCCACAAAGGCTCGCGAAAATTTCCCCGGGTATAAATTTCGTCGGACAAAACCCTGCACCGGCAGTGCTAAGCAGTTTGCTAGAATAATGAGCTTTAAATCAGAGTTTGTGTTGGTTGTTGGTTTTTTTGGGGAACCCTTAGAAAAGGAGGTTGGAGTTTTATTTATTTTTCGTTCCCTTTTTCCTTTTTTCACGTTTGTTGTAAAGGGAGAAAGTGCCGGTTTTTATGTCTGGAGCTGTCGTGGTGGGAAATCTGCGCGTGCGCTGTCACTTGGCTGTGCGTCTTGCCGCTGTAAATCAGTGGGGGTATGGAGTGAAGTCGTAGCCGTGATCGAAGGAGTGGCGTAGACAGAGTTGTGGCTGGTGGTTCAGCCACTCCAAATTAACATAAAATTAAGGTTAAAGACACGAAAACAGCAATTTGCTAAAATTTTAACTCAAATCTGAAAATTCAGACTCATGGAAATTGGGAATTTGGGATTCAACAATAGTTTCAGTTCAGCGATTTCTTCTTAGCTTTCCTGGGATGGTGGCACAAGGTCCAAAATAAAACAAGCAGCGGCATTGATTTTCCTAGTTTCCTTAACCACTCCATATGGTTATGACGAGATATATCCATCAAGATCTGACCGATTTTGCTAATGACGAGATAACGCATTATCAAGATGTTGCCGATTTTTTTATGATGACGAGATCAAGATCTGGTATGTTTCTTCTAATTACGAGATATCTCGTTCCCATCAAGATCTGGCCAATTTTGCTAATGACGAGATACCTCGTCAAAACAGCCACTAGAAGGGTTAATCATCTCTCATATAGCAAAAAATTATGGAGGCAAACCAAAACATTTTCAATGTAGTATTTCAATATTTTATTAATATTTCTGTTTTACTAACAGACATGAGGGGGTTGAGGTCTGTGAAGCTATCCGTGTTAATTTATTATTTCCGACAGCGTTATCATCTGCCCTGTGTATCATAGTGAGGTACATTTACAGAAATAAAAAACTACCCCATATAGATCAAAAATACCTTTATTATAAGAAGGAAGATACTATTTTTGTTAAGTCTAAATCCGAAACATTAATTCAAAACATTTTCCAACCCATTTATAGACAAATATATAAGAATTTCCTCAACTTCAACTCGATATTTTAAGGACTTAAAACAAATCCCACGTAAAGTATGAAATACAGATGCAGGTTCTGTATGCAGGTAAAGTATGAAATACAGGTTCTGAAACACAAAACTGTGTTGGTTCTGTTAGCATCATTTAGAATTACGATGTTGAATTAATAGTTATTTGTCAAACAAACTCATTTAACAGTACATGAGCTAACTGGAAAGAATTCAAGTTTCATTTTATTAAAAAAATGGATTCACGCTCTTGCATTAATTTTTCACTGAAGTTATTTATTCTTCAAATATATTTGTTATATCAAAGATCCTATTCCATTGAAAAATTAAACCCAAATAGACAAAAAGAAAAAAAAACCTGAAAATAAATTCGAAAATCAAATTAACAGTACGTATTCTTTTGGTCATTGAATATCCAAATCCTTGGAACCTCTTAATTCAACTTATTAAAACAGCTATTTAAATTATTAGAACAGATTTATCTATTTGAAGAGAGAATAACGTTATTTATTGAAAATAAACTATTTATTTTGTGCGAAGGAAAATATTTAAAAAAAATGTATTTTTTGAATGGTAATCCGAGATAATTTGTGGATAATTAGAGAGATAATTAGGAGAACACGCGTGTAAATATTTAACCTTCCCAGCCACCAACAATCTATACATTCCCTGTTTCAAATTTCTAATTTCTTACTACTTATACTTAGGAAAGATATTCCAATCTTTCAACCCACTTAGTGAATGACTTTTCAAATTGATGTGTTCTTGTAGGGCGAAGTGCTTGCTCGCGAGTGTGGGTGTAAATTGGTAATTACCATTTTCTTTGTTAAATCAACTCCGCCATAGCTAATTTCACCACTCGAAAAGAAAACAATCAATCTTGAAACTACTTTATCTTCAAAAACTATATTGGTAACATAAAAGAGTTTGGATGTTTATTCAGGAAAAAATTAAATTTAATTGATGGACGAACTCTGCACTTTTGGTTCCTCACTTGTGATTTAACTAAAAAAGGAGAAGATTTGTATTAGAAGAACTAGATCTTTTCAATGAGGTAAACTTATAATAAACTCACAACATAAACTTGAAAGACGGTGAATTTAATTAAGGACGTTTCACCAAGATTGGAAGAAATAAGTTTAGTTAAACTTGTTCACCTATGAGGATACATGGGTTAAGATTTACGTGAATATAGGAGCATCGAGCATGGACCATTGATTGAAGTAAGTCAAAGAAAAGACAATCAGAAACTACAAGCAGTGTTAGTCTGGATAAATATGTTAGGGAGGATTCGGGTGCTTTTAACTCTCTGTGGCGCTGCTAATACAACAGTATGCATACGTCACAGACTTCATATAGTATATAAACCTTGTATCTATAGATCTACAGATTAATTAAGCTCTTTCAAAAAATGCACGCATATATCCCCATATTTATTTTCTTGTTTTTGTTCCTGTTAAGTTTCATATAACCCTCTTGAGTTTCTTTAAACATACACGCAACCATTAAAGATGACTGCAGTTAGCTATACCTCTGAGCATCACGAGATTTCCGAGTAGTGTAAAATTGCTTTTACTCTACACAACATTTAATGACTGAATAACCATCGTTTATTGATCGGAAGAATCTTAGGAAACATTTTATTGTTCACGAAGGACCAAACTGGTTAGAAGTCATGCAAGGAAGACTGTAGGTTGCCAAAGGTATATATTCTTGTGCACCTCTCATAGGATTAGGAAGCTCTGGTTTTATTAAAAAAACTGTAATTTTATTTCATGCAAAAGATTATGAAACAATTCTATAAATTACTATCGGGCAACGTGATTATGAAATACTTTATAAAAACCTTTATAAAATATTACATTTATACCTAAAACTTTAAGCCTTGTAAGAAAAACTTAACATAACACAGAAGCCGAGTCAAATAAATATGAAGATTAAAGGGGCATCCTTTCTTATCAGCTGAACCTGGGGCCTTTGTATATCTGATACACAAGACTAGTAGATCTCACTTATACATGAAAAATGCTTAAACTCGATTTTATCAAACAATGCCAAGTTTCGAGAGAATTCGCGAACATCGAATTCGGAAGCTTCAAACAGTTTCCTTCAAATTTATTTTCTATATAATTTGCACTCTCACATCGTTTATACGCCCATTTTAACCAATTTTTTTGTAAACCAGATATAAATACAACAGAATGTTTCGTTAACATTGGAATAGATTTAATTAAAAAGCAGTATCTGGCGGTGGTGGAGAAGCCGAAAGAACTGTCGAACATGAAATGTTTCATTGCCACCTTTCGAAATAAATCATATTACAAGATTCCCCTAAGCTACAGAGATACCGATGATAACCTCACGTTCCATAAAGAAACCATTCCCATGGAGAGCATTATGAAAAGCTTTCAGATGGAGTTAGTTTCCACATCCAGTCTCTCTGACTTAACTGAAAATAACTCTTAAATTTAATTTTGGAAAAGAAAGTTGTAGCAAATAAGGTACAAGTGTTTCCTGTATGTCCGGACAAGTTAAATAAAATATGGAATTCAACTGTTCTTCATAGAACAAAGATACGAATCATAAAATACTACACTTGCTTTTATCACTTCTATGTTCTAAAGAAATCTATTATTATATTTCCAGCACGTTTCGTCGGCAATAAACAAGCACTTTAACACTTCCCAATACTTCCTCTAGCATCAAAAGCAGTCTTCAGATAGAATTAGTGTTCTCATCCAGCCACTCCAACCGTGATAAAAATAAATCTTAAGTTTAGTTTTGGAAAAGAAAGTTGCAGCAAATAATGTATGAATTTTTCCGGTATGTCTTCGGATGGGTCAACTTAAATAACATACAGAATTCAATTGTTCTTTATAGACCAAAGATACGGTTAATCATAAAGCACTACACTTGCTTCAATCAGTTCTGGGAAATCAATTACATTTCCAGCACGTTCGTTAATGCTTTGTCAGCAATAAACAAGCTCTTAAACACCTCTTCAATACTTCCCACAGCGCACGAGAGTAAAACTAATGACAATATTAAGGTTAAGTACTAAGCTCTACCTTACATTCTTCAGATTCAATTAAAATATTTCATTTATTTTCAGCGTACAATTGTCATTAAGCTAGCGCGCACAATGTAATTTCCAACAAGAACCGTGGGTAAGCCACAGCTTTGTCTGCCCTAAATTGTTCGCAGACTCAACCCAGAAACGTACTCATTTAGGAAGGACGCCCGCTGTTTGCGAGCTTAAGGCAGAACAATAAGTGGAAGGGGCTCTTTAATAACGCCCGCTGCAAATGAAGGGGCTTCTGCGTCCATTAAGTGTGAGATAATGTTGCGCAGGGTAAGCTACGGTGGCCACCACCATTCAAGGCGCGGTTAATTATGGTGTAATTAAATGATATGCACGGGCAAATTGAGAGCGGGTTCAGAGAGCAGTGCTTGCTGATTCAGCCTTAGGGGGATATTTCACTAAATGCAAATTGATACAGCGGGAGCATGGTATGGTTTCCTTGAGAATATTTGAAGAGTAATGTGTACACAGTATGACTTCCATTGTGCATTTGAATGTGGCTGTCCAGCAGGATTTTATTTCAGAGGAGGCTCAAACTTATAAAACGCGAATTTGTTTTATGCAAAGTTAAGATTTTATGAAGTCAAAAGGATCTTGTTTTCTTTGATTATCAGACAGGTTACATTACAGGCTGAAATTATATTTTCGCACAGTAATGAGTCTTTATTTTAGATGCAAAAATGTGTAAATTTTAATTTAATTTATAAGAGAAACTCCCTTTAACTCTGAGAAGTTCAGAAGCATGTATCCGTTCTATAATCTGCGGTCTTCTCTGTAGGAATTCTAACCAATTTTGACCTTTACCAATAGAATATTTATTAGGATTCTTTCAACCAATAGTTGTGTTTATTTATCCATTATGAGTATTAAACGCAATATTACACTACTTTGAAACCTCGTGACTCTCAGAGGGTTAAAAGAATTACCAGAAGCAAAAAATAAATATAGAAGTGACACATCTCGGTTGATCGAAGTACACGAATGACTAAAAATGATTTGGGGCAAAATTTGAAGGAGATAAACATTATTTTCGTGGGCTTGGTGGCTTCTTTTATGGCTACTTCAAAAAATAGAGCAACGTAAGTAACATTTGATTTCCCTCTCGCACGAAAAATTTAATTCTTTTGTTGCGACAGTGTTTCTCTAGAAATGCGATAAGATGATGTTTAATTGTACTAAGTATACTGTTGAGATTACAATTACGATCATTGCAGTCATGCAATGATCGTAATTGTAAAAAATCTTTGGGCCTTTAGTTCTTGAATGCTTTAGTTAGAATGAAAGTTAATCATATCTTTGTGACATTTATACCAGATAAGTAAAAGAACATTATAGCTTTACATTAACAAAAGAAAAGCAATTGGGTCTAAGTTTCATTTAATTTTGTGCGAATAAAACAGTGAAAATTCTTCCAAATTTCAGATTGCTCAAACTCAAAAGCTTCTTTGAGGAGGAAAGAAATATTTTTTTCTTGGGAATCAAACAAGAGGACTAATTCTTTATTCCCATGCTCTTAATGATTTTGAAAAGTTAAAATTTATTGTGAGATAGTTATTGCACTTTTATTAATCTTACCTTCACAAATGATGCTATATCATTTGCAAGATGTTTGCAATGATACTTCAATAATCATAATAAAAATATCAAAAATCTGATACTAAAAATAACTTATACATGTTGCTTCTGTTCTTGTATTAAAGCATCCTTTGTGATTGGAATCATGAAATGTGGTTGCGTCGCATACTTTTAGGTGCGTTAACGATAAAATTTTGATTCATGAAGGATTCAATCAAATAGAATACGAGAGTAAAAACTATACTTAATAAGGCCCAAGTTTGAAATTTACCTGAAACAGACTGAAAACTGCTATCTTGTAGGGGTGTTTTGTTTCCTATGATTTATTACGTGTTGTTTTGACTAATTCTCTATCTTTAGCTTGCTTCGTATCTATTTTGTTTGTTCAAGTCATTAACTCCATTGTGCAAATACTCCAACCTCTCTGTTGTTTCTCGAATGCTTTGTTTCCTCAAATAAAAGCTGTCTGATCTCAGCCACTGCATCTCCTGAAAATAGTAACAGTTAAATAAACAAGGGAGGGAAGGATTTTTTTTATAAAAGTACAGTCATAGATTTCATCAGTACTAAAATAGGCATTAAAGGATTTCAGTTTGGAAATCTTCGTAAGAATTTTAAGAGGAAAACATTTCTAAGACTTTATTTCCAAAAATTTCGATTATTCTTTTGATAGAACCTAAATGTCGTTATGATTGAATGATATTTACTTTTTTTAAAGTTCTGTTCATACCTATAATTAAATAACTGGGTTTCATCTTTACTATAGGTATAACACGCAAATATAATTTTGATATTATTGCATGTTAACATTTATTATATAAATATTAATAATATAGAGGTATAATATTTTTTACATAAATGTAAATTTTATATGGCTATAACAATTCTTATATAAATATCAACATTATACGGATTTGTAATATGCATTTGTTTTATAAATGTGTACATTTTTGTTTGATAAATGTCATATATCTGGAGTAAAATGTGTAATCCGAGATTTGAAGCAGAAATTCATCATTGAAGATTTATTAACGAAAATATCTCTAACAATGACAATCTCAATGTGAAAACAGTGGTTATTTTTAAGTAGGCTTTTTAGTAGTTTTAGTCTTACGTAATAAGTAATTGAACGTACCACTCTTTAGATATAGCGCATAATATAATTAACTCAGATAACGAATTAAATATCTTAGACACGTTCCTTACGTTCCTTGAATTTTAAGGTGCATTAAACTGCATAGTGTTTTGACGAGTTCAGTAAAATTTAGAAGTGTGTCCTTGTTAAAAGTAAAAAGACACTCTTCATAAAAATACATTTCCTAGGAATTATTAATTGTTTTAAAGGAATTAAAATAATTGTTTTGAAGGAATTAATAATTGTTTTAAAGGAATTAATAATTAGCATTAGATGAAATAATTGAAGGAATTAATAATTAGTGTTAGATGAAGTTAGAGGAATTAATAATTAGTATTAGATGAGTATTAAAATGGCTACTTGCATTTTTATTAATAGTAAAATGAATAGTTTAATCTATAAAAAAAACTAATTGTACTAATTTATAGTTTTTGTGATGTCAATTCATTTCTAGCGATCGCATTTTCATTCTTTCTAACAAATCCGATATAATTAGAACAGAAATTTCAACAATTGTTCAGTACATTACCATAAACGAAGAATGAAGATTTATCAAAATATCATGTTTTAAGGTGGCTTGTTTCTGACATAATCACTTGAGAAAATTGCAAAATAATAAGCAAGTTTCAAGCAGAAATTTCTACAACTAATAGATAGTGGAATATTATTTAACTTATTTCATAAGAATATTCAATATAGAATTGTTATCAATCGAAACACAGTATTGTCATAGCTATCAAAATTTACTGTTTAATTCTTTTGTCCATCAGAATCTTCTACTGCTTACTTACGATTTAATTATGTAGTCATCTGAATGCAAGAACTAAGTAACTCGAAACACGGTTACTGATAATGGTTATAATGCTTGACATGGTTTTATTTAAATTAGTAAAGCTAAGATCGTACGGAATTTAATTCAAGCCCTGAGTAACTTCTGACCACTTAGATTCTATTTATCGGCTAATGAAAAATATATGATCTAAAAGTGGGATGCGGCAAACTGTTTTTCCCTTTATCCCCAAAATTGAGTTACCTAGTTCTTGCACTGAGGAGATGATATGGTTTATATTAGATACAGCATACAGCATTCACTATAACTTTTCTAAATTTACGTGGTCTTATAATTATCGCAAGTAGCTACAAAATTAATTGAATTCTTGAAGAAACACAATTAACGGAATTTGAGCTATACATGATAAATATGACTTTCAATATCAATGCTAGAAAAGTTTCAAAAACTACTGTTCTACACTTATTGTTCTGTCATGATAGACAAAAACAAGCAGTATCCAAGGTGATCACTTGAAGTAAATTGTTGCTGGATTGACATAAGATTAGAATTACATACCTTATAATTCAATAAAACAGTAAGAGCATGCAACCAACAGTTGAAAGAAAGATGTAAGACATTATGCTATTATCTGACTTCATTAAGTGTTGAGTATTTACATACTCAGCTTATAACAACCATCAATCCCAAACGACCAAACTTAGAGATACTATCTAGTATTCAAACCTTAGTATTCCATAGGGTTTGAAATTTACCGACATTTTTAATACCGGTAAATTACCGGAAGAAATTCAAAACCCATTTTTAACGGTTTCCATTTCTACTTTTTTTCTTAGTGGGAGGAGCACAGACCTGGCATGATTTTAGGACTTAGATGAGGTACTGGTTCCGTACTACACTAAAAAAATAATGTAAAACAATATCCATATTTAGTTAATTAGTTCCGTAAGTAATTAACTAAGTATGGATATTAGTATTAGTAAATACACACAACATAAGGATCACATATTCATGTTGACAGGTAGATATACGAACTTTGACCATATGCAATGTGTGGTGATAAAAACAAAATCTGTCAGAATTTCCCAATGAATCTTCAAAAATAGATTTGCAATTTGAAAATTTTACTTAAAACGCATCTAGAAAAAATAATTTTCAAGTACAATGTTTATAACCAGATACTTCTGCTTTTATTTTACCTTGTGCATCAAGGGAAAACTTCCCGTTCGAATTTCTGACGCTAGTAATTCCCACACTGACGGCATATACTAAAACTGACTCGTAAATTCATCCCTGTAGTATGATTTAAAACAAAGCAAATAAAGCTAAAGTAATGACGAAACATCATAAATAAGAAAACCGGTAATGATGGTTCGGTTACGGTAATTCTAATCACTGCCTATTTCCTGTTTTTAACCCTTGTGAAAACGTGCGCGTTTTCATTATAAAATGTCGAATTCAAATTTTTGAAAATTTAACACACGTACATGTATCAGATCTGCAAACTACTGCGTTTCCAGAATGATTTCTGATCAGTTTTGACTTTCTTGACCAATGTAATCTTTCCCGGATTCTTTTAACCAGTTATTATGTGTGTATTGTGGAGTAAAAGCAATACTCGGAAATCTCATAATGATCAGAGGTCTGAAAGAAATGAAATTTAAGTTGAAAGTGTGCATTAAAGTGAAAAAAAATGAAATCTAAGTTGATACGTGCATTAAAGCCACGCAATCCACACCACTATGTGCAAAATCTGCTTTCACCCAGCCTCATTTTGGTGCTCTTCCCTCAAATAGAGCTCCAGCAGTAGTGCCCGAAACTTAGAGCCATTAACATTCCAAACACCTCTATCCGAGCCCTGCCGTAATGTAGAGAACCCTCGTGAGTTACGCATCCCCAAAAGCGACTCCACTCGAGGCTAATTAGTGTTTAATCTGCAGATAAACAAGGGAACCCGAATACCTCCCTCCAAATCTACAGCCAGGGCCATTAAATATGTTGTTAAGTAGCAAGAAACTGAAGCTATTCTTTAATGAAGTAATAACCGTAATGAAAAATGCATCCCAACAACCACTTCCAAATGACTGAGAGCGGCTTTGGGATACAGCTGTGAAAATTAGTGTCTGTTAAAATGCGATGTCTCTAAGTGCGAGAAAAGCATTTGTTGACTCTTCGTCTTGATGTGGAATGAGATCCGTTAGCGTGAGTGAGAATGCAAAGTTTTGTTTTAGTTCTCCAAAGAGCATTGTCTAGATTCTGCTTAAGAAAGATCCACACTTCCATTCAGGTATCTTTTAAAACTGCAGTAATCTAAATGAATTTACAAGTGAGTAGAGATGATGCTTGATGAAGATAAAATAGATGATAGTAGATTCGTGCGTGCGAAACTTTCTCGAGTATTGTATGTATTATCTAAGCCAATAAATATTTTATCGCATGTGTTTGGATTGGTTGGTTTGGCGTTTTTGGCACAAGGGCTAAATTTGGCCAAGCACAAGGCTAAGTCGAGTAGAGAATGTCGTTAAAGGGAAAAAAGAAGGATAGGGGAAAAGAGTGGTGGGATGAAAAGCAAAAGATCGTTTAGATATCTGGGAGCATGATCCCCGTATTTGCTAAAGACAGTGTAAGCCCCATGGGAAAAAAGTAAAGGTCACTAGAGTACTTCGGATAAATGAAGTCCGTATACACCTAAAGAAGGTATGCCCAGGAGGACACAATGTGCATGGGTTATTGAAACATTAAAACAATCAAGACTATAGACTGCCATTTCTTTTTAAGGGTTCCTTCAACACCAACAGAATTCGGGTCAATCCGAATCAATCTGAATTCAGTAGTAACTAACGAACGTAGATTCGGGTACAATGAAGTGGAACTTTTCAGATTCAGGTAGTATGAAAGGTTTTAGAACGAACTATCTACAGTAGGAGCTCTTTAATCCGGCACGTTCGGGACCACGGCTGTGCCAGGTTAGCGATTTTGCCGGATTATCGAACGTCAATATAGTTTTAACGGGAATACCAAAGAAAAATTAATACAGTAAAATGATATTTAAAACAAGTTGTAAATAAGCTGCTCTATGGCAAGAAAAAATATACATGAGCGTTACTGTTTAAAAAATCTCTGATATATCACGTTGCATCCGTGATTCGGATCTCTTCAAAAAATCATTACGGATTACACAAAAATTTATGAGTTATGCAGAGTTATAGCTTTTGTTGGATTCGGCAAATTTTATAAATGTATTTAATGCATCAGAAGCCTGTTTCCAACGAGACTTTAGCTTCATCTGATATGGCTCCTTCTTCCTCCAATTCCACCTCCTAAGACTGGGCTTCTTGTGGGTTCACAACACTTTGTATAATCTGTTCGTCAATTCTTCGACCACTGGCACACTTTTGACGATTTCAATCCAATCTATAACATCCTCACGGGGTACATCTGTGCAAGGGTTGTCTGCACAGCTTCTACCAAATCTAGCACCGTGTTTTGACCATTACTGGTAACGTTTGGATCTTGATCTTCATTTTCATCATTAGGTCAAAGTTTGCACCAGCACCGCTGTAGAATCACTTTTTTCACCTGATTCCACGCTAAAGCAATTGTGAAAATTGCATCTTTGACATTAAACTGTTTTTGGAAGTTTTTTACATCACGGTCAGAGTCCAAAAGACCTTGCACAAAAGATCTATAAAAACACTTGAAATTTTGATTCACACCTTGATCCATCGGCTTAATCAAGGGAGTGACATTTGGTGATAGGTATTCTGTAAAAATATTGCCGGAAACCAAATCAGAAGCAGGAGGATGAGCGGTACAGTTGTCTAACAACAAAAGCGCTCTGCTATCTTCTGACATTCCACGTTTCTTAGTTTTCCTTTACTTGTGGTACAAAATGATGGAAAAACCAGTCCTTAAACAAATCTGCTGTCATCCATGCATTGCTCTGCGCTGCACAGGCAAGTTTAAGACTCCTTTTAAAGCTCTAGGTTTTTATATTTACCAATCACGTCAGATGTCAGCTGATGGTCGCCAGAAGCATTTGCACACACCAAAACAGTCAATCTGTCTTTATTTTTCATCCCCACTTGCCAGAGTAGACGTTGGCAAACAACGCCATAAAAGGCTGGTTTCATCGGCATTGTAAACTTGACAACGGGTTAATTCCCACCGTACAACAAGGCTGCTAAAAGTGAAGCAATTTCTATATTCAGATCAAGATGAAACTGTTTTGCTTTTTCGATGATCATAGGCCAGTCACAAGTTTTCCCTCTGATCTTTTCGCACTAAACCAAGTGTACAAGGCACTATCAAGAATTTCAAGTTTAGGTTTCTTCAATGTGTCTTGGTTCCGTATTTTTAGCTGTTACATCTTGAGAAGCAAACTTCTTAAGTTCTTTTTTTTATATCATAAATTGTCGAAGAACAAATATTGAAATCATGCATTATGATGTTTCTGTTTTCGCCTTTTTCGAGACGATTAAGTATCTAGTTTTTTTCTGTATAGTGAGAGTTACATGCTTGCGCTTATTAGTTTTATTAGCACTTGAAGAACACGTGCTGGGCTTCGAGAACATTTTACAGTACAGTACACTGTATGTACACATTGTAATATTGTGCGAACGTGATATGTAATCCGCTTGAAAACAGGAAACATTGTACTAAAATGAAAACTGAGTCACGATAAACACTGAGCGAACTAAAAACGTGGGCAGCGCAGTGGCGCGACCTGGCGGTCAAGGTCAACAAACGCCCGAATCCACCCGAAAAAATCCGAATGCGAGCGGCTCGATCAGTGCCGGATTACAGAATGTGCCGAACCGAAGAATGCCGGATTAAAGAGCGCTAACTGTTTTTCTTATGGAAGCAACTTTCCCAAATCTTTGTTAATCAGTTGATTGGATTCAGATTGACCTGGATTCTGTTGGTGTAAAGAAGCCCTAGGGTTCAAGACTGCACTAGACTGCTCTAGAAAGACCTAGAAGCGGGCACACAAGATACGGGACATTTGTGAGAGGAGTTTAGAGCTATCCAAATTGTCCATGCTTCACCAACCCCACCAACTCCTTCCCATAATTGTAAATGTGTTGGGGTTTCTATGCAACAGCTCCTAGATGATCAAAGTTGGCCATTGTGCGACTTGTTCAACATGGTCTTCTGTATTTTGTCTGGATTATACCTTGACCAAGGATTAGTAACAACCAGATAATATGGAATACGGTTGAGGTTACATCGTCTGGATAGTTTTTGAATGGGTCTCTCTCCCTTTCTACACTTTCAATTAAAAGTAGGTTTATTCAAAATTATTAGAATTATTTATATACGTTGATTACAAAATAAACAAGTCCACCCAGGTAGAGCATCTCTGCTGAATTATCTATTGCTTGAATGTATTAGTGACAGTTTGTATTAAGCACATTTCAGCACTGTTATATACATTAGTTTTGAATTTAGTTTAAAGAGCAATCTAAATCAATCACGACTGTATTGTGATCGTTTCGTTTTTATAACGTTAGTAAAATTCTTTAATTTTTTTCATGATTATAATGATTTTTAACTCTCCAAGTGGTTCCGACGAGATATCTCGTCCATCAAGAACTGACCAATGTTGCTAATGACAAGACACCGTCAAGATATTGCCAATTCTTTGATAACAAGATCAAGATCTGGTAAGTTTTCCTTTAATGACGATACATCTCCGGCACCAATATCTGATCAGTTTCGCTAATGAAGAGACACCTTCGAAACAACCACAGGAGAGTTAAACTATGAAAACATTTTTCATTTCGTTTGGAGACAAAAGTCTGACATTCACATGACTAAAAGCAAATGGATTCGCAATTGTTAGTCGTATGAAAAATGATAAACGATGCTCCAAGCCAAAATAGTAAGTAAACTAGACCATTAGAAGAAAAATTTAAATCTATACCCTCAGACAGCTTATTACAAGCCAAATTCTAATTACCTAACTACTTATAATGGATTCATGTATGTTTTTATTTTGTATTTCCTATTTCGTAATACGAAATAAAAATGATTTAAAATAATATAAAGCATCATGTGTATTTTTAGTCGTGTTTAATTCATGTTTTTTCATGGAATATAAATGCAAAAACATGACTGAGTTGTGTACATTTTTTCATGGAGTGAGAAAATAAGTGCGCAACCCATTCATGTTTTTACAATTATGTTCCTGAACGTACACTTCATTTCCATTACATTCACTTGTTGATGACCAGTCTATTTTTCAGCGTCTTAAAATAAGCAAATTTCGCTTTTTCCCCAACTTTTTGTTCCAATATTATACTTTTTTAAATATTTATTTGGTATTTTTAGCGTAATTTTGGTAATTTTAATAATTTATTGAAGAGTTTCATTGAAATTTTGAGCTATCTGCATTTTTAACAATAATAATTGGTGTTCCCTAGCTCTGACCAAACTACATAAGATTGGCTAGTTGGGTTTTGTGACTCAAGGGCCATATTTGGCCAAGCACAGGATAGTCAACTTCAAGTAATGAATATGCATACACAAGGAAAATTTTACAGACACGGAAGAGAGAAATGCATTTAGGGTAAGTTAAAGGAAACGAACCTGTGCAGCCTTCAACTCGGGGGTTGATAGAGTAGTGAGCCAACCCCTGAGCACCTCCATACCACATAAGAATGAAATGACTAAACTAACAACGAAACTCAAAATGTGGTTGATTTTATCTGTCGTTAAACGTTTTTCTGGATGTGCCAATATATAAATAATGTAATATATGTACTATGTACGTTAGTTAAATATAATTACAGACTTGTGTTTACTTTTAGTTACCAATAAGCGCAATTTACATGCTAACACACGGTAGTTAAGTATGGATGAAAAGGATAATTTCAAAATTAAATATGTTTTTTCTCGAAGACTAAGGTGGGATAATTGATGAAGAGAAGAAAGAATCTACTCATACAGCAAAGAACCCTGATCATCTTATGTAACGAAATTCACTAATAGAGCACACTTAAAAGATCCTTCAGTATGACAAGAAAAATTAATGATCCTATTCTAGAACAAATAATTTCTTTAAAAGGTGGTAAATATAGACTCAAGAGTGTGTAGCCTTTGTAAATCTATAGAATTGTGTTTGTTTATTATTTATATTATCTATTGTTTTAAAAATATCATACTGCAATGATATGTTAGATCCTATTGTGTAAATTCGAATTTCATGCTAATCTATAATTAAAGATATTGATAATTAAACATCTTAAAGTAAAATATAGTTTTAGAAATTTCATGGGTAAGTGTCACAAACTTTCAATCAGGTATATCAAGTGTCAAAAATTACCAAAAAGATTCTAAGCAGCTATGAAATTTAAATTTGCAAATTTTCATCTGCGTTTGGCAATTAAAATGTGGATCATTTGTCCAAAATTAATTTTCTTTTTGATGCATAGATCGAGATAAGTTCTCATATATTTTTCATAAAACTGAAGTGATACCTCCATCATCTAGAATTAGCTTAAGGCTCTACATTTTTTGCTACACGATGTCTAATTTGACCAGGATTTACAGCTTACTTATATTATAAAGTGGATTCCAAGCCACTATGAGCATCCATGCCATGTCCGAGTTTTCAACCTATATTTTATTGAACCGAGGACCAGTGTGTCATCAATGATATATCCAAGCACTTCCTATTAGAACTTTCAAATTAGATACAAAATAATCGATTAAAAGATCGATTTTGATTGCAAAAAATATGTTTAAATTTGTTATTATTTGTACACCATGTTTAGAACCTTGCCAACATATTTTCTAGCCATACAAATGTTTGCCAGCTTATATTACTACAATATTAGCGAAAAATATGAAGAACCATTATAATGCATGTGTGAAAGCAAGTAAAATATATATCAATATTCAAGGAATACTACCATAACAAAATGGTTGCTATTTTTTCAAGGAATACAGACTTCTAATGATAATGATCAGGAAAAACTACTTGGATTTATTGTTAGAGTATACGTATATCCATATATTGAAAAAAGGGTTAATTTATGTAGCACATTTAATGTATTTAATCAAGTATAAATAAAGCTATATTGCTTTATCGCCAACACTTTCATTTAATTTCCTTTTGATTTTTTTAAATAACTATTATGAACTTGATAGCAGTGTTCTTGTTATCGTGTATATCTGCTTGTGATAATTCTAATATTTACACGTTAAAGTCTCAAAATAAATAACTAGAGTTCGCATTTTAAAAATACTTTTCATTACTCCCTAAATATAAATGGCAGAAATGCAGTGTAAGGTGTCATTTTCAAAAGTAGGGCAAAAGAGGTCAACATATGTCTAAAGATAATGACTCTGCTTTATAGCATTTACAAATTATCAATGAAAAAGCATTCAATGTGCATACATGTCCAAATATTAAAGATAATTAAATACAAGATAAATTCAGTGCCAAGTACCTGCACTGTAGTACCTCAATGACAAATATTCTACAAGGTATGTGGAATAAAATAAGAACACCCATATGCCTCGTGGTGCTACTGGTAACTAAAAATATTTTAAATGCCACAATTTTAGGTCTGTTATTGCAAAATAAGCACTTTTTTGCTCTGTTGAAAGCAATATGGAATGCTTTTAACAGAGCATGAAAAGGAATGTGCTGGCCTCTACCCCTAATTAAGGTCTCAAACGTATAGACACTTTTACTACAAGGTTGTCCGACAGTTTCTGTGGCAATGAGCCCTATTCGCTTACGAGAGACTACTCTTATGAGGTTCTAGGTGGTGGTCTGTAGGCTCCAATGCGGCATTAGAGAGCATCCCAAACATGACCTATTGGATTGAGATCAGGTGAACTTACTTGATACGAAATCAGAATTATCCTTAATCTTTGGATATGTGATAAGTTTATATAAAGCATTTAAAATAGAAAGCAAACTGCTCAGTTCATCCTTTCTGTTTTTGACATCAAGTAAGGATCGCTTTTTCATCATAAGGCTATACGACGATTGCATACTTCTGTAATTTACAAGTTATTTTGAGAAACATGATTCACATCCCAGAGTAATCCATTCATTCTGTTAACTGCTTCCAATAGTACTTTCTCTCTCCTTATCATTGATATCTAAGAGTCATGTGAATAAAACAAAACCACGTTGCGGTAATCACTTTCTTAGAAATCTCCTTGGAGAGGATGGAAATGGGATACGAGATGAAAAGAAGTGTTGTGTATGCACTCCGTGCAACATCAATCATCTCTCCACTAGAGCTTGCGTCAAATAGTCTTTTAAAAATCTTCGAGTGTTAAGCATTTTTAAGGAGATAGAAGCTGCATTTAATCACTTTTTCATATTGGAAGCATCATTAGAATTTCTCAACCTGCTATTCCGCTCCCCTGTGCAATTAAATTTTCGTATGCCTGAATGTAAAATCCTTATGAATGTGCCTCTCATAATGGTGTTGGGATGTTAACAAGATTGATGTACGAGTTTAAGTTGTGTGTTTCGTCAGTAAAACTATTTTAAGCACTATTAATTCAATATTCAGCAGCTGAAATGGTTGTTGCTTAAAAGAAGCAGTGTGGTAAGGAACATTCTCTGATTTTGATGGACACAATAAATGCTCTACACGTTGTGACAGTTGTTTGCTTTGTGTCAAAATAATTTATACTAAAACATTTAGAACCTATCTAAGTTGTAATTCAATCTTTCATAATTTTCCCTACTTTAACCATTGTTATTCACTTTCTACTTACATATATCTATCTCTGTAGTACCTATGTGTTGTCAATAAAGGATAATGTCGTGAAGTTTTAAAACTCAGGGTGCGTCCAAGAACTTTACACAAAACGCAGTGCGTAATGAAAACATATTTTAAATCTATTTTATTTCAGACTTAACTCATCACTTATCATTTGCTTTTAGGACGATGTATTCATTATATTTAAATGCACAAAAAAGAGTAATGGAAGTTATAAGTAAAACTGAATACCAGTTACTTAAGACGTGTATATAAAATCTTCTAATTAAAATAGATCTTACAATGAATAATTATGTGTCAACTATGTAATCAAGTTAATATATGTAAATTTGTAATCAATAATTATGTAAATCAAGTAAATATCATTGGGATATAATTTAAAACATTTAAAAAAAAGAACGGAATAAAGCAAAAGGTAAATGGATCTAGGGTTCAAGACAAACTTAACTATTTAAGAAAATTCATATTAACATAATTAATTCAGTTCAGTCATGCTGAAATTCATTATTAAATTAGAATTAATCAAAAACAGTGCTTGGCATTAAATATTAGAGAATAATAACCTTAATGGAAGGACGTTTATAGAACACGTAGTATATATACTATATTCGACTGAAACTGCAAAATGCTAATCAGAGCGTAACTTTTTAGGGTTATTGTTTTCGGGAGTTGGTAAAAATCAATAACGAAACCAGTTTCGATAACCATCAATACCGGGTTTTTTTAATAACGATGGTACTGTTTTATTTTGAACTTTTTTCAAGTGTGTTCAATAATAACTTCAAGTAGTAAACGCATAAATAATTTGAAGTATTATTTTTACTTCAAAGTATCATATATAAAGTGTTTCGAAAAGATTATTTTAAAAGCCATTTTGGAGAAAAAAGAGGTAGGCAATTAATATTTGTTTTGTAAATCGAGCAAATTTATATAAATTATTTTGTGAATAGATTAAAAAATATAATATATGTATTTTTGGTGTGTCGCAGAATTTTAATAATTAGTTTATGTGTGCTTGAGATGAAAAAGGTTAGCTGCTTTACAGGAAGAGATCAAAGACAGAAAACATTTGGATGACAACCTTGAAAGGGAGACAAATTGAACTGATACATTTTGCTTGTAGTCTGAAAAAAATTGATACATAAAGAGTACTGTGTGAGAGCTTGATTATTCAGTCTTTTCCCACATACTTTTGTGACTTCAAGTTGAAAAACAGTCAATTCTTGATACCGGTATTGAGAATTTACAGAGGACTCACGGTAGACCAGTTGGAGGAGTCGTGGATTAGCAATCGGTGGGTTGCGAATTTGGAACACGACTTAACCAAAATTCGTCGTGTGCGCGGGGGCTGATGCAAGTTAAATCTGCTGCGGCTTAAAATGTTCTCACCGTGGCATGGTGTGGAAGTTTGGTGAGTGAGGAGCCAGCTCAAAATTACGAGTTGCTGTCCTTGGGTCTTTCCGTTCGAGATTGATCCCGGACCGTCACCAATAGCCCATTACGTTGCTCTTGTTTGACGCAAATTCAATAACTGAGAATTTAACAATTAACTTTTTTACCGATTGATAACTTACCGATGCTGTGAATAGACTAACTTTCAGGTAGATAGGTAGGTAAATTAACGTCACACTGGAAAAGCATAATGGGCTATGGGCGACGGTTCGGGATCAATCCCAAAGGGAAAGACCCGAGGACAACACCACGTAATTTTGTATCACGGTCAGACGACGAGGTCAAACTTAATCTGGCACCCCACTCCCCAAACTTCCACACCACGCCAACGTAAGGACATTTGAGACCCCAACAGATTTAACATGCATGAGATGAAAAAGGTTCAAAATCTAGCTCCCTTTGTTCATGACGCTCTTTGGTTGGATTCGATTTGAACCACGGTCAGAAGACGAGAGGTAATTTTCAGACCCTAATTAGTTTTGAGAAAAATAATTATTCATCCAAACAATAAATCTAATTACTGTCTAAAACAGTTTTGTCTTTTCACTGGGTTTCCTTAGATAAGGCTCCAATATCAGGTTATTATGCTGTTAAAGTTACAAATTCTGCATTCTGTAAACTACCACAAGAATTCTGAATTTATTCCTGCTGAGTGTCAATATAGAAAAACACGCTCCTCCGTCAGCAAACAAAGAAGCATACATCTGGCAGAGCGGTATGAGTTAGTCTCGGATTTCCGACACAGAGAAGTCTAGTCGGTTGTCGCCGAGCTCCCTCTCAGTTTGTCCGGCGGTGCGTGGCTTCTAATCATCGGTGAACCGTAACTTCTTTTTTCACCGAAGCTCAGGTTTCACTAGCTACCTATCCGATCGGTTTAACAAAACGCTTTTAAGTAAGCTACCGTGCAAAGCATTTGATTTGGGAGCCAATTCCCTAATTGAGTTTGCGATCTCCAAACCTTGGTCGTGTTTTTGTGCGCTATAAAAAGTTGCTTCGTGTGCGTTTCTAAGTGAAGCAGCTCCTTCAACTGAGTCAGTATAGTTTTTCTTTTATTGAGAAGGAAGAATGTAAGGAAGTAAACTAGAAAACCCGCGCATGGCATCTGAACTAAAGTTTCTTAGTTGATAATATCTATGGATGGCAGTGTCGTTATTCACATTTCATACCTCATTTAACCCTCCAAGTGTTTTGGGCAAGATATTTCGTCCACCAAGATCTGTCCAATTTTGCTAATGACGAAATATCTCGTAATCTAGATATTGTCAATTTTTTTATGACGTGATCAAGATCTGGTCAGTTTTTTTCTAATGATCAGATATCTCGTCCATCAAGATCTGGTCAGTTTTTTTCTAATGATCAGATATCTCGTCCATCAAGATCTGGTCAGTTTTTTCTAATGATCAGATATCTCGTCCATCAAGATCTGGTCAGTTTTTTTCTAATGATCAGATATCTCGTCCATCAAGATCTGGTCAGTTTTTTCTAATGATCAGATATCTCGTCCATCAAGATCTGGTCAGTTTTTTTCTAATGATTAGATATCTCGTCCATCAAGATCTGGTCAGTTTTTTTCTAATGATCAGATATCTCGTCCATCAAGATCTGGTCAGTTTTTTTCTAATGATCAGATATCTCGTCCATCAAGATCTGGTCAGTTTGGTAATGATGAGATATCACGTCCAGAAACCACCAAGAAGATTCAATTCATTTATAATGAATATAAGCATCGATGCCCCGCATAGGTCCAAATGAAGTAAAGTTATTCAAAAGTATAAAACAGTATTTTGCTTGCATTTTTCAAATGTACATGTACTCTTACTAGTGTCAATTCTATTTTCAATTAAAAGCATGGCAAAAAGTTTACATCTCATATTACCACAATTAGCATCTGAACTCTTCTACTTCAGTGGCATCCTATTTGTGCAAATGCGATTCAGTATTATTTCGACGTCTAAACCCATTTTCGCTTTTAGTCACACTTTTTCAAAGTTTATTTTATCTATTAAAAGTTCCACCTTGTGTGCGCCATTAAACCCAACCAACCAGCTTATTAAAAGTTCCATGGTTAGAATTATGAAGTGTTACATATGTTTAAGGAAAGACAAAAATGTGCAGAATTTATTGATCCCCAATATTATATTGATGTCAAAATACCCTAAATTTAGGCCAATGCTTAAACTAAAAAGTCCCTCGCATTTAAAACTTTCCTAGACGACATTGACCTTATCTGCCTTAAAATCTCACAAAAATACAATCTATCCATGAAACTTTTCACACAGTGGAAGTAGTGCTTATGTAATATCAATATGAAAAATTCATTTCTTCTATAACTTTTAAAAATTAAAAATTTTAATATAACTGAAAATCTTTCCCTTCGGTATTCATCCCGGACCGTCGCCAATAGCCCCTGTGTTCCTCCAGTGTGACGTTAATTAAATACCCACCTACCTTGAGAATATACAAGCATATGTTTACCTTATAAATTAATAATTTATGTTATGATTTTATAAATACTTTTAGGGCCAAGCCATACTCTTGTACAGGGCCGTTCCTTAAGTAAGAGCGCCCAAGTGCAAACCGCATTAACCCCCTCCCCTTCTTGTCCTAAACTAAGAGAACGTCCTTCATGAAACCGAATATTGCCAATTATTTTCCGAACATCCTTCAGAAAACAAAATCGGAAAGCCCAGTCTTCTTTATCCTGATTACATAAATGCTGAAATGTTAAAAAAAGCATTGCGTTTAACAATATCTTTTTACTCTTTTCAGAACATTGACGTATTCAGAAGCATATTTTACATGTTTGATTTTCTCTGATGTAATCATGTATTTTTTATACCTTTATAATTTCCAAACTCATTTCAAGAACCGTGGGCTTTCCCCCTGTATACATCCCTGCCCTTCATGAGTGCTTTCGAATATTCCAATGAAAAAGAAAAAGTATGCCAGATTCACAAGTATCTTTCATTACAATCGCAAGAAGAATCTTAAAAAGTATAAAATTAATAATACTGGAAAACTTATTGCTGGGCATATTCATTTAAAGTTGGGGACATGCCCTTTCGGCCGTTCCTATTTTTACGACTACCTAAAAGTGCACCTAGAGCACACCGCTGAGGAATGGATCCGTTCTTATGGTTTGGCGTCCAGCTTGCTGGCAATGTTGGATCGTCCCTTCAAACTTCAATTCTAAGTTAAACTTCTTGGAACCATGTTATTGTATGTATTACTGTACCCAACAAATTATCTTAATATTACGTCAGATTAACTCTTTAAAGACTTGGCAAAGTGTTGCTGTTCCATAGAATTCGGTTGGTTTTGGGTTTTATGGGTCAAGGGTCATATTTGGCCAAGTTGCGCAAAACACAAGATAGACAATGCCAAGTAATTGTGAAAGGAAGTAGGATTTGAGAAATTAAGAAAGGAAAAGAGGAGAAAGTAGAGAAAGATATTTTGGGCATCCTAGGGTTGTAACCCCCATGCCACAGAAGTCGAAATTAGTTATAAAACAAGGAGAACAACCACCTTATCATTAGGTAAATTCGTTTCCGCTTTTCAGGAAAACAACCTCTTCATCATCAAAACAATTTGCTTAGCTTTTCAGAGAGATCCTGTGTCACCTTCGAAATTCGAAACATTAATTTCTTTACCCATTGGATCTCAATATTACGTTCGATTATCTCCTCGAAAACCTGGCAAAATGTTGATGTTCCACAGAAGACGGAACTAGTCATTAAAGAGGGGAAATAGCCAACTCATCCTTAGAAAAATTTGCTTCGCTTTTCAGTACCCTCATCCTGTGACGTGCTTCCGTACAAATTTTCCTAATTACTTTAGAATGTACAACACATGTTTACTTCATCAAGTATTATTTTATTAATGTTTCGAAGGCCAAACCGGGCTCTTATGGTGTGGCGTCGTGTTCGGTGGCACCCCCGATCCTGACTCGGCATTCTTGGAAACGTTCGTCTCTTCCCCCGTCGAATCTCGATATTACGTCCGATTAACTCCTCGAAGACCCGACAAAGTGTCCACAGAAGTCGAAATTAGTCCCAAAACAAGGAAAACAACCACTACATCATTACAGCAATTTGCCTCGCTTTTCAGAGACTCCCATCCTGTGGCGTGTTTCCTTTCTCCAATTCTCCGACCGGAACCGAATCGGGGGAATGAAACAAGCCCCTAGAATGCACACAAATCCAATCCAAATGACTTTCTTCCTACCCATAACGTTACACTTCCCCTCAAATAAGATCGGAACTTATCTGTCTGTCTGTCTGCAATTTCATTACAGCGGCTCGCACTCGCACAAAAAACCACCCTCCAAGATAGCAGAAGTAACTGCAACCAACAAGAGGTTAGCAGCGCTAATTAGTAGCGGCTCGTTGCACATTTGTCTCCTCCATCCATTCCTCTCCGTACTACTTCTTGTCTTTTATCTCCAGAACGGATGATCGCTGCAGAGGTTGCATACTATTTTCAGACATGGTGCTGCTGTCAGCAATCAATCAGATCTCTGTCGCCGGGGAGGAGACGCTTTTATCGTGGCCTGACATCGGTCGGCACTTGTAGCATGAAGGGCTGTCGCTCCTGATATTCGCTTGATGGTTCTCCGTGGGAGGGGTCTCCTGGAATAAGCCCCGATGGAGTTAATTTACTCCGTTGCGACACTGGCGAGATATTACGAGGAATAATGAACAATGACGGTTCCTGGATCGGGCTACTGATTCCCTGAAATCTGGCGGACTTGGGTTTCTTTTGATCTTGTTCTTAGCCTTGTTGATTATTTAATCGTTTGGCAAGTTCCACTTGCCAAGTTAGATTAGCTGTAATACTTTTAAACCTATTTGCATGCCAGGTAACTAACTGTTGAAAGCTGATATAAGTATATCACTTCCACCAAGCTCTTTGGTTAAAACTGGAAGAGAGAACAAAACAGTTCGTTCAAATTAGATAGTTGGTTGATTGATTTGGGTTTTATGGCGCAAGATCCAAAAGCGGACATGCAACGCCCGTTAAAACTAGAATTTTCAGTTAAAACTGTACTAAATTCGATGCTTTCAAAGTGCAAGACACTAATTGATATGTAAAAACGTTCCCTTTTCAATAAACAAGTAATGTTTCTGTTGTAGTTACTCCTTAACGCCTAGCTAAGCATTTCGATCAAGTCCTTGAGTCCGGACATGCTCGAAAAGTCCAACGCTAGATCAGGACTTCCATAGAGATCCTCTCTTGCCAGGCCACCACAAGCTAGAAGATGACTTAGGGAGTCTTGTTCAATATTACATATTAGACAAGTCAGAAGTCTTATGTCTCTGAATGAAAGATAGAGATCTGGTGTGCCCACTCACAGGTCTCCCAAACAAGCAATAAAGAATAATTTACTAAATAAGTAATAAAAAATATCATACCAAACAAGTAATAAAGAATACCACATACCAACAAGTAATAAAGAATACCATACCGGAACAAGTAATGAAGGATATAAATATCAAATAAGAAATCAATTGTCGAAGTATTGATGGACTGTTAAATGATAAAACTTATCTCGAACTTCAAATTCAATATTTGCATTTATCAATTCACAGTAGAATTGTACTCAGAATTTGGTGACTTAGAATAATTACGGATGTGATTCAGAGGACCTATAATATTTACGAATTTATACTGAAATTCGTAGTAAAATATGTGGATATAAGTTATAAGAATAGAGGGTAAAATAAAACACTAAGATTTATTTAATTGCATAATTTTCCACCGAAGTTCTTCATTTTTTAAATATTTCCCTATTTTTGGCAAAGAAATCTAGAAACGATTAACTTTTTCGAACAAAGTGACTAAATGAATTTCCTCCATTCTTTATAGCATTGGAACAAAATATCTACAAAACCTTAATAATATCATATGTTTAAATATCATGATATTTTGAATCATGAATTGAAACAAGTTTAGTCAAATATCAACCTATAGACTCAAATTTTATTTCTACAAATGGCAATTAATTAGAGGTACTCAAATATCTCTCTGTAAAAGAACTACACAAAAAACTACTCAGAATTCATTAATAATGTGTTCAAATTCCAGTCACATTTCATTAAACAATCTTGTTTCCTAAAGGGTTACTTAGGAAGATATACTGATTCGGGAAACGCGAACCAATTGGAAAGATAACCTGTTTATAACTTTTAACGATGGTCTCCAAGGAATGCGAAAAAATCGATAATACCTGTCCCGTATCATCTACCTGATTCTTCAACTGAACGCCCTCACGGTTCGTTGGAACAAAGTTCTCATATTTATCTTTATTAGGAGGGTGGATGGTTCAGAAACTTATAATAGGGTATCATTTGTCAATAGCTTCAGAAAACCGTGATGAGGGAGCTGATCGTTTCCCTAGTTCGGTGGAGCTGAAGGTCTGCGTTTCGCATTGGAAAGTCATTGACAGGTCTTTCGAGGAAAGTAGGTGATCCATCAAATGAAACACTTTGAGATGTTTTATGACGCAGCAGCGTATTCAATTTTCGCTGTTGTGTCAATATTAAGAGTGGAAAAAATAAAGTGCACATACTCAGGGGAGTGAACATAGTAACAATCTGTATGACTACAGCAAGTTCTCAAATTTCTGGAGGGGTGAATATTTAAGGTTATTAAATCATCTAGTCAGGCGAATCATAAATGTGATGTTATGATTTTTGAATTCAAATTTTATTTCATTGAAGTGCAGATCGGTTTTATAGTGTGTTACTACAATAGACTAGTTAGACGGTTTTATTGATTTTAATTCCCTTCTAATCGAAACCTATGTCAAAATTTTAAAAAGTCTGAATTACAACGTATGGTTATACATCTTGTTTTAACGTTAGCTGTCTTATTTTAAAACAACTATAGCTTAGCGTTGCCTTCTTTTTAAAGTAAAACAAAATCATCTTAAGTCAAAAGGTTTTGTTTTGTAGGCTTGATTTATTTTTATGAAATAGAATTCTACAATCATGTAAAGATTCAATGACTTTTGTGGAAAGTTGGTCTAAATAAACATACACCACCAAGAAATGTAACCATATTTTTAACGAAATTTTGCACAAAATAAGCAATTCATTATAAAAAGTAAAACATTAATTTTAACGTTACCAGACACCAAGCAGCAAAATAACACTTTTATAATCATTGGGTTTTTCGCTTTCGCAGTAAATCTATCGTTTCCTTACAAAATGTAAGTTGTGCAAAATTAAATGTTTTTAATCATTTCTTATCGTTAATCAAAGATTTATAAATTATTGATATTTTGGAAATAAATAAAAAATAAGTTGAAACATAAGTATTAGAATTTAAATTCAAATACAATTTTTTGAAAAAAAATTTCCAGCAATTCTCGTAAAACAATTGCTGTTGCGTACCGCAATCGTAATAATACTCAATGTTATTGCTATGGGAATTTCGAATTGTTCTAGCCCCTCTGCATACCTAGGACAAATAGAAGAGAGGTTAATATGTAGCCTATGTTACCCCAGGGTTCTAAAGAATGTACCAAATTTGTTGTGTGTTGGTCAAACGGTGCAGATTTGTTTTGAGAAGACGCCAACTCTGCTTTATATATGTAGACACTTGTCTCCCTTCATTGAATAAAATTTAAATGTTTAAAATAATTTCGCTTTTAGTTCCTTTATTGTGTTAAATATTTTAAACTTCCAACTTCTCTCCGTCTTAATATATAAAGGAAAAACTATAGCACTACTTTGTAAAAGACTCGAGTACAATTTCATTTTAAATGCTTGATTCCTACAATATTCTTTAGGACTACCTAAAATGAATTCAAATTATCAAATCTAGAAATAAGCACACAAGCTGTGTGATATGCAGTTTCGGATTCTGTAACTACCCTGGGTGTATTTCTAATGTGTCATTAAATCTTGCCTTGTGTGTATGCCTATTTACCTGACGAGAAAAACATTGTTTGGCGTGGCTTAGTCAGATCTAGCCCTTGCGCCGTTAAAGAAATCAACCAACCTATCGTTTTCGAGGTGACTGAAGCCAATCATTCCCCTTCTTTGGGTGCGTCACTAATGGCATGTGTGTTCGTAGCGGCTCGGTTTTTTTTGGCACAATTGTCATATTTGGCCAAGTTGTTCTAAACACGACTGATAATGGCAAGCAAATGGGCAAGCTGTTGAAAAAGTGTAATTTATTTCTGTCGTCAGGTTTGACATTCTAGCTATTTCAAAATCAAATATGCCGTATGGTGGCAAAGAACTTTAAAAGTAGTGATGTGTTTCAAGGTAGGTAGTTAATTAACGTCGCACTGGAACAACACAATGGGATATTGGTGATGGTCCGGGATCAATCCTGAAAGGAAAGATCAATGGAAATCTCCGAGTGATTTTGAATCACGGTCAGATGATGAGGTCAACACCTGTGAGTTGGCACCCCAATCTCCAAACTTCCACACCACGCCAACGTGAGGACATTTGAGGTCACGACAGACTTAACGTGCATCAGACCCCATGTGCATGATGGTCTTTGGTTGGACCAAGTTTCAAACTTGCAACCCTCCTGTTGCTAATCCTTTACTCTCCCATCTGGTCTACCACGCCCATTGAGTATTTCAAACAAGTACGGTTGAAAGTTTTCCTTGTACTGTACTTTTTCGTGCAGTGACTCTTTGAATGAAGATTTTATGATGAATATGACTGCTGCTGTTTTTTCCTAATTCAAGAACATAAAAAACGCTCTTGAAATGAGCGAATGTTATAAAATGCAACAAATACCCAAAGAAAGTTTCACTGACACTGAAGACAGAAATACAGCCAGGGTAAGTTTTAAAAATCGTAGTCTTCTGCTTTGAGCTACAGATCCTAGTCTAATTAGCCGACGCGTAGCAAAATACGACCAAATAGCGAAAAACCAAACCTCTTACGCCACTTTTGCCCGAAATCCGCACTACCACAACAAATTGTGGAGCGCCCCCGTGCAGCAGCAGGGATCAGTTTAACTTGCCCCAATCATTAGCTCCAAGAAATCGGAGTCGGGGAGACCCACGCGCACATTCGCTTAACTGTGACCTCGTAGTTAGTCTCAGATTTTGTTGCGTTTCCTGCCGCCTCTATTAGCGCATCGGATTTACGGGGAATTAGGATTTTTAATGGCTTTCACCGTATCCTTGACGAAAGACGCCATTTCGACATTTTTCGTCCTCTTCTGATCAGGAGTTAATATATCGGCCTTTCCGGATACTCAGAAGCTGGAAAATAATAATAAAAAAATCGTTCTTTCTTTTCTCTGGGTTGCATCGGAAAGCAATTAAGTACTAAGATTGCGCGAGAAATTGCATGGTTGTTTTGTGCGGGGGTTATTTCGTCAAGCATTATCCTGGTCTTGGAGTTTCGTATTGATTTTAGGTATTGCGAGACAAAAATGGATCTCCTTGAGTGCGTCACTCATAATTAGTTTCATTTCGCAAGCGCAAAAATGTACCAAAGTGAATCTTCACATTGGGATTTTATTTCCTGTCTGATAAAAATTGTGGAGTGAAAATTGTGTGTAGTTATTTATTAACTACATATACTTTATTTTTAATCGTCGAATTTTTTTATTCAATAGCAATAAAAAATGTACCCAAATTACTACAAGTGAAACTTCCCATTAGGATTTTATTTCTAGTACCACAAATTTATGGATGTAATAAAATGTGTCTTTTAACTACAGCACATTTTATTTTTAATCGTCAAATTTTTTTATTCAATATATTTATTAATTTTAATAATTTAATCGAAATTATACGGATTTGATAAGATCATTCAGGTTTCTGAACATATCGTGTCCTCTAAGCGTTTCACTTTTTTCGCTCCTCTAGAATACTAAACAATCGATTGCGGATCATGTTACTCTCACCATTTCATAAAAATAAGTAAGCATCTTTAAATAGAAATAATATCTGCTACTAAGGCGTGAAATTACTTTAAATGATCAGAAATGGAGATTCTCTTTCTGTTGATTTTCTCATAAAAATATCATGCCACTTAATTTATGACTAAAGACCATGCAAAAAAATCGCAAGTATTTTACACAATTTAGTCAGTTAAAAGTTTTGGTTACTTTTCCTGTCGTTTTTTGCTTGGAATAACGAATTCCAGAACACGAGATTTTCCAGATGGAAATTACCAATGAAACATTTGGAATTACTATAGTGTGTAAAATAAATATTGTTTTTTTTATCCATTTATTTCACCCGAAAAACCTCCATCTCAATCATTTGCGTAATATGCATTCAAATTCTTCTATGATCCTTTAAGAAAAATAGAATAGTTCCTATAATTAGCCTTTTTCTAAAAAATAAAGCTATTCCTCACATAAATAAAGCTCAATCACCAGTTATTTGTACGATTTTCTTATCTGTATTATGGTGTTTAAAAGATTATAGCACAAAATCCATGAACGAAGTATAAACATACTCGTAGTATAAACAAGAACATAGTAGAAAGACTAGAAAAGTTATAAGACTTTAGGTCTCATTTCTTTCTATACTTTCAATCGGTCGCTAAATCTTCCCTTTCCTATGCCTTTTCTTGACATTATCCGTATTGTGTTTGGTTCAGCTTGGCCAAACATAGCCCTTTCGCCAAAATAACCAAACCAACCCTTGTCATTTTCCCTAAATAAAGAACAATTTATATCAAACGCGTCTATGACAGTATTTTTAAACAAAAATAAGTTCATTCGAATTTATATTCAACCAAAATTTGAAATTTCCTTTTCAAAATTATTTTTGAGCTCGGGATGTATAAAAATTTTAAGCACAGAGCTTAATGAATATATACTTCTTGTAAAACACAGATTCGCATTAAGCATTTGCAAATTTCCCTCTGAGAATAAATACTGACATTTATAAATTTCCGAGATTTCATTGATACTTTCATAGAATCCAGTTTTACACATCACATGTATATTCTTGAGTTAAAGTTAGTTAATGTTGCTACTATTTATTTTCCTTACATCTGTTTGCGCTGGTACCTTGGAATAATTTGAATTTCATATGATGACATCGATCGTAATTTTAATTTTGATGAGTAGCAATTTCAAATACTGTTTGAAGCAAGATTCAAATTTTGGGGAGAAGAATGTTACATTTTCAATAGCGTTTTATTCTTTTAAAATTCATAATTTTAACAATATTTCCACAAAATAGTACGCAACACAAGACATTTTCATTAGGAATTTGAATTCTAAAACAACTCTTGATTGTAGTCTTTGAACCTTTACGAATGAGAATATTAATTTGGCACTTGACGATTGTTTGTAAATAATGGAAACATATTTTTTCCTTTTAATAAACACCGACTTTTAAAAGATATGATTTATCAATGTGTGCAATGTAGGCTGTAAACATTTGTACTCAAGCCACCTGTTGTACGATGAACAACATTCTAGTTGCAACATATGTGTGAACTTGTAAAAAGTTGCTATTAAGCGAGTTCTTTTAAAAGCCATTGTAACAAAACATTAAATTATCCGAACAGGATATCACTTTTTTTATCATGTCATCTGCGTCGGCAATTACAGGCTCTCTCTCTCTCTAAAAGACCGAACTCAGGACACCTATAAAACATGCACAAATTACTTTTATTGAAAATTATTCGCTGTATACATTTAATTTCCGCTTGTTGGAAGCAGCACCTTCTGTAATTACCACCTCGGCTACATTGATATCACGTACGCTCCAACAAGCAGTTCCAGCAAACCTTTTTTCTTCAAACAGCTGCCCATTCGGCCACACACCCTTTGCAGGCGGAAATGATTACCAACCCTTTCGCATGATCGAGGTAAATGGTGGTTAACCGTCTTCTCGGTTTTGCTACCACAGAGGTAATTTCTTGACTTAAGCAGATGATAAACCGTTCCATACAGTCACATGGAACCGTACGGGTAAAGTGCGACCGCCGGTTCCTGTTAGTATGAAAACCCATGCTCCGGATGTAATAACACGTAATAAAGATTGATTTATGTACGTTGGCAATTACGAGGTCAGAGCTTGTGACGTTCAGATGCCTCTCGAAGATCCTCAAACGTAATTTCAGTTAATAAGGTCCCATTAAGGCCACACCCGGGCACGTAGGTAACGTGTAGCACCATACAAATCAGATGATGCTACTTGTCAGGTAGGGTGGAAGTCGAATTCAGCCATCTTTGTTATCTGGTCTGCCATATTCTTGCAGGGGATGAGGCGGTATCTTTTGAAGATTGGGCGGGAAGCAGCGGTGGACTATTATTTTATCAAAACCTGTTATAAATCTTTACATTCTAATTGTTACTATCCACACTTCTTTTTATTTTCTCGCCACTTCGGAATGCTCGTTTTTGTATGTGCCAGTCGGGGAGGAATAAAGACTCACGTTTAGCATTGACAAATTAGTCCAATTATATTCATTGAAGACGGTTTGTGAAAGGTAGTCTTTGACATTGTTGCGCCCAGGAAAAAAGATTGTTGTAATTCATTTCTTGTGTATATATCATTAGGCTAAAGATGGATCATTCGTTTTTCTTGCTAGCATCATAATACAAAAGGAAATTGGACAATTCAATCTGTCATACAGAGTCTTATACCAGACTTTATAGAATCAAATAAAAGTTTGAATGTCAACTATTCACTCACAAGTTGTTGTCAAACGGTGAAATGGCTTTAGA
Organism: Meta bourneti; assembly: GCA_933210815.1. NCBI lineage: Eukaryota > Metazoa > Arthropoda > Arachnida > Araneae > Tetragnathidae > Meta > Meta bourneti. Next base: position 71,443,794 of record OW119923.1, on the reverse strand, counting down.
GACGAGAGTAAAAAATATTTATAAAAGTATCAAGGGGATTTAATAACCCTTCCCTTTATTGGATTTTTAAACTTCTGAATTATTTTTCTTAATTTCCTTTTTTCATTTGGAGACTTCCAAAACGTGTTATGAATATAATTTTATGGAAATAAAATATTGTTCTATTTTATAAAGAGTGAGATTGCATGTGTTATTTAATGTAGCTAAATGGCGCATGTGTAGATGCTTTTATTGGGCTCCTATTCGTAAATATTCATTCAGGTTCTTCATTCATTTTTATAAAATTCATATAATTTTAACTGTTATTTTTAATAAAACACTGCTTGCAATTAGTCAACGTGGAGAATAACATATTTAAATGCCGTTGTATGGAGATAAAAGGGACTCTAATTGCAATTTTACCTTAATAGACTTTTTAAACCCTTTATTCTTTAATACACTGACTTGAAAAACGTAAGGAACATTTTTTATTTTTAAAGGTTACCTCAAAATTAAACGTAACAACCTTTGACGATTTGCATGACCGTGGATATTCAATAGAAAACTGGTGCATTTTCAAATTTTTGAAACGTGACACCAGAGACTAATATAGGAATGTTTTCTTACCACAGGAAATCATCCGCAACCTCATTATTTGGTACGCAAACGTGGTCTTGATATGTAGTTCATTGTGAAAAGAACTTATATTACTGGTGATGTGAGATGTAGATGGCACAGATTAGATTCTTATAACTTACTCTGGATGCATTTCTATCTTCTGCATCAGTAAAACATTTCTTGCGTACGTCTACCATTTGAAGTTTGCTGTCTTATGTTTGGCGCAGCATGGCTGAAGTTGTTGCGCCATAAAATCATACCAAGCATATCACTATTGTTGGCAACAAATTGGATTTTATATCCCTAGATCAGTCACTATCTGTATCCTTCAGTAAATTAGGTGCATGCTATTAAGCATTATTATGCGATAATAAATTCAATGATTATACATTGCACTCTTAAAATGATCGTTGATATAAGGGAGTCTAATTATGAAGTTTCTAACTTTTTAAGAAAAGAATTCATTACTGACCATGAAATTTTAACGAGATCATCATTAACATGTTCATTAATGCATATACCTGAAGAACAATGCATATTTTGTATTGAACTTTACTGAAAAATATAAAAATTATGATATTTAATGTGTACAAGATTTTCGCACCTAATCTTTTATCTGATAAGGTCAAACAATAAATGTTTGAAACTTTTAATAGCTTTTTAAACAATTTCTAACAAAGGGATTTGGGAAAAGTAGTTCCGTACTTCAATAAAAATTTAAATCTGAAAGTAATTAAAATCATACTTATTAACTTAAATTAATTCAATGCATCTTTTCTTTTCTTTTATAATCCAAATTTTCTTTAGAAAATTCCAAGATAGAAAGACAAAGAAAAACACTGAGTTAAATTCACATCCTTTGAAAACAAAATAACCCGCTGGGTTGCTCCAGTGCGACGTGAATTCAACTACCTACCAAACAACCAATAAAACTAAATGAGTCCAACATTTTGAAGGTATGATGAGCAAAAGCGGATTTTGAGGTAAACAGCCTTTTATAAATTAATGTATATGAGAAACGTCTTTGAATGGTAAGAGTATAGTAATGTATAATTATATCAGAAAGAAAAAGGGCCCGAGTTATAAACTATATACCAAAATCTGTGCGTGAATGCAGAAATATTTTCTCCATTTTTTAAGCAAAAGTTTTATTTTATTTTGTTTCATTAAGTATCGAACATTTAGTCCCTTGTTATACGAAACAATTTTAATGAATGAAGAAACTGAAAGAAATGTTAAGTCACCTTTTATTAACTATATTTTCAGCCCATTTAAATAATATAATCACATTATTTTGAACAATTATTCGATGACTCCCTTTAGGATCACAAAATTGAAAATTCCGAAATTTGGAAATTTGATATACAGAAGACAGGGACACTATATTTTTACTTTAATGTTTTTTAATTGAATTGAATTGAATATTTAAATTTTTTCACGTACCACTATTAGTATCATCCTCAATAAATAAATGCCTTGACCAAATTGGAAAATATTAGCAGTTTTGATGTAAAGTAAACGATCAACTCAACAAGTTAATGGGCCAACGTGTCCTATGAAAAGAATAGGTTAAAGTACCTGGCTGATTAGATAAGTAAAGAATGTTAAGTATAAAAATTTCGTGATCAAATTAATTTTAGAAAAATAATATTCATTCAATAAAAGTCCAATTAGTTTCTTTGTTGTCTAATATTAGTTACGTAAATTATATTTTATACATATATTGTAATAGATATGAGTCTATTTCAGTTTGTCATAAAATTGACTAAGCATTCAAAATATTCCATAAGTACTAAGAATTTAAACATGTTTTCTAAGTACTAAGAATTTAAACATGTCAAAAAAAAATTCGATAGTTTAATGGAAATTTTATGAATTTTTCTAAACTTAATTTCTTTTTCACTTAAATTTCTTTGTCAAAACGAAAAATTAAATAAAAATGATACAGAATTATGAAATTTTATACATCCGTTATTTTACCAAATTGAAAATAATGGTCAAAAATTATTAGGGTACTTGAAATTAAAGAATGTTAATACATTTAATTGTAAAATTAAGATTATTGTTTGACTTTCTATACTTACGTCTTCTCCAAGAGAATGTTTGTTACTGACTTATTTTACAAATAAAAAGAAATATATTCTCATGATTTCGTTCTTCTAATCCAGATGGTGCGAGTTGCTACAATTATTTCTACATAATGTTGTTCCGCAATCTCTTGAAACCAACGAATTGCTGCAATTCTCAGAACCCCTTCACGAAAAAGCTCGTGCATTTCAACAAGTACTCGTGCAAAAGTGAATCCTGTTATTAAAAATCACTAGACTATCGGAAAGAAAACGTTCCTTATGCAATGCCGATTCAGACGGATGTATAATGATCTACAATTCAAGAAGGTAGAACGTTCATCACAATGGCCAAAACTATGCAAGCTGATAACTCGAACTATACGAATGTACTATGAAGAGCAATGCAGTTCTAAAACTTGCAATTGAATTGTCCGAAAAATATCGAGGGAACAAAGAACGTTTGACGTATTGTTCAGTTGGGGCCATGTTTATCGCATATTATGTGGAACATGATATGGAAGTTGAAGAAGCTGCATTATCTAAGAAAGTTTCGTCGTCTTTAAAGCATAATGCAGCAAGCAACGGCCTCTGCAGGACATGGCAGTTCAAAAAGTGTGGCAAAAAGTGTGGCGGGTAGGTAATTCAGTGGAAAGACCATCTGAGTCAGACCAGCCAAGAGAATTTGATACACGAATCAAATTCTCTTGACTGGTCTGAGATCAATCAACAGGGTATCATGAAGGTCTCACTGGAAAGAAACTATTCAGATTTGAAGTTTCCAGTGAAACGTTTTCAAGTAAAACTATACTGAATCAATACGAACGATCACATGGAAATAATTCTTTTTTACCCGAGCACAACTCACCAATCTTTGAAAAATGCCCACTGTCATCAAAAATCTCTGGAAAATCAAATTGCTCTAATGATGCATCAAGGTCAGAAAATCAGAGTGAAAATCCAGCAGAAAATGGCTATGGTGGCGACCATTGCGGAAAACGTTTTACACAAAAACAACGACTAAACCAGCATCGCGGGCTCCAGCCTCAAAGAAAACCACTAAATGTCTGTAACAAAGTATTCAGAGATAAATATAACTTGAAAGTGCATATGTGAATGCTCAGCGGGGAAAAATTTGAGTGTGATGTGTGCTATAAACAATTTTCGCTGAAGGCTAATTTAGCACGACATAATAGCTTACACACTAGTGATAAACCTTTCGCTTGTGAAACACGTAGCAAAGGGTTTTTGAATAGTTAAGACTTGCAAACTCATAGACGTATCTACACAGGAGAGAAGCCGTATAAGTGTGAAATATGCAAGAAAAGATTTTCAAGAGTACTTTAACAGCACACAAATACGTGCATACTGGTGAAAAGCCCTTTACTTGTGAGATATGTACGAAAAGGTTTTCATTTAGATCAGAATTACCAGGTCATCGACGTATCCACCAAGGAAAGAAGCTATATGGGTGTGAGGTATGTATGAGAGCATTTTCTCAATGCTCAAATTTAAAAAGACATAGAATTATCCACCAGGGAAAGGAACTTTTTAAGGGTGAATATGTAAGAAAAGATCTACCCGGAACGATTCCTTGCAACTACATATAGAACATGATTGCATTGGATAAAATCCTTAAGAATATTCGTTTTGCTATAGGACGGATCTCTTACGGTTTCAGACGGTGAAAAATTAGTACTTTATTCAGTTTCAAGTTAAATCTCTTTTGTGGAACGTTTTAAATGGACGAAAATTTTAAACTGCTTTTTGAATTACGTATCCAACTGAATTTAAGGATATCTATCCTTGTTTTAGTTTGTTAAGGTCTTACATTAGGGTATACAGAAGTGATTATAGCATGCAATTCCTTGTCGCAAACCAACCTTAAAAAGTATTTTCTTTTTCCGATTTGAACGTGGTATTTTGGAGATACTGGCGTCGAATGTTTTGTGACGTCATTTAAAATTTCAGCGCTAAGAATACCTAGCAAACTATACTTGGGTTTTCCTTAGATTGCCGGTACATGAGAGTCAATCGAGACGAAAATAAAGCACCAGATGGATATGCAAATGTGAATTAAACAATCATTGTAAGTTTTCATCTCCAAATGACGTGCAATCTATAAACGGACACTTTTTCAAGTTGGCTTTCGACAAGGGATCGTATGGTATGTACATTAACTGCGATAGATTCTGACCATCTTATAAACACTTTCATTCAAATTTCTTACTATGTAGTTGAATTTACGTTGCACTGGAGTAATACAACGAGCTATTTTCGACGATCAGGGAGATCAATCTCAAAGGAAAGATCCGAGGACAGAACCTAGTAATTTTGAACCAGGGTCAAATGACTAGGTCAATTTCTGAGCTGGCGCCTCACTCTCTAAACTTCCCTACCACACCAACGTAAGGACATTTGAGATTACAACAAATTTAATGTTCACCAGCCCCTATGTACATAACGGTTTTTGGTTGAATCTAGTTTCGAACTTTGAATCCTCCAGTTGCTAATCTGAAACTCTACCAATTGGGCTATCGCATTCTTAAATGTACTAGGAAGATTCATTTGCAAACTGAGTCTTAATATGTTTTTATCGTGTAATGAATGATTTGTTTGTTTATGTACATAAAAAGACATTTTTTAACTGAAAATTAATGTTACAAATGTCCCAATTTTCATTTGTGTATTTGTAAACAGTTTTAAACTTTGCAGTTATTTTTAAAATTAAAAATGAATTTTGTATAGCATTATATCTTAATTAGAAAATTGTATCTATTCTTCTATATTAATTTATATTTTATGTATAAATCAATATTTTATGTGTATTCAAATGTGATTTATGTAAAATAGTGGAGCATTTTATTATTAAAAATGTAACAGAATTGTAACGAAATTTGGAATTGTTTATGTAATCTGTTCTTAGTGCTGTAACGTCTTGGTTCACGGGTAGCTTAGACTAGTTACCATTTAAAAGTATCCGTTTCTAGACTAATAGATTTATTTTACAAATTTTGTACAATTAGTCGGTAAAATGAATGAAGAGTTCATTTAAAGATAGTTCATTGGAAAGTCCAAAGTTTTATCGAGGCGCTTCTTATTGCTGCTGGTGAACCTGTCACAAATTACTCGGAGGAGTCTAATTCACGGCTACGGGCGTGCCTTTTCTCAATAAAAATACTCAGATGAGTATAGTCCCTAGGCAGAATATCTCAGTCTTTTCCAGTTCGGATGAGATCAATATCCACTACTAGGACGAGCAGTTGCACAGATTTCTCGGAGGATTTCCCCTTCACGGCTACGAGCGAGCCTTTCTCAATAAAATACTCAGGCGAGTATAGAATCCCAGGGCGGGATAAATCGGCCTTTTCCAGCTCGGATGAGCTCTCCCGAAAGATGGCAATCTTTCGCCGACAGTGAACGGTTGTTCACTTCTCGTTCGACTTTCGTCTCTCTCCAAAACGGTCTCTCTCTGCTGACCTCCTCTCTCTCTTCTCTTTCCGTTCCAATCCTCACAAGATCTCAAAAACTCTATATATATCGGGTACTTCTCGACTCCTCCTTTTCGTTTCGGGTCGGTCTCTTAGTCGGTGCTGGTTGGCTGTTGAATATCTCACCATCTTCGGACCTTCCCGAATGGCTCTCGCACGTTGGCCTTCCCCTTGACTTTTACGACAGACTTCGGCGGACTTGAAAGGGGACCATAAACCCTTGTCGGCAATGGTCATCGTAATTCATCTCCGTCCTTTTTTGTCTCGAAATGTCATAGAGAGCGACAGAAAGGCGCCTGCCCTTTGTTTCGAAGCCACCGACGATTTTGACCCCTGGAGTAGTACTGACGTTAAAAAGATGCTTCGGGGATGGTCATTCTTTTCGGCACGATCGCCGCCAGATTATCAGACCCCCTATCTCGGCTGCCGTGGTGGTCGTTTCGGTGTGGTCTATTCCTTTCGGTACTCGATCCACCGGCAAGATTGTCAATTTCCCTAGCCGCCGTTACAGTGCACTTAAAGTATACAATAGTTATATTTTATGCATGTGCTTGCACCAAATTTTACTCTTGCATTTACATAGCTATAAAATAGTTTTAGTAATTTCTTTTATTATTTCATGACGTCTCAAAAATGTCTTCATGTCATTACAGCAAAATTTAAATAACTGTGAGGTCTGAAATAGTTTTAAGTATGTAATTGGGTGTTTAAAAGTGTACAATGAAAATATTATTAATAGCTAGTGTTTAAATCAGTGTACCGTTTTCAAAGCACTTGTCGATTGTTCTAAAATTTCTGCTCTGATTCAGAAATCAAAGCAGAAATGAGAGTTGCTTTCGTTTAATAGAACACTAACACATAAAATTTATGCTTTGTGTTTACTAGTAGTAATGTAAACTGAAATTAAAACTGAGCATTGGTCTTTCAAAATATTTGTTAAATCAGAGCATATTTTATAAACAAATCAGAAACAAGGATTGATAAGTGTAGATTTATTATCCTGGGGAAAATATGAAAATTCCAACGTATTCTTATCTCGATCCTTCACTGAAGCTGACATGATAAAAAAGGTGTGTGTAAAATGAAATGAAATGAATTCGCAATACATTTGAATATATGTGTATATATAACTGATTGTATTCGTGAAGCTAGACAGGCATGATCCTTGTTGTATTTATTTGTATTTAATACTGATGAATAAACGCTGTTATTTTTAACCCTGTCTATTTATTGCAATACGCTGCTGCCCACAATGTATGTAGGAAAACGTTCCGTGATTTATTACCATCAGTTCTTTGATTTGTAACTGTCATCCATCAGACAGTTTGAGAAGTATCGCTAATGGCCAACCAGTTATTCAACGCAGAATTTACAACTGAGGATGCCAAGGTTAAATTTGCTACGCTGTGAACTAAGTGTAAATAAAAAGGGGTTGGTCAGCCAAGCAAACCCCTGTATCATGATTGAAATGTCAATGCATTGTTTTTGCCCGCAAGTTCGAAGGATTGTGAAGGCAGTCATTATGTTTTAAGCAATCGTTCTTCGTAGGATAATCGGAGTAAAAATATGGTCATAAAAATCTAATAAATATATCACTCATTATAAAATTATGGTACTAACAATAAATTAATAAATGGAACAAAGGGAATAAAAAAATGCTGTCAATAACTTTACATCGAACTACGCAGCAAATGTGCGTGGATTTTATCTTAAATTCCAAGTTTAGAAGACAGAAGATAAGCACACATTCAGTGACAAGTTCATATAGTTATTGCATAGATCATGTACAAGGAGTCTATGTAGACTCCTTGTACATGAGTCATCGCATAGATCATGTTTAACCACTTAAAGCACGAGTTTTTTTCGGAAAAACTGGTAAAATTTGATCGAGGTTTTTTTTTGACTGAAAATGAATATATATATATAGGTATAGTGTAAGTTATTTTTTGCGATTTCAGTTGCGGGGGGTGGGGTAAAAGTTATAAAAAAAATTATTATACAAGCAAAGTGTAAACGATTTGATTACATGTTTATTTTGAATTTCAAAATATTAATAATAATAAAATATTAACTTCAGATTCACTTCCACCACTCAAGAGATCATCACTTTCATCGCTGAAACTTTCTGATAAATTGGCATATTCAAAATCGTCACAGTCGCTCATTATCAGATAACCTTTTCTAAACAAGTTATAAAAACACTTAGTAAAAATTAATTTATGGTTAACTGTTTACTTTTATGATATTTAACGTAATAAAAATGGATCTGTTACCTTTTAGACACCTAACAACTGCTTTATAACAAAGAATTCCTAACAAACTTATAGCTAATCATCAAAATGCACCACTTGGTTTACACAAGAAAAATGGTGCATAGTGGTGCTATCTATGGTTAATAAGTTTAATATCCATCTATAAATAAGTGGTAAATCATCTATGATAAATAAGTTTATGCCATCTTTGGTATAAGTTAATCCAGCCTATCTATTTTTACTAGAACGGAAGAGCGCCCGTGTGAGACACGGGCATGTGCAAATTTGCTGGTAACTTTCGCCCGTGTCAAACACGGGTAAATGCGTTAAGTGGTTAAGGAGTCCACATAGGGTCATCGCATTGATCATGTGCACGGAGTCCACAGAGTTATCGAATAGATAATGTGCAAGGACCAACTTCTCTTATCGGCTGGACTGAGACTATAATATCAGGTAGAATGAGAAGAGGGGAGTAGGGTTAATTCTTTAGAGCATAACAAAAGCCACTAACCAATCATGCAGCAATTACCGAACGCCAAGGCGATAGAACATCAGCTGCGTAATTCGATGACAAAGAGGCTTCATAGAGTGGTGACTGTAGAGAACGGAAAACGTGCACATTTGAAATCAAAAGTGATGCCCGCTTAGATTTGTGCAAAAAATAAACTTTGTTTTTATCATCATGTTTTTCTTGATTCAGTCGAGGGGACGTCGTGACTCAGTGGGTATGCCCACTGCGCTAGCAACCTGCGAGTTGTAGGCAGAGCAGGTTCAATTCCTCCTTGGGTGTATTTCTCTCTTATGTGTCAGTAAAACTTTCCTTGTGAGTTTACGTACACTACTTGATATTACATGTGTTGTGTCCTGCCAAATATGGCCCTTGTGCCATAAAAACCTCTTGATTCAGTCGATGACCTACAGGTTTTTCAACAGGGGATGCCGGGCTTCTGGACTTCAATGGACATTGCGCCACTGGGACCAATCCCGTGATTTGCATTTTTGGACTTTCGATGAACTTTCGACACCTTCTCCACAGAGAATATGTTTTCCTTGGCCTTAATCAACACTCGTAATTTCTTGCGGCGTTTTTAAATGGAGTTTTTTCTGCGTTTCTAATGGCTTTTCACTTCCTTAAAACACAGGAACGAATTTCTGTGACGAAACCCGAACCATAATGCGTTCCTATTGTGGTGGCATGTTTCAAGAGTGCTCGATTAAGGTTTCACTTCATTCTAAATTAACGATGCGTGCGAAGGGAGGGAGGAAAAGAAAGACGAAAGCTCCGTGAAAAAATCGACATCCCAACATAAAAGCGAGCTATCTTGGCGACGATCTCTTGATAAGCATCGTTGACTCGCAGAATCTCAGAAAGAGAGAGAAAGCCATTTGCTTTCGTTGTCTCAATCAGAGGCGAAGAGAAATAGAAAGCCATTTCTCAGGATGTCACTCTTTTCGTTACTCCTTTAAATTGCTCGCATTGGGGGAACGCGGTTCTTTGTTTTCCGGTCATATAGACAGGATAATTTGAGTATTCGCTGACAGCTGCGTGAGTGATAAATTTGACTTAAACTGAATGAGACTTCTAGAAAGGTATTCGAGTAATAAATTAACATGCGGGATTCAATTTAAGCTTCCATGCTGGGCAATGAAGGGATTGCTGAGCGAGCAACTTGTAGTGAGTTTTATGATCGTGTTCTCGTGACATATGCACGTTGGGGAATTGATTTTTATCAGGCCTTTGTTTTGTAACAAGAGTAGCGTAAAATTGCTCGGTTTGTTTTGGGTATTATAACTCTATTGTTTTAACTCTTTTATGTGTTTTACGTAATGTTTTTAAATGATTAATTGGCAAATGCTTCCTTTCAAATGAATGTAATAAAGTATAATCATTAACTGTTTTACTACTTTTTAAAGCAATTTGCAAGGACACTAGCCGGCTTAATTTGGAAGATTCTTATTTTGATTTCTGAATGGTTCCTCGATGTAAAGTGGCTTGCTGGGTTTGCCAACCGCCTTAGCAACCTGCGACTTTTCCGACTCCTTTGCATGAGTAAAACTTTTTTGTGTATGCGTGTCTATTGACGTTCTATATCTTGTATTTGTCGCAACGTGGTTAAATTTGACCCTGATCAGTTGGTAAGCGAATCATTCGAAGTGCATTGACTAAAGCATAGTCATGAACTTATTTTGTTATACTTCTTTTTTTAAAACAATTTGCGAGAGTACAAGCCGACTTAACCTGGACTCTACTGTATCAGTAAAACTTTCCTTGTATGTGTATGTCCATTACTTGATGTTGTTTGTTCTGTGTTTGGCACAGCTTGATCAAATGTGGCCATTTCGCTGTGAAACTCAAAAAATCCAACTAACCATCCCCCTGTAAATTTAACTTGAATGAAAGATTTAAAGTACAAAAAAATTTAAAATTGGGTCAATAATGTATGTAATGCTGGTTAGTGGTAATATATGGGTAATATAAGGAATTGCAAGAGAAGAGAGAGATCGAGAATACATAAAATGCTATTCATACAATAGCCTTAAAAATAAATTTTGCCTGTATTTCTAGGGAGTGCTTTGGAAGAGTTCATTAAGAACAAGAAGAATTAACCGACTTAACTCAGGTTGAATTGGTTAGTGGTAAATTGAAAAAGTGGCCAGAATGATCACTTCACTTTCGTAGAAAAATGTCAACATCATTTGAGTGCCAGGAAAATGATTTTTTTCACACCTTTTTAACATTTTTATAATCATTAAAACTTACCTTAGACGCAAATTGTACACACGCATTCCATCCATGTAATACATTTCACATGCATCGCATACGTGTTGTATGACAAATCTTCGAAAGGCTACACCAATGTGACTAAACAAAAATTCGTCATTTGCAAACTTTTGGGGTGTTTATGAATGCCTTATCTTTAGTTCGTTCCTGTAAAATTCCTTAGCTCAATTCGTAAAAATGACGAATCTACGGTGAATACTCTAGCATTCATAGTTTTCCTATCAATGTTTTTTACTTGTGGCACTCAACTCGTCGACCTTGACATGTCACTACGAGAAAGAATTAAACAAATTTCGGAATTCCTAGTTCTAATATTTTCTAACATTAATATTCTTTCAATATCGGCAAAGCTATGTTTAAAATTTGCTTTACTCAAATTTTCATGCAGTCTCAGAACGAATTTTTCGTGGAGAATTGTTACGTGTGATGTAAAGGAATTCCAATTTATTAAAACACTAAATATTCTTTTAATTTACAACAAAATAAAACTAAATTAAAGTTGGTGGGAAAAAAGTTACTCTAAAGATATTAATTCGTGATTCCTTTCTATCTCATGATCTCGCATAGTTACCACCACCTTACAACTAAGAATAGAACAAATTTAAAATCTTCATGAAAATATATCTAACCATTTGGACATAGTGCGGGCACACACATACAGACAAAGAAACAGACACTAAACTCGGAAAGCATTGATTTTGAATTAATGTGATCCAAAATGGATAAATAACTTGTAGTGGGGCGAACATATTCAATGTACAAACACTCAATTTTCATTCATATAGATAGCATAGCAGATGCCCTGGTTTACGAAATATTCAAAAATAGGGTCAGAGGGTACTACCACTCAGCTACCTACATGCATTGATAGAAATATTACTAGATTTCTGAGTAGTCTAGTGTTGTTTTTACCGCACAACAAACTTAATGATTAAATCAACCAATAGGTGTGAATAGATGTAATCCATAAATAAGGAATATATAATGGATTCTTTCAACATTTTGAAATATGAATTAGTGCTTTCTTAGAATAGAATACTTTGAACAGATTCTATTGATCCTTTAATTAGTAAAGAATCGTTTGGAAAGATACTATTGGTCCTTTCCTTAGTATAAAATCCTTTTGAAAGTTTTTACAGCTCCTTTCTTTAGAATATAATCATTCGGAATAATTTTGTTGGTACTTCCCTTAGAAAAAGATCCTTTGAAAAATTTCTATTGGTCAAGAAGTTCGAGACATCTCAGAAGTCATGAAGGGAAGATTTCAGGTTGTAAAGTGGAATTATGTGTGCGAACCCCTCAGAAGGTTCGCACTTTACCTTTTCACTTTCCAAACAAAATATAATATTCAACACTTACATTTTCCTCATTCAACGTGTAACATTAACCATGACTGGTTTGGGGATTTCATTAGTATTATGTTTCCAATCCATTGCAGAAATCTTCTCTGATGCTTATTGATATCATGATTCCAACATAAAAGACCGAAGTACAACTGCTTTTAGAAACTTTTGAATGTATCTAAGCTGTAAAATGTAAGAACATCTGTATTGAACCAAATATTGAACAAAATTATTAGGCTCCTAATCACGAGTATTTCTACCACAAATAATCTACAGTATTAGAGTACAATTCACCATCTAGGACACTTCCACTATCTTGGATAACTAATTGCAACAGTTATTCTCATTTTTCAGTTTGAAAGAGATCAACGATTTCAATTCTAATTAGTAATATATCTTTCTTTCATCGTCTTTTAAGGTCATTAATTTTGTTCATAAAATATTTAACTATTACTGAGGAATTGTTATTATTTTATGGAGGGTTGTGACTTCGAAACTCAATTCAACCAAAGACCGTCGTGTATGTGGGGCTGGTGCCCATTAAATCTGTAGTTTCCTCATGTTTGCGTGGTGAGGAAGTGTAGAGAGTGGGATGCCAGTTCAGGTGTTGACCTTATCATCTGACCGTGGTTCAAAATTTCGAGGTGTTATCCTACGATCTTTCCCTTCGAGATTGATCCGGACCGTCACCCGTTGTGTTGCTCTAATACGACGTAAATTCTTCTACCTACCTATGTACCTATTAAATTCAATTTCCAAGAAGTCTCTTAGCGCATTATTTTGAAGTATTTTCAATGAATATTTTTAATATTTTCAAACTAAATTTCCGTTTTAACTATAGTGTCATTTTAATGCCTATTAGTACATGGTATCGCATTTTTTGCGTACACATGAAAGCGTTAGTTTAATACTGGTACAAAACTATATTTGCTAAATTTCTTTTAACCATATTTTTAGTTATGTAGTTGAATTTAAGTCGTACTGGAGCAACACAACGGAATAGTCTATATTCTTAGAATCAGTCTCAATTTCCATGAACCGAAACCACGGACAAAATTTATCTCTGGCAAGTAAGCTATGACCATTATTTTATAAATATTTCAGTTCCTATATTTTCTTTCTACTTTACTTCAAATCTCGATAGCTCGAAATGAAGTTTCGTCACAATTAAAATAACACATCCAAGAACTTTTTTGGTAGGTAGGTAGGTATTTTAATTAACATCACACTGAAGCAACACAACAGGCTATTGGTGACGGTCTGGGATCAATCCCAAAGGGTAGATCCGGGGACAACACCACGTAATTTTAAATCACGGTCAGATGAACTTTTTAGTGTTGTTAAGAATATATATATATATATACTATATATATATATATATGTTCTATAATTTAATCCTATCTTTAATTTTGGGATTCATAACTTCAGATCCAATGCTGTTAAAATTTCCATGGATGAATTTAAGAATTAGTTTTCAAATGTATTAGCTCCTGAATTTTCTCTTGTTTAACTTTGCAACCCAAAATCTCGAAATGTAGTTTTACCATGATTAAAGTAACGAATTCAAATACTTTTATATAGTGCTCTATTGAATATATTTATTCTATAGTTCAATCCTACATTTAATGTCACGTTTCATAAATTCAGAGTCAATGCTGGTTGTAGTTGAGTGCAGTGATTTCTAAGGATGACTTTTATTAGAATAATTTAAGGATTGTTTTTCAACTCTTTCAATTCCTCAACGTTATGTTAAAACCAGATATTTTAACGTTATGTTTTACCAGATGTCTCGAAAGAATTTGTTTTGTCTCTCTATAGTCAATTTTGCTACTTGGGGTTAGTAACAAGGTACTGAAATGGAGTTTTACCACTATTGAATTAATGTCTTAATATTCTTTTTGAGTGCATTTTCTTAAGAATATAATTATATTCTATAATTTAATCGTAACTTTGATTTCACAATTCATAAGTTCAGACCCCATGCTGATTGTCAGTTGAATGCAGTCAGACTCCATAGGAATAAATTCTTCCTGTTTATTTGACTTCTACAAAGTAAACTCTTTCAAAATTCATGACTGTAGGATAGAAACTAAACCCAATTAGATTCCCATAATATAAAACTAAAAGGCTAAAGAGAAGTTTTACATATAATTTAGTTTTTGAAGAAATCACGAAAAAAAACTAACTTGTTTTCAACGTTGAATAGGTCAACTGATTCAACTGATTCAGCTGCACCTTTTTTATATATGTATAATGTCAATATCGCAGAAATCATCAACACTTGAAGACTCAATAAACTTAACACTTGGAGACTTCATCAACAGATTCAGTTGCAAATTTTTTAATATTCTGTCAATTTTCACAGAAATCATTAACTTGGAGATAAATTTTCAAAAACGCGTCAATAATGGACAGTAAAGCCAAATCGTTATGCTACCCTGCTAAGCGTAAATCATAAAATTCTTCATTATCATTAAAGTTTCATTTATTCCTGCCGATACGAATACGATTTCTACAGCAGGGAAGAATGAATTTTACTAGGATACTTTAAGGATTATTGCTTTTCAACTATTTCAACTCCTTAACTTTGTTTTAAGCTATACTAAAATCAGGTACCTCGAAATGGTTTGGATTGTCTACGATCAATTTTACCACACGGGAGTATTGAAATGGAGGTGTGCCACTTTTAAAATACTTTTATTTAATGTGTTTTATTTAATGTAAGAACATAATTATTCCATAATTTAATCCGACCTTTAATTTCGCGATTATTGAATTGAAAGCCGGTGTTGATTGCAGTACAGTTGAATGCAGTATGATTTCTAATGACGAATTTAAGGATTAGTTTTCAAGTGTATCGGGCCTCTGAATGTTTTTACTAAACTTTAAAACCGAAAAATCTTCCATTAGATTTTTACCAATTTATTTTACAAAACGCTATCAAGCAATTTTTATTTGGCGTTCTTAAGAATATACTACACTGCTGGCCACCCAAATTGCAACACCAAGAAAGACAAGAGATATCGCAACAAAATTTATTTTGTAGATAACATGTTGACCAAGTATCAAATGATTAATTTTATAGACTTCTGTGAAGTGTGGTTCCTGCCAAAATCAGTAGCCAGAGTAGCCGCCATTGTTGGAGATCACCGCTGCCACACGCCTCGGCATTGATTCAAAGAGACTTTGGATGTGTTCTTGGGGTACAGCAGACCAAGCAGCTTCCACACGTTGCCAAAGTTGATCTGGTGTGGCAGCTGGGGATGTATTCTGGGTCAATCGTTGAGCAACCATGGACCACATGTTTTCTATCGGCGAAAGATCCGGAGAGCGAGCTGACCAGGGAAGCAATTCAATCTGGCGATTGACGAAGAACTCTCTTGGACAATGCGTGCCACGTGTGGTCGCGCATTATCCTGTTGAAATATGGCTGTGGGCAAGCCCTGAAGGTAAGGAAGGACAACTGGCTCCAACACCTCGGAGATGTAGCGCTGGCTGTTTAAAGTACCGGCAATGCGTACTAGAGGAGTGCGAGAGTGATATCCAATACCACCCCATACCATAATACCCGGTGCAGGACCAGTGTGGCGGTGCATAACGCAGCTGTTCAGCATCCTCTCTCCACGGTGTCTCCAGACTCGAATCCGACCATCGTGGTGTTGCAGACAGAAGCGTGACTCGTCAGTAAAGACAATTTCATTCCATTCTGCCTTCCACATCCTTCTTTCATCGCACCATTGGCGGCGGAAACGTCTGTGGTTCTGCGTCAAGGGTAGACGAAGCAATGGACGTCTTGCGGACAGACCACTCTGCTGTAAACGGCGTCGAATGGTACGCGCAGACACTGGATGATGCGGTACAGACTGAATGTGCTGTGCTATAGTTCGTGATGTGGCTGAGCGATCCGTCACTGCCATACGCACAATATGCCTGTCATCACGTGAAGTGGTGCACTGAGGTGGATGCGATCGAACACGTCGGTCCGTCGTACCCTCCTGCATCCAACGATCACATATCCGCATTACAGTTGTTTGGTTTCGTCCAACACGACTACCGATTTCCCTGAAAGATAATCCACAATATCGGTAGGCCACTATCCTTCCTCTGTCGAACTCGGATACTTGATCAAAAGATGATCGCTGTTTTCTACGAGGCATAATTGATCGTTTTTTTGAAAAAAACACAAGAAAAACACAATAGCCGTACTTGAAATCGTCGAAATCTCCAAGCCTTAAATAGCGCTTTGAAGTGGCGCCACAGGTGCGCGTGATGTGCGTCTGCGCTGAAATTCTAATCATTTGCATATCTCACCTCCGCTAATGCATGTTGTAAATTTCATATTATTTGCATGCTTCCTTCAGGGTGTTGCATTTACGGTGGCCAGCAGTGTACATTGAAGTGCCAGAAAAACTAGGAACGAGGTTATGGAAAATACATAGCAACACCTATGCCTTTCATTGATTGCGACTGACAGTGCATATATAAAGCTATAAACATTTGTGGTAGTATCTAGAGCCATTTCCGCAGTGATTAAGGCAAGTTAATAGTTAAGTTAAGGCAAATTATCGAGAATTAATAGTTGGAACTCGTGAGGTGGGTCACAGCGTTCCAGAAGTAGAGAAGTTAGGATTTTCAAGCACTATCATCTTCAGTGATAATCATCCGTGACAACAAGAATTCCGTCAAAAAATGTAACTTACAATACAGTGTAGCGTAAGGTGACTGGGAGAACGTGACCAGCCGGTGGCTGGCAAGAATCAATTTCAGCGATAAGCGTGCAACACTGCCTCAAATAACATAGAAATCCAATATTGTGCCCTCAACAAACGACAGTGAGAGGATTGTACAACGTTCCCTCAAAGCTATGGGATTAACGAGCCAAATCCCAACTCTAATATCCTTGATGAATACTGACACACAGATATGCTCCTCGCCTGGTCTCGGAAATGCCTCTACTGGAAACTTGATGATTGGAAACCAGTAGTCTGATCTGAAAAGTCACATTTTTAACTGTTTCAGACAGATGGAAGGATCCATGTTTGAAGAAAGCCCCATAAAATCATGGATCCCTCATGTCAACAGGGATTGTACAGGCTGGTGATGAGACTCTGTAATGGTATTGGGTTTGTTTAACTGGCATTCAATGGGACCCCTGGTGCGTCTACAAACGTTTCTGACAAGTGAACACGTAGAACGAAGTGTGCATCTTTTCTGACGATGTACACTCTTTCATGACTTGCGTTCATTCTAATGGGTTTGTCTTCTTCCAACAGGACAATGCTCAGCCACACAAGTCTATATACACTATGTTATGATTAGAGGAACACTCTTCTGGGTTAAGGGTCTTTCCATTCCCACTTTTATCACCAGATCTCAGCGTTATCGAATACGTCTGGGATCCATGCAACTAGCTGTGGAACACAGGAATCATACCTGGGAATACGAGAGAATTATGGACCACTCTGCAGAAACTATGGTGTTCAATGCCTATAGCAAGCTCTCGGAATCTATGACTGGTAATATTTATGCAGTTCTACCCTCCCGTGGAAGACTTACCAGTGCTAGACTGATACACCAGTTTTTTTGACACCTTAAGTGTATTTATTTTATTTAATCCTACTTTTAATTTCGCTATTCATAGGTTTAAAGTCAGTGTTTCTAAGGATGAATTTTCGGATTAGTTCTTAAATATATCAACTCCTGAATTTCTTTTTTGCTTAATTTAAAAACCAGAAACTTAAAAATGCAGTTTATCCCTAAATAACGCCTCCTCAACTTCCATTTTCATTTAAACCAAATGTCCCAAAATGGTTTGTAACGAGATTTCTGCTTTACACACAAAGCCTTAAAGTACTTTTACTTGACGTTGTTGTCTTAAGAAAATTACTAATCAAAATTTTTATCCTACCTTTGATTTTGCAATTCATGTTGAGAGCCAATGTTGATTGCATTGAGTGCAGTAAGATTTCTACGGATGAATTTAAAGATTATGTTTCAAGTATTTCAAATCCTGAACTTTTTTCCAAACGTGAAAACTATATGTAAAAATATTTGTAACAGTCCCATTTCGCTGGATACCGGACATTGACAATAACACCGGAGTATTGAAATGGAGTTGTACACAAAAAAAATAACGCCATCATATATTACATCCCTCTATCTCTTCTGGCATAAAATGTAGCAACCTGCCCCTGGAACACCCTACCGAAATAAAGGCCTCAGAGGAGTGGTCAGTTTAATGCTACACAATTTGTAGAGTATCCCTCGAAGGATCAGCCGTGATTGATACTGATAAGGATAGCACTTAACGTGATCATTATCCACACTGAAAGAGCGAAAGAAACTCAACTACGCGGTTTAAAACAATTTTCTCCATTACAGCTGTATTCCGCGATTCAATATCTCCTATCGGGTAATAATTCAATTCGGCCTCTTAATAATTTAACGATGAATAATGGATTCGAGTATCGCGGTGAATTATTTATTCTTTATCTACTATATAAAGATAATCCGCTCGGGATATGACTTTGATTTATAGGCAGCTGCAGAAATCGTATTCGCATTGGCAGGAATAAATGAAATTTTAATGGTAATGAAAAACCTTGTGATTTGCAGTTACCTGGCCAGCATAAAGATTTGGTTTTATAGTTCATTATTGACGCCTTTTTTATTTAATTTATCTTCGAGTGTTAATGATTTCTGTGATATTGGCAGAATATTAATAAAAGAATTGCAGCTAAATCAGCTGATTAAGTAATGTGTTTAATGTTGAATCAAGTTAATTCCCTTTTGTGATTTCTTCTTGAAATACTAAGTAGTTCTTAACATTCCTTTTTTGCTTTGTGTTGTTCTAATTGGGTCCAATATTCTGTTCAGTGGTCATGATTTTCAAGTGAGCTTGCGATTTTGGTTAGGTTTATCTAACAAGATGAATTCATTCGCGGTTCGAGGTCGTCGTGGATCAGTGGGTATGCCCATTGCGCAGGCAACCTGAGAGCTGTAGGCGGCGCAGGTTCGATTCCTATCTACCTACCATGAGTGTATTTCTCTCTTCTGTGTCAGTAAAACTTTCATTACTTGTGTATGTCTATTACTTGATATTGTATGTCTTGTGTTTGGCGCAACTTGGCCAAATATGGCTCTTGCCATAAAAACCCAAAACAAACCTTGGCTTGTTTTTATTTTGTTGAATTAATTGGATCGGAATGAGTTTTTTTACCTAGGTCTTTGCACTGTCTTTTTTTTATTCAAAATATACAACCACTGACCTCTTTGGCTTAAGGCACTACAAGGGGTGAACTGATGGTTATTTCTGAAGGTACACGCAGTGGGTAAGCAGCCGTTACTCCTAACAAGAGTATTATCAACATCCATGCGCTTACTAATGGGATTCAAACCCAGAAGCTACTGGATGGCAAACACGCTTGACTATACCAGCCACCTCCTTGTATCAAACGAATTCAATACATGCTTTTATCATAAAAAGTTCACTACGCGCATTGAGAAATCAAATTTTTTAATTACTTGGTTAGTTTAATGTTTGTTTGAACTACAAACATTCGATTCTCAGATACTCGTTTAGTAAGGAAATGGAAGTTCTTGATTGTATGTAGATGAGAAGTGAAGTGGATTACCCCCTGAGTGCTCCTTCACAAATAGACCTCAGTTCGCCCCTTGTAGTGCAGAAGGCCGAAGAAATTAGTGAGCAAGCATTAGAAATAAAAAAATTATAATATTTTTAGGTAGAGAAATAGTGTTTCATAATTTCATGTACACATAAAAAACTGTAGTTCATTTCGTAATGATTCGAAGCAATGTTGAGATCAGTGTTCTTTTATATTACGATTACATTCCTTGGGTGTAGTTTTCTTCTATCTACAGAAACCAAAAATGGTAAATGTGTATTTTTATATTTTCTTTCCAATTAACTAAGATAGATGATTGAATAGATGGGTAAGATTTACAAAATAATTCTATCTATTCTTTATATTCTTTTGATTATAAATAATTCAATAGTTACATTACGAATTAAAATACAGCCACCATTAAGACTTAGTTATAAGGTTTGAATTGAACATTTTCTGAATTTAGAGAATGAATCAATAGGAAATCAGAATAAGAAAGAAACATACTAAACATTGAATGCGATGTTCCTATTAAACTGATAAAACATACTATTTAAAAAGTGACGTAAAATATTTTGATCTTCAATTTTTTAAATGATTCTGGGATTTTTAAGCTCTCTCTCTATCACCACTATTTAATAAAAATATATATCCTTAAATCACTTAATACTCAGCAAAACATAAAATCTGCATGTCCGAAAATATATTCTACCTAATTAGTCACCGTGTAGCAAAAAATGACCGTAGAGCGACAAACCAAACCCAAAATACCTTTCAATAAACAAATTGTGCACTCGTGAAAGAAATAAACTGTCATTTTTATTTGAAGAATAAAAATCTTACAAGAAATATTTTTTGATTTTGTTGAAAATGTCATCGATTGCTTTTTAATAAATTTCCTTTAAAACAAATAAAACAAAAATCTTTTTGTTGTGTGATCTAAGATATTGAGAAAGCAAAAGTAAATTTCTCCAATGAACAATAACATCTGATCCATAATCTAGCGAAGTTCTATGCATAGAAATCGTTAAAATTCCGAAAAAAGAAGTATTCTGAAAACAGGAGAAATAATTTTCGAATTATTTGCTCGTAAACTAAGTCCATAAAATCGTAGCTTTTACGAAGTGAATATTGAATTTAGTTTATGAATAATTGTTCACTGTCGTACATTATTATTACATTATAGTACATTAATAGTTATTATACATTAAAAAGATTTCTACTTATAACAGGTTATTCAATTGAAGGGCTTCGGCCAGCATAAGGATAAACCATTTTGCAAGCTTTTCAGTTTAGCAATTGTCCAGTTTTGAAAAATTCCAGTATGATAATACTTTAGATACTGTTCAAGAGGTTGTGTGGTCTCAAGCTTTCAAGCATTACGCAACCATTCAAACAATCGTAAATTCTTTTGATGCTCTTGAACATTTTATTTCTAATTTTCTTTCCATTACGAAATTTTCATTCTGTGGCTTATCACTATTTTGTCAGATACTCTCAATAATATTGTTATTCTTTAAATACCCTCATTCTTTACAACGTGCTCTGAATTTGAGTTCCGATCTTGACATGGATGTTTGTACTGATTCGGAATCTACTTTAAAACATTGTGTTGGGAAAAAGAACCATATAGGGGCAAACCAATCTATTCTTCAAATAAATATTTTGCTTATAGCAAAACAATTATGTTAATGTTTCTGAAGCTTTTGATAGGTAAGTCATAGCCGACTAATGATTTTATCCGAGAAAGCAGTGCCGTAGCTAGAGCTGGGTTCTGACCACCCCCGTAAAGGTTATTTTTAAATATTTCGAATATTGTTATTAAAAATACAAATTCAGCATTCTAGCAAAATGGCACTTTTGTAGCATAAAACAGGGTAGGCGCTTCGGCCCCTCTATGTGTCACTGATCTAGCATATCTCATTTACAATTCTTTTAAACTTTAATGCAGAACAGAGGCCAACTGATTCGGTAAAAATAATTTAACGCTTCATTTCAAACGCATTCGCTAAATGCTTCAATTCACGAGCCCACTTTACAACAAAGATCATTAAGAGCCGAGTAACTAACATGCTCAGTCATTAAACTCGCCCAGACAAATGGTCCCCGTGGTACGATACGTGTTCCTCCGCCGAAACTGTTGAGGTATTCCCATTGCCATTTATGATTCATGCCGATTCTGGACGTGTTAATAGCGCTATCATGGTAATAAAAAGCTCCACTCAAAAACAATTGGTCTTCCAAGAGTGTACCCAAAAAGCCTCACGTTCCGGCCATTGTTGGAGAACAATTTCGGCCTGGACAGACGTGAGCAGTACATCTAATGAAAAAGTCGTGATTGAATTTGGCCACACGTACTGGGGCCATCCCATGCGATTAAGGGAAGCCATTACGCCGGACTAAAAATATGCTTTTAAGTACCCTCTTCCGGTGGGGAGACAGCCATCAAGGGTCAGACGGCATGGAATGGGGCGGTCTTCTTCAGCCCCATTGGTCTTCCATCCTCAATAACTCTATCACCACAAGAGGATGGCTTTTAAATGACAGCCCTGTTATCAAAGACTCGCCAACTGCGCTCTTGATCGTGGGATAGAGTTCCTTTTACTGCTTTAATGGGATTTGTTGTGCCTCTGATGACAATGCGCGTTGCTCAGTTTCGGGATTGTGACTGATTTTGTGACGGTCTCGCTCGAATCGCAATTGTCTGTGAAGTCAATAATTGGGTGATTGTTTTCAAGAATTATTGGGTACGAGATCCTGTTTTACATTCAATTGACTAAACTTTTCAGTAGAATTATTTTTAACAAAGATATTTGAGATAGAAATGTTTCAGAAAAGAAAAGTCCGTGGGTTTTTTTATCACTCCAGTGCCAAAAGTACTTTAAATTTTTTTAAAAGTACTTAGAATAGTCTTCGAAATAATTTGAGAGTGGGCATTGAATTGATATCTGGAGTGTGAGTGTTGATGAAATTTATTTAGTGGTTTTACAGATTGTAATTATGTGTTTTATTTGTAAGCAAAGTTTCGAATTTTTCGTTGGATGTGAGATTATTTTTGAGACAATAAAATGTATCCTTTTCATTGTATTAAGATCTATTTTACAGAGAACAGAGTTTCTCTTTTTAAATAACTCAAATGTTAAAATCATTGGCGAAATTCATAGTGAGGAAAACTACCCCAATTAGCACTCTGCACTATAAGATGCTAATATTATAGTATTTTAATAGCTTTTTCAGTTTTAATGAATTTGTCAATAAATACTTGCCTTCTCATTGTGTTTTATATATTTCGCCTTAATCTCTTCTAAATACATTTATCTCTAAGAGTCATTTCAGTTTCTTCATCTTAAGCAAAAGCATGATATTCCATTTCAATTCATTAATTCTTTTCAATGAGTAACATAAAATTAGGGTATCAAGAAACTCTGACAGGAAATCTGAGAACAGGAGTGACACGTTTGGAACACAAATAGTTTTCAAGACAAATAGGAATTTGGAGTTTCCAGTATGTTAACTGTGCGTTACATCTAAATTACGGGCTTAAAATACAAATTTTCAAAGGACTACCAGAAAATTATTTAAAAAATATCCTTCACATCAGCAATTAGTTAAATACAAGATGCATTAAAAATTGATCACAATGAACTTTGGACACTTTTCTTAATGTTACATCCAAAGACAATTTGCAATCCCACAAGTTAACATGCAAAATACATTTTAATTCGATACATTCCTAATAAACGTAATTCACTTTGTTTTCCTTGATGAAGTGTTGTAAAATGTATGCTTCAAGAAAGCTTCGACCCTAAAACAGAATTAGGAAGCATAAGATACTCTACACAAACAAGTATCTCTTCACTCCCCTCGGTTCTACCTCAATCCTCCACCATCACAACATTAAACTAATTACGGCACTATAATTATATCCCCATGCGTAATCTCCAGTGTAATTACACCGCTCTTCTTCAAAAATGCGACCTTTACATAACCCTCCTGTGACCTTCTCCGGTATAATCACACAATTCCTCGACCTTATATGGCTCGGCGGTATTAATTTCTTCGCCCTACACGATAACCGTCGCTGACAAATTGAGCCGTCAGCGCCTGATATGACGTCATGTCGATGTTTACATGCGGGGCTATCTCTGTGTATAAGTGATTAATTACTTGGCGTTAGAATTATGGAAGCGTTAAAAGGCTGAGATTAGATTGCTCGGCGATGTCTTCACTGGATGAGTAGATTGCGTGGGGACCGATTTGGTAGGGATTTCTTTCTTTTTTCTGTGAAGCTTGTTCTGTAACTTGGTTGACACACACGGATTGATAAGATATGGCTTCTTTTTTCACTGAGTTTCGTTTCGATCGTCTAATGCTGTGAAAATACAATCGATTAAAAGTGAAGGGTGTTTAGCTTTCAGCGATTGGCAGGACAGCTCTGAAATTGAGATAACCACGGAAGAATGCTTCCGAAACCTAAACAGCCACTGATATACTTTCCATTGATATAACTCTAAGTATCTTTAATGGTCTTGTAATATCCAGTTTAAGATTTTTCACAAGTTCAAAATCCATATTCTTAATATTGCTTAGTCCATCTATAAATTCCCAAATTGCGGTGCGTGTACCCCTAGGTGTAAGCTCCAGGAAGTCCGGGGTCCACAAAAACGTGAATAACGTAGGGTAAGGTTTTCAAGAAACTTAAGCTTATTTTTCCACTTGCAAACACACGTTGGTGCAGTGCTGAAATTTGGAGAGTGACGTGCCAGCTTAGGTGTTGACCTCATCAACTAATCGTGACTCATAGTTGCGAGGTCTTTTCCATCGGGCTTGATACCAGACCGTCACTAATACCCCTTTGGGTTGATACATTGCGACATAAATTAACTACCTACATATCTCCACCTACAAACACTAACCGGAGCCCCACTGTAACCTTTAAAAAAATAAGTAGCACAATATGGATACACTGTTGATAGTGTAGGTGATGATTTGTAACTATATCTTATGTCATTTGAATCTCATTTTAAAAATCTCAAAGAAGCATTGAGCATTTGTCATATCGTCACCTTACAAGTGAAATACACTATGTCAAAAATATAGTTCAGAGAAAATGAAGAGGTAAAAATTCAACTGAAGAGAAATCTAACCTTCATGGAAAGAAAAAGTGAATTGGTGGACACGCGCACCCTTCACTGGTCTATAGATCACCACATTTTGGTCTAGAAAACTAAAAACTCATATTTGTAAATTTTGAGAAAGTAGCTGATTATTTTTTCTGAAAAACAATTTGAAATTTAAAAATATTAATAACAAATTAAATGTTTTGATGTGTGTTACATGACCTAAATATAAAAATGAAACACTTGTTAAACTTTTTATTGTATTGTATTTTAATCTCATTTGATATCTTTCATTTCTGATTATAATCTACAAACTAAAAACAGAAACATCATTAATTTTAAGAAGTTAAAAAATTTTGCAATTAAAGTAGTAGTACAAAAATAGATGTATTTTCTTACAGTGATCATTTTTGATCACGCAAAGGATTTCAAGCAATATAAGGATACTCAATCGATCTTTTTTTTACTTTCGCCCCAGTATTCTATTCCCCAATCCTCTTTTTTCCCTTCCACGACATTTTTTACTTGAAGTTATCTATCTTGTTCTTCGATGGCCCTTGCTCTATAAAACTTGTTCTGCAAAACAACCAACCTTCTTTGCTATTTATTTTCCTTTCGTCCTGAAACTTTATTTCGTAGGTTGTTGTGCCAACATTTATTTCTAAAACTGATTTTTTATTTCTTATGACCACCCCTAATAGTTAAATATTTTGAATATTTAAAACGGGGCTCTTTGGTAGATTCTTACATTAACAATCACTCATTTCTCTGTTAAAATTGTTTTCAAAGGACGAACACCAGTACCCTCAGAGCACCCATATATGAGTCATGCGGTTCGTATATCTGGAGTATGGGCTGATTGTGGAAGCATTAATATCCTCAATCCCCCATATGTGCCTATACTGCTCTTGTGTAAAAAGGTAGTGCGCTGTACCATCCATTAACAGACTCCATTCGCTAGACCTAATGTGGCTCATGCACCATAAAACAATCAACCATCTACAGCATCGCAAAACCATGAAATATGGCATTGTTGAACTCGTAATATCGCATAAACTTATAATCCTTTGGTCTACCACCAATCTTCTCAATCAGTTGTGATACCATTTCACTGGACGAAGTTCCACTATCACACCAGATGATCAGACGTCTAGGAACTGAGACAAGACTGAATGGATACTAATTCATGGTCGCCCATCGTTGACTTGTCTCACTTCTGTGACTCCAACACCACTAAAACGGTGTACTGGATTAAAGACGAGTGGCAAGTTGACCAACCGTGCAGCATTGATTTCTCTTTTCTGTTTTAAGTGAAAATCAGCCTTCATGTTCCATAATGCATCAAGTGCAACAGCAAATATCTGGAACATGATTTATTGGTGTGGTTGGTTGGTTTTGGGATTTATGGTGCAAGTGTAATATTTGGCCAACTGCGCCCATACCAGACAATGTTATGTAATTGTGAAAAGAAAGGATGGAGGGAAGAAAGAGAAAGATCGCTTGGAAATCCTGGGGTCACGACCCCATGTTAACAAGAGGCAGTAAACCTCATGGGAAAAGAAAAGATCACTAGGATACCTCGAGTTCGTGAATCCCGTACACCCTAAAGAAGATATTTCTCCGTGGAGGGTTCATTGGTTTAAAATCCTGTTCCTAGATCTGAGTGACAGCAAAAATCTTAGCAAATATAATTCCAATGTCTCAACAAATGCGCAGATGTAACAAACTTGAAAACATTTCTTCAAGCCTCCCCTATAGAAAATATGATAACGTCCAATGGCAACAGACAGGGGCAAGAGTACTTCAGGAGCAGCTCTCGTGGTAGACAGAGAGTACATATAAATGCAACAAGTCTACAAGGGTCATGATAATAATTGATCGATTGATAAATTCCAAATGTACCATATGATGGGATTATTTGGCTTACGTAAAAATCTCTAAAACTATTTATTGCGTTAACTTTTAGGATAAGGTTGGCATTCCAGAGACGAGCACATGCGTATCCACAACTGATAGTTTAAGAAAACAATCGCATTTGTATGTCCATCTGGTGTTTTAGTTTCCCTATTTACACCCATGCACTGGCAACCCCAGAGACACCAAAAGGATGAATTGGTGTTTTTAGTGCTTAAATTTCCAATGACCGGAAGTGACGTCATAAAACATACGGCGCGAACAACTGATAAAAAAACTCAATAAAAAAACTGATTCTTTTTGGGTTGTTTTGCGAAAAGGAATTCGGCGGTATGATTATTGTATGGTCTTTGGCAATATTGGAGCCTCGGTGTGCATACTCCACAAAAACTCCCCTTTTAAAATTCTTAAATTCAAACTTAAAAATATTAACTCTGTCTTTCAGGCAGAGTTATCTGCTATTTTTCAAACTATTCTATTTGCTATTACAGCTAATAAAAAAATTAATATTTTTAGTGACAGTCTAAGCTCTGTCCAGGCACTCAAATCTCCCAATAGTAAATCCATCTATATTAATAATATTAAAAAGAAAATAACCCCATATACTAACATTTTTGGCCTGGACTGGGTTCGGGCACACGTGGGAATAGCCGGGAATGAGTTGGCAGACCAGCATGCCAAACTTGCGGCCTATGATAGCGAGACGTTGGATGTGCCTGTTCCACTCTCCTTTTTGAAAAGAAAATTGAAAACCTATAGTTTGGAGGAGTGGCAGGTGCATCATTCCAACTCAGTTAAGGGTCTCCGGCTGAAGGAGTTCATGCCGGAAATTAGTACTGCAACTCTCGTCGAGGACAGATACCTCGTCTGGTACCTGATAAGTCATGATCCTTTCCCAGCTTACTTACATAGATTCAAAATTAAAACTTCTGACCTTTGTGAATGTGGAAGGGTGGGAGATGCTGACCACTATCTCTTTGAATGTCAACACACAAAACCAAACCATATAACTAAACCAAAATCAAGTAATAAACCTATCTGGCTAAACGCTATCATTAAAAATTATTTATCTAGATATAAAATTAAGGCTTGTGTGTTGGCTGCAAAGGAGATAGTTGGAAGGCTTCCTCCACCTTGAATTCATATGTAAATAATTGAACTCTTTCTATCTAACTTTAACTTTTTAATGTAGTTAAAATATTTAACATTGTACTCTTCAACATACTTTGAATGTTTAAATTATATTTCATCTATATTGTTACATTTATTAATAAATACTTCTATATAAACTAATTTATTATACAATTACTCTCAGGCAATGTTTGCCTGATTTATTCACCAACATTGGTTGGATTTTTTGTATTAAAAAATGTATCATTTTATGTAAATATGTAAAATTTAAAGATAATAAATGGTTCCCCCTCCTACCATTAAATGCTCTAAACCTCACGGTGAGTAGGTAGGAGGTGGGTCTACTACTACTACTATTGTATGGTCGTAAATTCTGAAAACCTTGTACAATGTATATACTTAACAAACCAGGTTCGTTAATTTAAAAGAATAATAATCTAATCTTTTCTTTAATAAACTTGCCTATCGCACTACGTTTATCGATTTGCTCAATTTAAAATAAAGATATAGTAAGTACAAAATAACATTCCCCGATGGTATCATTCTTTAGAATATTTTAATGCTACATTTTTATTGATGTTCTTGGCCTGGAGGATATTTTATTCGTAAATATGTTAAAAACAAACGGAGTAACTATCAAACCGCTGTCACTTCAAAAAATGTCGTATCGAAAATTTGGGTATTCGTATCATTTCCAAATGAAAGATGTAGTTGTCCATTACTACGATGTAATATTCTTTTACCTTTATCTTGATATATAGTGCTCTGTAGTCTGACAAAAGATGTCCCTAAACTCATGCTCTAAGGGAAAAAATAACAGGTTTGCATAATTTCTCACGCAATTGTAGGTATGAAAAAGATCATCCTTGACAAACTTTAACTGAGAAAAGGCGTTAACTCGTTTTATGAGGTAATACACGCAGGGAAACAATGCATCAATGAAAAATATTTAGTTCTGATAAGTTCAATATTCCGAGAAAATGTTCTTTTTACACAAAAACAGTCAAACAGCATTTTGAGATATGTATCATTACATTTGAGAATTTGAAATTCTATGTAGCAATA
This sequence comes from Meta bourneti, assembly GCA_933210815.1. Taxonomy (NCBI): domain Eukaryota; kingdom Metazoa; phylum Arthropoda; class Arachnida; order Araneae; family Tetragnathidae; genus Meta; species Meta bourneti. The sequence goes on along the minus strand of OW119923.1, from coordinate 71,414,408 downwards.
GCTACCCAGACTTAAATATAAAAAGTGAAAAGACCAATAAAGTTCAGAGTGGGATTCAGAATTTAGGGGGGGGGGTATTTCAATTAACGTCACACTGGAGCAACACAATGGGCTATTGGTGACGGTCCGGGATCAATCCCAAAGGGAAAGAACCGAGGACAACACCACGTAATTTTGAACCACGGTCAGATGACGAACAGAATTTAGGGGGAACAATTTTATTTTGTAAGAAAACTGATATTTTTGTTAACTAGAATCTTAAATAATGAGCCCAGGTATTTCTTTATTTGTATTGTTGAAATACTGTGCTTATATATAAAAAATCATTGATATTTTATTGGGTATGGTACGGTATTTTAATTAACGTCACACTGGAGTAACACAACGGGCTATTGGTGACGGTCCGGGATCAATCCCACAGTGAAAGATCCGAGGGCAACACCACGTAATTTTGAACCACGGTCAGATGACGAGGCAACATCTGAGCTGGCACCCCACTCTGCAAACTTCCCCACCACGCCAACGTGAGGACATTTGAGGCCCCGATAGATTTAACATGTACCAGCCCCCTTTGTACACGACGGTCTTTGACTGGATTCGAACTTGCAACCCTCCCTAGTCCGGTACTCTTCCAACCGGGCTACAGGGGCCGATATTTTAATGGGATGTGCGATAATGAAAACAGGTTCAAATTTTATATGGATAAATTCAATTCCTAAGAAATTTGAATACAGTAATTTGGTCACCCTAAACTCCTCGTTGTCCTCTGTTCACGTGATAAATTATGCCATTCATTTTATTTTCTGATTTTTGTAGAACATAAGTGTGTAAGCTTTCAAGGTAATATAATTTGAATGTCTTAAGCAACTAGAAAGATGATATTGTTTCTTTTCAGTTCTTATTTTAACAATTTTTAAAAATTGTCTAAACAGTTCATAAAAGCATTTCAGTCTCTTTCTAAGATAAACTTCTACCATTAAATTTAAAATGGGTGGTATTTAACAAGCGCAGTATGAGAGTAAAGTTTTTATAAATTTCTGCTTTGAGTTTCCATTACATACATTTAGATTTCAAACTTAATTTCAATCAACCAAAAAAGTTAACTATTCTTATTCTTCAATCAACCAAAAAAGTTAACTATTCTTATTCTTCAATCAACCAAAAAAGTTAACTTTTTTAGAAATGCTATGATTTACTGAGTATTAAGTCGGACAAAAAATTTGTGAAAATACCTTATAACATTATATTGTATACAACTCATAGGATTTATGAATTGACCTGATTTCCTTGTAAGCTATAAGGAAATCAGGGCAACGGATGGCAAATGTTACTTCACATATAGTAATGAAGTGTTATCTATGAGAAATATAAAGGGTACTGAATGGGATTGCAACGAACAGCAATTTTCAGAAAACTCTACACCGTAGGTGCTTCACCAATCCGATTATAACCATTAACCTCCTTCCTTAGGCATTGTCATTATTGCATAGAACGCGTGCATGGAAGCCAATTTCTCGAAAGAATGTGAATTAGATACACGAAATGTTAATGATTCAAATTCATGTTGAATGCTTTTTTATCCTATTAAACTAAGCGACTTTTGTGCGGTTTAAGTATGCAAAGGACAATTAAAAAGCAATAATTACTATCGATGGTTAGAAAATACTTTAAAATATCTATTGGTATTTATTTTATTATTTTTGACTTGAATATGTCTTTAAATTCGGTCAGGTATAGGTGGGTCACTACGAAAATTCTAGCGAATAAAAAAATGACCAGATTTGTCGCGCTTGTCTCGTAAGCTATAAATGACAATCTAATGGTTTAATTTTTAATAGAGGGTTTATGACTGTATCTACAATAGTGGGTAGGGGGTGCAGTGGGGAAGGGGTAGCCTTTGCACTTGAACATCGAAAATGGTGACGCCATGGGGCATTCGGGCACTGTAACTTTAAATTGCGAATAGATAGGAAGTTAAATCTGTGTCAATTTGTACAGAATAACACGATCTACAATACTATTTAGCAATAATAACCTATTAAATAAAGTTTAAAACGTTTTAAGCCGTTTAGTGTGCTGTCGAAGAAAATTTTCATGTGGAAAAAATTGGAAAAGAAATGTGAACAGAAATGCAAGAAACTTATATCATTCAAAAGGAAAATTCAAAAGGAATAAGAAAAACACAAATTAATCAATGCCGAGCTATGCAGATTGTATAATGTGTGTACGATAGCCGTGTGTCAACGCTGGCGCGATTACTTAGAGTTTGCCTCCGACTGAACTCATAGATATTGACTTGGAATGTGACAAATTTTGAACATTTGAAGATGAAATTAGAAGAAATGTCAGCATTATCGTCGCAATTTGATCTGAAAGGGTTTGTAAAGAGATTGGAGTGGGCCGACGTCCATTACGAATCCGCATTTGTCAAAAAATAGTTCTGTTATGATTGTAATGCTTGTGATCGCTTATGGTTTATGAAATATTTGAAGCCAGTTAGTTCAAAACATTTCGCTCTTTTAAAAGAATTTCCAGATGAAAGTATCACATCATTTCAATTGTGTGACACTTGTCGCCAATCATTAAATGTTAATAAGATACCTGCTTTGTCTAACTCAAATGGATTTGCTTATTCTCCAAAGCCCGATGGATTGCCATTACTGGATCCTATAAATTAAAGATTAATCTCACCGAGATTGTCGTTTATACAAATAAGGCGCTTGTGTTATAAAGGAAACTGGTATAGTTGGTCAAGTAAATGTTCGTGCTTATATGGTTCCAGATAATGTACCCAGTATGCTTACTGGTGATTTCAATTCCGATGTTACTCAAAACAAATCGCTTATAGACTAAATGCAACGCGAGTTCAAGTTGAAGTACATTTTTACATCGCCCACTACTCTGAGCAACGCATATATAGATTAACTTTTGTAAGAAACATCGATTTAAATACTATATCATATGTATCTTACTTTTCCTATCATCGGTCTTCGATAAATAAAATTATATTTTACTTATATAACCACCAAGAGTTTATTCATTTACTTCTTACCCTTCTTATAAGACAGACCTTCTTATACTTCACAAAGATCGATTCACTCACTCTTTAAACGATTGTGTTTGTGTCCTCGTACATAACCCACTACATTTTTAAAGTTCAAACTACCCATTCTCAAACTGAAATTCTACTTCATATGATACATATTTGGAATTAGTTGTTTTAAATTTGGGAACATAAATTTCTATTATTCTCATATTGTATGAATATAATGAGATTATAAGAATTGCTATATCTGTACTTAAGGCTGCCTCTTTTGTTTACTAGTATTGTTCATGAATATAAAAAAGCAGATGTTTAATAGTCTCGTAGCTCACGAAAATTAAGTAAAATTGCGTTTAAATCATTATCATGTGAGCTGGCATTGTATGCATTAAATTAAATAATTTGACGCAAAATTTCTTCGTTCTGGTTGCATTTTATGATATAAACTTTTAACCTATCGAGCCATTATTTTCCCCACTTTGAACATACTGTTGTTCAAAGTAGCATCCATAAACCCAGAAGCCTAGCATCTCATAATAAAAAAAATTAAAATTCCATGTCAAAAAAAATAATAATCGATAAATCCTGAACAAAAACAGCATTTTTTTCACTCAAATCTGAGTGAGACGTCTCTTCCTATTTTATCGTCCTTGATTTTCACCGCAAAAACCAACCAGGGACTGTTGATGCCACATTCTTTCAGCCTCAAGTGGTTTCTTACTATGAATGGTTAATGGCGCTTGTTTTGCGTAATAGGTACATTCAACACAGACTTTTCTCTCCTACCCTACATTTCCTACTGAGCCTAATATCCAGTAGGTCCTTGCGTATGGTCTATCGTTCTCTCCCTGTTCTCTAATTTCCCAGCCTTTGTAAACGACAACCTCAAGCTTGGATCATCCACGCATGATTGCCAGAAACAATAGCGCCTTTTGAGCTCCTTTTTAACTAAGAGCTAGAAACTATTTGTATTTTATTGTCTTTGAGGAAAAGAGACACAGCTGCGAATGGAGTCGATTTATAAGGTTTCTAAAGCAAAGCATTATATTTTTTGTTTCGATTCAAAATCTCATTATCCTCAGTTATCAATGCTACGTTACGAGTGGTTTTGTTTCTATTTATTTGTGAAATTACAATATGTGTGAGTCTTAAACAGCTACAGTCCAAATCAATGACTGTTTCTCTGTATTTTATTGATTAGGGATTTTTCATATTTATATATGATTGTATTTTTTCGTATTAGTACTTAATGTATTTCGAATTCACCGTTTATTTCTTTTAATATATTTCAAGGTATTTGTATTTCAGTTTTCATCATATTTTGAATATCTAAAATAAAATCATCAATATAAGAGTTATAGCATAAGACTAAGTAATTATAATAATTAAATTTTCAAGTATACATTGATTGATTCAATAAATAATTTTAAAATTTTCTGTATTTAGGTGTTTACTGAAGTATTTTTATGTTTGCAATCTCAAGGAAAGCTTAAGTCAGTGAGTGTTGTCCGAGATCAACTATTTTTTCAATAAACTTTTTTCAATGACTAAAGAGTTAATCTTGTTTGAAAAATTAGTCATAATCATAACTATATCATTTAGTCATTAATCATTCAATCGTTAGTTTTAGTCATGAATATGTTAACTAAATTCCTGTAGTAGAGTATATACAGTTATGTTGGTGATAGTTTTTCTCTCAGTTTACATGACTTTCTCAAGTCCCGAATCGATTCAAAAATTGTATTTCTATGAAACAAGTTAATTTAACAGATATATTTGTGTGACCCCCTTATTTGACTCATTTTGAAAATATAATTCAATAAATAGTTTTATCATGTCCTTTTTCATTTTATTATAATTTCCCTCTCCAACATATGGGTAAGTATTTTGTTGCAAAATTTCACGCAGACACGTACTATTTTTACTGGATTCAGAATGTTGAATGGCGCAATTTCAATAATAATTTTTAGCTTGCTTGATTAAAACTAAAACTTCATCAATCATTAATTAGTTAACTAGAAAGAACTAAATAGTAAATAACTAAAATAACTAAACTCTAATTAATTGTTACTCATTAGTCGTGATTAATTTATTATTCATTAGTTTTCAATCATTAGTCAGATTAAACTTTTCCTAACACTGGCTTAAACCTACTCTTCAGGTTAGTGACAAAAATATCATTTAGTACAGTTTTTTAACAAACTTTGAAACATTTATTTGGATGGAAATTGATTAATGTAATGATCTAATAATTTTGACAATAGTAGCTTTTTGGTGATTTATTATCTTTTGTCGTAGCACTAAAAAAACTTATTTCATCAGGACTGTCTTTTGGACAACAAAATGGCGTCGCGACTGAGTAACTTTGCACCGCATTAGTTGGAAAAACAATTTATTTCGTAAGCACTATCGTTCCATAATCATCAGCATCCGTAGAACTAACAAATTGCTTACGTAAATCGAATTCCACCAGCAGAATGCCAAAGCAATTTGTGAAAAAAAAATTCATCTCCTCCTCCAGATAATCGCTAGGTAATCATTTTCCATAATTACACCGGGTTCTGCAAGCATCAGTATTCTTTTCTATTGTCTTAAGCTGATGACTTTTAAATGACGCTTCTATTTTTAAATTACGTCAGCGCTTAGCGTAAATAATGCTAATCAACGTTACGATATATTGCTCTTCCTGGTGCACAGACAAAGACGGTTTATTTTTTTCTTTAAGAAGCCAGGACACAAAAAGGATTGTCTCTTGTTGCCGGATGTCGGTAGCTTAACGCAAAGGTGGGCTTAAATCGCTTGCAATTTAAAACTCTTTCTCATGAAGCTATCTGTCCTCATGACGCATTGATTACAGAAAGGATGTTAAATTTCCAATTACTCATCCTAATTACTGTAGTTTTCTGTTTTGTAAAGAACCTGCAAGTTGTGAATGTGCCTCCACATTCTTGCATGTAAGATTGAGTTGAACAAATTTCGTTAAGCTAAGTATCATAGGATAAGTTCCAGTCACTATTTTAGTCTGTTTAATGACAATTTGGAAATCCGTCGCATCATCACAGCATCAGTTCCAGTCATTATAAATGCCCGATATTCATTTATACATAAAAAATAATATAATTGAGTAATCTGGACGGTTTGATTTCAGATCCTAAGTAGAAATTCTTCTAATTGAAGCCTAATATTCTTTTCGGTTTGTAATTTTTTACAGGTAATATAACACAGTTCTTATTATATGCAAGCAGAACGACAGTCTTCTTCGTGTTGAATCACTTAGGATAATTAACTAGCTTGTATATAATTTAAATCTCAGACTATTTTCTTTTAGTATTTCTTTCGAATGAAAATATTTTTAAACTTAACTTGGGAAAGAAATATATACATACTACATAGTATAGCAATATTATATTTTTAAATTATATTATCTTGCTAAAAGGCAAATGGCAAATTAATTTCATACTATACTTCATAATTTCTCTTACTTTAAAACCTTACACTTTTATTAAAATTCTATTGAAGATTTCACGCCACCATGTGTTTAAAATTAGCTTAGATTAAGATGCATTGTTGGGATGTTAGATTCCGTAAGCGATTTGGTACCAATACTGGAGACAAGCTTTATTTCTTGTTTTAAAGCTTTCGATGAGGAAGCCTTGGAATTGGGGACGAATTTTCACTTGATGCCAAAACCTCCTCTACAATGCATCTTTACAATAACATATCTTCGGTACATCTAAAATCCATGAACAATTCAATTAGTTACTGCTGAAAATCAATATTTCAACTCCAGCTTGAAATACAATGAAACCCTTCCCCTCATTATCGCGACTTGGATGGCTTTATTGGATTACAATAATGAAATATAACATTAAACAGTCAGTGTTGAAGCTAAACAAAGGACAAAATGCTCCAATGCAATAATTACAATGAATAATTACAAACGTATCTTAAAACAGCACGGCCGAACCCACATTGGAATCAACTCATCAGAATGTATTTTCTCCAAAATTGAGTAGGGCAGAACATGAGGTGCCACATGAAAATCTTTCCAGCAGCTAATATCTAATCGTCCTCTCAAACAAGTCCGATGTCACTTCCAAAAAATCCTTATAGCGTTGGCCGCAATTGGCACTTATTTCGATGGATGGTTCACAATGAACAGTTTAATTATCAGTGTAATGTATAATCATTTCCAACATCTTTCTAAGGCTATCTGTGATAACAGACACTGGTTCTACTCCTATCACAGCTTCAGTCTTCGTTGACATTCAGCCTCACAGTGTAAATTGTCGGCCTTCACACTCGGCTGTTTAAGGCAACACAAGACAGTCAACGTTCAAGACCATTCATTGTACGAATACTTATCTGCAAGTAGAAGCTAACTAAATGTTAAAGCTAACAACCGCTTAGCATCAAACGAGAATCCGCTGTTTAAAATGGAGTATTTTTGTATTCTGAGGTGCTGAAAATATTTAAGAGGTTTACTTAAAAATCCAACTATTTAAGCGAAGATAGTTTAAAAATATATTTTATTGCGTGATTCACCAAAAAATGAGGTTTGTTTGTGAATGTTCCAAACTAGTTTTCAGTTAAATTAGTTTTTTCTTAAAACAGGTGTAACTTTTCCGTCGAATCACATAAATATGTAATACAAAACACTTCGACTGCACGCAATATGGAACATTTTCCTCACTTCGTGTTGTTACCAATTCATGTCATTATTGTTTAAACATGAAGCACTACTTGTAATATGGAAATTATGAGACAGTGATTATCACGGTTCTGACTAGTCGTATGGATATAAATCCTGATCATTAGGTAAAAATCTTGTATTGCTAAAATTTTGAAAGCAAATCTAGTTGAATGCAACGTTAATATGGATAACAACTTTTTTGGTTTGAGGAGGAAAGACTTATTTAGAATGATGTTTTAAAAATATGTAAATGATCCAATGTGTAAAAGAAGTTCAATTTAACAAAAGGTAAATGTAGAAACATCAGTGTTTGTATTTCTTTGTACTTTACCTCTAATCAACACCTCTGAGGGCCACGAGATTTCCCAGTGTACTATTGCTTTTACCCCTCAATACACTATCTACATCTATTGATTGAAAGATTCCAAAGAAATATTCTATTGGCCAAGAAGATCCAAACTAGTTATATGTCATACAGGGAAAACTACAAGTGACAAAACGGATATATGCGTATGAATCTCTTTGAGTATTAAATACAAATTTTTGATTTTAAAAGTTAGATAAAGTTCGTACTTGACCAATTCTATAGATGTTCCAAACAAAATACAATTTTTCTAATCAGCCATTTTGTCTTTCATTTTTACTTTTCTAAGTATGTCACAATTTTTTAATTTGGTAAATTATCTATTCAAATATCAATATTAGTTTTTGTCGTCATTTAACATTCGAGCTACTGAAAAATACTCATTCCCTTACTTTTGGTAATTTTTTAAAATCAAGTTTTCCGTCTTACGTGTCTTTGAGCTATATGCACAATTTTGCGTCTGTCAGTTGATGAAATGTCAATTGATAGTTGCATGTGTGAATAACACACATTTTTTAATGCTTATGTTAGTGAAAATACCAGTTTAATTAAAATATTACCATTAGATGCAAAGCTTTTATAAGACAATTTCAGTAAAATTTACCAAAATTCTTTCTCAATATATTACACGTTGGCATGGTGTGGAAGTTTGGAGAAAGAGGTGCCAGCTCAGGTGTTGTCCTCTCATCTGACCGTTGTTCAAAATTAATGGAGTTGTCCTTGGATTTTTACCTTAGGAATTGATCCCGGATCGTCGCTATTAGCCCGTTGTGTTGCTCCAGTGTGGCGTTGATTAACTACCTACCTACCTTTGCAATATATCTATGATCTATGGTAAAAACACCGTTCATATTAAATGCATGAGATACTTTTTGAGTGATTGACTGCTTTCGACGTTTTAAGTGCTTCTGTTATTAACGAATGTTTAATAAATTTTACCGAATATTAATACCAATTTCCATTTTGAAAATTTATGTATTTCCAGAAATGTTTTTGCATTTGAAGAATAGAAACTAAGAAAGTTCATTTCTCTTCAGCCGTTGAATAGTATTTGAAACAACTAAAATATACTCGTGTTAAAACTGCATACTCTATTAACATGGAAAATTATCATAAAACTAATCTTCCATATTGATTAAATCTGCACCTTGGTAGAAAAGGGGTGAATGTCCATTTAGCTTTTTTACATTTTTAACACAATGTACGAAACATTTATATTTTTTTTGAAAATTCCACTTTTTATTTTTCATAATGTATAATGTATGACAGGAGAACATTGAACGCTTTTTTGTTTATAACTTTCATTATCTTGAAGTGATTTGTGAGTATAATTTGAAACTATTAACAATTAGTAGTAGGATCAGTTTTCAAATTTTGTTGTTATTTTAAAAAATCATTAGGTGTGTTCGTAAATATATATATTTAAAATATTAAGAAACAAAAACCACTTCACATGTCATTATCTGTCGATTTGCCTGCTACCATGAACACACCTTTTTTTTTACTTGATGTGATTTCCAATTCAAAACTACATCCATTAACTCATATTTTACAAACAGATCCTATCACTTGTATATTCATTAGTTAATGACATCCAGGCAGTTAAAAACGCATTTGCAAAGTAATTGCACAATACACATACGTTTTAAATTACTCTATTTTTAGGATGAGATGCAACTTAAGTTTTTATCTAACGTGTTCTAACATTTATTTATTGAAATAAATTTCTTAACCCTCCAAGTGGTTACGAAGAAACATCCCTTCCATCAAGATCTAATCACATTTTCTAATGACTAGATATTTAATGACTTATTTAATTTCTAATGACTGAAGGTTAAATTTTAGATTAAAAAAAAGTTAAAAACACATGCGCTCACTTTAGTGCCTAATTCTTAATAAATGAAACGCACTTTAAATAAATTAATTGATCTGCATTAAAGCGTTAGTAGTTCAGATTTGTTACATGTGTAATTTAATTGTTTGCATGTCTAAGAAATATTTAAAGGGTACCCATCGATTTCCCTTTATAATCTATTCAAATGAAATTAGTTGTATTATTGTAGTGTGATGTTAATTTACTACCTACCTCAAAGTAAATTAATACATTTTAGTTATAAGCAAATATAAATACGTATGAATAAGGATATGAATTGATATTAAATAAATTCTGTATTTTTTTTAACTTTTTGAATTTGAGCCTGTATGATTTCTGTTTCATAGTATTTTCCTTTCTAATCCTGTTATTTTATCTATAACACAGGAGGTATTTGTTCCCTTGTTATTATCATTCAAAGTACTTGCTGCGGTTGCAGTGATTTCTCAGTTATGGGCTCCATATTGGTCACTATTCAATACCGTGTGTGTGCGACTCAATTGAATTCTCATATATCATATCGATGTTAGAGCTGTAAAATTGGATGTGATTATTTTAGGATAAAGTTAGTTTTTTTTCCCACGTTTTCAATTCTTTTAGTTTTTCATCCATGTACTATTCTTCTAATATCTGCTATTCTTCTAAGTTGTGAGGAATAAAGAAAATCCCTTTTTTTCTAAAGAACTTTGATTTTTCACGTTGACTGATTCCCACATCATATTTCAATTACAAAACTGAAGAGTTTTGTACAAACTTAATCCCACTTTATTATACACTTGGAAGTGAGTAGAAGTGAAGACCGAATCTGAACGAATTGGCCAATTTTGTGAGATTTGTGTAACTTTGATCACCCAGAGATCAAAAAGATTTTTACATTATATGCAATTATGCTAGAGGTGAAACTGTAAAATGTTGCATATTTTTGAAATTTCTGTAACTGATGACGAATGGGAAATATTGTCTGATTTTAGAAGAAAAAAGTTACATTTTCTTTAGGTGTACCAGGCACAATGTTTCCACCCTATAGTGATTCAATCAAAAAGAAAGAAATTTTTGTTCAACCTGTTCATCATTGCTATATCAATGAGACGGTTCAGAATGTATATTACCACGTAATTGTGTTTTTAACTACCTGTAGTAGAAACATGTCAATTAGAAAAATGCTAAAACTATGTATAACTGTTAGTGACGCTCAACATTTTATATGAACTCTAACAAGAAACTCAATTAAAATAGCTTTATAGGTGTATTTAGTGAAATAATATGAATTTTATGCTCTTAGTAGAAATTTTTGCCAAGTTTATTGAAATTAACACCCACTCTAATTATACACAAAACACTTTCCCCAGGTCCTTTCCTGGGGTATTTATTGACTGCCCATGTGAAAACCTTAGCAAGCCGTCTTTCTCAAAAGCATTTAATGTCCCAAATAATCGCCCTCGAAACATAAATTTTGATAATTTAAATGACATTTTTAATTCAGGATGAAAATACTCAGATTAATAGGGGATATTATTTACCATAACACATGAAAAACTGAAAAATATTGAGTTGCATAACTACAAGCTTTGCTGCCTATTGGTAATAATGCAGTAATATACGTATTTTAGCTTTTCCTTTTATTATCTAAACCGTTACCTCATTGAAGCCGCCTTTGTGTTTATCTACTGAACATTTTTTAAAGTTGACCACCTCCTCATTTCAGCTTGTCAATGTGCCTATAAAAAAGTTAAACTCTTTAAATATATAGTTTCAGGTAAAATAATGTGCTCAACACGTGTTATTTTATTTGAAGACTATCCCTTAAACCACTATATTAGCTATTATATTTATAGTTAAATCTATAGTAATAAATAATCCTTTTGTACCTTTACTTTAATTAGGAAATATTTCATAAAAAGTATTTGTTAATGGTTTATTCATACATTTGTTTATATTAGTTGCATATAGATTTATAATATTTATTTTCTCTTTTTTTATATTTATTTATTAGAAAAATAAAAACAAATTTAAAACTACTTAAAATGTCGATCTTTAAATACCATTTAACAATAGTAAACAGCGTGTTACTCATTTTAAGTTATATTTTATTCATTGTTTAATTGTGCTATACTTATTCGCACTATATGTAATTTCAATTAGGTTTATAGTGTACATATATTAATGCATCATCTTCAAGTAAACTGGTTCAACCTGTTTTCTCACTTTAAACTTTGTTCCCAATAAAATACCACTCATATATCAAATTGAATACCTTACACTAACAGTTTAAACAAATTTAGGTTTCATGAGCTTGATCTAAAACTTATCCACCTTTTGAAGTGAAAATAATTGTTAATTGTTATAAAAATATTGTTTTATTTTATTTACTTATCACTGCAAATCGTTTTTATCTGGGTATGTTCTATATCTCATTTCTAATAAAATGCAGTTGCCAAATTCCAAAAATAACATCTTTTCGTAGAATTTTGTAATTATGAAAATATAATTTAGCGTACCATGAAACGTATGTAAATCTTTTTACGTTTATCTTATATGGTACATCTTTCTATATGACATCTGACTGATCAGAAGACTATAATACTTAATTAAATCCATTCAATAGTAACCGTACGAATATTTGAATTATTTTTGTATATTTTATATAATCTTTAATTGATATTCTTTCGAATTAATTTTTTAAATCGTTTTTTAAATGAATTTTGATACTTTTATTCATTATAGTATATCTATAGATTAATTTTTTAATATTCTTATGCTCATTGTACTTTATATTTACCATTAAATTTTTGAAAACAATGAAAAAATTTCATTTCTAAAATTATTTATGAGAAGTAAAATAATTTTTCAGTGCAATTAGTATTATTATACTGATGCGTAAACTCTTTTGGTATTAAAAATCTTTTCCCCTGATTTATAAGTTATCATTACTGAAAGAAATTAGTTACATTAAATTTTTATTTGGGTATAAGATGAAAATTTGTATTTTTTTAAATTAAAAAAATATCAGACATAATTATCATTGATATTTGTATATAAACTACTCAACACTACATTTGTATCTTTTTTATGCTTGTATGGGCGATGAATACCAAAACAATGAAAAATTGAATGCTAAATTTTGATAAAATATAATTTTTAAGTTTTCATTTAATATTGAGTTTTCAGTTTTGTAGTAAAATTTTATCTTGTATTTTTTATTAAGACATCATGTCCAAAATAGAATGAATGATGTAGTAGAGTATATTAGTCACAATCGAATAACATATATTAATAAATTATATGGATTTTGCTTAACATTAGTAAATCTTTACTTGAAATTGCTTGACAAAATAAAAATAATTATACTTTGGTGCTTTTTTGCAGTTTGAAAGAGTCAATAAGAAACTGAAAAAGAAAGATATCTTCCAGTTTTTTAATTATTTACAGAAAAAGCACACACAATACGCAGATTCCACTCAATAAAAAAGAAGCAATACTTTAAACAGTTTATTTACATGCAAATTTAAATCTTATGTACATATAACTACTGAACCAGTATGACATAAATATCGTTGATATGAATCTGAATATTTTCTAGAAACATTCTCAAATTTACAAAATCTCAATGGCAGATAACGAGAAGAAATGTTCTCCACTCATATCACTCGTCTTTTGGGATGGCTGTGTCAGTAGTAGACACACTTGCGGTAATTTTACGTAGCATTGTTCTCAGAATCAGCTTAGAAAACTGAATACAGAAGTGTATGAAATGAATAGCTTTACTAAGTAAAGAAAATATTGGAGAATTCTATTATATTTTTTTAACCTCTTCAGTCCGAGACAAACCCCTTCTCAAAAGACATTTCTTTATAGTTTATTTGAGTTACTTTAAGACTCAAATGATATAAAATGAATTTTATTTTTTGAAAAACATTTAAGAGGAAAAATGTATCCCCAAATGGGTACAGTACCCTTTTGGAGGACATCACCCCAATGGCTCAGAGCATTAGAATATGAGAGGAATTTTTAGTGTGAGCAAACAAACCAGACGAAGAATGGAGATTTTACTTCATGTTACCCAAATGCTCCCACGTGATATCATATCGGGGTTACCTTAAAATGTAGTTTATGCCGTTTTGACGACATTTGGCGCTTCGTAACTGGATTAATCTTTTATCATAGTTTACCAATTCTAATTTATTCTTTGGAATTTTTATTGTTGACATGCTGCAATCGCATTCAAAAAACAAGTCAAGTGACGGCATGTCTGGAATATGCACAGGAAGCACGTTTCACCACAAAAATACTACCGCCACTTACATTTAGTTTGATAGAAAAACCTCATAGTTAAATGGGAACAGTGGGAATTAATGAACATTAATTTTGAGGACAAAAATTATTCGTTTAATGTAATCAGATGGGTTCTCCAGGAATGTAGAGGTTGAATTGAAGTATATATGCTCAAAGCAGAACCGCTTATATTACTAGATCGATTACAGTAAGAGCTATTTGCAATATAAAATAAAAATAAATACTTGCAGTTTAAATTTAAATCTGTCAAGAAAATTTCATCCAAGGAAATGTAATCACTTAATCCTTTATGGTACTATTATGCAATGATGTACAGCATTTTGTGCATAAAAAAATACTTCGCACTTGTAGTGAATGCTGAAATCTCTTAGGATAGTTACTGCCAGATATGCCAAACATCTCACTCGATAAATAAATAAGTTTGCTGAGACGACAGACGACGTACATTTATAGTTTACCATACCATCGTATTTACACAACAAATTACAAGAAGTGCTGAAGCTATACAAACAGGAGACCAGTAAGGAGACTACACGACAACATAGAATGTAAATACATTTATAAATTTGAAAATAAAACGTTAAATTTAGGACACGATGAAAAGAACGAAAAATAAATTATTTTAATATTATTAAACACAACTGTTAAGTTAAACTTTAGTTGAATTTCAATGGCCAAGATAATTTTAATACATTAGCTCTTTGTATTTATATTTATGGTGTATACAACATAATATTATAAAGTTATTGACTTGCATTCGTTAGTATATATCGATCATTTTCGCAGAAAATATACAGAAGGATATATGAGCATGGGAGAAGTGGTCATTCAAATTTATAATTTGAGAGTATGTCCCAACCTATATAACAATATAGGTGGCTTAAGGGTTTCCAACCTCCAGGACTTGACTCCCCTGTGCTCAAGTATATTTCTATTGACCGCATGAGTTTAAAATATGTGTTCGTGTAAAACCTCTTTACTGATTACCACATTTGGTTTAAGAGCAACATCCCCATCCATCTGTTTTGCTTTTGCGTTTTGTGTAAGCCAACTGCGTGCACTAGGTGTAGTCAGTCAGTTTCCACGCTAGGGCATCATGGTGCACAGTATCTTGCCGTCCTTCGACTTCTTCAAGAGTCTCAAGTCGTGAATGTTCTCGATGATGTGCTTGGATGAGGTGGTCACTTTGGCATGCGCTACGTCCTTCTTCAGCTCTTCCATGTCACGTTTGAGCTTCGCTCTCCGGTTCTGAAACCATGTGATCACTTGGGCGTTGGTGAGGCCCAGGGACTGGGCGATTTCATCCCTGTCGGCGGGGGAGAGGTATTTTTGGTATAGGAATCTCTTCTCCAGCTCAAAAATTTGGTGGTTCGTGAAAGCGGTGCGGGACTTTCGCTTCTTCTTTGGTTGCTGGCGGTTGTTGAACATGCTGAGGTGATCCCGGGAGGAATCTGGGGAAATACAAAGAAATGGACATCAGCAAAATATTCTTTGAGTACATGTAACACAAAAATAACAGACATCAGCAAAATATTGTTTTAGGTTATATAACACAGAAATGAAGATAATGGTAATTAATTAACGGCACATTGGAGCAACACAACGGGATATTGGCTACGGTCCGGGATCAATCTTCAAGTGAAAGATCCGAGGAAAACACCACGTAATTTCGAATCACGGTCAGATGATGAAGTCAACATCTGAGCTGTCACCCCACTCTCCAAACTTGCACACCACGCCAAAGTGAGGATATTCGAAACCACTACAGATTTAATGTGCACCAACCCCAGTGCACACGACGGTCTTTGTTTGGACCTAGTTTCGAAATCGCAACCAATTGCTCTTCCAATAGGGCTACCGCGGCCCCCACCGAAATGGAGGACTGAAAACTAGAACCGTGTGTGTAGAAACCTGGAATTATACATGAGGCCTCAAGTAGTCTACCAAACCAAAACATCAATCAAACACTTAGAGAATTTCCTTGATCTCGAAACTTTTTTAACACACAAAAATTATTATAGTGATAGATAGGTATTTAAAAAACATGAAGCGTTTAAAGTTTAAAGAGAGTTTATGTAAACAGGTGCTATGATATTCATAATGCAATCGATGATAAATAACTGAAAATATAAAAATTTAGTGTTCATAATATTTTATTTGTGCAAGAGATATCAAATTGAGCAGAAATGTGATATCGAAGAATTCAAACACTTCATTTTCTGTATTGGTGACATCAAAAACACAACGGAAACAGTCGCTCTCATTATAACTTGAGAAAAAATATCGGACAGTTTTATCACATAAACATTGGCAAAGCAGATGACGAATCAGGCTTGTTTTCTTGACAGCTGTCTAAAGTCTGTTGAAATAATGTTTGAATAAGCACAACTGTGCACACATCAATAGCACAGTTCAACAAATGTTATCTCCAGAATCAAATGCTTAGTTCCAAAGTAAGCAGTGACATCCCTGCACAACGTCTGCACTTCAAGGGTTTGTATAAAAAACACAACCAGGTTTATTTTTAGAAAAGCCATTTATTCTGAAAGGAATGCAAGCAAGCTAATCACATAAACTAGTTTGTGATCGAAAGGATTTAAAGCTGTTCTGCAGCTGTTTGAATGATGCTAAGCATATAAAGGGGATAGCTTTGAGAGCTTCTTCATTAGGCTACTTGAAATAAAGCACATAAAAACAATCTTAGTCATTCTTTTAATAGTGGTTATATGAATAGTTACCTGTTTTCTTTCACTAAAGATCAGCACACTTAAAAGTTAAGCTTAGTTTAGTTTTATAGATAGGCTTACATTCAGAAATAAAGAATAAAAAACTAAACAATAAATTGAAAATTAGTTTAGAACTTTTCCTGATTCCATAACATAACTGGATATTTATTAATTGACACTGTGGATGACGAAGGCTTTTTTGGCTGTGTAGCCATTAAATGAAAAATTTCAAAATAATTTAAAACAAGCTCAGACAAATCGGTAGAATTCTAAACTATAATACTTTGTAATTTTTAAAGTATTGCATACTAAACTCTAAAGAAAAAATATTGTTTAGGTTTCTCTACAACTTCAAAGGAAGCAATTTTTTTACTTTTCTTATATATTTCATACTATAAAATCACTTCTAAATTTGACTTATAAATTTTTCAAATAATATAGTTTGAATACACAAATTTGATGACAACATTGTTATTACTTGCATATGTTATGTTAAGCTTGCAAATTCGATAGTTATAGATTATTATTGGTGTACAGAACTTTAAAGCATATTCGGTGTACTTAAAATCACTGAAGGCATGTTTTACTCACTGAATATCGCAATTTGCAAATCACTTTTTTCTTATACTCGTGGGTCTATCTATAATAAAAAGATAAATTTACAAAAGAATCTACAAGACGCGGAAGTCGAATTAACGTAGTTTGTAAAACTGAATAGCCTCTCAAGGCAAGATATAATAAATCTGCGTATCACCTGGTAAAAATTTCAATTTTCTAAGCAGGAATTTGAAATTCTTAACCACCTTTTGTAAGAGTTGTGAGCTCAGTATGTCCTAAAGAATTAAAGACGCTGCTTACTGTCTGGGCAAAACGTATTTTCATTGATAAAACGGTAACTCCAATTCATGTTCAAAAGTCACACACTCACGTGAAAATGTGACAAGCAGATTTCATAGCTTGGCACATTTTCTAGGCACTTAAGTCACCTTTCACACATCCGAAACCAATTACTTTTGTCTCATCTTCAGACGGGATGATTACACAGAATATTTGTCACCGTGTTGATCATTTCCGAAACCAGCTCCAAGAACGTACAATCTGCCAGGTGCAACTGGTAATAACAGGGGAGGGTTGATCGGGGACTTTATTTTCTCCATACTAAGCCGAAGTAAAAGTTTCGAAGATGGCTTGGCCTGTGCGGCTGTTTCGTCCGTTTGCCCGTAATTAGAGGGGTGAGTCGTGTGCTTGAAGCCTAATGGCATAAGAGTCACCCGCAGCAGTTTGAGGTGTCAAACTAATCGCTAAGGTTTCATCCCCATCGCTTTGCTGGATTATAATCAGGGGGTTTGAATTGAAGCGCGACTACGCTTTTTACCACTCTTTATTTAATGTAGGGGACTAAGTATCTTTGTGGATACTTTTTAGTTTCTTGGTGGAGCCTGATAGCTGGCAGGCTGAGACGAAAGCTCTAGATTTGATGTGGTTAATGGAACCATGGGTGGAGTGGTGCATCAAGTGCAACCAGGATATTCTGTAGAGGGAATTAAAGGGACTCCAGTGGGGAGCCGCAGACAGGATGACGCTTTCTCCAATGTTTCATCCAAGCAACATGGTTTCAGAGAACCTAGATGATTTCAAAACAGACCTTTTAGAACCTATGACTAAATACTCTTTTATTTAGAGATTAATGATGTATAAATCATTTTGCTGCACTAAATTTGTACAATCCCGTGAGATTTCCGAAACCTACTGCAGACTTACTCAGTTTTTCTTATCCCTCTGAGATTCAAGAGATTTCCAACTAGCGTAGCGTTGCTTTTACGTACTTCATGTATTTGATGACCGATTGACCACACTTATTGGAGGAAAGAATCTTAGGAAAGATTTTATTGTTCAAGAAGGTCGAAACTGGTTAGAAATCAGGCAGGAAAGACTGCAGGTTACCGAACGTATATATGCGTGTGAACCCCTCAAAAGGTTAAACAAAACTGAACTTGAAGACGTTTGGGAACCAATTTGTCTGCGAGGCTTTTAAATGACTTATGGCGTGTAGCATTTTTAAATTTATTTAAATTTATTCTGCATGACTTGGCGAGTTAAACAAAACCTTGGGTTTGACCAAATACTTAAAAAGCATTTGGAATGTTGATAAAAAAAAATCTACGCTCTTACATAATACTTCGTTATTCAAATTGCAGTTTTTACAAGTTGTAAATGAAGATCGTGTTCAAATTAAAGCAGTGAGTTTTCTGTTTGCCCAACCAGACGTTGTGTTTTAGTGTTTAACAAACACAGCGATGCCTTGTTTATGCTACTAAGACGTTTAGAACATTTTACGGTTAAATAATTAAATATACCATGATACAATCGGTTTTGAAAATATGTAACAAAAAAAATCGTCAGTAAATCAGAGCTTTTTATTGAAAACTGCAAACAATATCCTCGTGCATCACAAAAAATCATGTTACACTTCAATTTTATACTCTAAAATAATTTAATCAATATAAAAATAGGCAACAATTTCCGAATCAGTTATTATGGTACATTGATATCAAGAAAAATATGACTTCAGTTTTTGGACTATTATTTCCAGTCATTATGTTTAAAGCTTCAAACTAGATAAATAACTTATACTATAGTATAATACATCGTATGTCTTGTTGCAAACCTTAGGTTGAGAACCACTGTTCTGAACTAGACTATAGTTTGATTCTGAAATTTTATCGGTTTGAAGTAAAACAATATATAGACTTAGTTTAAAGTTAACATAGAAGGAAATAGTAGAAATAATATTGAGGGCTTTCTAAGAAATGAAAAGCATCTAGTTATGTTTATTAAAATTTAAAGATGCCTCCAAACATGTTTAGCTATTTTTTATACATATGCAAAGGAAATTGAAGCATCCACACGTTCTATAACTGTTCGAATAAAAAGTATGCAAATTTGGTCTTACAGCATGTGTTTACACATTTCTATAGCGGTGATACTTATTTTTTGTCTCAATTTCTGACTTTAGTTAATTATAAAAAAATTGCTGTTGTCAAATATATGCAGCGTGTCTGGCTATTGAAGCACAAATAATAAAAAGTGACAAGCGGCATCAAACTTGAACGTGACATTCCTATTTGTTTGTACTACATAAAACGTCTATTTTTCATTGAATGACAGTTCTGGCTACCAAAAACTTGTAAAGCATACTCAGGAATACAGTTAATGCCACTTATATGTCAGGAAACAAACATATTATGGTACATTTTTATTGTATACATTCATATTGTCATTCTAACTGTGTTCGTTGCCCGACAACCAAATATTCAGAATACCATTTATGATTTTCAAAGGGAATAATAAATGAAATATCAACAATTGAGCTTAATGCTGCTTGTAAAAGAAAGTTTTCGGAAATATAGTTTATCGTTGACTTGTATGGAAACAATAATTGTTTTTTGATATATTTTTCCCTATGAGAATATTCTCAAACGAGTGAAAGGATTAATTTAACAGATGTCATAGTTTTCGATAAGCATCATCTTCCATTTACCAAACATGTCAACAAAGTAGTCCCCTTTTTATAGAAATGAATAATTGAATGTGATAATCAATGCAATATCAGGGAAGCTTTTAGATCGATTTCAAGTTTTCATATTGATTATTACAGCTTTCTATTACAGTCAGGAAGGATTTTGTCAATATGTACATATTGCTGATTTCCATGAGCATAAAATATAGTATAAATGTTGCTTAAATAGTGCATGTGCATAATTTTCCTGGAGACAACAAATTTTGCAAATCTTTCTAAAGCACCAACTTTATTTCTTTTGTCATTTAATGCTGAAAATAATAAACAAGTGTATAAAAAGGTTAACTAGGAGCATGTTCCATGTCTCAGGAACTGTTGTTTAATTGGCTTTACTCCCAAAAGTTAACTTGAAGCCAAGAAGTTATGTTTACAGGAAGTAATAAACATGTTTATAATTTCATTCTTACATCTAACTCAGACACATGACTTGAACTTATTAAACTTTGTGGCAAATAAGTTTATGTAATTAACTTTAATATAAAAGATAATAACTTTAGTATAAAGATTATGTTAATTGTATTAATAAGTTTATATAATAACTTCAATTATATTTTAATTTCTCTGCATAAATGCTCTGCATAATGCCGTTGATACCCCATCTATTTTTTCACATTGGTCTCAGATAGATACAAAGTTGATAAAGGGTCAGAAATGACCTAAATATAACTGAATAAGTTGTATGGTATCTATGATTTCACAGTTCGCAACCTATACACATTTTGAATTCTTAAATTTCGTCCCGTCTCTAAATTTTTGAGTACCCTATATTGGATATTAAGCTTTACGTCAGTCTGAGTGTCTGAAAACCAAAAGTGGTTCATGTCCACAAACATATATTTTATGAAGCCATGCTATTATACATCATCCAGTGTGAAGCAGTTTAAGAGACACCGCTTCTGCTTCATCACATAAACCGATCGATGAACTAAACTCTCGAGAAGTCCAAAGGAAATAAACTTTGCGTTAACTATTACCAACGTTTTTGGAGGATATCACATGAACCCCCGTCATTTACAAGCTGGATAGGAAGTTACGCGGAATGTCATATTGTTCCTAACCACTCGTACAACATACCGTAATACGACTGTAATAAAGTACCGTAAAAAGTTAAAAAATCTTTGCCGGAATAGCTGTTAGTTACATAGAAGTTTCAAAAAACGACAAATGAATATATTAAATAGCCAATGGCAATTTTAATGAATCTACACATCCACCATCTTCAGAACCAAAATAAGGTGGAACTCAAATTTAAATACGTTATCTTTCCAGTGTTATACCTTTGACGTCAAACGTGGATCACTAGTATCTTAACTAGTGTCTCCGATAAAGTAAGAAAAATTGGTATGGCTTTTCTAAAGTTTAACTCGAATAAATCTGGGGATAATACTTTCATCTGTTTAAAATCAAAATGATAATAATGTTCTTAAACTGTTGAGCAGTGGTAGATTTGCTGGGTATTTTATTTTAATTTTAAAATTATGCATTAAATCCTAAGCGGATCCTTAAGATTAAGCTCATAAGTCGACAAGAATATATGAGTGATCAATTCAACAATCGTACCCAAGGACGTGCAGAGAGGAGATGGAATGACTTTCGCCTCTACCCTTTTCTCTTTTATCGAAAGTTCTTTTTGCAAGAATGTCTTTATTGTGAAATTTGATCAAAGAATTTGTAATATACTCTGTAATATTTTTGTCTAAAAACCCTGACTTAGAATTCTTTAAGTTGTCCAAGAATGTGTAGGTTGAAATTAGAATCTTTAATCTGGAACCTTTAACAGTATTAGTTAAACAGTTAATGACCTGAAAAATTAAGATATTTATTAGCAGCTTTTAGTTAATATTTTTTCCGGTAAACACATGACTGATGTCGTGTCCAACAGGAGTCAAATTGAACTTTGAGTAGGTAATACCTCATAAACTAATTATAGAATCCCTTCAGAATAATACTTTTGCAGAGAAAATTTATTCATAGCCATCAGAAGTAAAAATACGTTCTGGGATGATTTCAGTTTCAGTGCAATTTCTGCAATTTTATTCCACCCCTGCTAATTTGTTCGTTGACTTGGGTCATTCATTTGAAAAATAAATCGAAGTTTCAGTTTTTGGTTTTCGTGAGCTGTGATTGATTGTGTACAAAAATGTTTCCGAAATTTTACTCCTCCCAACTAAAACCCTTTACGTTTTTTACCCCATTTCTGCCTTTAATCTGCTCTGCATCTCACTGACCATGACCATTACATATTATTTACTCGTTTGTATTCCTGATGAGATCTTAGTATACAAAAGCAATCCATGATTTTCGGCTCGATGTTCGTTGAGACATTCCTTAGTTTCAAGTACGCTATTTTCCCTTCAGAGCGTTGTTATGGCTACCACTGGAGCGTGGCTCTCCCCATTTCTGACACACTTTCACCGATTTAATCTCCGAACAGTGGTCGAGAGCTAGATCCTTTGTGAGCAGTGGAGCGAAGACGAGGTGGGCGGAGTGGCGTTCCTCTCGTCGTCCAATGGGAGAGCTAGGCAGAATCGGATTAAGTCACGCCTTTTAAAGGTGGATGTCTGAAAAATCTGAAGCTAAGAAGGCAGAACATTTGCGTGGGAAACTGTTTAAAGCTTCATTCAACATTAAATGAAGCGGTGACTTATGGCTATATTACAAGACGTCAAAACAGATTGAGCACACGCACGTATGCGTTATTCTGAATTATGGATTTCTCGCCTACATGAAATGTTATCTTCCATTGTTTTGAAGTAACAAAACAATGATCTAAGGTCGTTTAAAGTTTTAAAACCATTCACATTACATTACAAAATAAAAGCAGCAATGACATAACAAGCAAAACAATTTACATTACATTATAAAAGACCATTTATAAATTGAATTTTTTAGAATTTTATCAGATACGAAAATAGGGAAAACAATATTTCAATTCAATGATGTTTAAGAACATAGAGAAATTTATTTTTGAGTGGTAAGTTTGTTTTAGATTATAAAAGCTACTACATTTTTAAAGTCAGTTTTTATGTATTTTTATGTGTCCACATCTACGATCGTCTCAATAAACTTTTCTTTATGGATTATGGGCAGGAAATCCGCTTTCTTCGTCAGGCCCTTTGGACCAATTTCATCAAAATTAGATTTAGTATCCTGTCTTCAGGTATTAGATTAAAACAGTGACAAGAGCCTTAGTTGAAATTTTTTTACTGTTGAAACTTGTTATGCTTGGTTATTCCAAATCAAAAATGATTCAATAGGCTAGAGCTTATTTTATAGCTTTTCTAATTCATTCCAAAAGTATAAGAACTGTAGTAAAACCTTCAGGACTGATCACTTTTGTATCCTGCCTCAATTGCAATTTTTGTGGCTTTTGATTCAGAGACGAGTGTACCCGAGAACATCGTACTTCTTCGAAAATACCATTTTTACTGTCCAGTAGCTTCACTTCCTTTAACATTTAAGTCCATGTTTTCTTAGAGCACTGGACCCAAGTCGTATTCTATGATGACGTCCCTAGTTTTCTAGTTGAAAACTTTCGGTTGAATTGCATTTAAGTTAAATTATAATGAAATTAGTGTGTTTGGGAGGATGTTCCTTCAGGTCTTTAACTTATTCTTGATACTTATAGTGTATAGAATTTAATACACTTTTCATAACTTGCAAATTCATACACTTTTAAATCGAACGACATTAGTGGAATTAATATTCAATGTACTGCTGAATCAAAGCATTTGATTCAATGAAAAGATAAATTGGTTTAAAATACCAACAATGCTGTTAATTATTGTGTTGTTAATAGTTATTAAATTGTAAAACTATTAGCACTGAGCGATTGTGATACAAGCAATGTTAATTAAAATATTGTTTTTCTTACAACCCAAAGTTTTTGAATTACAGAAAAGACTCGAGTCTATTACTTTTAAATAACTTATTGAGACACTAAACCAGCAAATACTCTCTGAAAATCTCCATTCATAAGTTGACAACAGATAATGCGCTTTCGAAGTGAACCTACGTTAATCATAGTTCAATCAGAACTAATCTTCTTCAATCAGTCGCTTAGTTCAGATTCACTTCGCCATGTAAAAATGAATATGAATGAAGAATTCGGCAGAACTTTCTTTTTTTATTATACATGAATAAAAGAATGCAGCAGAACTTTGAGCTTAACATATTTCAGACTCTGTCAGTAAATTTCAAGTGTTAGCTATGCCAAGAAATATTAGTGATATTAGTCAGAATATTTAAATTCATAAGCCTCTATTTTTCAACAGGCGTGAGATGTACTGCTTGTATGAAGTTTTGCGATCAATGCCAAACTTTGAGTATTATTTTTTATAACAAAAATGGTAAATATTTTTGTCCCTGATCTGTCACTAAACGAGAAAATGCTTATCTTAATAAATGCGTCATGTGTCAAATTTTACGTTTTCAGTTGTTTTACGCCAAAAACTAATGCAAGTTATGGAAGCAATATGAAAAATTGTCTTTCAAACATTTAAGAAATACTCTGGTTAGCGTATATTAGTATTACCACTAGATATGCATGTAAATATCCTGAAGCTATATCTGTATATTTATGGTATATTCGTTGAAGATATTGTTTCTGGTTCTATTATGAGTGAACTGAAATGTACGTTTCCGGTTATTGTGTACTCAATGTGTTTCATTCCTTCATAGAAAGTGAAAAAGTTAAATAAACCGAAACAAAATTCTATATAGAGGTACACATCAGTGCAAAATCTCAAGTAAAGCCTAGAGATTATTGAGATATGATGCCTATATTCACTCTAGGATATTTGACTGCTAATTGCTCATGGTTGGCTAAAGAAGCATCAATCATTTCATTTTCTCTCCATTTATTTTCATGAGAAAATCATGTTCATTACTCATGGAGAGATGCTAATCGTTAAAGGATACCTACCTGAATTTATAAGCTACCAAGCATACAGCAGTTTTTATAGAAAGGTTATATTTTACAGAAAGTTTATGACCTTGAATTCAACAACTCTTCAAGGTATGGGAAATGAAATGAGAGAATATTCAAAATTAAACTCTGTATGGTTGGAGTTGGGGAAAGTGATTCAAAAAAGGTTTCATATTTCCAACAGTTGCTGATATCCTGTTGGTTTCTAAGGTAACGAAACAGTTTTCAGTATTTTAAAATCATATATTCGCTTAAAAGCGATGCATTAAATCCAAAAGAATATAATTTCAGATAAAGTAATCTTTTTCTTATCGTTCCCCAAAAAACTTGAAAATGCAATACTTGGAGTAATAAATTTCCAAGTATAGTGGCGTTATATTTTACTCACTCAAGAAAAAAATGAAAAGTTCTTTAAAATTAAAATTGTCCTATGATATTTGAATTGGACATGATGAATGTTCGTAAAATTGTATAGGTTCGCAAAATAGGTGTTCGTTAAAGCGATTGTCAACTATATTTTTAAAACTTCTGCTACTAGTATTTTTGCAAACATTATTATTATATTTATTAAGCATGTGCCAAGTATAATATTAATAAATATAGTTTTTACTATGCATGCCCAAACTATGATACTGTGAACGCATTTTTAATAATACACTTGCAAACTGCAACCATGTGATATGAAATGTGATAAAAATTAATTCAGAATTTAGAAGATTGGGAGATGGAGTATAAAAGAGAGTTGATATTTGTTCCTTGTAATTTTGTATTATCTTTAGATTTTTAAATAAACGTTTATTTTTTTCTAATAGGCGTTCGTCTCCATATATGCAAACGAAAAACTTATCCACAATTATTTAAAACAATCGTATTGATATTATGATCACCCGAAAAGTGAATAGAGTGAGTATTGTGGGATCACCACAATTTGTTTTGAGATTTTCCTCTGATTGTTTTTGCAGATTTCTATAGGATAACCTAAATATCTGTCTGCTATATTCTATGAAAAGAATAAAAATATACTTCAAGTTACACAGGAATTCTATTTAACTATATTTGTTTCTGTACTTGGAGAAAATGGAAATATTTGTTCAAAAAATTTCTTAGTTTTTATCAAAGCTATCTTTTTATTCAATATTAAACTCACACTATTAAGTTATAAATATTGAACTCTCTCCTTTTTATTTATGATCCTTCATTGTTCACTAAAAAAGTCCTACACGTAAATCTTTAATTTTAAATGTAACATTACCTAAAATGACATCCGTAATTTATTTACACTTACATTTATTAGATGGAGTAAAAGCCTTATTATATATCTATATCGAACTACACTTTCTCCTGCGACAACACACAAGAATATGGATTTATAAAGTGATTCACGCCGTCCATACTTCATCAGCGAAGACCAGCTTACACAAAAAATAAAAACCAAATTGGATTTTAATTTTCTGTCATAACTTAAGTACTTTTCTCGTTAATGCATTTGAATTTGGAGTGCATTGTCAAGAAAATCACGTTTCTCCATTTCTTTCCAGAGATGCTTAAGTTGCATTCAATCTATTTAGATCGAAACTTTCACTTTTTTAATCAAAGAGATTACCACCAGGGATCATTTGCATGGAAGCCTTTTCATTTGATAGGCGTGAGTGGATTACCATTTAACGCAAATCGCTTTCTATAATCATCGAATTACTATGGAAAGAGAAGTGCCACAGAGGTGAAATGTACCCTCGTTTAATTTGGCGCAACTTTGGAGTAATGCTAAATGGAAATTCACTTTTTCTTCTCCGCTTGATGAGATGTTGATGTTCTGATTTATTAGAGAATTGAAAATATACAACGTGTGAGGTCTATAAATATGCATAGAATTTAAAACAGGTACGGTATAATTTTCTTGTGCCGAGTATGAACCGCAGAATTTATTAATGTCTTTAAATATGCATGCCTCGGGTTAAAGCAGAGAACAATAAAATATGTATTTTAGGAGTGTTTTGCATTTATCTGCATTGAAATGGTCAATATATGAATAAACACTACTTCCTTGAAAAATAGAGGCATTTACTCGACTTTGATTTGTACTTATTAAAACTGTATTTAGCTAGCTGATATAAATGGCTAAAAAGCTAAAAGTAGTGATGAAAACAATATCTTTTACAATACCACTCACAAATATTTTACAGCGATTTCACCTACTCATGTGAATGGTGAGTCACGTGGAATCGCCTTAGGCTGATAGGCTATCGAAGTGCAATCAAGGGTTTTTAAGAACGCTGGATAATCAGTTTAGTCAATCAATAATTTGTCCCACGTTAGAGCTCGTACTTTTTCTCATAACCACGCGACAGGTCTTCAAACCGAGCGATCACCAGAAATAACATGAATCAGGGCGCACATGCTCCATTTATTTCATTAGAAGGTCGATGATCGTGGCATGTATACACCATGGTAGCATTTATTCACATGCATTTTTAACTCAGTATATAAGTTTTGCCAACAAATGTACAGGCTGAGCTTCTCTGTGCTTTTATGAATTCAAGAGCTTATTCCTTGATTATTCATTTTTAAGGCTATATTAGAAATTTGCTCGAATAGGAAAAGCTCTACTTTCTGAAACCAGGGTAAACTGTACTTCATTATACAAAATAACAAGAGCAAGTCAGGCAGTCTTTTATTTCTTTCAAATTATATCCTCTACAAACATACTTTAAAACTTCAAATGGCCAGGTCTTCAAAGCTGAATTTCTTTCATCCCACTCTTATAAGAAGCATTTTACTCCTTAGAAATGTTAGTGTGAATTTAAGCTGTGGTGAACGTTATTTTTTATTTAATTCAATTAATCAATCGGATTAACTTGTAAATCTGCAAAATTCACAATGTTTTAAATTTAATACGTAGTTGAAATCGTAAAATTATATTCCAAATGTATCAATTCAATCATCAATAACTTGTGTCGTTTTATTATCTTATAACTGAATATTTGTCATATTTTATGTGTTACTATTTTAGGTTTAGAATGAAATAGGGATCTCTAAACTTATTGAGCAACCCATTGAAAAATTCAAAATATTATTATCGCTTTATCGGAAAAGCAACAAACTCTACGTTGTATAAAGACTATTAAGAAAGGTTTAAATCAAGTATGGAAGATGCCGTGATTAAAATCCCTGTGCAATTTATTACTACCAAAAGGGTTTATAAATTTAACTTCTTTTTTAACTCTCTAAGGGATGCACACATATAAATACATTCTGCGACCTGTAGTCCTCCTTATATGACTTCAAACGGGTTTCTACCTTTTGACCAATAAAATCTTTTCTGGGATCCTTTCAACCAATACATGTGTTCATTTAGTCATTACGTGTGTTGTGGGCTAAAGTACTGCAGTGAAATTTCGTGACGCTCATGGGGTTAAGGTACCGTTCATAAGCAAGGGTTAAGATTCATTTCCTAAGGAAAACGAGAAAAAAAAAAAGAGTCATTTTCTGCCTTGGATTCTCACCACATTGATCTCAGAACGACACTACGGTTAAAACTTAGCGCCAATCATTTGTTTATAATTCAACATTTAAAATTGTGGGATTTTTCATTATCTATGATTTTTGTCAAAGTATCCGTGAGATTACTCCGAGTGTTAAATGCAGCTAGCGGGTTGGATTTTGGGGGTCCAAATTCATAAAAAATTGTTAAAGATCAAAGCTATGTTCATTCTAAAGCTATAAATATATATTTTTGGAGCGGTAGGATTTCAGTGTCCTCTACGTTCTACGAGTTGAGGACATTTTAATTCGGTATTCTTCTCAAACAGAAAACTAAGAAAAAGTTTAAATTAATTGGATGTACTCGTCGAGAGCCTTTTTATAAAAACTTTAACAGTCTGTTATGAATGAGCTAGGCTTTCTATTTAAAGGACATGATTTATTTTGGGTTCTGGCATTCTCATCACCCTTGGTGCTAGGAAGATCTATCTTCGTTAAAACAAGATGAGTGAAGTAGGCTTGTACTAAAGTAGGAAACTGAAATGCACAAGCTTTAAAAAAATTCAGTGTTGCGAATCAAAGGTTAATTGAAGGTTACTTTATGCCCTTTCATTTGCCGTGGTCTAAATTTATCACAATGTTACGAAGAAATTAACTCCTCAAAGTTTGCATTTTTATGAAATGTTCTCGTTTTAATATTATGGAAATAGAAGAGTTTGATTTCTCTCTCGACGGCCATTTTTTTTCTACATGAGGACTAATCAGACTGAGAGTACACGAACTTGAAAAGTAAATGCAATTTTAAGAATTAGGATTCAAAACATACTCTTATTAACATAACGTATTCTTTCTATACCAGAAAGATAGTTTGAAAGAGGACAAAATATTCTTTGTAGAAACAAATTTTAAATTAAGATTGGGATGTCTTTGCGGTAGCATTAAAATTTGGCAAATTTCCTAACAGATTGTCGGCTTATAAGTGAAATACACTGTCAAAATTTTTGAAGATATGACTTTTTTCTAATTTCTAGATTAGAATCTGATCATCTTTAGACGGTGAAGTCCGCTAAGTTACTTTTTCTTTGCGTAGAGGATCAACATATTCTTGAAAAACGCATTAAATGAGAATTTTTTCTCTTTCGTTTTCTCAGAACTGTTTTTTAACTTGATGAGTTTCACTTGCAAGCCGATGAGATACAAGTCATCTATGTAACATGAGTCGTACGTTCTATATCCAAACTCCCTGGCCTAGAGGGCAACTTTAAACAAATGCACGCAGATATTTCTTTTATTTCATCATATTATTAAAATTCTCGTCATTGTCATTGAAATATCATTTTTCTTACACACGGGGGAGAATTGAAACAGAATTTGCATTACAGTTTGTACCTGTATCTGCTATGCATTGGAACCGAATTCATAAGACGTGACCAGAGTCAGGGGATACTTCTTTTCGATGCATAAAGATATTGTCTCGCATACTTACTGCTTAACATTCTTATGATCAAACGGTACAAAAAAAAATCAGATCCGATTTGAATAAAAAATTTCACAAAAAATCCCAATGCGCAATGAAGTAAAGAATCGATTCTTTCTTTGTGATATGCCGCGACAATTTTCTTATTCATATCTCATTTTCACATTGAAGCTATCAACCGCGAGGAACCTTAGTGATCTGCCCTACCCTTCGTTTTACCCTCGCCTGCCCTTTTGCATTTTGCTTTCCTTCCTCCCTCGTTGATTACTTGATGTTGTCTGTCTTATGTTTGGTGCAGCTTGACCAAATATGGCCCTTGCGCCATAGAACAACTAACCAATCACATCGAAGCAAATATCTTTACATTTTTACATGCACCATGAATTGTTTTCAACATTGATATATTCCAAGCAAAATTATATCAAAATGTTTTCTGTCGTTCATTGGGTAGCGCCTGTGACTGTGGGCTGGTAAGGTCTATTATACCCAGTGTAAGAAGCTTCAAACAAAGGATCAATACTAGCATTTATGAAAATCTATATAGCCATAAGGCCCTCAGAAAGGTCGAGAGAGACTCGGTCACTTCCATTTTTGAACCACCCACCCCCTTGGAAAAACGAAAAATAAAACTGCATTTATTCAGAGTAACTTTGACTACTTCCAGAAGTTCACTTTCTTAATGAGTTTGTAGGGGAAAGGAGATAATACCTGCACCCTATTTCTTTTTCCAATGCTTTCCAAAAGAAATCTAGTAGAAAAATTGAGAATAAGAAATATTAGTAACCCACATCGATGGAAAACATTTCGATAACAGTGACGACGATGTTAACACTTCCAATTTGCAGTTAAACTATGAAGAAATGTGCATAATTTTGTAGAGAATTCGATCTAAATGAAACATAGTCGAGAATTTCTCTCAAAATTAGTTCCTTCGGAATGCAGTGGTTACGTCTCGATTGAAAATTTCATGGGTGACTTTTGCCCATGATATACGATTGAAGGTTATATTTAATAATAACTCTTTAAGTCATAAGCTTTCTTCATAAATTTCTAAATTTAGAATCAAAGGACCAATTAGAAAATATCTAAGATAGAAATTTCAATTGTGTGCATTTTATTACATGAGAACATTATATGGTGGTATTTCGCGGCTCCACTCTATCAACTTTTATAATTCTCTCTCTCTCTCTCTCTCTCTTTCTCTCTCCTTAACATAATTTTTAAAAACTTAAAAATATCCCCGTTTTTACATTTACAGTCATATGCCTAGCTTGATGTTGCGTTAACATATTTCATCGTTAATAGTCATATTATAGCTATTTTAAACACATCACAAGGAATTTTACCTTATGGTTAACCTACCACACACACTTTCCCACATACATTCTAATTCGATATATAGTGTAAGCATGGTACAGTACAATATTCGTTCTAATTATAAAGTACTCTTAAAGACTGAGATAAAGTGTAGCACATTGACAACTACTTTATTTTTAACACTTATTAAATACTCAAGGTATGTTTCAATTACTTTATGGGTGCATTCTACTCTACTATATGTAAAAAAAAAATAAGTTTTAAATAACTACTTAAAATTTGAATTGTTTAACATAATTTTGAAAGCAAATCTAACTTAGCTTATCAAAGAAGTTCTGCAAATGCACAGGTAAAACCAATTTTTACTAGCTCAATACAGTGTTGAAATGATTCAGATTAATATTCAGCCCAAAAAAGTATGCGTCTAAAACTGGAATTCACAAAATTAATTAGCCATTTTATTCACATTGTCATACAGCCAAATCAGATTAGAAAAATCGACAATAATCTAAAACATTAATTTTACCAGCCATTTATATTTTCATAAAAAAGTGATAGGTGCTACAATATTCAATTCTAACTACTAATGCTTCGTTAATTTTTATTTTATTCAATATTACAGATATCTTCTGTATAAGAACTATTTGAGGATAAAACATCGGTAAAGTGTATTGGAATCTCATCAGAAGAGGTACAGGATATCCGATTATGTGGAAAATCTGTCACGATCATGGAACAAATCAGATGGAAAAATAAAGCATCCTACTATATAAAATTCAAGACTTCATTGACCTTTTAATAAGTAGATGCAGCTTTATGTTATTTCCGTCGATTGCTGAATTTTAGCATGGTCACGTGATGTTAGTAGAAAATACGAATCCTAATGTAGGACTAATTATTGACTGGTAAATACTACTATCGAGTTCAATTAAAGACACTAATTTGAGGAAAATCTACTTGAGTTCAATCGGCTCAAATAGATTCCCAAGCCCACGTGACCTACACTTCTGAGATCTTAAGACAAAGTCTCCGTCTACTATTATATTTCTAGTCTATTTCATTAGAATGTCGATGCAAAAGTTGCGAAGACGTAGGTCACTTTTTATCCTCTCTCGATCACAGTTAAAGTTAGTTTTAGAAAAATTAATACATTCACGGAAATTACTCAAGTACAATAAATATTAAATCATGACTAATTAAACGAGTAATGCAGTGATAATATTTATGATAAAATAGTAAAAAGGACGAGCGATATTTATGCAGAAACAGTGGAAATACGCATGATAGTATAGTCAAAATATTAATAAGTTTATACTTTTCTATACATATCGAGCAATTTCAGTAATAGGCTTAATTTTTTAGCTTCTATTACAATTGAGATGTAGTTTTCAGCTGTGAGTTTTTAATTGAGTTATTGTGTTCTTTGTTACAAAGTGAGATTATTACTGAGACTGAGAGGTGTGTTTAAACTGTGAGATTTATTGATTCACTATTTTGATTATTTCGAATTGTAAATATCCATGAACAATGAAGCATATCAAAGGTATATTTCCAATTCACACTCATTACTTACAATTACTACGCAAAAAATAATAACAACCACTTGAGTAGCAATTTCAAGAGTTCATTGCATCCTTTATCAGCGGGCTTTACAGCTTGTTTAGTACATTTGAATCGAAATTTAGATTGATCACAAAAGAACTTCAACAATGAAAAATACCAAAGAACAATTTATTTAAGTTCCTAAAAAAGTTTTGTCTCTTCGATTTGCTTACTCTTACTGGTTCATTGAAACGTGACGAGGAGGGAATAGGCAAAAGAAAATTGAAGACTTTGTCCGTCCAGGAAAAATACAAATATCCTCCATTGTGAGAATTAAAGTGTTTATAAAAACACTCACTCTTCCGATCAATAAAACCACTCAAAACATCGGCTCATGCAAAGAGAAAATAGGATGCGCCAACCCCATCTTTCAAACTTGTTTGTCAGAAGTATTTTTTTGCTTGGCGCGGGAAAATACTTGGAAAGTCTTTTTTTAAACCACATGAGATAGAGATAGAGCGTGAGATGATCTTTTTAAAATACACTTTACTTCATGGGCCATTAGTCATGGGAACATTGTTATGGAAACCCGATGATATAAAAAAAACAAGAACGCCGACAAAGATATTGGCAAGGTCATGATTAATATGAGACAAGAAAGGAGCGATTGAACGAAAAAAAGTGTTGTTGTTATTGTTTTTGTATTGTGTCGGTTTGAATTGAATTTAAAGTAGGAATCCAATATAACGATTATAGTAGTTAAACCATTATTAGATAACATCTTTCAACAATGATGTAATTACTATCTATCAAAGTTTACTGTTTATCATAACTCTCAGCCGTTAAGACAGAAGGAGACCGCCAATACAATTGGAGTATTTTTCTCGGATGCTCATTAGACATTTTTTAATAAATGAGCGAAAAGACATCAACGTACATGAGGATAATTTTAGTCATTTCCTCTTTGTTATCGAGATTACATGTTTGGAATTTATAACTTATAATTTGTTATCATGCAAACAGCACCTCGAACTCACAACAGTTTTTCAGCATGTTTAGAGGGTGCAGATAATAGATAATTAATCTCATCTGAAAGTCATTTCTTGTATAATCTAAACACCGATAAAATCTGAAGTATCAGAGGACATGGTGCGATGTTATAAATGCGTTTTCGATTTACAGCTCGGTTTCTTTTAAAATGCTATTTTTTAAATCAGTCAAATAATTTCTGATATTGTTTGAGAATTGATTTAAAATGTTCTTCGTAAATTTTCATTTCATCGTTCATAAAATATGAAATTTTATTGCGTATACCGAATATTAAGAATAAAATATGTTTCCTATAGTTTTTTTATCTTTTTGTAGTGCGAAGTTCTAAGCTCTAACCTACTTTTACTGAAACAAATGAGGGCTGTTGTGAGCACTTCATTTTCTAGTTTCTAGTGCGAATATTACTGTGATCTGTATACTTCAGTTATCGTTTCTTTTCCAGGGGGAAATTTTTCTCTAGAGATATTACTCGTCAAACAAAATTTCACTGACCAGAATTCTTTTATAGCCTGTCCGGTTATAGCATTCCGAATTTCTATTCCCTGAAAATAAATTGATGCCTCTAATGATCACAAAAAAACATTTTACTGCCTAGTAAGAATTATCTACATGGTAGTGAATAAAATCTGAAAAAAAAATCGTAAAGGTGCTTAAAACTGTTTCATTTTCTGGCCTTTACTTCACTCTTATTCTCTTAAGGGATCACTGTGGATCAGTGAGTCTGCCTTCTAAGCTATCTGTTAGCAGTATCTGTTAGCAATCTAAATCTGTTAAAGTAAGCGGATTAGGTCGATTATTGTAACTGTCCTGGGTGCCATTTCTCTATTCTTTGGCAGTCAAATTTTCATTGTGTATATGTCCATTTATTTACGCGAAAAAAACATTGCTTGGAGCAGCATGAATCTGCCTTGCGCTTATGAAAATGCCAACCAACAATTCCCTCAAAGGTTCAACTTTTACTATTAAAATTTGTAGCATCTTCACTATGTGTGAGGATTCACTCCACAAAGGTGTGAGGATTCACATCACTTTTCCTCACAAGGGGGCACCATGGGTCTCGAGGACTCGGCCATTAGGGGACCCCTTCTACAAACCTTGCCCTTGGGCATGAGGAGAGAAGAAAAAAGCAGCGAGACAGATAGTCTAGGAAAAGACTAGAAACCAGAAGGTTGAAAAAAGGTGCGCTCCGCTGTACGAATGGGATTCCATATGAAAATGTCGACTGGTTAAATGAATAATTAGGCAGATAAAAAATATATAATTACTTTTATCAAAATTCAATAAACATAATATGCTAGAAAATCCACCGTCACCTGTTCTCAAATAAAGGATTGTAGTTTTTAATTTTTTTAGAACGGAGGTTCGAAGTAGAAGGTGCGATGTCCATACAATCTGTGTAAATAGTACACTGTATATATGTACAGAAATAAATGATTTATGGCAAGATTGCATCCTTCTCTGCGTGCACCACATTAATATCTAGTGTACGCTCGACCAGATCTGTTACAAAAGGGTTATAATCAACTTTTGTTTTGATAAAAAAAAATAGCATCGCGCTTGTAAAGCGCATTAGAAAAGCACTATTCTTAGTAACATAATGACCTAGGGGACATCTTAATCACGCCTTTACTATTTCAAACATGTCATTTTTCTTTAAGCAAAAACTGCAGCGGAACCGAAATTAAACATTGAAACTCTACCATTTCATTAATCATCTATTCAAAGCTCAATCTAACTGGGGTTACCACAATTTCTTCAATTCCATGGAGTGAAAGAGTGTAGCCACGAGCAGAACTAATCTATCCTTAGATCCGCGTTCACTTCCACGCAGAAAGGAACCCGACACAGGAATACCAGAAGCTTTTGACTGGATGCCTAAGCATTTTACGAACGGGCACAGTTCCAAGACTGCCTCTTTAGCTGCTCGCAGTCCACAAGACGGGGTTGTCCCGGAATGTCACATCTTACAGAGTAAATTAGAAAGCTGATCCGCCGACCCCAAGAAGGCAAGTAAACCGGCTGGAATTTTAATGGAAATTTAGGCTAAGTTGGCACTGCCCGTCTAGTTCCCGGCCACCAAATATTCGAAGCATCAGTTGCTGTATTATTCATTCACCTTCTCATTAACATGCGTAATAAATTCTCTTAATTTTCACTTCTGAACATGCTGATATTGACACCATTCTACTTTAAGATGAAGGATTCGTGATGGGAGTTTATCATGCTTTGCCTGTGGTTGCAAAGAAAAACACATTGTTATGAAGGCACGATCCTGTTGGACGATATATATTACAGGTTGCGTATGAATACATCATTCAGTTTTAAATGGTATTCTTTAAGAGACGAATGGGTTTATTAGGTAAAGGAAATTATTTATCTGAAAGATTTAAAACAAATTTTACCTTCATCAGGGGAGGGTTTGGAATAATTTTAGTTAGGAGTCAAGGTGATACGATTGAACTTAAGATCCACAGTTTTGAAATGGCATGTTGATTTACAACTCGTCGGTCTCCGAGACCACGTGCTGTGTGTAACTACCAATTTACTTTGTAAAGTATTACAAAAAATAATCGTGATACAATTGTAACTTTTTAAGAAAGTGTCAGTATTAATAATGCCCGAAAATGAGTATGATTGATCGTTCGTGTCAGTCACGAGTAAAAAATGATTGCACCATCGACCTTCTAATGAAATGGACGGAGTATGAGGGCGGAGTCGCTGTCGTAAGATCTCAGAAGTGTTGGTCACGTGAGTTTGGGAATCGATTTGTGCTGATTGGCTATCGAAGCGCAAGCTAATGTTTTTAACCAATCTCAAAAATTGCATTCTCCTGTATTAGGATTCGTGCTTTTTCCAATACCCCGTGACCTTCTACTGGAAATCAAATCGAGCGATCGAGAGAAATAACATGAAACTACCCGTATATCTTCGTCCATTTCATTAGAAGATCGATGGGTTGAACAGGTTGAGGGTCGATTCAAAATTTGTCATGCTTTTCCATAACAGAATGAACATATAATTCCTTGGAGGAGCGCTTTATTAGTCCCTATCTCAGGCAAAATATTTTGTTGTTTAGTCTATGCAAAATTATTGCATTAGACACGAAGTTAATAGAAAAGTATGCTGAAATAAAGTTCCAGACCGACAGGAGAATAAGCTGATCCTCCCCTGAATACCTTTCTTACCATCATTTAAACTCCCACAAATACCCTAATATGACTGACACTAAATCCATTAAAATGGCAAAACGTTAAAAATCACCAAAATTTAATTGCTAGGACTATTATACACACACTTATTACCCCAGAAATACATTCATTTAGGTAAATTAATGATCAAACTCTGAAGTGACATTATGTGTTTTAAATCCACTGTATTAACAGATTGCTCAGTTGTAATTCATACAATAACGAAATGTATATAAGGTAAGGTAGGGCAAGTGCGAATTCAAATACTCAAAATTCATGTTCAATCAAATACTACTACGTTACAATAACTTTTTAGAATTTCATATTTTGACAACACACTCCCAGACCCTTTACTAATATGTTTACATTCTTATTTGTTTACCACTGATATATTTTTAAGTTGCCCCACCTCGCTTTAGTCTGATACCCTTGACTAATGTTTGTAAGTCTATTTAATGTCTTAAAAATTGCAAATTTACTGCGGGATTTTGCTTAAATTTAGTCAGTTTAGGGTGGTCCCTCATCTTTAAACTTATTGAAAAGGAGCTGTCTTTATAAAACGTTTTTGCTTTCACTGAGGAGAAATTATAGAATTTAAAAATATTTTCAAATTCCTCCACTGCAACACATTGAAAGCAGGGATTCAAAATTTTAAGAACAATAACTATGATAAATTCGCAATTAACTATTTGTAATCAACTTGGTATTTCAAGGTACCATATAATGGATTTTGTTGTCTATGGAGATTTTATTCTTCGAATTAGATCGTTTACATAAGTGCTCGAAGTGCAATTACATGAGCAGCTGCGTGACTGATTCATTACTGAATTGTTCCATCACCGAACAGTGTCAAATCAGTAATGTTTGAGAAGTGCGTTAACATTGCGTGACAACTAAGTTGCTTATTTCCTAAATTAATTTAATTTCTTTTTCTAATATCATTAGGGATGAAGTTTGCGTAGAGAAAGAAAATTAATCCTGGCGAGATACTAATGAATTTGAATGGAGTGTCTGTGTTTTGTCCACAGTTTTTATCAAATTTGAAAGAGGATTGATGAGAGGATAGTTGTGATGCAGAGTAATTATCTGTTGGTTTGTAAAGAAATGTGAGCCTCTAATTAATATATTAATTAAATCCCTTGTTCGGTGCATTAGTAAACATATTGGTGCAGAAATCTGCATGAAAAATATATCCACAAATATGAACGAAATAAGTATTTATTTGTGTTCGTGTTTCATTTCAGAAGTATATGAGGGGCTTTTCCTGTCAAACTAAATGTAGGTGGCGGTTGCGTTTTGTGATGGGACGTGCTTCGTGTACGTATTCCAGACGTGTCATCAGTTGGGTATTTTGAATACAATTTAAGCATGTAGTCAATGCAAATTCCAAAGAATGAATTCCGAATTGAAAAAAATTATAGTTGTGATTGGTTAACGCTAGTTAGATTAAACACCAAAGGTTTACAAGAAATAAAATTCCGTTTTACGTTTGGTTCGTTTATTTAAACTGAAAATCCCTCTCATACTTTTTACATTATCGTGAAATAATCTGAAGTACGTTTCTACAGACTTAAATCCCTGTTTACCTCAGAGTACAGCACGAGGTCTAGGAACTAGGTAAGATAAATCATGAAAGAACGCATTACAAGATTGTGAAACTGAATAATAATTATAATCCTCTTATATTTACAAATTGGTCTAATTAGGAAATGAATGCTCTTTTGTAAAAACTGACAGTGACAAACCAAACCAAATTTACAAATGATTTTAGAACTTTCAAAGCAAAAATTTCGTTAGAATTATTTCTGAAGATTAAAATTTAACGGAAATTCATTAAACGATATTCTCAACACAGATCTGACAAGCGTTTAGAAGTAAAATTAAGTAATAAAATTATGTTGTTAAATATTTATCTACAGTTGAATGGCAACACTTAGAAAACAGGCGTACTCAAATTTCTGTGTAAATAATGTTAACATACTCTTGGAAATAGAAGGAAAGCCAGCACCTCTGCTGTAGCCTAAACTTCAAATGTACATACGAAATAGATAAATGTTAACAATGATATTTATGTAAATATTTGTAAATAGCTTGTTATAATTTGGTTATTAATTGATTTTAGGTGAAAATTTTTCATTTCTGTGAAGCAATTCACAACAAATATAAAAAAATACGCAACAAAACAAGCAATATCGTAACATCATTCTCATGAATATGAATTACGTACTTTTTAATCGTTCATCAAATTTTGTGTGTACTTACTTACAACTTAAACAGTACTGCTCGTAAGCTGTACGAGCACATCTTTAAAACAAGCCCCCGTTACCTCTTTGAATAAGCT
Organism: Meta bourneti; assembly: GCA_933210815.1. NCBI lineage: Eukaryota > Metazoa > Arthropoda > Arachnida > Araneae > Tetragnathidae > Meta > Meta bourneti. The sequence continues at coordinate 71,374,514 of OW119923.1, read as the reverse complement.
AAAGCCTCACTTTTAAAATTCAGATAAAATGTTGCGAACGTCACATTCCCTCGCATCATGTCAGAAACTCTTTAAACCGTCTAGGAATTTTAATGAAAACTTCTCGGCTGGGGATGCAGAAGCTGACTGCTGAATAGTTAAAATGTCAGAAGAGCGTTTAACCGTCTGACCGCCTCTTACGCAGGGCAATTAATTCACTTAATATTGCCGCTTTTGCGTTTTGAATGTCCTCTTAATATTTACTTCACTCGGTTTGCGTTGCATTGGTCTAGGAGAGGCGAACATTTTAAGAAAGGGGGCATACTCAGCTGTAATGTTGAATTAAGGGTCGGCCCTTTAATTGGAAATGGCATGATACCTATTATTGGAACAATTTCAGGTGATATTATTTTCATCACGGTTCCATCAGATCAATTATTGATGTACTATATACTCTATCAGGCCGGCCCCCAAATCTGCACTCCAGGGCCCCAGTGCCAGATAAGATGACATGCCCCTTGTAAAATGTCAATGTATGTCCAAAATACTTTGTTAAGCTCCCAAAAATGTAGAATTTGTCTCATCCTTCGTTAACTATTATATTTACTATATTGCTATCATAATACATCGTCGGCTTACAAGTGAAACACACTAATTCAAAAAACATAATTCCGAGAAAACTAAGAGGAAAATTATACTCCCAAACTTTACTCATTGTGGTGTTTCTTAAGAAATCTAACCTTCATGCAAAGAATAACTTTGTGTACACAGACTTCACCAGTCTAAATATCACCACATTCTGGTCTAGAAAAGCTAAAATCTCACATCTCGAAATTTTTGATTTAGTATGAATCACTTGTAAGTCAACGATACATAAGTTTGCATAGCTTGAGGCTTTCAAGTCATTTCCCAATACATTTAAAGTAGACTCCTTCTCATGTGAGGATACCGGACAATGAAAGGTCGAACGGACGTGCTACGGCAGGCTGTAACTTAAATTTGTCGCTCACTTACATTTGACGAAATAGATACCTTGAACAAAAAAGAATAGAAAGTCTGCGATATGGGCACTTCAATATCATTGGTATCGAGGACAAAGACCTAGAGAAACAGCCAACTTCAAGTTATGCAGAGAAGAACAAACAGAATTTTCAAGATTTATATCTGGTCACATCAAAGCTATGAAGTACGTGACAATAAATACGATTTTCCCTGACTGGTCAGGATATCAACATGGCTGGTTTTGATCACGTACTGCAGTGTTTTGGGGTGTCAGGGAAGGATATTCATGATGATATGAGACTTCTTTTGACATTTTTCGCAAGGGGGACACCTAACATTCTGGAACTGATCTAGTTTTGATACCGGGATATGAAACAACTATATAAATATAATGAATATTTAACCTAGGAAGGGCTACACATAAAAGTACGTTTTAGATTTAAAAAAACTATCTATATTTACCAAGTTTCCTCTTGCCCTCTGTCCCGGATGTCATAGAACTGGCAATTCCCACTCCCATGTGAGTTCCTGCTATAAGGAATGCGTCTAAAATCCTATATAGTATAAAAATTCCCTTACAATGTCCCTATGCTTATATTGACTTACTGTGGTGTATATTTTAACCCTTCTATTGGATGTCTCGTCAAGATTATTAGCAAAACTGACCAGATTTTGATGGACGAGATAATTCATAATTAGAAGAAAACTGATCAGATTTTGGTCTCTTCATCATCAAAAAATCGGCAATATCTTGATGACGAGATATCTCGCCATTTGTAAAATTTGTCATACATTGATGAACGAGACATCTCGTCGAAATCACTTGGTGGTTTGAAGTTCAAATTTCAAAATGTAAAAGATGAGTTACATTAAGTGTATTGCAAGGTCAATGCCAAACTTTAAGTAAGTTATATTATATCACATAACATAGTCAGATTCAGATATCTCTGTTTTGTCTAACCTTTAAGGGAAGAAAAGAAGCTCTAAGAAGCTGTGAGGTCTCAACAGAGAAAATTTTGTATACTATTCCGCTTTTCCGTCTGCTTTCCTTTACATTTTCTAATATGTACATATTTTGAAAAACCTATCAGGAGCTGCCACGCTATTTTAAACTATCAGGTTTGGTTTGTCACGGCTAAAGTCCTTTTTTCTACACTAGTTTTTATATATCTATTCTACACTATCAGGATGCTCTTTTTACCACTTCAATAAGGAAAATGCTCTTATTAATTTTGTGTGGGTAAAGTAAGATTGAAAATTTGCACACTTGTGTGCAGGAATTTATGAGCAAAGTAGAAGGTTTATATTTAAGGTTAATTGATGTAATGCTTATTCTTCAATACTAGCTTTTGTCATTTGTAGTTTTTTTCAGGATGTCCTAGTAGAATGACAGTTGATCATTCTGTGTTCCGTAATGGTGAGATTGTTATGCTTGGGGACATACAACTGTGAGAGATTCTTAATGCATTTTGATTAACTCTTCATGTATTGTTCAAGGAAACTTCTAAGAACCTGAAGTTGAGTGAGAAAATTCTGAGTAGATAAACAAGTAACTTGCTCTACATAAAAGAAAATATCTTTTTCATTCAAAGGGTCTAAGCTATAATTGAGGCTCAAAATTTTCTAAACTCTCCATTATAAATATTCCTCTTAGAAGTACACATATTTTAGAAATACGTTTTGTATGAGGAGACAATATTTTGCGAGATGACAATCCAGCAAATAAATCTTACGTTAAGAAGGAAACGGAAGTAAGTTACAATCAACTGGCAAAAAGTAGTACTTACCTAAAATATATTTATGCCCAAATGCTTATTTTTAAAACAAGTATTAAATTTGTACTAAAGATCCAGATATGTAATACATAATTTCTTGTTCATTGCGTTTTATGAACATTCTACAAAATGTTGTTTGAATAAGAAATGTGGCTATTTAAATTACCTATGAATGGCTCTCTCAGGTCTTGGAGATTTTTCTTTTCCGTTATTCATACAACAAGGTCAAGCAGTAAATGGTGAGACTTAAACTGAGGCCACTGCATTGCTCGGGAATGAAAATCAAAGCAAGCGAATTGCTTTTCTCGAAATGCTCTCAAATGTCCTAATGCAAAACAATTCCAAGAATCGATCTGAGTTGTCAAACGATTCTTTCTTCGTATTTTACATAACAGCTTAAAACAAACTGCTTTTCTGAGAAGTAGGAAACAAATTGAACGCGATAAAATAAAAGGGTTCGATTTTCGCAGGTGCGTTTGTTTATTACTTGGGGGTGGACAAAATGTACGTCCTCCACTCGAACAGGCTCTTTGTTGTCTACTTGCTGACAACCCATTACACAGTATGGGAAATTATCACCGGTAAGGGAGAGCAGAAAAAGAATCGATGCCCAGTAATCAACGAGAACTGCTATGAGAATCCGAGTCCGTGTGGGTAAATAACTACAATTTAGACGGATGTTACGTCTCACTGACCGGAAAAAGAAACGCACTGGTGATACTACGCCATAAACAAAAAGAGGGTGAACTTTGCAGCCTCACTTTCCTGTAAATACCGGCATTCGCTTATTCAATTCCAAACTGCGGGGTGGTCCGCACTTTCCGCAAGAGAGAGTTTCGGGAATGGAGGTTTATTTAATAGCTACCCAATGTTCAAATTGATGGGAATCGAATCTAACCAAAACATATGTTTTAGTCAGTGCCGACTAGTGATTTGAGAGACTGGAGGTTCCCAAACATAATTCAATCAAAAATAAAACTATTTTAGAGTTTCATAAACAGGTCCAGACAAAGGTCTGCGGTAGTTATGTTACAGAACGTATATTTTTTTGGGAAGATGTGCTTTACATGGGCTTTATAGTCAGTGGTGACCAGTGATATGAGAAACTGGAAGTTTAAAAAAGATCCTACTTCAATGCAAAATAAAATTATTTTAACCTTCCAAGTACTTTCGACGAGATATCTCGTCCATCAAGATCTGATCAATTTTGCTTATGACGAGATACCTCGTCATCAAGGCAATGCCGATTTTTTGATGATGACTAGATCATCGATACAACCACCAGGAGGGTAAAGGCTCCAAAAATTTATGGCCAAATAAAGGTTAATGGTATATATGTTGCATTTGGTACGTAGTTATATAAAGCAAAATATGCAATATAATTAATAAATTATGTGGTCTGATTACTACGAACTAGATGAGCACCCAGAATTTTTCTTTGGGAAGGACTGAGAAGAGGTTACCACCGTCGCACTGATTAAAAAGACGAAATTTTCTATGGGAAAGTTGGGGCCTGTTCCTTTGATCACCTGCATAATCATAACTATTTAAGTGTAGAAAATGAATGTTATGGAAAATATAAAATTAAGTTTTTCTTGGGCGTTTACATTTGAAATAGCTTTAGAAGCTTTATATAGAGTGCCTTTTACTGAAGAAACTGATGAAAAGTATTTAGATGCTATTGAAGCTTGACTTTCTGCTCCTAATTCTTGTAGTTAAATTGCAATTTGGTACATGAATCTGGTGAATTGGAACCGACACGACGATGTGTTCAATAAACATGAAACACAATGTACATAAAGGATTAAAAAACAGGATCAAAAGATTGTGAGTACAGCACAAGTACAGAACATGATGTGCTTCAAGGTCTCTCTTCTTCAAGCAAATAATAAATTTAGCTGAATCAGCCATATGGACTCTGTGCAAGTAGATCTGAGTGACAATGTGGCCGATTCTAGCTTTGGCTGCAAAAGTGGCAACTTCTCTGGGCCTTTCTGAAGTATATACGGTCATTCGACTCGTGTTGAAACAGAAACAGGTGCCGATGTACACCAGTGTAATTCCAGAACTTGCATCGTTTGAGTATAGGGTGTTGCTATGTTTATTAAAAAACATGCTGGACTTCAAGTTAACCTTTTATGATCTCAGAAGATTAATTAACAGTTGACTGGTAGCATTTTTATTGATACATATGTTTACTTTTAATTGAGCTGATCATATCTGCGAAACTACATTTTGATAAGTGCATTCGTTGGAGACATCGATATTTTTAAATGTTTACCAAAGAATTCTAAAAAAGGCGTTGATTAACGATGCATTACTGAGCATCACGCGCAACAGACATTGGCATTTTTTTCTATTAGGTACCTCGCATGTCAACACTTCCGCTTACAGACATTTAATTAACCGTTCTCAGTCCAGAAATAACTTTCCAGAATCATTACAAATCCAGCCATATCCGAAAGAGAAACCGATAGAAACTGCCTCTCGAGCAGAAGTGAAACACTCACGGTGCAAAAGAAACGTGGGGGAAACACCGCCTTTCTGTTTTATTACCCGCTTTACCGACTGGAGAAATAAATCAAGAAACGCTCGTTGATGTTTAATGGCGTACTTATCACTGATTCAATTGCACGTTTGAGTAGTATGATTTATGGAGCTTTTACCACCAAATGGGTTTCTTAAATAAGTTAATCTCGAATGACCACTGTTTTCTTTTATTTTGTGTTTTACTTTTATCTTGGTGCATTTTTTTCTTACGTTTTAAATTCTTCAGCCATACTCTTAAAATAAAACAGAATGCACGAGAAGTTTAGATTTTTAAGACTTTTGTTTCTTAAGTCGGAAATAAAAAAATTTTTTGTTGGAGAAAAATCTCTGCTGCTCACTTTGTCCGAGATAAGGATCTTTACTTTTTCTTCTTTTGATTAAAACATCTTCAGGTGTTCTTATTCTCAAAATTACTAATGACTAGATTAAGTTGAAGAAAAATTAGAAATATCTTCAAGAATCATCTGTATTCCGGCAGAGTATGAATTAATCAACAGTATTTTTACAACAATGCTTGATTTTCAAATTCTAAAATGATAAGAGCTTTTTTAAACAAGTAGTAAGGTTAACAATTATTTACAAACTGTAAATTTAACAATAAAACGCACCTCTGTTCAAGCTCTTAAACAAACGAAATTAAATCATAATTACAACAATAACCGATATCAAAACTAATTCGAGTTGTGATAAGCAAAAAATGAAACAAAACTGAAAAAATTCTAGAAATATTTCTCAAAAAAGGATCAAATTTTTTGGAAAAGCAATACTTATATTAATAACCTGGTGTCAAATATTCACTTGAATAACACAATAAATTTAGAATAAGTCACTTAGCCAACACCTATAATTGCTAGGCAAACACATACACAGGTTAGTGAAAACGTTTTTACATGTGCAGTGCGCCAATTTTTGTGATAAATTTTTGGTAAATATGCATTCTTGGGATGTTTAATTCTGCAAGTGATTTGGTTCCAATTCTGGTAACCGGACTTCTTTCTTGCTCTTTAGCTTTCGGTGAGGCTATCCCTTGAATTTGGTAACAAAATTTCACTTGGCGACAAAACATCCACTAAATTGCATCTTTACGAAATATATTTTACTTGGAATCATGCAAATGAATGTAATTACAATGCAAAACCAGATCTTCTATAAGAAGCAAAAAAATACGAATTTGTGGATTGAAAAGCTACCTATCCAAAAATCAATTATTTTAATGCTTAAAAGCGGAAAAAATCCTGACAATCAAAACAATTTCAAACAGGATCAACATCGTAGTCGTGTATGCAATTAAATCCTTTCAGATGAAATAATAGAGGTAGAAATTTGGGCTTAGGGATTAATCTTCATAAATATTCAAATGATTGTTTTATTTATCAGAAAATAAATATAATTATTCGCACAGTTAATTCAATCAAAAGCTGCGTATTACATCAATGACGGCATTCAAGACCTAACAGATCGCGAAAAGAGGAAAAGAATAAGTAAAAAAAGCGACTCTTCCAAACAATAGCAAGGTTAATGTCTACATTCAAGTTTAACTTTTCAGATTGAGGATGAACTGTTCAAGAAGAATTGTGACACTCACCTAATCAAGTAAATACAATATCAATTGTGATCCTATCATTCAACGCGATGAATATGCTATTCAACAGACAATTATACTGGCAGCTTTAATTATCCGTAAAAGAATATTTTCGCCCAAAAAAGATTTTAAAGTTCAGGAACAATGCCACAACACTAATACCATGATACTTATTTCCTGGCACTTGCGAAACAGTATCTCCATTGAAACCCATTTATCTGTATATCCCATGTAAAACATATCCCATGACCTTATTCTACAAAATGTGAAATAAGTGCCTTTGCAAACAAATAATGCATGCTGCTTAAAAATCAGTGAGAATACATTGAAAAATAAATAGGCTAGATATTCAGCTAATTTTACGTCAGGGTATGTATGTCAATACTGTAGATCAACGTTTTCCAACCGTTTATCATTCCGCTCCTTATGTTCCAGTTATATCAAGTGCTGTCAATATCTAGCATACCTAAGGATATAAGAGGAAATTATGGAACTTATAAATAGTGTGAATAATAGTTTACTCATTGTTAATGTAAGTTTATTGCAGATTCACATTTTTCGAGCGATGACAAAATTACGAGAAAAATATGCTTTGGATATGATTGGATTTTAAGACTATTTAAAACTGAATGAAAAATAAGGAACTATGATCTGTTTTAAGTTTTACATACCTAGAGATTACAATATGCTCAAAAGCTACTCTGTAATGTAAGCTTCATCACGTAGTAATTATAAAAGCCGATTGGAAACTTCTGTTGTAGATAACTTTTTTGCTATAGAACTTTAGGAAATTCTACTGCTTATAAGAGAAGTCTTTTGGCTTATAAAATCTGAAAAATTTTCCTTGTTACATCAATTTTTTTCAATCTACGAGTGAGTAGTGTGTAAAACTGTCTTATAGGAGCATACTTAATCGTAAGAACTAAAATTGTATAAAGTCGTTTTTAGCTTTCCAAAATTCAAGAGTGCATCTATCATGTTGGGCATGAAAGTAGACTGAAGCTGTTGTTGGCTATTCAGATCTTCAAATGTATGACAGGTATAGACATTAATTCAAAAGTAAAATTATCGTGTGTAAATTATGAACATCAATAGCGCTAAAAGAGAAATAATTGGGTTGAGGAGTAAATATTTGTGTTTTCAATTCATTTTGCTTATTTAACTATTCATTTCTTCTTAAGAAATCCCGTAGACCCCATCATACAAATATTGAAGACAAAAGGTTGGGGACTTAGATCTGAAACCCTTTGTCCCCTCACATAGCTTCCATACCACTTATTAAGTTAATTCGAGTTTCTCTGAACATTGGAATTACTGTGTATTTGTAACACTCATCCTTCGAGTTTAGAGGGCTAACCATAAAAATACTAAATTAGCAAAAGAGACTCGGGCTGTAAGAGTTGGTATCTGATTAATGCAATAGAAAACGAAGACAGCAGATCTAATGCTAAGAGAAAGTATGGAACTAAACGTTATTTTTCAGTTATTATAATTATTCAGTTTCTATTAGTCAATTATTTTTCATTAATATTTAGTTCAAAACGTAGAGAAATAGAAATGGTATATTCCTTACTTTAAGCGAGAACGTAAAATGGAAGAACTTATAATAAAGTAATTCACATTTCTACAGAGGCATTTAAAATAATCTAACTGATGAAAGTTTCATTTGAGCTTCGCTCTTTTTAGGATTGCTGAAAATGGTATCAAATGCTAAACTGTCAATGAAATATATATTGCATGAACTGAAATAAACAAATCTAGCTTTTTGAGACAAAAAGGGCACTTTTTAATACTAAAAGTGATTAATAACTTAATTTTCTACCACTGGAAAATTGAATAAGAATATCCTCTTCGTATATTAAAAATATAAAAGCTTTCTCTAATAATTTAAAAATCTAAATACGAGTATTTGTATTGGCAATCAACTGTTCTTTGCTCCTTTACTGAATTTGCATATTTTTTTATTTTGAAAAATGCAGATAACCTTGACGCTAAATAACTATCTGCGAGTTTAGGAATGAAGGAAAAAATTATAATACTCATTCGGATAATGATCAGTGATACTCGTAAGATACTGATGGTTACGAGCAACGTGATGTGTCACTACTTTGAATGACAGACGATTGGGTATACTGTTAATTCATATAATTTTGTACGTCAAGATATAATGATTATTGATGTATAATTCTAGACTCTGATTTAAAACTGAGTAAAAGTGGTTTATATTCACCTCTTTTATCTACATATCTACATAAACAAATAATTTATCTTACATAACAAATTGTGGATTTCGTAAAAATTCCTCATGCAAATAAAAATTTTGTTTTTAATGGTATGCTTAATATAGTGTCCTCTTGCGTCACTAGATGGCAGGATATCAATTTTTAAGATTGAAATAATTTGTCATTTGACATTCAAATTTGAGTAAAATATATGTAGATAAAAAATGGGAGAAATTTACAGGTGGATAATGAACCATGCACAGCTGCTGATTACACTGGCTTCAAAAGTAAGGAATCCTTTAAAATTGCTAATGATACATAAATTCGTGCATTATAACCAGTTGTTGTTGCTATAGTATTTCGATCTATCATCTTATATTATTCATTTAGAGAAGCACTATCTTTCACAAATGCAAGGCATCTCCAACCGTTCCTAAAAATCACTAATATAATTTTCGGTACGCTGATGAATTCCTTGCTTTGATAATTAATGTTCCACGAAAGACTCATTCTATGTTCAAAGGCATCCACGCTTAGGTACTCATTAACAAATTTATATTTTTACTGCATAAGAATTTATCTATTAAAGAATAATTTTAAAAAGTTATTTCATTATTTTTATTTTCTTAGCCCGTAGACTAAATTATGTGTATTGTGTAGTATAGCATGTTTTGTTTATGCACAATTCATTTCTTCAATGATCTTGAAAATAATAACCATACTAAATTTTTGAATACTTAAACCATATTTTATTACTTCACAAAATTTTAACAATAGTTCCTTCTAATTTGAACTGCGTAAGTAAATCACTATTTGATTAGAAAGATGATGCACAATACACCTTCTAATGAAATAATTAGTAATTGACAGCATATACGCGCAGCTTCATGTTATTTCACCCGATCGCTCGGTTTGATCTTCAGTCGAAGATCACTTGGTATTGGTAGAAAGCACGAATCCTTATGTCGGAATAATTAGTAATTGCCTAATACATCCAGGGGGACAAAAAATACACTAGTTTGTGTTTCGATAGCAAATTTGGCCAAATCCATTCTCAAGCCCACGTGACCAAAACTTCTGAGATGTTTAGACATCGACTCTACCCAAATGCTCCGTCTACTTCATTATACGGTTATGAGTCTATCTTAAATATTATCTAAAAAGGATTCTATTTAAAATCAAGGAGACATCTATTCACGATACTTTTCTAATAAGAATCTATTCATCGTTTTAGTAAAAAGTTAAAGATAAAAACATATTGTCACGGTACAATGTACAAGGTACACTATGACTTAAAAATCATAACCTGTCTTAAAACGTATGCTAAAAATATTATGAAGAAACAAGCATTGTGTTTAAAGCAATATTTTATGTTCCATAAATAAAAACATTTTTCAATAAACTAACATTTCAAAACTTATAGATAAATTTTCATTCCAGCTGGTTGGGTTTTATTTGATTTCAGACGTAATAAATGCATTTCAACTTTCAATATAAATAACTGAAATAAAGATATTTTTGTTTTGCAATATTTTTATTAGGGAATAAGTGTTTTCTTGTAGACTTATTTAAACAAAATCGCTATTCAAACATGAATATAAAATAGCTCTAAGCTACTTTCGATTCACAATATGATTCATGGTACATTCTCTAGCTAATGAAAAAGCTGATTTTTAATCCATTTTCAGCACATTTGCTCCAGAAAAACACAACTAAATGCAATAAATCATATCAAAAAGATTTATATATTTTGTTTCCTGCTTGATATAAGGAGTTCACACACGCAATCAGTAGTGTAGGAGAGGGAAGGGCTCAGAGGACCCTTGCCATGGGATATTAATGCACATTTTCCCATTTAACAGAAAATTTTCAATTTTGTTCAGATAAATCATAATAAAAATGGAAAATTGATAAAAAAAATGCTGACTTAAATCTCATTTTTACCAACGAAGTGACGGTTTTTCTAATCCGCTTGAATTCGTTTCAATATCGCAGTTTTCCCACGTGAAAACAACACGGTTCAATCACTCCCAACCCTTGGTAGATGTTTCTTATTTCTTTTTCAAAAATGAATTAAGAGTGACAGAATTAAAGTTGAAATATTTGTTGTTTTTCCTTGATTAGAGAATTTGTAAATTTCGAGTATAAAACTATTTGATCTCACCCAGGATTTTATTTCAGAGAAGACCAATCATTGGAAATTCAATTTTTATTCAAATTAAGAAATGGATTTATTACATCTCGACTGATACGAGTACAGAACTCATCAATGATGGTAATTACCAACTGTAGTTTATATTACTTACATACCGTGATGCAGAACATAGCCATGAACTTCAGACTTTTGTCTTTCGTAGTGAATGATTTATTCAGTGAAATGTTAATTTAATAATTTTTGTTACATTATAAAATATATTTTTTGTATCTATAATAATAATCCATTTGTAAACAGGGGACTAAGTTCAGAACTCCCCTCGGGTCCAATCCATAATGCTTGAATCACTACAAACGTAATGGTAATTTGATCATACTTTAACTGGAGAAAATCAGATAGGAGATAACTAACATCCACCAACATTCAAACTAATTATAGATATATAGGCACCTATTCTATTATTTTTCAAGAAAAAACTTCCCATCCTCAAATTCCAAAGACACGAAACCCATCGCAAGGAATCACAAACCGCGTCGGATAAAGGTATAAACTAAATACAAGTTCCTCCACATACGCATATAAAAAATCTAGCTAAGGTTTGAAGAAGACAAATTGGAAATGACCACTATGGAGTCTGCTTCAAAGGTCTTACTAACTCGCCGGTATATAATCAAACATGAACACCTCACGAATTTCTTATTTCAATCTTCTTTTCCTATCTTTTTTCCTTTTCCACCCCTCTTTCTATCCGTTCTGGAAGAGCAGCTATTCTTTCTACGGCTCGCGACCGAGTGTTCTTCGAATCGGCTCAACTGATTTTGATTTCATAGGGTGAGTAAGGAGTGGATGAAATGGTATCTGTATGTGATTCGGACTGATTAAATTATAGGTTGCGTTGCCTGATCAGACAAGTACTTATGATCCAAGAGGTATTGCGTTCTACTTAGGAACTTAATCTTAAGTATGATCTCTTCTTTTTTTGTAATCAATAAAGTGCACATTTCTCTCTCTCTTCTTAAGGAGGTGTGTCAGTAGATTTCAGTCATCCCAAACTATCTGTTGTAAATATGTTTCTGAATGGCAGGAGGATTGGATTGGATTTTAAATCTTATGGAGCAAGAACCAGCTGCGCCAGAATGGCAGGAGTTACCACAGAAAATTTTCATAATTGAAACCATGCTCGTGCAGAAAGAGAAAAATGTAAGCTAAATCTATCCCAAAGTCAGCTCACTAATTCCTCTACTTTTTCTACCAAAAGCCAAAATATATACTCTATCATTAATCACATATAGGTTCTTATTAAGCACACACAGACCTTTATTTCTAACTTATAAATGTGATTGAAACGATAATATGAATTACATTTTTTGATGTCACCAAACGTTGTATAACATTTTTCTTTATATCCCCTTCACTTTCATGGATATTTATTGTAATTTGCGTAGCATATATGGCTGCTACATCACTAGTAGATTTAATTAATTTCATTAATTAAACTTTTGAACTTCACCTTTAGTTCTTATTTATTCGTGATGCCATGAGTTGAAAAATAAGTGCTTTCATTAAAAAGCAGACAAATCCGCTTTTATTAAAATTAGATGATTTTGTAAAAGTTAGATCCCAATTAAAAACTATAATAGATAAAATATTTAATTGTTACGAATCATCCTTGTTCGGGTCTCAGATACTCGAAGAACCTATGTCCTAGTGGTCTTGCTCGTTTTTCTCGGAAAGTTGGAAGATTGCAGTTACATATATTTCAACCATAAAATGTTTATCTATAAATGTTTTTAAAATAGATCTTTAGAAAATATCCGCATCTTAACTTCGATGCTTTGAAAAAGTATTATTTTTTCTAAATTTCTATTAATTTATATCTATAAGATATTCAGCTTTTCAGATTTTGACTGGTCCCGACTTAAAACACTTACTACTAGTGTTTTAATCCCTAAACACATTGAAGGGTTATTATTACCTATTGTAACATTACATTGCAGATAACAAGCGAAAAACCTATCATAAAATACGTTTGTTTGTATATCCAACACTAGTTTTCTGTTGATTTTACTTTTACTGTACTTCTGTTGATTTTACTTTTTCTTTAAACGTGTGTAACTTTTCTGACGAAGCACGTGTATACGTAATATGGAACACCTCGACGGTATGGAGCACGTTCCATATTGCATGGAGCATGGCCCCTGCGCAAGTTGACACGCAAAATCGTGAAGCGTTCCACATTTTTTTATATGTCCGGCTTTTAATCATCATCACCAAAACTTTTTAAAGTACAATTTTAAACTTACAAGATTTGATTGCGAAAATCCCCATTCAAATATTTTTCTATTTTTACGTTCTGTTGGTTTTTTACATCTCATCTAATTTTTCCCCAAGTTCAGAATGACTCATCAATCTATTTTATCAAATTCTTTTATAATTCAATCTTTTAAATTTCACATTTTCAAATTTTATGCATATATAAATTAAATTCATTAGTTATGCCGCAGTCAATGGTCTTGTTTTTATCATCTGACTATTTGTATATTTTTATTCTCATCTACACATTTTACATGTTTGAAATCTATCTTTTATCTTTGTCTTGGACTTGATCTTTAAACGTTTTATATTTTTACTGGGTTATATCCTATCTTGTGTTTGGCGCAACTTGTCTTCTTTTGGACCTTGCCCCATAAAATCCAAACATCTAATATCTAATATCCATATTGCATGCCTTTTTCAGTCTAAAATATTTTTTTTGCAAATAATCGAATTTTCATGCTATAGAAAACATTTTCTATGGGAAATGTTTGGTTGGTAGACTTTCTTTTATGGCGTAATGACCAGATGTGGCCAAGATGCACAAATCAAAGGAAATTGACGTTTTTAATTAGTTGAAGAGTAGCTAAATAGTATTTTGCGCCCAAACTCGAAGACTGAGTTTGGCTGAAATACTTTATGCATGGAAACCGTCACGACTCCAACTAGTAATTTCTTATGTGGACCACATGTATTCATAGGCACTGTGTTTTAGTAATATAGATTCTACTGTTGGATTATAATACACTAGCAGAAATACCTGGCGTTGCTCGGGTTGAATTGGTTAAATGTAGATTGAAAAATGATCAGACTAATAACTTCTATTTCATAGAAAAATGCAAGAATCATTTAAGTGTACGGAAAATCACTTTTAACATCGTTTTAACTTTGTAATAGCTACTACAATTTACTTCGAACGCAAATATGCATACATGCATCCAAAAATACGTTTCACATTCATAGCACTCCTGCTGTAAGACTAACTACAAAGGTTTATACCAAGGTGACCACAACAGAAGTCGATTTTGTGTTTGGGAGTGATTACGAATTCCCATTCCGATAAGTTAATTTTCAGTAAATATGACGATTTTCTATCGTATAGTCTTGCTCTTAGTTTTCCTCTCAATATTTTTTGACTTGTGGCACTCTTGAATCAGGGATGCGATGTTTTCTAATTTCATCATCATCATGAGAGGATGACAAATTAAATTATTAAGGTATTTGTGATTAATTTATTTTGAAGCAAATACATTTTTTCTTGTAAATTCCATTCAGCGGCACGTGGAATAACGGAGCTCGTTTTAAAAATAAATGTCACCATTGTAGACAAAGCAAACACAATCGATTACAATTTTTTAAGAAACAGAAGGTCAATTTTAAAGAGCTTTTAAAAAAAGGAAATCACTGCTTTCGACGAATGTTTCAAATGTATATAAGTTGCATAAGAACAGCATCAACTTGTAACTTAAGCAACCTCCACCTTCTGTCACTTGAGACAAAAAAATTTCAAAATTCCTAACTCTGATATTATTCCAAGATCAGCAAAGTTTTATTTTTAAAATTCACTCCAACAGACATTCTGTTTTAAATCGAATCCGTATGGTACTTTTTTAAATTCAGAGATTCGTTTCTAAATGGAAAGCACGTACCCATTTAGAATGATAGATGTAATTATTGACTATGGAGTACAGCTTTCAATAACACTTATGAAATATAAAAACAAACATAAATTTAATTTATTTTAATCGTATTGTAATGAAAATCTATGTCAAAATTTAGAAATATATTTGAACTACAACTTATGGCTACCCGTTTTAATTTTACTTAACCAGTTTTATTTTAAAGTGATTTTTCTTAACTTTACTGGTCATTTTAAAATAAAAAGTTACACACCTTACTTAAAAAGGGTATGTTTTGTAAATTTTAATTTATTTTATGAAACAAAATTCTACGAACCATTATGTATTCAACTAGACTTAAGGAAAGTTGGTCTAAATATACAATTTATTTAAAGAGAACACGTATTGTTAATACTTAGAAATACTCAAATATGACCACAACATTTCGCTTTTCTGTTTTAACTCAAATAAATATAAACATAGAATTTTAAATCAAATTTATAAAATAAAACATTAATTCTTGCGTTGCTAGATACCGAGTAGCAAAATTACGCTTTTATGATCAATGAGTTTTCCGTTTGGGCTTTTCGTGTAAGTTATGTTAAATAAAATATTTTAAATATCTTATATCATCAATCAAATATTCATAAATTATTTATATTATGGAAAGAAATAAAAAGTCAGTTCAAACATAAATACTAGATTTTCATTCAAATTGTTTAAAT
The DNA here is from genome assembly GCA_933210815.1 of Meta bourneti. Lineage (NCBI taxonomy): Eukaryota > Metazoa > Arthropoda > Arachnida > Araneae > Tetragnathidae > Meta > Meta bourneti. Next base: position 71,358,592 of record OW119923.1, on the reverse strand, counting down.
ACAATGTTTAAGAAAAAATTGTTTTTCGAACAACACTGGTAAAACAATTTCATTTAAAAAGTTATTTTCCTCCAATACTGGTAAAACAAACGGAGTTGAGTACAATTAACCGCTTTATACTCAATGTTATTTATGGCCATTATTATGTTATTATGGCCATTATTATGTTATTATGGCCATTTAGAATTGTTTTTAGCCCCCTCTGACAAATAGAAGGGGTTAATCTATAGCATAAGTTACCCGCAGGGTTCTAAAGAATGTGTACCAAATTTGGTGTGGATTGGCCAAATGCTGTAGATTTGTATAGAGAACAGACAGGTAGACGCCAACTCTGCTTTATATATATAGAGAGAGATTAAGTAGATCAGTGTTACGATGTGATTATTATTTACAAATATGGAAATATAACAGCACTTGTAAAAAGATCGTGAGGCAAAGTATGATTGACGAGATGCTGGCTAAGGTCGGGAGGGGAAATTGAGCAACTAACTTTGATAAATACACCATTAAGTACGAAACCTATATTGACTAAGAGTCTTAGGATCAAAGTTGGTTGAATGTAGCATTGATATGGATTACAACTTTTTTTAGTTTGAAGAGTAAGGCGTTATTGTGAATGGCGTATGAAAAATATTCCAAACTTTTTCAATTTCCTTTCATGTTTAATGCAATAAAAGGCACATTCAAAAACACGAAACGTGTTTCTTTGTAATCAAGTTCTAATTAAATATACATTTTTTAATAAAAAATCAAATGCTTTGTGTACTTGTGACATTATATGCCTTTTTTTAAAATCGGCGAATTTGACTTTTGCTTTTATCAGTATAACCCAAAATATTTTAGGCTTTATAAATTATTTATTTTCGTATATGAATCTTATTTAATTGTGTTGTGATATGGTATTCTATTCATTCAAAAAAACTCATTCCCCTAGTTTGGCAATCTTTTGAAATCAAGTTCAAGTTCAATCAAATTATTCCATACTGCGTGTCCTTTACCTTATATACTTTTTAAAGATATTTCAATACTTCATTTTGTATTTAGTGCAAGTTTTGATTTTTATTCATAGAAACATTTCTAAAAGCTCGCAGTCAAAAATTATAATTTTTCTTTCACACTAAGATACATCTGGGTTTTTCTTGCTACTATAATAGCACATATATAACAATGAAGAAACAACGGAAAGTTTTTACAAAAACTGTAGAATGTAACTTGCTAACACTGGTTCAATAGACTGACACATAAAGTAACTTAACATTCATTTTCTTCGTTCATGCATCATTAAATATCATGATTCATCTATTTCGTGAGTCAATATTTAAACATATTTATTCAAGATTTTCCATAATTTAGGTTCCTATTTGAGTATTATTAGTTAGCTTTTAATCCATGTGATCCGAAAATTAGACCCATGAACACATAAGATGAATAGGAATTGGGTTACGTCAAAAATTGAACAAATAACTCATTTTGTCTTTGGAAACGAAATAGTTAGAACTCTTTCCTCGGCTTTACATTCACAAACAGAACCCTATCATTATCAACGAATAATCCCACAAAAAATATGTTTATGAATGGTGTCTTTTTATTCTTCGCTGAATTACCCACTGTTGAGCCCGCAAGAGCATCATGGCCCATTAGGCAGTTTTCCGGAATCGCTTCGGCCCTGCAGTCAATTCGAGCTCTTTCCCCCACATTTGTCGAAACACAGCGCCTTCAGTGAAGCATGCGAGGCAACAACAAGCCGATGAAGGTCGATGTCATGTTACTGCATCACCTTCGGTTTCTGCCAACCACTTTCCTTTGAGGTTACTAAGATTGATCATCTGGCGAACACCGGCGACACCGGATTAATCTGTTAACGCTCGGCGAGGGGTCCTGGTAGTGTTCTGCAACTCACTTTGCCCAAAAGTCGGGGCTTTTATGTTTTTAAATTTTTTATTTTTGTTTTCCTGCTTCGACACACTGGTCGTGTTACTTTCCGCACTTTTTCTGAAATTTTAACAACTTCAGTGTTCACCTTGAACTGTTCGGTAGGTTGATAGATTGCGCTTGACCAGTTGAGATGGATGTTTTAAGCTAGTTTTCAGATACTCGTAGTAAACTTTTTTCTATTCTTTGATAAATGTGGCGAGAATTTGTATTGTTAAATTTTTTTGGAGTTAGCTGGCTTTTGTTTCAATAGAAAATGGTGGTAAAAAGGAAATATAAACTTCTAGGAAGGGACTGATATTTCATTTAATCGACCGTGAATTTTGTAGGTAGAAAATGTTTGATTAACAGAACTAAATATAAGACTAATTTTTTTTTCAGATATATATAGTGCACTTTTTCTTTTTGATAAATGTAAATAATTTATTGTTAAATTTTGCATTAAGTGTTGGCTAATTTTTGTTTTAATACACAAATAATAAAAGAAAACATAATTTATAGGAAGTGACTGACGTTTCGTTGAATTGATCGTGAATTTTGTACATAGAAAATGTTATTTTAGCAGAATTAAATATAAGGCTAATTTATTTCTCTTGTCCTCAATTCTATTTTCCTTTTACTCTATTTTTCTAAACATTTGAACTTATTTATTCTCTCTGGTTTCTTCAAGAAATCGATAGGCACAATTTCGTTCATTGAAAGTAGTATGTAGAGCTTTCACCACAAACACACATTCTGTCTGAAGACATTCTGTAATGAAAGTTTACCTTTCCTCCAATTCAAACATTACACATACTGACAAATACTGGCAAACATTCAAAAGTCAGCATTTATTTTTACATTCTAATCCTTCACGTTTTCCATTTTCACTCTAAGGATAAAGTTCCCATATCAGCATAGAGTATCAAATTAAACGATGAGAGCCTCAGCTAATACTAATTAGTATTTCAAGAGCTCGGTTTAATTAGAAGTTTTGGTTGAAATATGTATAAATTTGTCTCATTTCCTTTCCTTCAAGTTGTGTTGCTCCAGTGTGACGTTAATTGAAAATACCAATACCAATACCTTTCCCCTTCAAATACTCCATACAGCTTATTATTACATCGTCATCTTAGATTAAAAGCTCATTAACTAACATTTTTTCGGAGACACTAAATGTTCATTTTTATTATGATCATAAATGTACTATCTTGTTGGTAACCTGTTTAAAAGATACATAGCACAACCAAAATGCCTATAATTTTTATTTTTTAGCATAAAAGCTAATAATTAGCCTATAAATATCTGTACAGTGAAAATTTTGCTTTGTCAGTTAATGAGTTTCTTCTCTAAGCCGAAGATTTATATACAAAAATATACATAACTTTTGAACTTAGAAAACAAATGGTGTATTACAGTACAAAAACATTTCATTTTCCAGATCTCCTAAAACCTCGGTTCTATAGTACAGGTAAGCTCCATATGTGGAGAGTCTGATGTACATTTGTTTGCATGTTGTATCAAAGAAAGTGTTAGACAGTTGAACTAGCAAATCAGGTTTAGCTCTTCTTTTTATAAACTAAATATTTTCGTTGTAAAAGTAACATAAAATCAAAAATTTCTGCTAAAGGATAAATTTTCTATATTTTATAATAGCCTAAGTATAAATCGACATGCGGTAAAAAATAAACGATGAGTATATAATGAAAAAACTCTTTTTGAATTTTGAATTGAAGATTTCAAAAGACATGTCAATTTTTCGTTTTAAAAATGGAGAATTTATACACTGCTGGCCATCGAAAATGCAACACCATGAAGGGCAAGAGATATCAAAGCCGTATTTATTATGCAAATAACATCGTGTACAACATCGGAATTATTGAAATTACAGCTTCGTTCGATTTGTGGAACGCGAGGTAATCAGAATTTTCTATATTCGCCATAAGAAGCAATAATTGCTGCTACTCATGCTGTCTCGGCATTGAAAGAAGAAGGCTTTGGGAGTGTGTTCGGGTATGTCAGTTCATGCTGCATCCAACACGTTACCAAACTTCATCTGTCGTAGCCACAGGTGATCTCTGGTGTGCCAGTCGTTGGGCGATCATCGACCAGACGTGTTCGATGGACAATTGATCTGGTCAATTGGTGGGCCATGGAAGAAATGAAACCGGGTAGATATTGAAGAATTATTGTATGTTGTATACCACGTGCGGTCGTGCATTGTCCAGTTGAAAATGGGCTGCAGGTAAGCCCTGAAGGTAAGGGAGGACAAAGGGCTCCAAAATTTCAGATATGTAGCGGTGGCTGCAGACCCCGTCGAACTGTTCGTGCTGACACAGTGCAGTTGTGCAACACACCCTAATTCGTGAATTAGGGTTCTTGATGCTGCAGAACGATCCGTAATTGCCTTGCACGCAAGATGTCTAGCCTTTCGTTTGGTTGTGTGACGAGGCTGCTGTAATCGTTCACGTCGGTCAGTTCGTCCCTCCTGCATCTTTTGATTCCATATTTGCACTGTTGTGGTTTTCATGCTTACGTAGTCATTTACTTTAAAATAAATTAAACTACGAAACATAAGATGCAGATTTCAGTGAAACCTATTAAAATCCTAATCCGGTCCACATCCTTTGTCATAAAAATTCCGTTTGGGCCTAATCAGAAATAAAATCATGGATTAGCTACTGCCTTGTGGCGAAGCGTACATTGAAGCCCAGAAGCTGGGCATCCTCTATTTGAAAAAAATAACTAAAATTCGAAAAAATTATATGGTAAAAAATAAATAAATGAACAAAACGAGAAGCAAAGACGACAATTTTAGCATAAATCCTGGAGTGGACTTATAGGTTGTCTAAGGCTATGCGATTTATTTATTTTCGCTTAAGATCCAATGATGAATGCTAGTCTAGGTTCTGGTTGTCGCATTCAGAAAGGTTGGTGGGTTTGTTTTGGGGTTTTATAGCGCAAGGGCCATATTTGGCCATGCTGCGCCAGACACAAGACATACAATATCAAATAATAGACATACACACATGAAAGTTTTTACTGACACAGAAGAGAGAAATATATCCCGGGAGGCATGCACCTCGCATTCAGAAAGGCAGAAGAACTGACTCCGACAAAAAGGCCGATTTTATTCCTATTCCTCTAATGAATACCCCTTCCATTCCTCCCACTTCCGACACTTTCGTGTCTAAAACAAGGAAGCTCGCTAGGCAAACCTATCAGGCCGCGCACCTTTTCAGTCCCTTTTAAACAAAGGACTAAAAAGGATCACCTATGCGAAAAGAAACAACGGCGGATGGAGTTAATCCATAGAGTTGTCTAAAGCTAAGCATAATATTTATTTATTTTTGCTTTCGATCTAATGATACATGTTACGCTGCGCTACTGCTCTTCTGGTTGTCGCAACCAGAAAAGCAGAAGCACGGGCCTCGAGAAACAGGCCGATTTTATTCCCATTTCTTTAATGGATGCCCCTTCGATTCCTCTCACTTCCGCCGCTTTCGTGGCTAAAACAAGGGAGGCGGAGACACTGCTTCGAGATTAATAGCCCCGACTGCTCGTCATTCGCAAAGTAGGAGTCGTCATTCCCGCACGACATGAGCTGCCTTTCTGATGTGGAAGACGCGTGATTACAGTTTTTTTTGAGCGATCCCTTGCAACCGGCCGGATGGCTCTAAAGAACCTTTTTATGCTAATAGGGCGAGGCGCTCGCTTTTTATGAGAACAGTCGCCAAATGTCGCGCTTGATGGTAGCAGTGATTAATGATGTCAGAAATCGGACTTTTGATTAGCAGGTCACACAGTGAGGCAGGTTGGCTCTGGAGAGTTAAGCCGAATGCATAATGAGGCATTGTGTTATCTGATAGAGAGGGCAGATACAATATGACTGCTTTCCTTTTGTTTCGGTTTGCTTGTTTCTAATGATTTTCTTGAGAGAGAGTAAAGTTGGGAAGCTTCTTGATTTGTTTCTTTTAACGACACATGTGTTCTTGAGGTTGAAACCTGAGAGAAAGCACATGCATTTTATCACATTTGTACCGTTCAAAGGGTTGATGCATTTGATCACATTTGTACCGTTCAAAGGGTTGATGCATTTGATCACATTTGTACCGTTCAAAGGGTTGATGCATTTGATCACATTTGTACCGTTCAAAGGGTTGATGCATTTGATCACATTTGTACGTTCAAAGGGTTGATGCATTTGGTCCTATTTGTACGGTTTTTCTTAGCGAGTAAATAGCATATAAATAGAATGGTTGGTTGGGTTTTATGGTGCAAGGGCCATACTTGGTTATGCTCCACCAAACACAAGACAGACAACATCAGGTAACACACACGATGCAAGTTTTACTAGCACAGAAGAGGGGAATACACTCAGGAAGGAATCAAACCTGCGCCACCTGCAACTTGAAACAAATCAAATGGGCATACCTACCCACTGAGCCACGACGGCCCCTATAAAGAGGAGGGGTCACCAGCATGGCTTAGCCAAAAGGGGTTCTCTGGGAACCCAAAAAAGGTTTTAGAATATAGATTTTTACATTATATATATTTCACTAACGCAAGTGGCTCAGAAATCGATGTTATTTGTATACTGGAGAATGGCAACAAGCAGATAAAAACATTTACCGCTATTGGATTTATTTTCCAATTTTGCCGTTAGCTTAAACGTGTTTTATTTGCGCTATGGAGCTGCATAATGCTATTAAAACAACACGAAAGAGCTCGCCACTCTAACGAAACTCTTCTAGTTTGATTACAGAAGATAAAGGAAAATCGGTAAGATAGATATATCAGCAAAGAAAGCGTCAACGAAAGCGAAAATACATCTAGGCATCAAAAAATAAAGAATCGCCTTTCAACCAACGAACAGACTGCAGTTGTAGTGAGCGTTCAGAACTGATTATTATACTACGACTAATTTTGCACTTTTTGTATTACAGTTATAGAAATATGAATTACAACTAATCAGAAGTATTAAATATTGCTTTGTATTTTTGATTAAATTTATTTCATTAGGAGGTATGAAATGCGCATATAGATTCTTATAAATGCATTTAAATAAGGTAGGTACGAGTCTCATTGGGATCTCGATAGACATAAACAATCTAGAAATCAGATTTTGATCAGAGCAGAGGGTGAGCGGATTTACAAGTATATTATAAATGTTATAGAATACTTTTGTAGTATTCTTAAAACATAATAATACTTATTAAGCAAATTTATTAAAAACTTGTTATATTAATCATTCACTACGATATATGAAAGTATGACGTTAATAAAATTGCTTTTTCTCCACTGACAAGAATTTCACAAGTACGCAGATTTTCTATATTGCATTAATTTTTAAAGCTAACAAGTTGAAAGTGAATTTCAAAAATAGTATTTGATTAGCTGTTACTATTGCCATTTTAAACATTTAATAAACACAACTACTGTAAAGTGACTTCTGTACTCAAACGAAGATGCATCACTTAAGTGATTACAGTAATCTCTTACTAAGCAATGATGAAGATTGAAAATAATACTTTCTAAGTAATAATATTCGATTAGAAAGTTTTAAAAAGTACTTTACCACAAAAGCATGTAATAGAATTTGTTATGATGTTGTTATTTTTGTAATGAAGGCATTTAACGAAATTAAAAGGATTTCTCAATTGTCTTATTCATTACGCGTTCTTTTTATAATTGAAACTAATCCCCAAAAACTGAAAAATCATATTTAAATTCTTAAACATACTAAGAAACCACACTTACAGGTTAAACAAAAACTACTGGGATTTTTTTATGTAAAGGACTAGATAATTGCTAGCAAAATTATAAACAAAAATGTCACAAAGATTGGAAATTAACAGAATATGCAAAAACAATACATCTAAGTAAAAATTGTCAACAAAAATTTTAATTGTAGAAGTCTAAATAACAAAAGTTATTGAGTTTCGAACGAATATGTTGTCAACTGACAACGCATCATACATACTTATCGACATCAATCAGGTTTATCCAAGTACCTAAAGGTACTAATAAATTTTAGTTTCTATACCCTTTATTTATACTGACATTGAATGAAAAATATGTGAGAGGCAATCTGATGTAGAACAACATGAAAATTCTGATATTATTTTTTAAATCAGATTTTGACTATATCTAAGCACCCCACACAGATGTTTTACGAAAACATTTTCTGAAACTTTTACAGCTGCATTAAGCAAGCATATCAATTGCTTTGTCATTAAACCTAGATAAACAAGACTTATCAAAGTCTAAAGAAATAATTCGAAAAAGATAGAAATAGTTTCCCTAGATGAACTAAAGGCGGTAATTCAAAAAAAGTTTGTTTTGTTTTTTATGGCGCAAGTGACAGATTTGCCAAAAGTAATTCCAAAAGGGGTAAGTTGCCGGATTTACATCAATGTTGTAGCGGGATCTGTATTCCAGAGGGAACAATAAGTCAATACATATATTCCTATTTACAAAGTTCTTGTTTCTACAAATCTTTAATACGTGTTTCCTTCATATTGGGCTCAAATGAGGATATAATGTTCCTGTGTGCACTTCACATAGACTGGAAAAATTACTCGTGACCAACTTTAAAAGCGTACACGTGATAATTATAAAGGCAGGTTCAATGATGATGCCAATGTTTTAGAATATATTTATATGTGATAAACTAAAATTAGCAATAAATAGGCAAGGAAGTAAGCAGTTATGAAAGTCAATAGTTTTATGTTTTTGTTTGTTATAAACGATGCCAATAAATCTAATACCAAGAGCCGTAGGAGTCGCTGGTTTTTGTGTTCTCACTGGACACGACTACCTGCAAAATCGTGTCTTTAGAAATGGCTTGTCAAACTGTCCATTTTGTCCTCTGAGTAGCTTTTCAGACATGACAGAAACCCACCTCAATAGTCTTACTGACGTCGCAGCTACATATTTTATTTCTGTTTCTAGGTTATATAACAGACACTTGTGGTGAAACGTCTGAGGTGTGGCGTAGGATTAAAAAAAATAAATCTATGAGTATTTCAATCTTGTTTCAAAATTATTCACGAAGGGCGATTTGCTTGGAGCATCAAATGCACGTGGGAAGTCAATACCTCAAGAGCAGTCCTGTATAGTCTGCCCCTTCCCGTCTGAATAGTTAGAAGCAAGCCAGCGGAACCCGAGGAAACCAAGTGGGAGGGGGAAGGGCAATCAGCAACTACTGGTTTAGCAATCATTTTGGTTTCTTGGTTTGAAAGACAGCTTTTTGGGGGGTTTAAGGAGAGGGTCTGTAGGATACGGTTTCGGTGAAAGATTTGTGGGGTGGGCTGATGTCAGGAGACCCACATATCTCAAGAAAAAGAGCAGGATCTGTCACAGTGGATACTTCATCACTCGAGATAATTTCTTTCTCAACTTCTGGACGGGAGGGAGAACTTGAGTTGATTACGTCGATATCCGGTGTTTTTCGATAAAGGGGCCAAGAGCACGTTCAAATGGATGGACTGGGGCTGTTTTCTCTCCAAATGCTGGTGATATAAAATATTAAGCGAACTACGCATTGTATTTGCGAATAAGAACTTTTTGATTTAATAACTTTTAAACTGAATTCGTTTTACTTAAAGCTTATCGGTATTAGTTTTGAACGGAAAGTACACTGCTGGCCACCGTAAATGCAACACCCTGAAGGAAGCATGCAAATAATATGAAATTTACAACATGCATTAGCGGAGGTGAGATATGCAAATGATTAGAATTTCAGCGCAGACGCACATCACGCGCGCCTGTGGCGCCACTTCAAAGCGCTATTTAAGGCTTGGAGATTTCGACGATTTCAAGTACGGCAATTGTGTTTTTCCTGTGGCTTTTTCAAAAAAACGATCAATTATGCCTCGTAGAAAACAGCGATCATCTTTTGATCAAGTATCCGAGTTCGACAGAGGAAGGATAGTGGCCTACCGAGATTGTGGATTATCTTTCAGGGAAATCGGTAGTCGTGTTGGACGAAATCAAACAACTGTAATGCGGATATGTGATCGTGGGATGCAGGAGGGTACGACGGACCGACGTGTTCGATCGCATCCACCTCAGTGCACCACTTCACGTGATGACAGGCATATTGTGCGTATGGCAGTGACGGATCGCTCAGCCACATCACGAACCATAGCACAGCACATTCAGTCTGTACCGCATCATCCAGTGTCTGCGCGTACCATTCGACGCCGTTTACAGCAGAGTGGTCTGTCCGCAAGACGTCCATTGCTTCGTCTACCCTTGACGCAGAACCACAGACGTTTCCGCCGCCAATGGTGCCATGAAAGAAGGATGTGGACGGCAGAATGGAATGAAATTGTCTTTACTGACGAGTCACGCTTCTGTCTGCAACACCACGATGGTCGGATTCGAGTCTGGAGACACCGTGGAGAGAGGATGCTGAACAGCTGCGTTATGCACCGCCACACTGGTCCTGCACCGGGTATTATGGTATGGGGCGGTATTGGATATCACTCTCGCACTCCTCTAGTACGCATTGCCGGTACTTTAAACAGCCAGCGCTACATCTCCGAGGTGTTGGAGCCAGTTGTCCTTCCTTACCTTCAGGGCTTGCCCACAACCATATTTCAACAGGATAATGCGCAACCACACGTGGCACGCATTGTCCAAGGGTTCTTCGTCAATCGCCAGATTGAATTGCTTCCCTGGCCAGCTCGCTCTCCGGATCTTTCGCCGATAGAAAACATGTGGTCCATGGTTGCTCAACGATTGACCCAGAATACATCCCCAGCTGCCACACCAGATCAACTTTGGCAACGTGTGGAAGCTGCTTGGTCTGCTGTACCCCAAGAACACATCCAAAGTCTCTTTGAATCAATGCCGAGGCGTGTGGCAGCGGTGATCTCCAACAATGGCGGCTACTCTGGCTACTGATTTTGGCAGGAACCACACTTCACAGAAGTCTATAAATTTAATCATTTGATACTTGGTCAACATGTTATCTACAAAATAAATTTTGTTGTGATATCTCTTGTCTTTCTTTGTGTTGCAATTTGGGTGGCCAGCAGTGTAGTATAATTTTGAGTATACTTGTCAATTAAATTGATTTGATCATTTCTGCAAAAAGTTCTCTCAAATTCTTCTAAGGGCACGTTCAAATGGATGAATGAGTGTTGTTTTCTTTCAGATGGATTTATCTCTGGATGCCGGTGTTATAAATATTTAGATTAGAGTTGTGTACATGGTCTACGAATAAGACGCTTCATTTTTGTTTTTCGATTTTTAGTCCCCTTTAGTAACTTTAAACTGAATTCGTTTCACTGAATGTTTATCTCTCTCGGTTTACTTAAGAAATTAGTGTAACTTTAATATACGTTTTTATTAAACTAATTTGATCATTTCTACAAAACAATTCAGTTTCAGTGTGTTGTTTTTTCATCATCAGCATGTTTCTTTATAGTCTATCTTTGAAAATTAAGAACTAGCTAATGATTTGCTTAGCTCTTCATATATATACACTGTTAGTTTTAAACATCTATTTTTTTTTTTACTGAAACTCATTTCAGTAATACTGAATTTGTAAACATTGTCACATTGACTTTTTCAGACCTACATTTGAGAAAAACTGCAGTTTAAGTTGCGATTTATTTCACCATTAAATTGCGTGGGTGCAAAATCAATGTAATTTACATAAACATCGAGTAATAGCTGCTATTGTTTTTAATGATTCATACGATTTCAAAAATTTTAACTATTTCTCCAAAAAGAACTCTAGATAGGATAACTGAGATTAAATTGTGTCAATGACCAACTATTTAATAAAGCATTAATACAGCTCCAAAGGAATGTTTTAAGTAAATTGGATGATTAGATTTTGTACATTACTGAAAAGGCATTTAGAGGTTCTCACAAAGGATTTTACTTCCACTATCTAGATAATAGGCAGCAAAATTAGTCTTTTCCTAGAGGCCAAGAAAATTAAGCATTCTATTACCTATATTGTGGTAATTATCTGGAGTGAATGACACAATAAATACAATGGTTTAGATTTTGGAAATAGTGTAGTTTCCTTCTTTTTGAATTCGTCAGCTTGTTGCGGGAACATTACATCCAGTTAGTCTTGATTTGAAGCTCATCTAACTCTAGGTCTACAATTTCGAAATCGACTTACAGAGCTTACGGACTCTTAAAAATATTGGAAATTCCGTTCATTTTCATAAATATTACTTTATATTCCTTGGTTATATTAAATGAAAGGTGTTGTACATTTCCACCGCAGTTCTCATTTGCTATTCTATTTTCGCATGTTCAATAGCATTTGAAGCGTTCCGAATTTGGTTACATACGACCAGTTGAGAAAGGGAACAACCATGAAGAATTGAACAAATCATATTCATTGAAAAACATTAGCACAACTTGAAAATTACAAAATTTTAGACGAGGAATAACCAGATATTTACTGAATTGATAAGTAGCTGTAACAATTTAAAATTGATTTTGGGGTATAAGACAGAGTTGCGATGCTAAATAGGTACCATTTCAGATGTATCACCTTTGTTTTTAACTTAAAATGCCTTTTTCGAGTTCTAATACAAATCTTTTTCTAATGCCCAACCACTGACCTATTCATTCTTTGGCACTACAAGGTGTGAGCTGATGGCTATTGGTGAATCAGCATCCACATTAGGTAAGCCAGCGTACTTAACAGGGACAATTACCAACATCCATGGGCTTACAAACTGGGATTCGAACTCGGACCTACTGAATGGCAGATAAACGGCATAACCAATGAACCAGTTTGGTGGCTTGCAACGATATTCTACTAGAGAGATAAATACTTCCTTTGGAAGTTACTTGTAACAAGTCTCTACAAGCACAGATCAAAAAGAGGATTAACAGCCAAAAAACTAACTATAAAATTGAGGTTTAGAGACAAAATGTATTTTGTAGTATACTAGTAACAATGCAAATAATGTCAAGGAGCTGTTATTCTTAAAAGTATCTGGTAAGTAATTGAATTTGTGTCGCACTAGATCAACAAACGGGCGATTCGTGACGGTCCGGGATCAACACCGAAGAGAAGCCTCGAGGACAACACCTCGTAATTTTGAACCACTGTCAGATGACGAGAATAACACCTGATATGGCACCCCACTCTCTGAACTTTCATACCACGCCAATGTGAGGACATTTGAGGCCACGACAGATTGAACGTGTACGATCACCCATGTACACGGTAGTCTTTTGTAGGATCAAATTTCAAACTCGCAACCCTCCGGTTACTAATCCGTGACTCTACCAACTGGGTTACCTCTGCCCTTTAAAACTATCCTGAGTTGTAAAAGAATTTCCATCCATATACTAAACGCCCATTGACTCAACTCAAAATAGTTTTTTGCCGTTTCTGAAGAATCGAAACACTTTGACAAAAGTTTTTCGACACTTAACCCTGGAATGAAAACTTGAGTTCTTAAAGAAACCACAAAAAACCCCGTGCTTAGACCCCAGTCGAATCCGTAACCCAACACTACCTGGTGGGTGTTCTCCGATCTTGATAAACTCAGTCGACAGGCCATCAGCTATGTAGATCTGACAATGCATTGCCACGTGGCCTCATCGTATGACCCGTAATATACTTTCCTAGCCAGTAAGTGAAGGGATGTCTTTTTAGGGGAGCACGGAAGGATTTATCGCGAGGGGAACCCACCCTTCTGTCAGGGGAACCATAATTTTACGTGGGGTGGTTGCAGGATCTACAAGGGGAGAGACGCAAGCCAGTACTTCCTGTTGAGATAGTGTACCAACTCCTTGGACGTTCACCCTCCCACATTGAAGATTTGGCGTGAGGATGCGATAAGGCCTGCGTATATTTCCAAGATGTTCATTCACAAAGAAGAAATATATTTGGAAGTGGTTCTGCGTGGTAGTGAACTCCCATACATTCTTTACTTAGGATTCTGCAGTATTATTTAACGCATGCACAGTAAATATGCAATTGAAAAGTCCTAATTTATTCTGGACATACAATGACGAATGAAGTTCAATGATCTTTAAATTACGTTTACAGTTAACCAGATACGAAAACGCCTGATAGTTCAAACTTTATGTGGGTACTTAATGTAGAATGTTATTTATTTGAACGTTATTGCTTCATGGAAAGTTTTATAACTATAAATTCAGTATGTTTATTCAGCTTCAGTTTGTTTTTCATTTATAAAATTAAGATTTTCAAATGATCTTTTGCGACCTAAACTAAAATAAAAGCTCAAAGGAAACTCATAGTTTTATAATGATTCTCACGAAGCTCATGATCATTCTTCATCGATAATCATCAATATGTCCATGACATTACATAATATGTAACAACATGAGAACATAATAATATTGATCATTTTGATCTGTTGCAGTTAATATATGACTATTCTAAACACATATATTTTGTTTTATCGTAACAATTATTAAACATTCCCACATAAAGCAGTATGTCATATAATGTGTTTTTTAAACCACAAATAGCCAAAATGCCGTTCTTTCAAAAATTACATTTGTTTAATCTAATCAATATTGACTGCATTAAATTATGGATCACCACATGCCTTAACATTGCAATACAATCGCTAAATGGAACAGCAAAACATCCAAAAGCTGAAAACTGACTCAGTGTTGTTTGGGACATCCGATGGATGATATATTTCAGACTTCAGATTTCAAAAATACCTTAAAACTGAGTAAAAGTGTATCCACGTTGGGTTACATCCAGTACAATCACTATAAAACTAATATCGAAACTCTTCGCAGACATCTCTCACTGAGATAAGGTTTACTGTAAAAAAAAGCTAAACGATGTGCAGAAACATACAATAACTGAATTCGAAGCTGAATTACTTTTCAACACCATATCCGGCCTCTTTTCAATCCTGTATTTCCCTCAGGAATCGCCGAGCCTTATTTATAGTCCACGGTAGCCATATCCGTCGTCCGGGGTCAAGTCCGATAAATTTTGGTGGACCCGTTTACGCAGCTATCGTCTCTAGTTACGGCCTGGATTTATCAGGCGTCGACAGCTTCCTCGGAGCTATCTGATGGCAAGAGCGTTACGTGTTGAAGTCATATTTAACAGTCTGCGTAAGGATATCTATCATGGAAAAGAAATAAAAAAGAAATCTAGCGGATGAAAAGACGAGCTGCATAAAGTTTGGATCGAAACAAGTGGTTTGTCTTTAAGATATAGTTGATTACTTTTCTCTGCTTGGAGGCATTACATTCACAGATCGTGTTGTGTTCAAATGAGAAAGTAGTTGGAATAAACCTGAGGCGAATGTATCTGAATAATGGGTTTCAGTATTTAAGTCTAGAAAGGTTTTTCAATTTTCATGAAAAGAATCTAAGATTTTGGATTGATGTGATGAGACTTCGTTTAGAAAAGGGAAAATATTAGTGTCAAAATGAACTATTGTATTTAAAACATTTTTCACTCAGGTTTTATCGTATTTAAAATTGTGAAAATAATATTATCTATGAATGGTTGTTTGCTTTGGTGTTTAATGTCGTTCATATTTGGTCAAGTTGAGCCAAACCCGAGACAGACAACGCCAAGTAAAAAATGTCGGGAAAGGAAAAAAAGGAATGATTTGGGAAGAGAGTAGTCGAATGAAAGCAGGAAAAGATCGCTTGGGTATCCAGAGACCGCGTCCACACGTGTTTACCAAAGACGGTAAATCCCATGGGAAAAAAAGATCACTCATGTACCTCGGACCCGTGAAATCCATAAAGGAGATGTTCGCTTGAGGGCGTCTCTGTGAAGGGAATAGAGATGAAAGATTATGATTTTCCCAACATTATTTTAGATTGGGTTTTGTGGCACGAGGTCAACATTACTTTGGAACTGTATTACCGTGTTCTTGTACCTGAAACAGTCTGAATTGATACTTAAAGCAAGCAGAGTTCCAAAAAGACGAGCGAAATTAATATAAAACCTGCGCGTTGTTACCACATTGATCCAGAAATATGCCATTCGCATGCGCATTTCAGCCGAATACGAGGCTTCCTCTGGATGAACTGCTGTTGAAAATTCGAAAGGTAACGAACGGATATTGTTGGTTTGCTCATTCCAATAATCAAACATTTCATATGTTGTAAAGCATGGACACTAAAGAATCAGAGGTCATCTAATTCGTATATGGGTCCAAAGAGAGAAAAATGAACATCTCCATAAGTTTTTAAAATTAATTAAAACTCCAAGTGGTAGTTAATTTTTCCCCTAATTAATAAAGTAGATAGAATTTTTCAGTCACCACATGAAGTGATTTTATTTTATTATTGAAACATTTCTTTGATAACAATATTTCAAACAAAATAAAATTTGAAAATCAGTTTCTGATGTAAAACATTTCTTATAACTGAAATCGTTCCTTAATCCTGTCGTAAAAATAGCATAAACTAAAATTGCAGTTATTAAAAACAGCTATTCCGAAGCTATTAGAAGATTTATGTATGCATACATCAACCTGTAATTAAGGACACATAAAAAAGGGGGTTAATGCAAAACGTTTTTGAAACGGGTGCTCTAAATTAATAGTTTTATACCCTGAATCTCTGGAATTAAATCTAAAAGCAAAAACCTTACATTGATTTACGATTCTTTATTGCAACAGTACATTACCATCATTCCAAGTCTAAACCTGTTCTAAGCCCCATTAACTTCTCAAACTAATAGCGGATCAAAAACCATAAAAACGGCTTGCTTCAAACACCCCGCAAGTAAAAACTCTCCACATTAAAAAGGAACCCAATTAATAAAGGTTAATAAACTCAAACATCCCTTAAACGGACACCCACTGGGTGTTAATGAGAGAGCTTTGATGGACTCTTAAAACGACGATTCTACGTCGCTCCAAACAAGTTACGACCCGTAATAAAACAGTAAAAATATAAGAGTTGGTGGAATGGAGTTTTGTATGAAAAAGCGACTCATATATTCAAATAACCACTTAAGTGAATCTGGCTTTTTGTTGTTTTCTTTTTTGCTAAATGCAAGGGGGATTCAAAAAGTCACTATTGTGCGTGTTGGAGAGTTGGACTTCATGGTAATGAGTCCCAAATCGTAAAAACTAGATGGATTAACCACTTTTTCCAACACGCAATCAGAGAATGCGTGTACACCTTCGGAATCCCACCATGTGGACGAGGTTTGACTGTCTGTTCCGTATGTACTATGTATGCGATGTATCGGTGTAGTTTTAAATCGATCTGGTAGGTAAAAGGATCATTAATTAATACTTCAAGTGGATAGATGGTAGGGACATTTTATAAAAACTTCCCGAGCGGGGCAAGGAGAAGCAAGGTAGTAGCCTGTGGCATAATAAGACATCGGAAAAAAGCCTCTGTTTTCGATTTAACAAGGAGGGGGACAGAGCTCGAAGGGAGGGAGGATCGGTCGCACGGATTTTCGACGCGGATCACGAACGTCACGCGATTCCAGTCACCGCCAATCAAGGCTAATTTAATGGCTGCCTGGGCAACACGCAGTGTTTCAGTTGATGTACGACGAATCCTGAAAGGTTGCAGAGAAATACGTGAAAGCGTTATTCGGTTATCAAATCTACCAAGAATGAAAAACTGGAATCGTTGGTGTAATATTACGTAAGAATTGTAAAGTGAAGGGAAAGCAATGAAGCGTTTGTGATGTAAGAAAAAGATCTCAATCACAAGTGGTACTTGGCTATATAACAGGTTTGCTGAGAGTCATACCATTAAGAGAATTTTAATCGGTAAGATATTTCCTTTGCAGTATACAACAAAATAAAATCGTATGAATATATTAGCAACACAAATAAAAGTGAACTCAAAGTAAAGAAAACCTGTAACTTTCATGACTAGCAAAAGCCTTAAAAAATTTGTACACTGGTAATATATAAAAATATGTATAACGCTGATATATATTTGATACCCGACCACTGACTTCTTCGGCCCAATGAGGGACGAACTCACGGGTGTTTGTGAGGGAGCTAGGTTAAAAGAAACTTACGAGACAAGTTGGAACTGGAAAAACAGGAAGTTTACATACAGGTGTTAACTCGTCGCTACTTAAGTAACTGGTTGCTGGTAATATTGATCTTTGTCATAAGGAAAGAAGCCATATTTATCCCAATACCAATTCATTTTTATTACATTCAAAATATATACTAATCAGTTAAATAGCATATTGGTCAATAAATCTTACTTTTTGTCCACTTCGTTCACGGTTAATTGAGCAAAAAACACATTTAGCCAAACAAGATCAAGTAAATGGATATGCACACAAGAGAAAGAATACTGACACAGAAAAGATACATACACCTTGGGTGGAATTGAATCTGTGCCATCTACAACTTACAGACTGCTAGCGCAGCGGCTAAACCAACTGAGTCACGACGATCCCGGCACCTTAAGAAAAGTGACGTAACCCAAATGTTGATTGGGGGAAAGATTCTCTCTTTCAATCAACAAATGATTCTATCAAACCATGGAAATCAAATCTGGAAAGATGCAACGCATTTTTAATGAACAAACTCTACAAGTTTAAAATGGAGAAGCAAAAGGTATAAACCTCCTTTAAGTATTCCGGTAAAATTCACTTTTTTGAGTAATGCCATTTTTCTAAAGAAAATGCAATGTGTCGAAGATATTTTAATTCCTCTCAAAAAGACATCCCGTACCTCTGAAACCTCTGTCTCCCAACCACGTCGTGCTGCTCTTTAATTGGTTTCAGGCGCAGAAAACGCAACTTCCAGGGTTTCACCCTCACCCTACAACATCCTCAATCCCGGTGGCCCAAGACACAAGCACCTAGATTCATCTACCTCAAGGTAAGAAAAGGAACGTGGGGGAAACATCACGCAAACGGTGTGAAGAAGGTGGGGTCTGTGACAGGGGGTAGACTTGTAATGAAGTCTTTCTTTCCTCCGAAGGAGGGTGGGTCGGCAGCACTCACCTGTTTTCTTGTAGTGTCCCCTCCCCCTCACTGCAACGTCCACTTCAGAAGGGAGGGGGGCAGCGGGAAATAAAAAGGAAGAAAGAGAACCCCAGTGATTACCTGCACACCTACTGGGATTAATGGAGCCGACTTCTTGAGGTGGGATGTGATACCCGGGGGTCGGCAGTCGGGGAGGGGCAACTGGTCACACGTGCGGCGGTCCGCTTCTATCGATTCCTGGCTTTTTCCTCCGGTGCCGTCATCTTGTGTTTTCAAAACGGTTTCTGGAATTGAGGGGGATGTTCCCATAGTGCTGGAAGGATGGGGTGCTTTTCTTCTGTTCCGGGTTTTACGGATGTGTTTTTTGGCAACGCATTTCGGCTGGGTTGGTTGTTTTAGGGTTTTATGGCGCAAGGGCCATATTTGGCCAAGCTAGTAAAAGTAGATGGGTAAGCCAGGGTAAAACAGATTGGAGAACAGATTACTAAGATGCCATGGTGTGGTGATGCCAGTACACACCTAAAAGAGATGTGCCCCTGAGGACAATTTCGGCTGGGAAATAAAATGACCTTTCGTTCAAAGAATTATTTCGTCATTTCAATTCACACTACCCTGGACATTATTTTGTAAGTGAATAAAGGGATATTTCTAGTAGGATATTGTATAGAGCGTCAGATTCGGGGGACTCGCCAAATTGTCTGGTAGCGATTTACATTTAAGTACACACCTGGCAGCAAGGGTCACAGCAGCCCCGTTAGGAGAGTCGCGGATTAACAAACGAAGAGTTGAGAATTAGAAACTCGATCCAACCAAAGACCGTCGTGGGGACTGGTGCATGTTCAATATGTCGTGGCCTCAAAAATATCCTCAAGTTGACGTGGTGTCGAAGTTTGGAGAATGGGGTGCCAGTTCACGTGTTGTCCTCGTGATATGCCCGCAGTTCAAGGTGATGTTCTCGGGTCTTTGCCTTCGGGATTGATCCCGGGTGGTCACCAATAGCCCGTTGTGTTGCTCCATTGTGACGTAAATGTGACTACTTAATTACCATCCAATGGGCAACAGCTTTGTTGTACTGCTCCTGATCGCTTAATCTGAAGCTGTGTCACATGGTATTGGGTAAAAACATGAAATAAAGGTCAATTGAGGCGTTGACATGGAAAAGCTTGTAAGTCACAAAAAACAAATTTTAAGGGACAAGCAAAAAGCGTTTGAGCCTGTTAAAAAGGAATTGTATTTGTATAAACTAAAAGAGCAGCAGAAACAAAACTATTCCTTCTAGGGACTTACTGTGTTTATCATGACACTGGCATGGGTTCTTACTATCTTATCAGCCAAAAAACTAATTTTCGATTTTTTTTGTGAGGCGTACGTAACATGCTTTTTCATGTCAACGTCTCAATTATTGAAGTTAATGTGAGTATCGAGACTAAATAAAGCCATGTTTTCGCTTCGGTAACCAATCGACCCCAAGTAAATCCCCAAGCCAAGATTATGTGCACTTTTGAGATCTTGCGACAGTGACCCCACCTACATGTTCTGTCTATTTTATTTGGAGGTCTATGGTTGAAGAGTGAAGGCGCATTGCTATTGCATCAACCTTCTAATGAAGACAGAATATGGGCGGAGTCGCAGTCGTAAGATTTAAGAAGCACGTGGGCTTGGGAATCAACTCGGGACGATTGGCTATCGAAGTGCAAACTAGTGTTTATTATGACCCCCGTCAATTAACTCTAAATCAGGATTCGAGATTTCTTCCAATACTATGTGACTTTTACCCCCGGAGATCTTCAAACCGAGTTATCGGGAGAAGTAACATGCATCTGCACATGTTCCGTCTATTTCATTACAAGGTCGATGGCTGTTTGTGATTTACATCACTATTGATACCCAAATGTCGCTTCAGTACAAGTTATCCTGTTTTTTATAATAAACAAGTGACTTAGCAGAAAAATAATAATGGAAAACTACAATGAAAATCCAACGGACCACTGAGGTGATACACTGATTACAGAAAAGAACCCACTGTATTGTAGCTCCATCATCGTCTTACATCCATAGACTTTCTAATGAAATAGACAGAGCCTGCGGGCGGAGAACTGTCTTAAAATCTCAGAAGGTAGGTATCATATGGGCTTACGAATCAACTTGGCCAATTGGCT
This sequence comes from Meta bourneti, assembly GCA_933210815.1. Lineage (NCBI taxonomy): Eukaryota > Metazoa > Arthropoda > Arachnida > Araneae > Tetragnathidae > Meta > Meta bourneti. The sequence goes on along the minus strand of OW119923.1, from coordinate 71,337,589 downwards.
ATCGAAGTGCAGACAAGTGATTTTAATCACGTTGGATAACCACTTTAACTAATCAATAATTTTCTACATATTAGGATGCTGGCGTAGCATGGCCAAATATGGCCCTTGCGCCATAAAACGCCAAAACCAACCAAATTAGGATGCATGCTTTTTCTCGAAACCATGTGAGATCTTCATGTCGAGCGAACGATAGAAATGTGAGGGTATACATACACACTCCGTCTTTTTCATTAGAAGGTCGATGCTTAATAGCGATCCTCTTTACCCTGTTCTCGAAGTCTATCTCGTAAGGGTAGTCAATTGCATAATGGTGTACACCCTTGCTTCCATCAGAATCATGATGCAAACATCTTCGACATGTTCATATTTTGAAATCCCGAATCGCTAAGTTCTAAACTTTGAACAAAACCTTAGTGCGAAGAGAATCACCAAATCCAAATGAGGCCGTCGTGGCTCAGTAGGTATGCCCACTGGCTAGCAACCTGCGAGTTGCAGGTGGCATAGGTTCGATTCCTGTCAGGTGCATTCCTCCTTGGGTGTATTTCTCTCTTCTGTGTCAGCAAAACCTTCATCGTATGTGTATGTCTTGATATTGTATACCTCGTGTCTGTCGCAGCATGGCCAAATATCTCCATTGCGCCATAAAACCCCAACCAACCAAACCAAAATCAAAAATTCTTACAAAAATTTAGTTTATGCATCGATTACTGGAAAAAGCAAGTTTCTCACGAAAATCACTCATTCGTTTTTCTTTCAAAGTTATGTTTTAACGTCTTTTAACTTGCTTCAAACACTTAGAATTCAAATCAGATAGCTTAAAAATCTTTGCATAAATGATGTTTCCTCAATTATGCTTATCTTTAAATGATAATAGGTAGAAGAGCAATTCAGAGGAGTCATCAGTCATTTGATAACAAGTAGACTCCCCGTTTCTTTCCGCTCTCGTGGATTTCAAGAGTTGTTCCATTCTGAGAAAAATGGATACATTCGAACGTTATCTTTTTAATCCTCTTACAGGTAGTTACAATGTAAACCTCTTTCATCTGCTCCAACCTTGAAGAAATTGTTGATATCTCCAACATAGAGAAAGGTCGGATACAAAGGATTGTTTGATTTAGATGACACTTAAAATCATGTCAAATATGTTTACAGAAATTTTCTCATGGAACAAGTGATAAATATTCGCTGCTAAAATAATAATCTAAGTCCATGCTTTTCTCGAGGGGAGGGAGATGTGCTTGAATAAGTTTGCCGACTGCGCTAGCAACCTAGGAGATGTAGGCAGTACCTTTCCTCTCTAACTTACCACATTGAGTGTATTTCTTTCTTCTGTGAGGTATGACTTCAATTGTGTGTATGTCCTTTACTTGACGTTGTCCATCTTGCGTTTGGTGCAGCTTGGCCAAATAGGGCCATTGAGCCATAAAACCCCATCCAACTATGCTTTTTTTAAAGCATAAAGAAATTATCTCCGGTAATATTAGAATTTAAAGACTAGCAGACGCATTCAACCTAAACCTTTGAGAATGAACTCAATAGATTAGCCACAAATTATTTACTAACCACGTTAAATGAATATTGTATAGTGGAATCCAGTGCATCATCGAAAATGTTGCAAAACTTAAATATGAGTTACATAAAGGTTTATTGTTACAATTTGTAGACCTGTGCGGTAGAGATTAATCATATTTCCGAAAATAAGTTTAGTTTAAATCAGGAGACTGGTGGTATGTGAAGTTGCTGCGACATATGGGGGGGGGGGTATTTCAATTAACGTCACACTGGAGCAACACAATGGGCTATTGGTGACGGTCCGGGATCAATCCCAGAGGGAAAGATCCGAGGACAACACCACATAATTTTGAACCACGGTCAGATGACGAGGCAACACCTGAGCTGGCACCCCACTCTCCAAACTTCCACACCACGCCAACGTGAGGAGCTGCGACATATGGTAAAGGCATCATTCTTTACAGAACGTTGCAGTGTGTTTTGAATAGTTGTCCTGTTGGAAGATAAATGGTCTTCCAAGAGACAGTTTCTTAGCACTAGCAAGGACATTTCGTTTCAAAATGTCTAGGCACACATAGCTATCCATGTTACCTTCAACGAAACAAATTATATGCACCGGAAATCATGCAATCCCATACTCTTACATTTCCTCCGCCATGTTTTACGGTTCTACATAAGTTCTGTTTCCATTTGATGTTTTGGCTTTCTCCATGTCAAAACTTGTCCATCTGACCCATAGACAAAATTTTGATTCATCCCTGAAAAGTAGAGTCCCAGAAAGTTAAGGGCTTACATGCTTTTCTGCAAACTCAAGACTCTAAGATTCTGCTGTTTGTAATGAGTGGCTTCTTACGTGCAACATCCCATTGTAGCTACTTTTTTATTACTTTTCTTGCAGCCTGAGGTTATATTTCAAGATTGCAATCAGTTTTCAACATGGATGCAAGTTGTGTTGCGTAATTCGTGTATTATCGCGAACATTTTGCAGAATATTCCTGGTGTATATGGCTCAATTTCTGAGGTCTTCCGGATCGGTTCCTATTTTCCAGTTTCTACCTAATTATATCTTTCAATGATTTTTACCGTAGAATTAGATTTGTTTGCGATTTTGCCAATATTTTCCTCATTGATAAACCGTCATTTCTCAACTTTATCACCAACACGCGAAAGCTTTCGAATTCTTATTTTAGGCGATCCACTGGTATAAAAATAGTTTGAAATGATTACTTACACTATACTCAAGTTCTTTTTCATTCGATAGTTATAATAATTGAATGCGGGACAGCTGGACTGTATATTCTAATCAATTGTCATAGTGCGTACGGATCTTTCTCTCTCTTGATTTGTCTATCCTGGTTAATTTTAAGTACCGTCAATGAAATTACAAACTGCATTGTAGTTCACATGAATGTCGCGACAATATTTTATATATATTCATCCAAAGGAACTAATAATATATGGAATTGTATTTCCTTATATTTCATCGGAAATTGATGAATTCAATCTTTTAGAAATATTTCTGAAGATGAATTATGATTCTACGATCATCCATTAAAGCAATTTATAGAATTCGATTTACAGAAAGAGTCGATGCGATCCATATATAATAATCGAATTCAAATATTATGAAATTCATTTGTTCGAGTACCTAACCGGAAAATAACGGTTTTAATGTTTATACATCAATATCAATTAACATGAACAGCTCATTCAGAAATAAAATTCAATTGATTGAGCACCAAACGGAAACTGGCTTTCTTTCCTCCGAAAAACGACGTAGATTGATGTGCTCGCTTAGCTTTTAACTCATCGCGTCATCCAAGAGTGAAATTAGTCTGCCTGGTCATGAATGAGAAAATAGGCAGAAAAAATAACCCAGAAAACAAACACAAAAAAGGAGCCGACACACAAGAGGAAGGATGAAACGTGCTGAAAGAACAAAAAACTTTTTCCAAATCGCAAAAACAAAACGAAAGCAAAAATGAATGAACGCCTTCCAAACCAACTTTTCAACCAAACATGATTATACTCTTCCCACCTTGACAGGATATCGCGGTCTTTTCTCTCTCCCAATGTGCCACCACTTTACAGTTAAGGGAAGGGATCCGTAGAAACTTCGAATGAAAGATGGCGAAAAAATTGTGAAATAATAACAACAATAAAGAAAGAAAAGTGGAAACGGAACGCGAAAAGAACTCTCGGAATGGGCTAAAAAAGCAACAGCTAAAAACCAGTTTGAACCCGCTTTTTTCGCGCCTTCAGTGATTCGCACCTCTCTTTTTTAATTATATGCCGGTTTCTTTTTGCAGCGTCACGCCGCAAAGGCACCGCCGCAGTCGGTACCTTTGATGCTGGACGACTCTAGTATCATCTCGACCCCCGTCCGCTGCGTCCCCTCCCCCAAAAAAGAAGAATATTCCCTGTGATCACCTTCACCCCCTGTCGTCTTGAAGGAGCTACTATCGATGCATCTCGGTTTTAACGATAGGAGGCCTATTGTTCAGGGTTAAGCTGAGGTTGTCATTTGGATTTCTTGTGCTTGCCATCAAAGAAAAAAATCGCCAGAGATCTTCCATTTGCTGTCGTCAACTGCTAAAGAGAATGCGTACGGGAAATACCTATTTGGTGTTTTTTATGGGTATTTGTCTCTAATAGCGGTGTTTTTCTTGTTTACCGGCCTTACCAGGTGTCTCGGGTTAGATTCGCAGGATGGTGAATGTGACGCGTTATGCCAATCCGCTAATTAGAGTCTCATTTATCGCTCGATTCACGTTCACGGATGTTTATGTCGTCTTTTTCTTGAATGGACGCGGACATTCCAGTGTTTTCGCTTCCCGAGGTGGGAAAAAAGCAAGCAAGGCCTGTTAGCTGCGTCAGAGAAACCGCATTTGAAAACGTGGACGGAGGATTGGATTTTATGGCGCAAGGTCCAAAACAGGACAAGCTGCTCCAAACGTGGATGGACGGGAAATAAAAGTTTGTGCTATCTGAAGCCATCTGTCAGTTTTTGTTATCATTGTGGATATCGTATCCCATGCAGAATAGGGTCATTCCATATGAAACGAGCAAAGATGCGAAAATAATATGGACACATGGAGACAGATTCTCATGACATTTTATAGAGGTTCAGTTTATGCATAATTAAAAATATCCAACATTTTGGTAGTTTCAGGTATTTTAAGGACTGGTAACTTTGAAAAGCAGTTGTGGCAATCACTTAATGCGGCATATTTGAAGTTCTGTTTCTAAAAATGCTTTTGTCTTTGACCGTTTTAGATATCGCTGAGAATATTTTATCCTACACGGAATAAGGTTATTCCATATGAAATGAGCAAAACTACGAAAAAATTGTTATGCTATATAACTGTATCACTAGCCATACTGTTTTACCGTATCACTAGTCTTACTGTACAACTGTGTCACTAGTCTTACTAAATAATCGTATCATTACTCCTACTAGATAACGTATCATTAACTGTTCTGTGTAACCATATATTTGTCGTATTACTATCACCGAACACTATCGAAGTGGCTGTCACAACTATGCACTGTTGTTTGTTGTTAATAATTCTCTTCGTAGGGGTATAACTTAGACAAAAGTAAAAAAACATATTTTCAAGTCGCACAGCGACCATCTCCTGTTCGTCCAGAAGCTGTCCCATAGACACCGGTGCAGTCTAAAGTAGGGGAATGTGTTGCTGAGGTTGTGGAGCAAGGATAAAAAAAACTTAACTCCTCTCACAAAAGAACTATAAACTGTATTGTGTCGAATGAATTATATCTAATTTAAACACTCACAGGAAACAAAGGATCAACTAGAAAAACAATCCAGTTTCGTGCCAATCCTCTTTCTTACTCAAAATACTGCAAATGTGTAACTATTGCATCTTAAATAAAGGATTGTGTAATTTGGTGGATTGGTTTTTCATGGCGCAAGGACGACCATATTTGACGAAACTGCGTCAAACAACGTCAAGTAAATGGACATGCACACAAGGAAAATTTTGCTGACCCTAAAAAGAGAAACACGCCTAAAGAGGAATCATGTTAGTACGTAAGATATAGTGTGACTGATAAAAAAGAAATTAGCTACAAAATCAAAATTTTTATATCAACTGAATAAAAGGCAACTAAAAGAGGCTCTATGAGGTTTAGAACTTCTGATATGTTCCCTTTTATCTAGAAAACACATTAACACAAAAATCAAAAAATCGAATCCACACCCCCATTTAATAAATGAGAAACAACGACCGGGTAACACTTTAAACGAATCGCACTCCAACCGATGAAGACAAACAACGCCGTCAAAAATCTCATCCTCGAACAAATAACGATTTCCCAACCCGTTTATTTTAGCACAGGTAATTCACTGAGGTGGGGGACGAGAAAACCATCCTTTTTAGAAAGCGCCATGGCAAACGACTGGGAAAGGACATGTACAAATGCCCAGCCATTATTCTTCATGTACAGAAAATGGCAAGTAATGCCATAAATACAAAAGCAAGTGATGGGCTCACGTATGGAGAACCAGCATAAAGCAAATTTTTGGGACGGGAGAAGCCATCGATTTACATCTCAAACGTCGCAGAAAAGCTATTTCCATCTTTTCCAAAGCCATTTGTTTAAGGAGACTATCATTTTGTAAACATCGTGCATGTTGCCACACGCGTTGACAAATAGCGGGTGGCATCGTCGCTATTTTGGATTCCCCCCACTTTTTTTGTGTCACCGCGTTACGCGCAAGGGTCGTCAATTCCCACTGACGTATAAAAGGCCATCAAAACATAGCGCTCTTTTGAAAATTGTGGATTGCGCGTAAATAGTGGGGCGACTTTAACTTTCGTGGGGATGGCTGACGCTCACAAAAAGCAGGGTCGTCGGAAATGAATGAATACCCGGATCGTGCGTTTATCAGCTTTATTTAAAAGTTTCCGGACACGCATTCCAGGAGAAAGTTCGGTCGGATTATGTTATTTATGCGGTGTCAGGTTTGCTCCCCTGTTAAATGACAGGTGACAGCGGTTGGATATTTTAAAACTTTCGAAAGTGCTCGTTTGATTAATAATAACGTGGTTAATACTTTCGGGAGACTGAGGTATATGTGCGTAAAGAAAGATCAAATTCTTTTAATTGCCCATGGAAGAAAATGGGACTTCCAAGGGAATATTTATGTAACTCTTCCCCCTTCTTCTAATGGAGGGAAGCGTTAATTACAAGAGTTCAATTTATCTTTTAAAAACATTCATCTGTGCGTCTTTTGTGGGCTCCGCTAATAAATTCATCAGTATCAAGGTGACGACATGTCTGAATTATGAAGTTATGTGATCGCAGATTTCCTGATATTTTTTATAAGTACTAGGCTGTAAGATAAAATGTGTGCTGTTTTGCATAAGGCTGCGGTGAAGAATATTAAGTAGAATTACGAAACCAAGAAAAAACACAAGGAATAATTCGAATTTCTTGTTTTGCTTCTTTACAGCACTTTAATGCAGTATGGTAGGTAATAATAAATATCTAACTTTATCATAAAACCTATTTGTAGCATATTTCGTAAACGCAAGTGCACATAAATCGACATTTTTGGTACATTGGCGAATAGAGAGAAAAACACAGATATAAAAACAATATAAAATAGACCGCTACGGGATGCATTCATCAATTTTGCCACATAATCTAAATATGCTTAATTTGATCTATGCTACTGCATAATATTGCTAAAACTATGAGAAAGAGGTTCTCTAATGAAATTCTTCAGCAGTCTGATTACAAAAGAGAAATCTGAAAAATAGAAACGAGTGCAGAAATGAAAATGCAAGCGAACGCGAAAACGCGAAAATAAGCTTAAAAATAAAAAATACCGAACTTACAATAGTACGACGTAGAGCAGCACAATGAATTTCAACCATGAAGTTTATAGTAGATTTAATTTGTAGTCTTTCACGTGCTTTGTTGTACACGATAAAAGCTATAGCTAACGTTCTTGCATAACAACTTGAGCTATGCGTTCAAGCAGGCCTTGGTGTGTAAGCTAGAGGTTAGACCACTAGCTTTTCTGATACTGAAATGCATTGATGTCATATTAATAGTATATGCTTAGGAACTAGATAGAAAAATGAAAAGCAGTTATCAATGGGACTTATTAATGCAAAAATTCTCGTGATTTCATGATTCAGTAGAGCAAGTTTTAAGTTAAGTAAAAAAAATAATTATTATTCTTGGTTTGTTAATGAAAATATTCAATTATTCAGAAATTATTTTGATCCTCTTGAACATTTTGCTTTTAATCTTTTCATCGCGGAATTTTCATTGTAATTTATCAGTTACCCGCAGCCTTTAATATAATGTAGGGACTAGGGGCTTCAAAAACTACTAGGGGAACAAGGACTCATAAAAAATGCTAGAGCGTGTCCTGCTAACTCTGCAAACCTTTTAATATAAAATAATGAATTTTAGCTTTAAATAGACATGGAAATGTAGTTATAAATAGGTGTGCAGAAGTGTCATTTAAATGTAATAAATAAAGATGTAACAAGTATCCAGTATGAGAAGGTCGTATATCAAAATAAAGGTATACATTAAATAAATTCCATTATAGGTTACTATTTTTAAATTTAATGAATGAAATTCATTATTATCATAGAAAGTAGTCCTACCTATAAGTAATCTTTGAGTGATGAAATATATATCCTAAAAATTCCTTAAAAGTATAATCTCGCTTTGGATTTCAAATTCGGGAACTTGAATTTCACCGCAATTCGTAATGTCTTACCCTGCCATCTCCTTTTCAAAACGAGCTCTGAAATGCCAAATAGAACTATAAATTATAAAACTTTTTGAAGTCCCCTCACGTAGCATGGAAAAATTTCCCTCACGAGTGATGCGCATCAAATTGTAGTCGGATGAGTAATCGACATTTTCTTGATATTTTCGGTCTGAAAAATGATTTTTGAGAGACGTTTAGCTCGGCGCATATAAAATCCAGCGATTTCATTCAAAACGTCAAATAATTAAACCAGTTTCACATCCGTTGCAGATAAGCGGAATTGTTCTCAGGAATAGTTTGGCACTCTTTAAGTGAGGAATTGATTGGAGAAATTTTAAAAACGTAATAATTACATTACAAACGTCGATTTATGATGTAATCATTATGTAAGTTATAAAATTTTCATTCTTATCTACATCTTAAGTAGACTTGGGGCACTTTCTCCTGTTGGATGAATGAGTTGAACAAAACATTCATATTGTGTAAATAATTTTATAGAAAACCAATTATCAATGTGAACTACAATGACATTAGAATCAAGTTTTAACGATTAAAGCTAGTGTTTTAAGAAATTAAAATAAAATTATTATTGTTCTTGCTTTACTTTAAGGAATTGATATTGGATCACAAGGGGGAGGGTGTGAGTTTTCTTAGATATTCGAATATTAAATTTATTATTGTAAATGGATTATGGAATAAACGGTAGATATTAATTTTACATGAATATTTAATGATTGAAGTTAATACTTTAAAGAAACGATATTTATTAGTCTTAAATATCGTTTATACTTTACTTTAAGGAATCGATATTGGATCAGAAGAGGGGGTCTTTAGTTTTATTTATATATTCCATTATTACATTTATTATTATAAATTAGCTAAGGACCAAACGTCTGAAACAATAATGAATTTTGAAATACGAAAGCATCTCATATCAAAGAAGCCTTATAAGGAAATGATTTAAGACCTTAATACAAGTGATGATAAAAATTTGCTTAATTATTGTATAATAGTTTTAAATAAGGTATGACGACACTGTCTAAAATAAGGATGGGTTCACGTTGCACTTCACATACACCTCAACATTCTAGGCACGAACCGTTAATAGAGAGGCCATTTTTTAAACCTATTTTTAACGGTTTGCATATTGTATAGAATACATGAAAGACTAATTGGTAGGTTCTTTTAAGATATGAAATTTTGAGTCGACAAAGAAAACAAAATTATTTTTGTTGAAATCAGTGTCTTGTGATTTTTTTTACCTTGGTAGATTTTTATTCTAGAATAAAAAACCGTAATAGATAATAACTCTAGAATAAAAAAAATGTTGCTGAAAGCACTGTCTTGTGAAATGCTCTTATCTTGGTAGGTTTTTTTTATTCTAGAATAAAAAAAACTGTAAAACAGAATGCAGAATAATATTGAAAATGCCATTGGATTCTTCCATAAGTTCTATTTTTCATCTAGAATTTCCAAACTCAGAATAGCGTACCGTTTTACGTTTACCACCTCCATTATACTCAGAGTACTGCAATTTTCGACTAATCCTCTTTTATTTGTCGCACCTTGAAAGAAAACACGTATTACAAAAACACTTCCGGAGACATCACACAGAAAAAAAACACAAAAGTAAAACAAGCACCGAGTCCAAGACAATCAAACCACACTCCCCGACAAACAATAACCCAAAACACTGCATCTCCACAAAGACAAACAAGCAGAACGAACGCTACACAAACCGCGACAAAAGCCCCAAAGAAAACAAAAGTCCCGCTCCCATTTCCCGGGGAGCTTTAGTTATTTAGCGCTTTTTTGTCACCTCTCCCCGCGTGATTTTCTGCGCGATACTTAAAAAGGCGTATCGGTCGAAACACAACGACGAAAAAACAACGACACCGAAAAAAGCGTCGCGAAAAAAAAGGCGCACCACAATAAACAAACAAGAAGAGCGGAATAGCATCACGCGAATGAGATCATTCCGAACCGGCCTCCGTCCCGAAAATCCACCTACACATACCTCGGATCGTCGTCATTACCACTTGAATGTGTGAAATGGAACGACAGGCAGACCCTTCTGTCGTTCCATTCCCTTGCTGTCCGTCCGTCCCTCCTCCCACGCGCAGCACAATCTCCTTTTGTTGGCGGATCCGGAGGAGGTAACCTGACTCACGACCGAAATTCCTGGAATTCTCCGGAAAATTGAGTTTCCGTTCCCCGCGACAACAAATATTGCGAATTTCTCCTTTTGCTCCGGTTATAGCGGCGCCCGGGCTCGGTCTTTTTGAGCAATTTCTCTTTTCAATGGGCTCCCCCTTCTCTCGTTCTCTCAACCCCCCGGTCGACATAAATTTATATTTTATCCGAGCCTGGAGGGAGGGATGAAAGGTGGAAATGTGTGGCTTCTTCCACTCCGCTAAACACTGCTTTTATTCAGTCTTTTGGGAAGGCTGAGCCACCCTGGTGGCGTCCTTCCCCTCTCTCTGAAGAGTCTTTTCTTCTAAGAGACGCGCCCGCATTAAATGAAGAGAAGGAAAGGGGGCGGTTCGCTAATTGAGACGAGGTGCAGATTGAAGTGATCGGGTTGGTTACATCCAGAGCTCCCCACAAAAGAAGTCAACAGTCTTGCCAGAAGTGTCCTCTTTGGGAGGGGTTGTTACACATCTTATATCCTGCCTATCGCTATGGAAAATTACTTTCAGTGGGCAACCCCTCTGCGAAAGGGGTTGTAATACCACAATGGGGACTTCCTTCTGTACCACTTCGCAATTTTTAATAAATTACCCAGGAATGTCCATGAAACTGGAAAAGCCAGTTTTATACTAGAGCAACGAGGATTTGGAGCGAAATGTGTCGGCCAATCAGCGACGAAAAAAGCAGTCAATCACTGCCTTTTTTCGTCGCTGATTGACGGGTGTGGTCCGCTCCTCCTCCTCCGAGTTGCTCTAGTGTAAAGCAGGCTTTATTCCGTCAATGAGACAGGTTCATGGGCACTTCTGATTACTATCTGGTTATTCAATCTATCCCTTCAAAAACGTGGCGAGAATTTGTTCGGTTGTTTGGGTTGGGTTTTATGGCACAAAGGCCATATTTGGTCAAGCTGCGCCAAACACAAAACAAGCAACGCCCAGTAAATGGACATGCACGCACAAGGAAGTTTCATGGAAACAGAATAGGGATTTCAGCTTATAGGGGCACAAAGTAAGAAACACAATTTTTATGCCAAATGAAGATTCGTACTATATTAGAATTTCTAAATTTCACTAAAAGTCTTTATAGTCTGTGTTTATAACTGGACTGTTGAAGTAAAGGGTTAAGTAAACATAAAAAAAGACATATGTCAGTTGATCCAAGTACAGAAATCATTTTCAAATTGTGTTGGATAAAAGAATTTGGCAATTAAATACTCAAATCCTGTTTTTGAGATACACTTTTTATTTCTCAATCACTTTTATACGATATGTTGATAGGCGAGGTGCTGTGGTCATGTTAATATAAAAAAACAACAAATTAATAGTCTCTTAGGCTTCATACTTCTCATTGAATAATCAACTTAGTAAAATGATAACAAATTAATAACTGGTATACTATTTTAATAATACAAAAGTATTTCAAGCATATTTCATTTGTAAAAATATATAAGAATCAGAAATCAATAATTTAGGGAGGAGTCTTGGGTCTTAAAGCCCCCTCTAACTACGCCACTTATCCTCAACCTCGTCAACATTTGAAATTTTTGGAATAAACGATCGGGATTTGACATCACAACCTCCCTTGACTACGCCACTGGCATCGCAGGTATCAGTGGTAGCCCAGAGGGTTATTGAAATGTGGTCATTATTATATTATATAGGGTATCATATTGGGTCAAAAACTCTCCATTAACTGCTAGTTTCAAAACAAAGGTTGAAATATTACAATCTGGCTCCAATCAATAAAATAGTAGGGTAGCCAAGGGGTTAACCCCCTAGAACTAAGCACCCCTGATCTGAGTCGTTCATTCTAAGAGGCCAGACAATTTTTTCTTCTATTAAAAAATTTAAATAAAAAATTATCGAACACCATATTTTTGTTATTTACCTCTTCGGTCCCCTATTCATTTAAATGGATATTTATTTTAAAAAATGTTGTGTAAAAGTTATAAAACTGATTGAATTCATACCTAATCCAATAAGAAAATTCAATTTATTTCGATTACGTTGCAAATAGATGGTTCATCTACTGATCCATTTAACCGAATACACTAACTAAATCAAAAACCTCGTAACACTTTGTAATTTTTGAACAACGGTCAGATGACTAAGTCAACATCTGAGCTGACACCCCACTCTCCAAACTTCCACACCGCGCCAACGTCAGGACATTTCAGGCAACTGCAGATTTACCGTGCACTAGTCCTACGTACACGACAGTCTCAGGTTGGATCGAGTTTTGAACTTGCAACCTCTCAGTTACTAATCTGCGACTCTATTAACTGAGCTATAACGGCACCTTTATAGGTCAAGAAGGTCGAAAGTGGTTAGAAGTCATGCAAGGAAGACTGCAGATTGCAGAACCGATATATGCATGTGAACTTCTCAGATGGTTAAATTCCTAAGCAAGAGGTTTTTAAAAGAAAGAAGCTCAAAACACAAAATCCTGCATGCCCGGACTTGAGTTTGAGGAAGATACAGATCTGATCACCCTTGTCATACCTTACACCTACGCAAAGGCAAAATAGATTTTTACTTTAACCCGAACAAATTAGAAATTAACGAGGTTTAAAGATCTGGTCACTCTTTGACAGGCCTTACACATATTAGGTAGTACAGCCTAGTTAAGGATGAATAGTATAAAGGTGATGACAGATTTTTTCCAAACACAAACAGATTTATATCTATCCGAAACGAAATGTGAACATAAAAAGATCAATTTATGAAAAATCATAAATATTAAAACAATAATAGTCATCTTTTCCAAAATTGTAGTTATTTTCAAGAAAAGATCAACATAGTGTGGTCTGCAATCATTTTAGTGACTATACATCTCCCCAAATAACCATACAACTGTGTCCTCTGTTGAACTTCAACATCGTTTATTAGTAGTTTCTCTTTCACTTTGCCCTACTTAACTAGTAAAATTACTATTTACTGTCCAGAGTTGTTAATAAATTGATAGCTCTTTTTTGGCCGAATAGTTTCGGTATTTCTGTCACGCTCTTTTTCTCTTTTGATTCGTTTGAGATCTATTTCATAATGTGACTTAACGAAACATTTTTCAACAAACTACATTGCATTTTGGTATAGGCTTGAAAGTTGATTTTTCCCAAATTCTTGTTTTTCCATTCAGATTGGAAATTATTTCAGTCCCGTTGTTTCAAATTGATTAAGGTTCTTTTTGAAACAATTGCCGAGGTCTACGCAATAACGGGCATGTCAATCGACATTTTTAATTTTGTTTATTGTTCTGTTATCAATACTGTGTCGTTATTCATTTTATTTTTAGATGGAGTTTCCTTCTTTGTAACTTAGTATATTTCGCCACGAGTTTTAATAGTCTGTATTTAAAGAGGTCATTGCAACGTGGGCGGAAGAGTACAAGGATAAATTATCATTGTATTTGACTGTGATCTGAACCTATCCGGGAATTAATGATTATAATTATTTTAGAGAAATATCTTTTCTATTGTGAATGCATAATTAGTACATTTAAACACTCAAAACATGAAATGTTATACAACAGAAGTTAACAAATTGTTCCAGTTGTTGATCAAACTGTCATACAAGTTCTCGACATTATATCGGGGCTTATAAGGAAGAAGCACCAACTCCGAAAATGCAAGAAATTAGTTATTTATAGCAAGAAAATATAAAATTTGGCATTTTTCTGCAGCATTAATTTAACATTAATTTGTCTATATTAGACGTTATATTTACAGTGGATAAGGAATTATATCAAAACAGCCGTTTATTTTTAATCCGTGAATTGAACAGCCGTGAATTTTTTTATTAAGTTCACAATATACTGTAATGGTAAGATATTTTTATCATTATTTCTCAAATTCACAAGGGAGCCAACTCCTAAGCTTGACCCCCATGGACGCTCCTTAATATTTTGATGTTTGGCCCCCTCCAAGTATGAGATTAAAAATAATATTGATATTGAAGCACGTATATATCACGATTGGAAACACGTATATATGAAGCAACTGGGATCCTACTTGCCCTCCCAATAATTTCGCCAAGTTGGCACCTGCCAAATTTATATTTGGCAGGTGCGCCAAAGATATCATATGAAAGATATATCATATATATCATAGAAAGAGATATATCATATGAAAGAGCCGGTCTGGTAGCCGAGTGCTAAGTGCCCTGGAACTTTGTCTAACAGGCTCTGGGTTCGAATCCCGGCCTAGGCATGGATATTCGTATTCGTCGGGAATCCATTTTATATAAGCCATGGTTTCATGCTAATTCAAAAGATGATAGTAGAGACAAACTGAACCGTAATATCAAAAAGTGCTTGTTATAAAAAGCTCTAATGATAAAGAACAGGGTTTCCCAACCCGCGGGTCGTATGCGGCCCCATTATGATCGTAAACTTTTAATATTGGTATGTGGTTTTAGCGATATTTTTCAAGATTCGATCTATCTTCTCAGAAAAGTACGCATCGCTTCACAATCACGCCTTATTCATCTCATCGCTTTTTGACGGTACTTAAATTTTTGTGAACAACTATTTTCAAGAATGAGGTACTCCATTGAAGAGTAAAATTAGATCAAGCTTTTCTGTCAAACACATTGGAAACACACAATGAATTGCAACCGCTTTCAGTTGTAGGTGGCGCAGGTTCGATTCCTGTAACTTATCCTGGGTGTATTTCTCTCCTCTATCAGTGAAACTTTCTTTGTGCGTGTGTTCATTGCTTGACGTTGTGTTTGGTAAAACTCGATCAAATATAGCCCTTGCGCCATAAAGACCCAACCTAATCAACTTACTATGGAACCAGACATGCTCTCCTAGTTATTACTTATTCTTTAAAGTCTAGCTAAACCAAGTCCATTAGTCCGAACACGTTAAAAAACCCAATACTAGACCAGGATTTGCACAGAGCTCCTACCTTTCCAGACCAAAGCAGATCAGAAGCCGACTAGAGAAAGCCGTTCACTGTTACATTTTAGGTATCTTTTAAAAGCATTGTGTCCGTGAACGAAGGATAGAGATTGACTTATTCTAGATTGATCGAACTAGACATTGATGCATTAGTTACACAAAAAAAAGTTTGAATATCCCACACACTCCAAGCGGTTTCGACGAGATATCTCGTCCATCAAGATTTGACTAATTTTGCTAATGACGAGGCATCTATCTCGTCATCAAGATATTGCCGATTTTTTTATGACGAGATCAAGGTCTTGTCAGTTTTTTTATAATGATATCTAGTCCTATCAAGATCTTTCCAGTTTTACGTCAATAACTTAGTACCTTGTCGAGACAACCACCAGGAGGTTCAACATTAAAAAAAGAGGTAACATATTTGTTACCTACTTATTTTAATGCTTTAATAAAATTGTAATGAATAGAGTTTTGTATGAATATTAACTATATTACATTTTATATGCAGCCGAAGACAATTCCTCTTCTCTCAATGCAGCCCAGGCAAGCCAAAAGGTTGGACACCTCCGATTTAGTTCCTGCATTCCCTT
This sequence comes from Meta bourneti, assembly GCA_933210815.1. NCBI lineage: Eukaryota > Metazoa > Arthropoda > Arachnida > Araneae > Tetragnathidae > Meta > Meta bourneti. Next base: position 71,321,632 of record OW119923.1, on the reverse strand, counting down.
AAAGTTCTCCACGAATATCCGAATAGTTGGAGCAGTGCGCAGAACACACGCAGTGGTAGTCAGTCCACATTCCCAGCAGTCTGGAGGGCAGACAGTAATATTTGGAGCCTCCCTGGGTGGTTTCCTAAATTCCTCGCTGTACCCCTTTTCAGACTGCTGATTCCCGTTTGCGGTGTGTAGCATCGTTAGTAGAACACATAAATCACACGCTCGCTCTGCCACCTCGCTTTTTATGATCCTCCCTCCGTCACCTCCTCCGGGATGTAGAGGAGGGGGAGATCATAGAGGCGCGTGATTTCTTGTTTCCCCGAACAATATCTCTTGCGTTGACAATCTATGAGCATCGGTTGTTGTAATAGAAACGCAATGTTCAATTACACGCTCTGGCTCTTTGGGGGCAGCTCTTTTTCTGTTTTAAACACTTATGTGGGGAAGTGATGAAAGGGGAATTATTTAATGCATGGAAAAAGTGTTTCGTGTTTTGTATGAAAGTAATGTGATTGTGATATCCGTGAACCGAAATGGAAAAGCTACAGAAAACGGATTTTATGCAATATCGTTTATGAAACTGTAATTATAATTTATTGGTCTCTAGAAAATGGGAAAGATACAGAAAGCGGATTTTATATAACAATGTTTAAGAATGTGTAATAAGTTTTTTAGTAGGAAAAAATAAAGTGAAAAAAATACAGGAAGTGGTTTTTATGCAACATCGTTTGAGAAACTAATAAGTTTATTGGTAGCAAAATGTATATTTGTGAACAACTATTTTTAAAGATGATTCACCATAAAGAGTAAAATTATATAAAAATATTTTGGCGATCACTTTGAGAACTCACTAAGAATTGCAACCAGTTCTGTCGAACCCGACATTGATGCATTAGTTTTACAAAAACAAGGTCAAATATCCCTCTAGTTTTATGTTTATGTTGCCCTCTTTTATTGTCATATAATAAAAATTATATTGAAAAAATGTACCTTAACTATATTATGTTTTATATATGAGGCCCAAAAATATACCTCTTAACTAGCTCTGGCAGCCAAGGCAAGCCAAAAGTTTGGACACCCTCTGGTTTATACCTACATGGGTTACAAATTTGAGATAACTCCTACATCAGGCTGTTTATAGATAAATAAAGAGATCCATCAACAGCCTGATCTAGAAGATCTCTTCTAGTGGTCAAATAAGTCCTGATAAGTCTCTTTTTACATTTAACCCTCCAAGTGGTTTCGACGAAATATCTCGTCCATCAAGATCTGATTAACTTTGTTAACGACGAGATATCTCGTCCATCCAGATCTGATTAACTTTGTTAACGACTAAATATCTTGTCATCAAGATATGCCTTCTTTTGTTGATGAGATCAAGATCTGGTCAGTTTTCTTTTACTGACGAGATATCTCGTCCATCAAGATCTGCTAATGACGAGATACCTCATCAAGGCAACCACCAGGAGGGTTAATCTATTTAATTTTCATTTCCCAAAATTACTGTTAAACGTTTTGATGCTAGGCATTCGTCTTATATTTTATCGAGAACAAAATAGAATTGCGTAGAAGTTTTGGGAATTGGTGTGTAGCATCCAGCAGGGGAGGAGCTGTCTAGTTTAAGAAATAAAAAAGTAAGAAATACGCTTAAGTGCACATTAAACGTTCGATTTTCAGATCTATATATGCTAACATATTTGAAAAATTTTTCTTGCCTTTAAAGAAGCTATCAGTGAATTTTTTCGTCTTTCAGTAATGAAACAAGGTTCTTCAAGAGCTTCAATCAACGAATGTTAGAGGCGCTCGAAGGAAACAGAAAAAAGAAGCAGAACGAAGCTTTACCGATAACGAAATATTGGTGAAGATTAAGTAATGCCTACACTATAGCTAGCTCCAAAATTTACCGCTTCAGACGGGCACTACGATTTTTCAAACAATGAAAGATTGTTCAATCTAGACGGTTGGCTGTGGTTGAAAAAGTGCTTCAGTTGTTTCCAGAGACATTTTTTAAGCGAGCATCTCGGTAAAATTGAAATACATGTACCTCATATTTGCTTTAAAATAAACAAGAAACATTTTTGTCTAAACTTTTGACTTAAGGATCTATCTTTTTAGTTCTAATTTCTAAAGATAAGAAAATTATCAAATTGTAATTGGAAAGCAGCCAATTTTGAAATTATCAAATTGCCTTAAACTAAATAGCTACCGATCCTTCAATAAACATTTAAAATTGAATTGCTCATGAAAATGTGTATTTCTAAATTGTTTTGCTGGTCTTTTGTCGTCTTTCTATGTGTCTTTTAATGGGGGCAGTAATGAGGTAGATATTTTGTTTCTTTCAGAAGTTTCCCGTTCTTGATTTTAAAACATACTTTAATGAACTTGTAGTTCCCAAACTGTTGAAACTTTCTATAATTAAGTGGATGTAAATTGCCTTGATTCTTTTAATCAATAGATGTGATTATTTAGTCATGGGAGGGAAAAGCAATACCACACTACTCGGAAATTTATTGATGTTCAGAGGGTTAAATACTGGGTGATCAGATTATAACATTCTTAGTTAACAATTTTAAATTTTTTTTTCATAACATTGGTGAAATAAGACTTTTCTTACTAATTTAGGGTTGTTGAATTCAAATATGACTAAAAATATTCATTATGTACAGTGTTTTGTCTATTAATAATTGTTATATTTTAAAACATGTATTATAATGTAAAATTATATTGCAATGCGTCTAGAGAGATTAACCCCGAATTTTATTAAATTCCAAGTTAAAGCTGAGCTTCAAATTGCAATTTATTACAGCATTTATTTTTCTTGTTAACTATACAATAACAGTGTAACTGTAATAATTGCATTTTTAAGTATACATTCTAATGCATGCATTAAATGCATTTACACGTTTTCAAAACAATCTCGTTTTTAACAACTGAAAAGTGTTTTCATATGGACTGAAATGAAGACCAAACAGTTCAATTTTTAACTCACTCAACAAAAAAAACTATCACGAAAATAATAATCCAAGCCAATTAAAGTAATCCATGTGTAATTTATTAAGGCTTCAGGTTAACATCGTAAATATATGATACGTCTCGATTACGATGTTTGCTTAGATTGAATTTCAAATGATTTCATCAACTTTTTCTCACCAAAATTGATTTCAAGTGTTTTGATTCTCATGTTGAACTTATCCGGAGCATATCGTGAACTCAAGTCACCTCTATAGGAAATAATAAGATCAAGAGCAAATGTCCGGAATGTGACCGGGAAATAATAATTACGAAGCAAAAAAATACAAGCGTTTATGGGTAGTAATCATCCGTGGACATGAAGAGTCAAGAGCAATCAAATACGACGTTCAACTTAGGTAACACTAATTCTGAAAAAAATAATTATTCATAACACAAATCGTGGATGATCTACCGCATCACACACGTCATTTTTTCTGTTTAAAAAAGATTGTGGTGATCGAAGTGGAAGAATTACAAACTAAATGCGTGAAATAAGCACTGAAGCATCGTTTTCATAGATAAAGTCAATGAAGCATGAAATATCATATGTTAAGAGAGAATTGGGAGAAAAATAAATCTTCGTAATCGTGTATAGTGAAAAGAAAATTGGAGTGTGTGAAACATATCGCTGTAATTGTGAAAATCTTTGACCTATCACCAATTGCTTATTTTTTTATTCCTGTATATTAGTAGCAAGATCTTTACCAACTGTTTATTTCCTTTTTCTGTAAATTATTAGTGAGATCTTTTAGATTGTAAAAACCATATCCGAGAGTAAAAAACATTATTTTTCTCTTGTCAGTTTATTCCATATCTCTTCTGGCTATTTATTAGTTGTAGTGAAATACGGAATTCATGTAAAAATGCAACAATTAAAATCTGAATTTTTCTTAACTTGATCCTGTTTATTGTTTCAGTTAGGGGCATTTGAAAATATGCTACATTTTCACACACACATAAATCTTTTTTTAATAATACTAATTTAAAGCAATATTTCTGATATTAACGCTTTTATAAAACTATAATTTTAGGCATTTAATATTAAAAATTCAAATTAAATTTTGAAATTAAATTATTTAGCAAGTGCATCGTTAACCAAATAGCTCGAATTGCTTTTTTATAATAAAGTGAACGCATGACAAGGATTTTGGTAACAAATATTTGCAGGGGATGATAGTGCCATATTTGTTTACTGCAATGTTACAAACAAGGAAACATATTTCTTCATGTCTATTGCAATTTATATATTTATTAAAAGTAACTACTGCTGAATTAAAAATGAGGAACCTTATTTCGATTATTTTTACGTTAAGCTAAAATTCTATAACGGAAATATTAACTCAAGTGAAAACTTTATTAGAGCAAGGTTTCATGGCATATAATTTATAATATTATCACCTAAATGAATATCTATCAGAAATCGTAATGCTTTGTTGCATTACGATTCACAAAAGATTTATTTCTAAACTTTCAATGATTTGACCATTTATATTATAACTCTTGGCTTCAATTGTTCATATTGTCTAAACAATTCATTTATAGACGTGTGCAAAACAGTTATTTTTTGACAATGTTAGTGGTTATTGCTAACTTTAGATAACAGTTGCTATTAACGGTTTATAAGTTTCATTAACAGTTTCCAACTAACATTCTTGAATTAACTTGTTACATTCAACATTATCTGACTAACATTAATCAATTTATTTGTTACATCCAACATTATCTAACTAACGCCATTCAATTTATTTGTTACATCCAACATTATCAAACTAACAGTCTAGATTTAAAAATTATGAACAGTTTTAAGTCCTAACGCACTAACATTTATCGACAGCTGCTAACATTTTCGATTACAGTTGCTAACTACTAATTTGCAATATGTGATTTATTTAAGCTGCCATTTGAATAACAGCCCATCTCTACTAATTTAGTTGGTAATTACTCGGTGGTTTGCAACGAACAAGAAATCGATAATAGAAAGATAAAAGCATAAAATATGTACAAGACGTAAAACTAAATTAATTTGAAATAGAGCAATAGAACAGCATTTACTTTCATCTACCTTCTACAAAAACTTGTATTTTTTTTATTACAGAGGAGGTATAAAAACCGTCGATTCCTCACAATACCTTTTTATCTAATACGTTAACAGTTTCATGAAATAATGACAAGTAAAGCGAAAATAATTAGAAGAATTACGAAAAAAGGTAAAAGCACAAAGAAAAACTTTCGTCTGCTAAACATCCGTTGTCAAACATTAATTAAATAGGGTGACAAAATTGATCGCGAGCAGTAATAAGTTCCAGATCCTTTGTCACCAAAACAGCGTTTTGTTGTACTTGGAGAGGAGTGTTGAGGCAGTGTCCCCGTTTTCGCTTACATACGTGATCGATCACGTATCGGCGATATAATTGTTTGTTGTGGACAAATTAAAGGTTTTTCTCCTCTCGCTTATGTTAATAAGAAACGAAAGCCGGCACGCGCTATAGTAGAACACGAATTAAAGATCGATTTTTAACGCCTTCAACTAGATTAAAACAAGATTTTCTATTTGTAGCAGGTGGCGTGCTCGAAGTGATTTTCTAGGGAATGGGAATCAGGGTTTCTCTCTCCTTTTTTTCAAAGCCAGTTGGGAGTTGTAGCACAAATGAACTGGGCGGCGGAAACGAACATTTAGTTTTCAACTTTTATTGTACTTTATGATTATTCAAAGTTCAGGCGTAGTTCGGAGGGTGAGAAGACAATCACGCGGGTGTAAGGGAAAGTCTAATTAAAGTTTTAAACCGATAAAAAATAGTTTCGCACTGGAACAACACAACGGGCTATTGGCGACGGTCCAGGATCAATCCCGAAGGGAAAGATCCTCATAATTTTGAACCACGGGTCAGATGACGAAATGAAACACCCCTGAGCTGGCACCTCACTTTCCAAACTTCCACACCACGCCAACGTAAGGACATTTGAAATCAAGACAGATTTAACATACACCCCTGTAAATTGCGGTCTTTGTTTAGATCGAGTTTCGAACCCGAGTTTTCAACCCTCCAGTTGCTAATCCATGACTCTACCAACTGGGCTATTGTGTCCTAGGAAACAAAGCATCAAAAGCTTTTATTAATGTTTTGGAATGTAGTTCACCGGTAGCGAGTTAATACATTATGGTAAAATTTCAGTGGCATCATTTAGGGAGGGCAGAGTAAAGCAATTGCCGCCGCTCTGAGCTTCAGATTTTTTTAATTACCAATTGAGTAGTATAGAAGAATAAAAAAAAATTAAGAACTGTAATTTTAATGTTAAAATATTCGTATTTTCTCTTCGTTAGTAAAAATTAAAATGTCTTTATTTTTTATATCAACTGTGAGTGTTTTCATTTGTTGCACTTACGTCATATTAACAACGAGTGAATGTACGTAACGTACATGAAGGATGATAATTAAAAACTAGATATTTATGGAAATTCGGAAATTCATGTTAGTGCAATAGGGAGGGCACGGCATGTACCATATCAGGCCTTAAAAATTTTACCCTCCCCAAGCAAACACTGAAATGATGCCCATGTACAGTTCAAACTAGATAATGTGACCAACAAAAGTATTTTAGAACAATATTCGGGCTTAGTATAAAACAATTGTTCATTAAAAATAAATTATAAAGGTATATTGGTTTGTGTCGCTCCACGTTCATTTTTTGCCCACAAGGGCTAATGTGACCGGTTGAGACTCGAGAGGGATTTCGAAGCTTCCATGCCTGTATCAGGATACGAGCCCAAAGCCGATTGAGGCAAAGGATAGACAACATGGACTGCAACCTCTTCAACTGCATCCACACCAAGTATTAGCATTACTAAGTCAACAGATGAGACCATGGCTTATTGGCTTGCTAATATTATTAAAAAATGGACATTCAATTTATAAAAACCAAGATGTGACGAGAGATGGCAGATTGGCCACAGATAATACTTCTACCCTGTTTGACCCTCTCATCCATGGTCAGTCTTACTATTTCTGACCCTCTCCGACTATCTCTGTACATAGCACTAATACTATTAAGACTCATACTCTTATGAATTTGTGTATAAATTTTCATATTCTATGTACTGAAATAGACACTTATGAGTCATATCTTTTATTTTATATGTTCTACCGACGCGCTAGGATTCTATTACTGAAAAACCTTTGAACTTGTGAACTATTGCGAAAGATTACGGAACTTATAATTTTGCTACTCTCGGGCATCTGAACAGTCAGGCCACATAGTAATGCACACCTTACATATGCACATGGACCTTGCATGTACTATTGGACTTTACATGGATTCTTTGAGAACTTTGAATCTTGCATGGATCATTTATAAATTTTACATGGACTCAATATCAACTCCCCGCCTTTCTTCTAAAAGGGATCCTTCCTCTAAGCCACATGGCAAATCGGAAGGCGTGGGCAAGAATTTTCTGGGAGACTCCACGATCAAACTCATTTTGTTTCATGTATACAATTGTTAAGTGTGAATAGTACTTTATTTCTCCAAGATTATTGTCTCCGTTTTCAATCAAATTTCTGATACCTGAATCAACTGAATGAACTCTTTTTGCTAATACCCGGCCAATTGAATTTTATCAGTATGGCACAATAAGGGCGGTTTCTGAAACAGTTAGCTTTACCTTGGTGCACTACGGAATTGGGTTCACGTTACACCTCCCATGCACTCACACATTCTAGGCACAGCCCGTTTAGAGATAGGCTGCTACACATTTATTCTAGATGGACAAACATCCATGCCTTAACTCCGGATTTGAACCAGGAGCCTTTCGATCCAGAAGCGAGCACTCCTAGACCTATTGGTCGGCGCTGAATGAACATTAAGCCGTTTCTTTTGAACAACATGAAATGCATTTTTATCAAGTTGCGACACATTTATTTTCCAAGGAAAAGGGATATAAGAATCACGACTTTGAGATGAAGAATCGCTTATTCGTATCTTCGATGAAAACAAGTTGCGACCAAAGAAAAATCATGCATAAAAGGTATTAGAATTTGCAAATACAATTCGTCTCTTTAAAGATCTTAAACTAGAAAAGAATAAACTGTTTCATCAAACATTTGATAGACATGAACGAATTCGGTTGTAAATTATTGGTTGGTCGTAATTTTTATGGCACAAGGCTATATGTAAATTATTGGTATTTGAATGTCAAATACATTCCATCTCAATACCCCCAATTAGGTACATGTACAATAACAATCACTTGAGGATCGTGATTTTTAACATATTTTCCTTACTTTCAATGACCGAACCCAAACGTCAGCTGTATACTTGTTTGCTTGAAAGGTGTATCATTCATGCTTGTTATATAGCATTCTTTGTCGTTTTTAGGGGTAAGCAGTTATAAAAGTGGAAACGCAGTTTAATTCCCTTTTGGTTTAGAGTTCTTTGGCATAATTTTATATGTAACTCCGTGAGAAAAATAATAGTTGAAAAACCTATAAAATGAAATTAATGTATGCCTGAAAAATATTGCAAGAAATAAACTTATTTTACTCTGCAATTTTTATCTTGTTCAACTCTCCTGGCGGTTTATCTTTACGTCGAAGAAAACTGTCTTATAGTGTCCAGCCTCTGGTGCAAAAACCCGTTCAAAATTGTCACCAGTTCTGGGCTAAGGACAATTGGTTTTACCTACTTGAATCCCTATTTCCCCTTGGAGTAATAGGACAGATTTGTCTCGACGAGATATCTCGTCCTTAGCAAAATTGACCAGATCTTGGATGAGATATCTTGTTGAAACAATTGGAGGGTTAAATCCATGCCATCCAGGACATCATCTCACCAGGAGCATTGCACCAATGTTGTCCTTTATTTAATCTAGTTTCACAAAAGTATGCTGATATTTTAGATATAAATTCAATCCTGAGCGAAAGGTGCAAAAAGCACTTTCAAGCGAATTACTTTCTACTATAAAACAGTTAGAAATTACATCAACAATCCATTTTTTCCATCATATCCATTTCGCTCTTTATTTAGTATGATTAAGTTAATATTTCAAAGCAATATCTTAAGAGTATTCTTAAAACTGTTCAAAAACTCTAAAGTTTATTAAAAAAATTACGCGGAAATTAAAAAAAATTGAAATGGAGTTACAAATTATTTTCTGGCTACTTAAATTATATTTACACTTTTCTATGAAAGTGAGGAGTAATAATTCTACCCTCTCTATTAATGAACATTGAATTAACTCAACTCAAAATTTAGAGACCGAAACCGTGTAATTTAAGCATTATAACAGTTAAATAATTATACATAAATAAAAAATATTATTTTTTGTCACATCAAACAATATACTTGGAGATTACTAATTTTAGTCACTTATAAAGTCGTCGTTTACCTTACTTAATTACATAATCTATAGCATTTATCTATTGTCAAAAAATTTAACTTTAATTATACTTTCTCGTTTTCTTTATTCAATTCTATTTTACATTGCTTGAAGAAAACCATCTATTCAAAAATCAGTTGCATTTTTATACGTAATTGATAGTAAAACTAGAACTCTTAAATTCTACTAAGCGTAATAATTTCCGATGTCAAGAGAACCACGTAAAACAGCCTGATCATTTTTTTCCCAATAAGACTAATATATTTTTGATTAATGAATCCTTTCAAAAGTTTGCTACATATTTATTTAAACACATGCTCTTGACGTGAATATACATCGATAAAAAAGTTGAAAACGCGGAGTGGTTTCATTAGTTTTTACTACCCGCATATTCCTTACCAAAGAAAAATTATCACTTTTCATCACGGAAGATTCTTTACAAACATTGGACCAAAACGTTCACAAAAAATGAATTGATGATATCATCTTTTCCTTCCTTCGCTAACCACATTCTCTATTTACCTAAAAATACCTTTATACTGAAATTACTCTTTTTCTTCGGAACATTTTTACTCGAAATAAATTATGCGAATATGGATTCCTCGGTGTAAAAAACACCTCAACAGCTTTTTGTATCCCAAAACTAATCACTAATTGACTAAACATTTTTTAGCTAAAAAAACACGAAGCGCCTTTCAATGTAATTTCTATTCATCTTATTTCTTACTAATTAATGGAGTCGTCTAGACAAACTGGCAAAAAGGAACAATGGCAATAAAAATGAAACCATTGGCCCACGCTAATTAATTTGCAAAACTAGCAGAAGGGGAATTCAATTAAGCAGCGTAATTAATAACGACAAGAATCAGGTCACCCCTCATTAACGCTAGATAATTAATAATTTCGATAATACATTTAAGCGGAAACTGATGACAGGGTTTTGGTGATGCTCTGCTAATGAAGCAGAAATGTCTATTAACAAGATGAGAATAAAATTCACTCAAAATTCAACGAAATTCAAGAGAAATTGTCCATCTGAATTGCCCCCTAAGTCTTATTGATCTTGAATATTAAAATGATGATTTTTTTCAAGAAAATTTAACGTTGAGGTAAAAGTTATTTTTTCAATAGTATTAGCTTAAAGTAATTCATATTACACTTTTGCTAGGTTCATTCATGTTGATAACTTTTATGACTAGATATAGCAAATCAAGTAACAAACATGAGAGTTAAGTGCTAATTGTTAACCGAATCATTGACATTCAACACATTCCAATTTCAATACTACTATTCAAGAAATGTCAATTTTGTACCATTATGCGCGCTCATTTTATCGGACAATTATTTAACAGGTGAAGTTTCATTTTGTTACTTGATCTCAGATCCGACGCATTATATTTTCAGCACCATGATTCAAAACATTTTTAGAGTTTTGTTCCATAATGTACTTTAGTAGACAACCCAGAGAACGAAGTATTTGTTCTAAATTTCTATGGTCATTCTAAAACTTTTTGATTTTGAATTATTTTTATGAACCGTTATAATTCAAATCATTTAGGACTGAGCATGAACACTTATCAGCAAATCGAAACTTCCTGATAATCGAAAGCACGTCAATTCCCAAGTCTGGCAGTTATAGTGCTATTTTTTGTGATATGTATATAACTATACCAGGAAAAAATATTGTTATTTAAAAGTGGTTAACATTCCCTAAATTTTATCTGAATATCTTTAAATAAAGGTGTAAAATGAAGTTTATTTCGGGCATCTTGGCTTGATTTCTTGCATCTGTATTAGCTTCTTTAACAGTGTTAACCCTGTTGAATCACTTTTTGCTGTTCTAGCCATGCCAAGTCCTTTGAAAAGCATTGAATCTCTACAAAAATAACAGTGTTACGAAATGGCCTTAGGTTAATACTCTGAGCGCCACGAGATTTCCGAGGAGTGTGATATTGCTTTTTCCTCACAACACCACATAACGACTAAATAAATAAGTCTATTTATTGGTTGGTACAATCCTTGGAAAGATTCTATTGGTCAAGGAGGTCAAAAGTCCTCCCTGGAAACTGAAGTCATACAGAGAGGAATACAGGTCACAGAACGTATATATGTGTATTAACCCATCAGATGGTTAATATAGGTCTGAATGATAAAGGGTTGGATAAAGGAGGCTCTACAACCATGAAATTTAATATAAGAATTTACATTTAATAAGTCCAAGAATTTATATTACAATTTTAAGCTGTTCAATTTTCTGTCAGAATTTTGAGCGTACATTAATAGCACACAAGGAATAAAAGACTAAGCGAAACACTAAGTCAAAAGTTTTACGACATGAGTTTCTTAGTTTTTATAGACCAGAATGCGGCGATTTGTAGACTGGTAGAGTCCACTAAGTCACTTTTTCATTTCCTGAAGGGGCCGCGGTGGCCCGGTTGGAAGAGTAACGGACTAGCAACCGAAGGGTTGCGAGTTCGAATCCAGCCAAACACCGTCGTGTACAAAGGGGGCTGGTGCACGTTAAATCTGTCGTGGCCTCAAATGTCCTCACGTTGGCGTGGTGTGGAAGTTTGGAGAGTGGGGTGCCAGCTCAGGTGTTGCCTCGTCATCTGACCGTGGTTCAAAATTACGTGGTGTTGTCCTCGGATCTTTCCCTTTGGGATTGATCCCGGACCGTCACCAATAGCCCGTTGTGTTGCTCCAGTGTGACGTTAATTGAAATAACAATAACAATAACATTTCCTGAAGGCTAGATTTCTTTTTGAGAAACACATTTAGTGAGTTTAGCTTACTTAGAATTCCCCACTTTGTTGTTTCTCAGAGCTGTTTTTTGATTTAGTGTGTTTCGCTCGTTAGACGACAATACATTTGTCCTCAGTTCAATATCTTTTGTACAAGAGATGATGTTTTAAATTCACACAAATTATCATAACAAAGTTGCTGCTGGGGTGGAGCTCGTTTGAACGGTTCAACACATTTTTAGCCCAAATTCGTCTTCCTTTGAATTTTACTCCAACATAAATAATAAACAGATATGCTTTGTTGAAACTCCAATGATTTATTGCTCATTGCTACATTCCCATTCCCCTATAAGTGGGTTTGAAACTCGGAACGATAATGAATTTCTGACTTTCATTGGATTCACAATCCTTGCGCTCTATTTAATGTCCTTTTCTGTAATTTTTCCTCTGCCCCTCTGCTCATATAGTATATGACCAATGAAAATCAAAGTTTGTAGCGAAAAAAATTTTGAAAATTGTATTAAATTTTAAAGAAAATTTACATACTAGTTTTCGTTTCATCGAGTATGTATTAACCAGTGTCCTCATAAATTGATAATTATTCAACGATTTTTCTAAAGCTAATTTTAGGTCATGTTGTTAGAAATTTATTTCTATAGTAGTCATAATATTTTGCTTTTTTATTTTTAGTATTCATTTTGGGGTTCAGTAGTTTTATTTTTAAATTTTCGTTGTTGCCTTTTTATATCTTTGTTTAGAAGTGAGAAAGCTAAATTAATTAAAATGAAATGTTCAGAACACCTGCTAAGTTTTCGATGACACAATTATTTGAAAATAGTTTATCTCTCAATAATAGTAATTTATTAGATAACGTTTGTTATTTTTTATGATGCATGATACATTTTATAGTTCAGCAATAATTAGAGACTATTTTAAAACATTTCAAGGTGAAGTATTTTGTTAATTATTGTTCAATAAATTAGTTAGCAAAATAAGTTAAGCTAAGAAATTAAGTATATTAGCTCTCTCTCTCTCTGATATGCAAAAGTATATTAGTTTTTATTTCTTTCAGTAATGATGGAAGGTTTTTCAATAAGTATAAGAATAAGTTGTAAGAAAAATTGTATTTGAAACGAAGCGAATTTTAAAGTCAAATGATAAACAAGCATGTTCTTTACAAATATGCGTATTTACCTCAGCCAGAAGCAATTTCACGTTTTTTCTATTTGCTTGTAATGTAATTGAAATATTTAGAAGTATGTCAACCTTCAAGATAAAAATATCATACATGTTTCTTAAATGCTCCACAAAACGCATGTACTAGCTATTTAGGACGTGCACCAATCTGTTTCCTCTATCTATTGAGATAGGTCAATAAAAAATCATCCACTAATCTAATCATTCCACTGGGTAAAACCTTGTAGAGAATGAATATTATCAGTGTCATTCCTGTTTTGTCATGAGAATGGGGTCAACTTTAATGCTATTTGTTTTAAATTTAACATCAAATTTGTTGAGTACTTGTGAGAAACTTGACACAGAGGTTACAGGTCACATATAACTTGTATGTTTTTAAGTATCACCTTCTTGAGTGTGTGTTTGAGAAATTGTTGAAAAATATTTTTTCTACTTCCTTATTAGATGCAGGTAATTTCTTTTCAACGCCTTAATTTAGTGGGGTGCTTGGTTTATTCAGGATACGTGAACCAGAAGCTGCTTTGGTGTAGCTTAAAATTAATTTTGGAAGTTTATATAGTATTCATAAATTAAACACATGATTTACTCAGTTGATGAGATGAAGGCTAATGTCATTAGCATTTTAGCATGTCATTAACTAATTTCGTTGGGGCCAGTTGCAGATGCTGTTAGATATGTTTCATACATTGCAACGAACGTTTCATAGAAATCCATCTCATACAATTGTTGAAATGATATTCGCATACCTTTTGCACAAAACGTCTAAAGATCTAGCTCTTCTTAAATCATGTACGAAACGTACCTCATTATTTTAGATCACAAGAAACTAATATTAAAGACTTTATGACCCAAATGACTTGTGTTATATAACGATTTTTATTTTTAAAATTGAGTGAAAATTTTTTCTTTGAAGAAATTTGCAATTAATAATAACTTTTCTAGTAACCCTTTTAAGAAATTGAAATGATCAATTAAAGGCATTCTGTAAATGATAAAATTGTTCATAGAAAAAATTACTTGTTCTCAGAAAGATTAAAATATTTGGGAAAGTAAGTTTCGTATAATTTTGAATACTTTGTAGTTAAATTTTTTTGACATAATAACTCCCTCCTTCAAAAAATTCGTTATTATAAATGGTGAAAATATTTTTTCTCTGACAATTTTATAACTGAATCATCTAAAGAAACGGTGAATACCTTTTTATTTATTAGTGGCATGTAGCTTTTTATTTAAAAACATATTTTATTCTGCAATAACTATTTTATTATAGATGGTTATAATACCAGTGAAAGGTACAATAGCTCCTATTTATTAAGTAAGAATATCTTTGATGAAATTATTTAAATTAGTACATTACATTTCAAAACAAATTTCATCCAATATATGAAATTTAATTTTTAGATTCTTAGTTTGCTTTAATAGCCATTACCCACTTCACCTATAACATATTTTACTCCTTCAAATTAAAATCTTTTACTAAAAAATGCTATGGATAAAGGCCATTAACAGTTGAAGTATGCAGCGTCGAGACGAATCTCGTGCCCTTATTTAATTATTTAGTAAAAATGCCTTCCTCAAATTGCTGAAATAAGTAAATTGTATTACAAAAAATTTCGTTTAAAATCTCATTTTTAAATTCTTAGTTTTCTTCAATAACCATTACTCACTTCATTTATAATATATTTTACTCCTTCAGATTAAATATCTTTCACTAAAAAGTGTGTTATTAATAAATCATTCTGCAGTTAAAGTATGCAGAGTTGATGAATCTAGCATTTCTTTTAAGTAGAACGCTTGTCCACATAGCGCAAATCATGAAACGATGCTTCCGACACTTCTTAATTTAACCTCTGGGCATGGCTGGACCCATTTCCATGCAATCCCAGCAGGCTCATAACACTTTCAGGCTGTATCGGGTTGGGAGTGAAAGATGATCTGACATGAAACGATCACCAGCTGTTTAGCGCTCTTCAAAGAAACGATGAACAGAAGGACACGAGCACACAATGAGCTTAATGACGGGAAACAAGCTTACAATGTCACATTCAGGAAAAGAAATCTCGACTTCAATCTCAACGGTCACGACATGTTTACACACACGGCCACGCATTTTGAATTCATGTGCAATCCCAGAATTATATTGTTTTCAGAGACAATATTTTACCTAAAATCGAGATTATTTAAATAGAAATGAGAAATTGGAAAATCCCGAAAAATGAACGAATAAGTTTGCTTTCAGTGAAAGATTGGTATAAATACTCAATGGGTCTTGAATTGACAAAATGAAAGCTTTTTAATAACATTAAATTTAACGTGAAATAAACATCACATTGAATAAAAACTCAAATGTTTTCGAAGTAAGAGTAGAGCGTTTCAGTAAAAACATCCAACTAGCGACTTTATAAAGTCTGCTGAAATAGTCAAGGATATCTCTCAAAAATCTAAATAAAAGAGATTATAAAACTCATGATTTCTCGATGTGAGAATCAAAAATAGACACTGAGTAAAATTTATCGCATGAATTCTATTTAAAAACTCTTAACTAGATTTACATTAACTAATTAAATTAACCATCAGTTAAAATCCTTTTATAAAATCTACCAGAACTAAACAACAGCATGTAATCCATACCTTTTGATCTTGTATAGCATTGAACTATATTCCTTCATTCAGAATATATTTAAATTTAAAAAGCTTAGGTATTCGTTAACTTGCGCAAAAGGATAATTATACTTTATTAACTTTCTGATGATTGAAACAGAGTGGATTCATCTGATTTAATTTTTAGCACTGAATTGGAAGTCTTAAGTGTAATTTATCTTCACAATCACTTTAAGCGGGAGTGTGTTAAACTTCTACTCCAACATATTTCCTTTGAACCATGTTCTTAGCATATTCGACATATTTATCATTTTAAACTCAACTAGGAAAATGCTACTATTTTAAATGTGTATGTATCTTTTGTATTAAAGAGATTCGTTATTTTTGATAATGAAATTTAAATCTAATTTTATGCAGTCTTATTAGTGAATTTTCCTTCCATAGTAAATTATTCGAAAGTCGAATCTTTTTCGATTTGTGACGAACTTTTGGATACCAATTTTAAATTTACACCCTCTCTTTCTTCAATCAATTCAGTTATTACTGTAATCGTTTATTTCCATGTTTTGAATAAGTTTTTTAAAAAGTTACATAATAATAGAATTGCAATGTAAAAATTTCCTTTAAAATGAATTACCACGTTTGATATGACGGATGTAGTACATTTAAGTAATACGATTGTGTTCTGAATCACGAAAGAGCTACATTTTCATTTACTTAATTTTCTTCAATTTCTACGTAGATTTTATTTACTCTTTCTTTCATTTGTGCTCATTCTCTGGCTACTGAATTTATAAATTTGATGCAGAGTTTGCTTTTTCCAAGGCAATTTACTGTAACATCCAATGATAGGACAAATATGTAATATAAAATGTGTGTACATAAACTATTCAAAACTTTCTATTCCCTATTTCTATGCTAAATCGTAGAACAAAGCATTACGAAGTGTGAATTTCGGATAAAATTGTATCAAATACTATCTATGTTTATGTGTAATTTGAACAATATACAGTTTGCCACTGAAAATATTCTCAAGTAATTTGAATTTAAAGTTCAATAACGCTCAAAATCGTATCGATACGAATTTTAACTTTACTTTGAAGCATATCGTATAGAAAGAGAATATATTTAGTGTTTGGGGTGAAAAAATTCTATCAAATGACATAGAACATAGCCTTTAAAATTCTAATAACATTTTGTTTTCTGAATTGATCTATTTTTTACTTCAGTCAAGTTGAATACAGGAACTTTTTTAAATTTCCATCTTTGTGTTGTCTATTCATACAATGCTCTTATTATGACACAACAAAAATATGTGTAAGATTTTAGGACAGACTATATTTTTATGTAGCAATTAAAGCTCTTGACGATTCTATAACTTTGAAAGCAAAGCCCGTCTTTCAACAATGCTCCTTTAAGATTGGATATTGGGTTGGGAACTTTAATTTGAAAACGAAAACGCGGGATATGATAATTGCAGTACAGTGCTTCAATATCAATATAACGGAGAAAAATTACAATCTGTCTTTATTTACGTTACTGAGACATAAGCCAGAAGGCTCTTCCTAAAGAACTTGTATCCTATCATAATGCGAGTTAGTTTTTATGTGCCTTTTAATCTGTAGAGTTAAAAATTAAATTTCCTTCCTTTCCGTATAATAATTACGTATTTGCCATTCAGAAATTAGTATCCCAATCATTCAAATATTCGGTATATCCTATGGGTTTAAGTTAATTCACACTTATTACTATTAATTACTATACTTAAAATTTAGAATCAGTTTTCTTTAATAGTCAAAAAGTTTTAGACAGTCAAGTAAACTTATTACATTTAAACTAAAAGCAGGAGTCAAACAGGCTTCGTTATGATTGATAGCAAAAGAAAAGAAATAAAATAAATTAATAAAAATCTGAGATTCATTAATACCGACAGAAGTTTCACTAGAAGTAAAAGCAATTTGTATACTTCGAAATGCCAGCTAGAAAAAAATTAAATTGAAAATCGGTTTTGGAAAAAGGTTAACACCTTTTAAAATTAAGTTCAAATTATGATGACCACCAAGAAAGAGGTTTTTCCTTTATTTATATTTTCATACTCGACCACAAACCCGAGAACTAACTCAATAACTGATTATACTTATAATTAATTGCACGTGGAAAAATGGACAAAAGGGAAGAGCTTTTTCAGAGAGCTAAGTTTTAAAATAAAAATTTTCTCTATCGAATAAAATTTCTGAAAAAGTTAGGCAAATTCAAGTAAAGAGAAAACATATTATGTATTTGCGATACAATCATACCAGATAGATGCTTGGAAATTATTTAATAGTTGTGAAAAAGTTATTTTCCCATTGAATAATCTTAATCTGTTATATCTTTACTCTAGGGTCAGAGGTTTTTGACTGATCTCAAACAAATCTTTTAGTAAATTATAAAATAAATAGTCATTCACATATATTTCTGATCTTGGTATAAGGAAATACCCTGCATTCGCTTTTCACACCTGATTGATGAAAGATGGATGTTTTACCACCCAATCTGTTGAGAATCATCTCGTTTTACAACCACAACCTAAATATTAGTGCTGGTGATCACACGAATGATCAAAGTTATCCATCAAAGATCTATCAAATTTCTGTATAAGAGAATTCATTAGAAGCGGGTTAAACTTATAAAAGTGTATAGATTTATTCTCCTTAATTCTGCATTAAAATTCTGCGAAAAATTCTGCATTAAAAAAAATTAATATTCATCCCGTACTGCACGTGGATTTAAAAGTTAATACTTACGACTGATTAATTATTATTTAAAATTATGTTTTTGATTGGGTTAAATATATTTAAATTTCCAAGGGTTTGACAAAACTTACATATAATTCATTCACATCAGTCCGAATTAAATAGAGCAAAATTGCATTCATTTGCTTCAAGATAACTGTAGTATGGGAGAATTATGAATTCATTATGAATCGATAATTAATAAAGACATAAGCACGTGTTGAATTATAAGCAGATTTTCCAGTTAAGTGTTTTTGTTCTCTTTAATTAAAAATCATTTATTTACATCAACTTTACAGAAGGAGTTTGCAAAATGAAACACTCCATCTTGTTTTAGTTCATGATGAATGTATTTGAAATAATATAATATCTGTGTTGGAAATTTATGATGTATAAGTGCCACACGAATAATTATAAAATAAAATATTTTAAATAAAAATTATGAAACGCAAAGAATAATTCTAGAAAAATTCAATTTGAAATCTATTCCAAATTATTGAAATTTCTGGGTTTTACAGATTAAAACTGAAGATAAAACGTTCAGCGTATTTTGTTGAAATTTTATTAGTTCAAGATTACATACAATTCCAAGTTTAAATGCTCGCTCGTAGTAAATGAAATATATGTGTTATGCTTAAACACAAAAGACATGAATGTTTAAGATACATAATTTTATTAAAGAAATTGGTTTTTCGGTCGGGTCGACCATTGGAATTGTAATAACACACTCCGGTATATATATATATATATATATATATATATATATATATATATATATATATATATATATATATATATATATATATATAATAAGCAGCGCTCGTCTGAGCTTCTCATGTGATATGGTATAGTCATGGCAAGAAAGAACATATTGAGCACATGTCTACAGGAAGGAAAGGGTTATTGCAGAGAGCCAGGAAATTGTGGTATGGATTTGATGTCGCGATTGAGTTTCATTTATCAAGAGAAGGGACTATTATCTCTAGACAGAGATGTTCGAATGGGAGGATTAAAGTGTGAGAAAGAGGAAATGAATGGCCAAAACAGATAAAACTAAAGGATTTGAGCTGAATAAAAAAGGAAGGTTTTTATGTATGGCATGCACTTAGATTTTATTTATGTAATAGTGTTCTTATGGAGTGGTAATTCACTCCGGATGATAGCTAAAGGAAAAGAAAAACAAGAATGTAAATATGTCCTTGATTAAAATAATCTACTTTGAATGTTTGTGCAATAAATGTGAATTATAATCAATAAAGTTTTCATAAACTAATTTATAATTTCAACCAAAGGAGTTTATCGTGTGAAAATCCTGTATTTCATATTTTGATACACACGAAGCGTGGGAAGTCTACTCTTGTGTACTATTGTAGTTTCCTACTCTTTGTAGCTCTTAAAACTTCGTTGTGAAATTTCTGAAGTTTTTGTTTCGATTGTGATTCCCATTACGACAAATATCGAAATGGACTCTAATTTTCAACTCAAAATTGACTTCGTTACTCACTGTGTTCATTACTGTCACCTGCCCTATCTGATATATCCCAATATTAACTACTGGAATTTTTAGTCTGCAGTCCTGATTTTGAAACATATAAATAAAACATATACAACCATTTTCAACATTAGATAATAGACACACACACCACCACTTGAATTTAAAATCATTCGATGCTTACAGTCGAATACAAATTCTCTATTTTGCACATTTCGATGTTTATAATTCCAGTTTTCCCATAAAATACTCAAAGTAAACATTTCATGAATTACTTTATTTTAAATACGATAGATCTTGAATAATATTTAGCATTATAGCTCATAAATTGGTATTAGATAAGCATATGAAGAGAAGCATAAATTTCAAAAAAAGATTTCGATTACTGATGTTTACATTCAGGCAAAGGTGCAGATTTAATTAATTTGTCTCATTAGTTTCATTAATTTTTTAAAATTAATTGTCAAATTCTATCCATCACTTAGGTTCTGCATAATGTGGGCGCGTGAAAAGACTAACATGAAAAACAAAGTGACTTAATCTTTTCAATTTTATGTCTTCAGCCAAATTTCACAGCTGTTTTCATGTTTCGTATCAAAGTCAACTGCCAAAGCATACCCCAAGGCGGCTAATTTAATTTCAAAGTCAAAAGTATAGATTAAACTTTAAAATGAAAAAAACACAAAATTTTACAGCTGTTTTCATATTTTATCCCACAAATCAACCACCAAAACACACAATTTCAAAATTAAATTCTCGTTAAATTTTGCAATTTAGCAAATGCCAAATTTCATGCTTGTTTTCATGTTCCACGTCGCAAGACATGTCAAAAAACATCACCAGTATTGTTACATATAATATTTCAAAGTAAAATTATCACTTTGACTTTGTATCAAGAAAACAGCTGTTTTCACGTTATTTCAAGCCGCATGTCAACTATCTAAATACATCGTTATTGATTTTCAAAGTTAAATTCACCAGTTAAGTTTTAAATTAAGCAAATATTAAATTTCATGGCTGTTTTCATGTTTCATGTCGCAAGTCAACTGCCAAAACACACCCTTGCACTTAATTTCACAGCAATTAAAATTCATCACTATCTTTGTATCTAGAAAATAGGTGTTTACAAGGCCTTTCATGTCGCAAGTCAGTTGTCGAAACACACAACAGTACCGCTACATTTAATTTCAAAGTGAAATTCATCAGTTTTCCTTTGTAACCGAGCTAACAGATTTCACAGATGTTTTAGCGATACTACATATCGTATCAAAACAAACGCTTAGAAATCATATTATCCAATTTAGCTTCACAGTTACATTGATTGGTGAATCACCAATCTTTCTAAATGACAGAGTCGTCGTAAGGAGCAAGTGGGAACACTTACCGGCTGTTTTCTCGTTCGCCTCCAGACCCTCGAAGGCCTTGCTGGTCATCTCGAAGAGAGCGTCGAGTGGCGATGCGTTAGGGTTAGCGACGGCGGGACTCTCCGGCGAGTCACTCTCGGATCTCTCAGACCTCGAGTCGTCGTCAGCCGATCGCGGCCTGCGCCTCGAGCCCGTCGAGCTGTCCAAGTCCCACGGCCGGACGATGCCCCGGACATCCGTCGACAGTGTCCTCTGGATCGATGCCGGCTTGTGGCTCAGAATGTCTTTGATGAAGAAGGAGCTGAGGGGCTTGCTACTGGGGGCGGCCACTGGCACAGGTGGGGCACTGGGCCTCGAGGGGGTCATGCACAGTTTTTTGATGGGCTTGAAGTACTCGTCCTCTTCCGAAGCGGCCTCCACGTCCGAAGACACGAGGGGGTCGCTCTCGGACGGGACGCTGGTGACATCAATGTCCACCTCCTCGTTGTCCTCGTCCCTGTCCTCCGATCCCGTCGGAAGGGGTGAGGTCATCTTCTCAGAGGATTGAGACTCTGAATCTGTGTGTGTGGACATGCCGAGGCAATAGGAACTTTATGGCTTAATTCAATGAAACGCAGTCTCGTGTGCTTGTCTGACCATCTAAGGAGTTGTAATACTCCTTAACGTTACTGCTTCACCAGCACGGCATGGATTATTTAACAACACCGATAGTCCATTCACTGGTAGAATCTATAACAGCTCTGATCTGCAAAAGACACTGTCCGAATTCAATTTCTCACCTATGCTTTAGAATGCAAAATGTCCCTACAATATCCCAGCTGTCGAAACGCAAAGGTGGCCAGTCAATATGCAGATCACAGAAGTTGCTCATTAAAAGATCAATACCCGATTCCTTTGCTGAGCAGGATCAAATTCGGAAGTCGACTCCAGTGAAGATAACCATGCTGAAGATGCGTCGCGATCATCTTGACAACACCGCCTGGGGGAAAGTGGCGATTTGAACATTCATTGCTTTCTCTGGTCCTCGATCTTGAATGGCACTCTTTCAAAACTCTTTATGATACGTCACGCTTTTGCGGGGAACTGATGAAATATGGCGTTTAAACGCCGCGGCTGACTCGGCGGACGGCCAAAGCAAGGCGCTTGACTGAAAGAAACCAGTCTTCTCAAACCAGGGGGAAAGAAAGCTGTTACCCTGGTTAGTCACATAATCACTCAGTCACTCAAAGAGGCTAACTGGGGTTTGACGGTTTGGAACCAGCCCCTTTCCACTATGCCACACCCACAGCTCAATGACTCCACCTACAAAGGCTTCCAATATCCAATGAAGAGCCGGGTGGAGGTTGATGGACGCGCACATGAGACGAGCCGAAGAGTGAGGGCGCGGTCTTCCCTATCATTCTCATCGAGTCGTTGGCGTAGGGGGGCAAGGAACGCACGACGCATGCGCCGTGGCGTTGCATCACGGAGGTGATGAGGATTCCTGACGGGAGGATGAGGAAAAAAGCAGTCTTTGAACTTTGAAAAATTAGGGGTTGAGTCGATTCGTGAAAACGGATCGGTTGACATCCTGTTTACGCGTCGTGGGGAAAAAATGGGAGGGGTGTGCTTAATTGTTCGGGGTGTGTTATTGAGAACTTCCGTCAAGGGAAAGGATGGTTTCGAGGTGATGAGAAGTTTTCTGCAATCAATTAGCAGAATTAATTATCGCAGTTTTAATTGGAGGTAAAAAATTGGAAAGGCAAAAAATTATTAATGCGAGCGTTTAATGAGACACAATTCGAGCATATCTAGTGTTGTTCACGTCCGTCATGTGTAATTTTATTAAGTGATATTTTCGCTTTTTGGTCCTCCTTAGCAAGACTGGTAGTTTCGCAAATCGTATTTAGTATGTTTGTATTTCAAATTTCTACTGAGTTTATTTTCAGTTATTAAATTGAACAGGTTGCTTTAAAATGCTTATTACGTAAACTTTTCTTTTGCTAAAAAGGATATTGAAGTAGATGATGGTTAGTTAACAGTATGTTTACATTCCAAAACTCACGTAATGTATTTAAAGTTATTTAAACACTTTAAAAGCTCGTACTCTCGTCATGTGTTTTTTAAATGTTGTAAGATATATTAATGCATAAGTTAATCTACATTAAAGTGATTTTCATATTTGTTTTCAGTTATAGTGTTTGGACGGTTGGATTAAAATACTTATAAAGTAAACTTTTCGGTATATTTACTAAAAATGAGATGTTTTGTGGGAATGATGATGGTTAGTTAATGGTATGTGAGAATTTGTTTACGTTCTAAAACACATACGTATAATGTATTTAAAGTTATTGCACTTTGAAGCTCATACTCCCATCATGTGTTTTAAAAATGTTTTATATCGTTACTCATGCATAATTTAATCTACATTGAAGTGACTTTCTCAATACTTCCCCCCGATTTTCACGTGGTATGATACTGAATCTTTTAACATTTTGCAACCTTCCTTTTGAATATTGTTAAAAGAACTATCGAAATTAGCACTCATATTATTTTAATCAGTCTGAAGCAATCTTAATCACTCTAATTCTAATTTTATTGATCGTGGGTATCTTGACGACAAATTATATGATTGATCGATATCTTTCTTTGAATGTTCTTTTCATTGATTTTACTAGCTTCTTAAAATAGCTCTTAACTAATCATTTTGTTTTTCATAATTAAGTGTTAAAGTGTAAACCAGTGTTTATCAGTTTGGATTAGTTCCTGTTTGGATAAGTTCGTTTTACTTAGTTGTGTGCGCTTGCATCCTAATAGATTGAATCTGAGAAATGAATCGATTCATTTTCTTTCGACGGACAATTTATCTTCAGGCAGTTTATCAATTATTTCACGAATTTAGCCGCGCGGCTTTATAAAGAACATTACATGTTTTCTGATTTTAAGCAACTCATGCACAAATGATCAACCACCAAACACTGTTGTATATATGAATATACAATGGGGCAGCGCCCATAGAAGCCCGACATCCACTGAAAAGAAAAATTTAACTCGGAACAATTCGGTGGCGAAAAAAAAATTAATAAAAATCGATAAAATCTGAAGGAAAAACGACGATTTTTTAACGTAAATCCGAGAGAGATCACTTTTTATTTTAACGTACTTGATTTTCACTTCAAACAAAGACAACCAACTACCGCAGTTTTGCTGAGGCCCCATACTTTCAACCGCAAATGGTTTTTCTATAGTTGGTTAATAGTGTTTGTAACGCGCAATGACACCTTCAGCATAGAGTTTTCTTCCCTATCCATACATCATATTGAAGCTAGCATTCATTCGAGTTAATATGCGCAGTTGGTTGTTGCGCATGATCTATCCTCTCCTCATTTTCCCGCCTTTGTAAAAAACTGCCATCAATTTCTGAGACAGTGACAGTACCAAGATTGGGCGCAATAGGGCCTTTGGGGCTTTTTTAACTTAGGGCTATAAATTATGTGTATTGTATTCTCTTTGGGAAAAAGAAACTTCAAATGGACTTAGAAGGTCTAAAAATAAGTATACGATTTTTTTACTTTCCATCTAATTTGCTAATCTCAGCATTCTCAGTTATCAATATAACGCTACGAAACGGAATATACTACAACGTTTTGAGGATAAACAAGTTATTCTTCGGATGTACCCAATAAGGTACCTAGAAATGTGCAAATTAAAGCTAATATTTTTACAAACGTTAAAATTTCACCTTTACCCAACTTTTATTTATAACTAAAGCAGTAACCTGGTTGATATAGTAGGGAATTAGCAATCGAAGGGCTGTAAATTCGAAACTCGATCCAACCAAAGACTGTCGTACTTGTGGGGGTGACGCACGTTAAATCTATCATGGCCTCAAATGTCCTCACATTGGCGTGGTGTGGAAGTTTGGAGTCAGATCAGGTGTTGACCTCGTCATCTGAACGTGGTTCAAAATTACGAGGTGTTGTCCTCGGATCTTTCCCTTCGGGATTGATCCCCGACCGTCGCCAATAACGCGTTGTGTTGTTCCAGTGCGGCGTTAATTCAACTACCTACCTGCTTGTTATTTAGCCTTCCTACCTTTTACTCCTGTTTCACTAAAACTTTTAGAAATGTTTTGAATGGTTTGGAGGACTAATTTCTTTTGTCCTTACAATTGCCTGTCTGAAAAATAGCCGTCGTTTATGCAATAGTGTAATGATTTTACTATTCCCTTTTGTATTCTCGACTTTCGTATACTGTATTGCTTCCGTTTCTAAAGGGAAATGGCCTTATAGTTTCTATGGATTTCCTAATTTGAAATTTCCGACAACTTAAATTTCATATTATTCTTAGGACATGAAAACGTTCAGCCTGCTTCTGTTCAATTGACCCCGCGAACAAAGTATTTTTTCCATTTTGGAACTTCAAACTTCACTCTCGACTTTTTGGCCACACTCTTTCTGAATACGTTGTTGCATTCAAATTTATCCTCTATCAATGTTCAAATGAATGGTAATAGAGATAAATTCAAGGCTAGAAAAGGTAACGGTAGAGTGGAAAGACATACAGTTTGTGAAGTTGTAGTTCAATGAAATCAACTCCGCAAGAAACTTGTCGTCATAGTCAATTGTGTTGCTCCAGTGCGTCGTAAATTCAACTACCTACCACAGCAAAATCATCAAGAGACTTTTTATCATTTTCAATCTAATATTATCAAGTAAAAAAATTAATTATATCCTTGTTAATGACTTAAAAATCCTTCCTTATTATAATTTTAAATCAAATTTATTATTTAATATAATTCCAGTCAAATTAAACTCATTAAAAAAGTGTTGGGTTAAATTATCGTCTCTGATTACCATTCTCAACTTTTTTGTTAGACATGACAATCTTATGAGGACAAAAATCCGAGGGAGAACTAAAACCTGCTTAATATCCAAATGCAGTTGATTCAGCTTAGCACTTGTAACTTTTATTATTAAATGCAAAAGTTAAGTTTAAGAATAGCAAGATTTAATAACCTTTTAAAATTTATACGAAGTGCTTTTTAGAAGGCGTTATGCTTTCCAAACAATCGAATTCTCACTGGCACAATCACAGAAAAGAATTTAGAATTCTTCCAATTTTTATAATTCAACACTGATACGCATATCTGTGTATTTAATAATCGATAATTGTGTAACAATTAATTGTATAAGAAGGTGTACTTAGATTCACTTTAAATGTAGATCTCGTGATTATAAGATTAATTGAGAATGTAGTGAATGCGTTCAGGTTTCAATTCAGTATCCGTTCTTAGTGTATGTTTGCGCCTATGTCTTTGTAAAAATAATAGATAATTTTTTTTCAATAATACTTGTTCTCATCATGGATTCACCTTATCATGGCAAACTGACGACGAGGATGATGGGAACAATATCAAAAGTTGAATTATAATGAAATACTTTAAGAGCACTAAACAATTGTGTTTAGTAGATAGAAAAATGCAAATGTCTACTCACCACTGTGCACCACAATATTCGCAAAGGTTAGAAAAGTAAATGCAATTTTATATGACTACCATTGATAGTGATTCTATTACTGAGTTCTAATTTTTTATTAAAATACTTTCTTCCCTCCAATTAAAAGTACATTTTTACTTTAAAGCTGAATTCTTAAAAACTCGAAAAATTTTAAAATTATCTTATTCGAGATAAAAGAAGAGAACGGAATTCCGTGTTAATTGAAGACACCAATTAAATTTTATACACTATGGTATTTTATTCTTAAAATAAACTTATTTGAGTATAACATGAAATGATAAACGTGTAAAACGTTGTAGCGTCTAAATCCCTTGGGACCTTATATCCAAGATAATTATTTAGAGCTATTTTAAATTAAAATTTTTTAGCTCATCCAAAATGGATATAACTAAGATTAAATGAAAAGAAAGTATTGAAGGCGTCTAGTTAAAACGAATCCATCAAAACGGTTTTATTGACGAAGATTTTTAAATAAAAATATCAGTTTAAAATTTATAAGTTCACTAGAGAAAACGTATTAATTGTACTATCAAAACGGATAAACTTGATTTTAACTTAGTAAATAAATAAAATTTTAAATAAACTTTCAGGTTTTAAATAATTATTCCATTAACTCAACGATTGTTTAAAAAGGATTTTTGCTTGGAGAAACATATTTTAACTCTCAATTTATGTAAAATAATTGCAAAATATTTTTGAAGTGACACGTTCAGGGGAGGATTTGCAATGAATATATATTTTAACACTCAATTCATGTAAAATAATTGCAAAATATTTTTGAAGTGACACGTTCAGGGGAGGATTTGCAATGAATATATATTGCCTTTTCCGAATCCATGAAACTGGTTTATGATTAAAAAATTAGCAGTAATTTGTAAACATTTATTACCAGGAACGTATTCAGAGGTGAGGTCTGGACACCACTGAAATGTTATTGATGTTACAAAAATAAATACTTTATTAATCGCTAAAAAAATAAAATGTAGCAAATAAATACTTCATCCCTTAATAATAAATATCAAAATAAATATTTATTAAATAAATATTTATAAAATAAATATTTATAAAATAAATATTTATAAAATAAATATTTATAAAATAAATATTTATAAAAATAAATATTTATAAAAATAAATACCCAGTTTAATCGATGTAAATCAAAGTTTTCCTTAGCCCATAAGAACATTTGTTTACGGTCTAAAAATGCTCTCAAGTATATTTGCAAACGGAATTTCATTGATAGGTTATTAATGGAAACAAATGATCCATCTATGCTATAGGTGGTTGTCTGAATTAGAAGGGATTGAACAAGACGAGAAAAATATCTTGTTTATTCGTGTAGACTTTGACCAAGGACGTATTTAGAGTAAGGGTTCCCAGGGCTCGAGCCCTCAGGTAGTCCTAGTCTAAATGAGATTTTTAATAATTTTGAATCACACTGGAGCTAATTTAATCAGCAAAAATCGAAGTTTCGCTTATCACATAGGTAAAATATCATGTATGTAGATATATCTGAAACAGTCAAAAAAATCATAAAGCATAATGTTCATTTAGCATTAGCCTTTTGATTGGAATGGACAACCAGAAAAAGAGATCGGGCCCTATCCGAAATTATTTTGCGAATACGTACCAGTTAATTTGGAAAACATGCAACACCTTAAATTACTTATTTTTTTATTTTTCTTCACAAAGAACACGTATGCGGTGTGTGTGCATTTAGAAGGGGCCAGACCTACTTTCTCTCACTATACCAAACGGAAACCGAGGAATCGACAGCTGATTGAGACATTCTGCGCCGTGTCTTCATCACGCACTAAAGATCCCTCCACTTTACATAAACGCCGCACGAACCACAGAGTCAAAATTACCAGCCATTGTCGACTCCAACCCCAATAGGGCATAATAAACTGTGCCTAAATAATTACCGTACTGGTCAAGTCAATCCATTCAATTTCGCCTCCGGTGCTAACGAAGATAAATGGATGGCGAGGGGGTTCGATCCACCGGTGGGGAGTTGCGCAGGGTTCTGCTGGCAGCTGCTACTGCGGAACGGGAGCTTGGAGTTAAGTGTAATAAAATAGAAAAGCGGGACTGGGGAGGCTTTGAAATGGGATCCTTCGTTATGAAATACAAGGTTCCATCAACAGGTATGCACGTTAGGAAATAACTAACGATGGCTGTTGTAACTGGGGGCAAAACCGCAATGAATTCCCGGTTTGGGAGAGTGATGAGAATTATAGTTTTCTTACCCGTTTTCTTATTCACAATACTTTATTACTAATTTAGTTTTAATTAGTAGCGTAACGTAACATGATAACCGGGCATGACGAGATTGGATCGAAGGCAAAAAATATCTAATGCTTAGCTGTATATAACGCAAAACGTCGACTAGATTCGCCGTTGTCTCTTTTCCTTAAAGACAATAAAAGGGAAACCATTTCTAGCCATGAATTAAAAAGGAGTATGAAATGGGCAGTTGCCTCCAATCCTTGCTATTCTGGGGGGATTCAAGATCCTCCATAAGGATCTTAGAGCTTGAGGCAGCCATTAACAAAAGAAGGAAAATGAGAGAACAAAAGACTGATAGGACATGCGCAAAGACCCACTGCGCATATTATCTGGACTGGATACTCGATTCAGTCGGAATTATGGAGAAAAGTCTGTGTTGAAAGTACCCAAAGCGTATGCAAGCGCCATTAACCAGTCATAGTGAGAAACTATTTGAAGCTGAAGGACTGGATATGAGCAGTCCTTGGTTGACTTTTTGCTATGAAAGTCAATTTCAAACTGGCTAGTTAACCTTCCTGGTGGTTGTCTCGACAAGATATCTCGTCATTAGCAAAACTAACTAGACCTCGATGTAGGAGATACCTCGTCATTAGCAAAACTGGTCAGATCTTGATGGACGATTCGTCGAAATCACTTGGAAGGTTAAAAAAGAAAATAACGTCTCGCTCAGATTTAAGTTAAAAATAGTCGTTTTGCTTCAGGTTCTATCGATTTTTATTTATTTATTTGATTACGAATTTTAATTTTTGTTAAATTTAAGTATGCGATGCTTCTGGGCTTCCAGCGACTCTTCGACACTGATTTTAATGAATTGATACGACGAAACTAGTAAATGCTATCTGTATGGGACATAATGCCGCCATAAATGTTATCTGAAAGGACAATTTTTGCTGTAAGATCTATGGTAACACAAACAAGGCCGTTTCTAAGTGGTATGCTGGGCGTACAATTCAATGTCGAAAAAATAAAGGTAGCCGAAAAACAGGCGCAATATGCTTTCAACTTTAAACATGTCTGGCAATAAAATTTCCGATATTAATAATTTTAAACTTATTCTGTCTTTACATATTCTTGTGATTGTAAATAAAGATACTTTTGTTTCTGTTTCTTTTGTTCTTAATTTACATTAGTACATTCAAAAAGCACTCATCAAGGGTAGGTAAAGTATACGTCCGAATTCTATAAGACTCGGAAAACAGTCGAAAAAATCATTAAATGCAATACTCATTTAAAGTTACTGCATTTAGGGGACCTTGAGAAAAAGTCTGGGCCATTAAATTATTTTCTGAATGCGTACTTGATGAAGGATGTTCTTTCAGGTAATCAAATATTTTTGAGTAGGTAGGTAGTTAATTAACGTCGCACTGGAGCAACTCAACGGGATATTGGCCACGGTTCCGGGATCTATCCCGAAGGGAAAGATCCAAAGACAACGTCTAGTAATTTTGAACCACGGTCAGACGACGAGAACAACACCTGAGCTGAGAAGAACGAGGCTTGCTGAGGTTTGAACGTGGGAAGTTCATACCTCAGAAACAGCCCTCTAAATAAACATCAGTAAAGAAATGCCACATCCACAAAAGCTATTATCCTAATATTGTTATTGTTTTCATGATTTTTGTATTAAAGGCAATTAAATTAAATTGTATCAGAGGCAAAGAAGATAGTAAAGTTATGAAAATATTTACACTTAAAAAATTAAATCTTATTGCCTGCACCACAACAGCAGTTATATAGGAAGTATGATTGAAAATTTAATTCTTGAATGGCTCATTTTTCAAAATCCGTTTCTAATAAATTTGTCAATTTATAAATCTATTTAAAAAATTGCATTAGGAGAAATTCCTTAGATATTGTTTTTGCAATCCCTTCCCTTTACATGAGGTCAAAGTTCGAAACTACAATTGAATGAGCAATTGAATCTTTCCAAAGGATTCGATTCTAAGGAAAGGAGCAATAGCATCTTTCCAAAGGATTCTGTTCTACAGAATGCGACAATGTCCAAAAAAGTTCTAAAGGATTCTATTCCAATGAAAGGACCAATAGAATCGTTTCAAGAAAGATTTTATTCAAAGGAAAGTACCAATAGAATGTTTCTAAGGCAGTGATTCTCAACCACTGTGCCGCGGCACTTTTGTGTGCCACCAAATTCTTAGAGTGTGCCGCCAAATTTTAATAAAACTATTCATAAAATTGTTATTGACCATTTGACAACATTAGAGGAGAGAATTATTCATTATTTCCCAAATTTAGATATAAAAAAATTTGATTGGGTTCGTAATTCATTTGTGATAACGAATACTTCTGTATTTGAATTAACTTTGAATGAAGAGGAAGAACTAATTTCGCTTTCTAATAATCGAGATTTAATTTTAAAATATTCGGAAGAATCAATTAATTCATTTTGGATTAAAATTAGATGCGATTATCCCATGATAGCCAAAAAAGCTTTAAAAATATTATTACAATTTTCTACATCTTATTTGTATGAATTCGGATTTTCAGTATTAACCAACATAAAAACGAAAAAAGATCGAGACTGTTAAATATAGAAGACGATATGAGAGTAGCATTGTCATTTTTACGACCAAATATAAATGAAATTATCAAAAAACATCAAGCTCAAATTTCTCATTAAAAGTATTCTTATTATTACCTTGTAATTAATCCCTTAATAAACGTACTGTTGTTTTTGTAGTACATATTATATTATTTTATTTTACATTCATAATTATTATCATAAACTATTTTATAGTGTATTATAGGTAAGTAAACAACTTTTAAACTTATCTTTTTCTTTGTGTGCCGCCAAATTTTGAAATCGTTAAAAGTGTGCCGTGACAAAAAAAGGTTGAGAATCACTGTTCTAAGGGTTGAAACAATCTATGGATTCTTTAAAAAGATGCGATTATTTAGTCATCAACTGTGTTGTGGGGTAAAAGCAACACTACACAACTCGGAAATCTCACGACGCTCAGTAAAATTTATCCTAAGGGGATAGATTTCATTGAAATTTTGTGAGATATTTTTAAAAATTTGCCTTATGAGAAATTTGAAAACAACTCTCAAAGTATTCATTTTGTAATTTATTTTGAATGTAGCGTTTATTAGCTTAACTTATACATGTAACGGAAAAAATTTTAAATTGTTTTTCCGAATATATTTTGCTAAAAACTGTTTTGTAGTCTGATCTAGTTTACAAATCTACTAATAGATAGCTGAATTCTTCCATTTAAATTCAATATGTAGCGATGACATGTTTTGGATGAAAATTTAAGAGGAAAATTCGACTGTAACAGTTTGTAACAGTTTAATTAATTAAATTTGTATTTGCTTTGATACATGATACCTTCTACGCCAAAATGTCATGTGTTTTTAAGAGGTTAGTTGCAATATGCAATCTAAAACCACGTCAGTGAATTTTTCATAAACATGGTAGTAATTTTACTGTTATCGTATTTTTAAGTTCCCTTAGGAATCAGCCATCTACAGTTTGAAAACCTTCGATACATAAACAACTTTATATATTCCTGCCATAGCAGCAAACTTTCAAGCAACAGACCTTAACAATTCCGACACAAATTCATGGAAAGTGTCATAAATCGTTCGTAAACACACAGAGAAAGCTCCACAGTTTCATCTTCAGAATAGATTTCGATAGGTGATGAAAAGAAGCAGAAAGCCCAGTCGCAGGACCACACATCCTTTGCTTTCTACACACTGCGCCGCATGTAACAGGCACTGAAAGGGAACAAGTAATGATTGTTAAGCCCAGAGAGTGCTAGGAGTCTATTACTTTTATGCGCTGCCTACCGCGCTGACAACGGCGCCCTTTTATACCGTAGACCCGCACAACTATTCAGTGAGGCTGACATTATTAGGTAGGTAATGGGCCGTAGCTTGTCAGGACTTCTGAACATGGGTCCCCTTTTTTTGGTGGGCCTTTCACTTCCTACGGCAGAACTTTGGTTCCTCCCCTCTTTTCGATTTCATCCATCACAGTTAGGGCCTTTCTTGCTCGGCTGAAGGAAGTTCGAAAGTCTATTTTTATTCTCGGTTTTATTAAAA
Source organism: Meta bourneti (assembly GCA_933210815.1). NCBI lineage: Eukaryota > Metazoa > Arthropoda > Arachnida > Araneae > Tetragnathidae > Meta > Meta bourneti. Next base: position 71,288,235 of record OW119923.1, on the reverse strand, counting down.
TACATATATTTCAAAGTTCCAGGGCAACGGACCTGATTTATTTTACTCCAGTGAGTGGGCCCCTAAAATGTTTACTCATGATTTAACTTGTTAAATTATAAGCTAAAAACTTTAAAATTTAATTTTATTAAAATATTCTTGTTCATTTAAAAGATACTTAGAATTACGATAACAAAATAAATTAATTTTTAGCGTCCAACATAAGATTAAAACTAAATGTAAAACACTGGACTCTTAAAGTTTAAGTACACTAATTTAAACTCACATATTTCAAAAACAAAGGCAACTTTATAATGAAATGCATGCGTTTTACACTTCTCGGAACCCATTTTTTGGAGGGCCGGTACACTTCCTACGACCAGAACTTGGTTCCTTCCCTCTTTGGGCCTTTCTTTGCTTGGCTGAAGGAAGTTCATAGAGCTATTTTTATTTTCGTTTTATTAAAAAATATTTTTTTAATGTTACAGGGCAGCGGTTCTGAAACCTTTCATTTCTATAAATGGGCCTCCTGAACAAAGGATTTTTGTTCAGGTCGTCCTTTTGAACAAAGGATTTAACTCTATTGAATTACTCTTATTCATTTTCAAGACACTCATGAAAACGAATCCTAATTTTTAATGTATAAGATTGAACTAAACATCACATAAGATTAAAACTAAATGCAATGAAACTGTATCTGTAAAGATTGAACTACACTTTAATTTAACTCGTATTTCAAAAACAAACATAATTATATAATAAAATGCATACGCTTTGTTAAAAATTTCTAAACAAAATTTATCAACTTGGCATGATTCATGGGCTAGTTTCTCAGAACACAATTCAGCAACTTGGATACAAAAACAGATATAGCAACTGACAGTTCTCTTTGGTTACGCTCAGTATTGAGGGTTATTTTTCTTTATAGCCATCAGAGTTGGAAATTCAGTCTCACACGCATATGTGGTCAAAAATGGAATTGTTACTTTTATTTTCACCTCGTTTTAAATTAAATAATCCTGCCTTACACTTAACGAAATTCAGGTAATTTTCTTTAAATTTCAAGGTTATTCTAGTGGTGATGAAAGATATTTTGAAGTATTTAGAACATAAAACAATAAAATCCCCTCATCACTTTTTGCACCCCAAGAGCGCCCTCTGGAGTTAGAGAACCACTGTTTTAGGGAATTTTAAAAATAGCATGCCTGTTATTACTAATATGCAAGGTAAATAAAAAAAATCAAAGTTTAATAAATAATATCAAGATAAATAAAATCGAAGTTTAATTAATAATATCAAAGTAAATAAAATCAAAGTTTAATCAATAATATATCAAGGTAAATAAAATCAATATTTAATATCAAGGTAAATAAAATCATTGTTTAATAATATCAAGTTAAATGAAATCAACAAAGCAATTTATTTATTCTTCTCTTAGAAGTAAGTTTTAAAAACATATAACTTAAATTTGTGTATTAAAACTAGCTGGAAACGAGACCGATGATGAAATCGAAGCATTTTTAGATTAGTTTTAACATGTTTTGCGCTCACAACAACTACTCGATCCATACTAGTTATCTCTGGAGAAGTCATCGTAAAGACCAAGTCACACTTTAAACACATTTGAAATGAATAATTATACATTTCAATAAGCTAAAAATATGGTAACGAAACCGCTCATTCCTCAATTGGAAATTAAAACATTTGATCCAATTTTGGAAGAAAAACCTTGTTCATTAAATCATTCTCAACACAACTACTCGATCCATATTAGTTATCTCTGGAGAAGTCATCATAAAGACCAAGTCACACTTTAAAGACATTTGAAATGAATACCAGGTTCAATGTTTTTTATTTAAGACAAAAATTCTACTGCTGGTGCCAAATATTCTATTTTGGTATGATTCTGAACGATTTTTACTCACAATGAATCGTTGAAATTTTAGTAATAAATATTGGCAACAAAAATCCTCATCCTTTTCATTTGATAAACAAGATAAGAAAATTGTTCCTTTATCATTTGAAATGAATTCCAAGAACATTTTTTTATTTAACTCGAACGTCTCTGCTTTTGTGAAAGATTCAATTTCGCTTTTGCTTACAACGAAACTAAAATTGATTTATTAAATATTTGTAACCAAAAAGCTCTCCTTTTTACTCAGATTAAAAAAAGGATTTTGTACAATAAAACATTCTAAATCGACATTCATTAAAATATTTTCTTGTAACTTTTAGAAAAGAGCGTAAAGAGCTACACAGATTTTCGTTCAATATCTTTTGAAGTGAATCTCGTGTTCAATTTTCTTATTTTACGTGAATTTTCTGCAATGCCAAAAATTCAATTTCGGTAAGATTCGTAAAGTTACTTTTACAAAGAAAGGAATCGCTGAAACCGGTGCAGCAAATATTGCCAGCAAAAATGTTCATCCCTTTCTCTTCGCGATCATGAAAAGGTTTTGTTCAGTAAATTATTCCCAACGTCACATCATTAGATCAATACCTAATTTCTTCTGGCATCAGAGTAAAGAGCCACAAAGATTTTGGTTCAATAGCTTTTGAAATAAATCACGGGCTCAATTTTCTTATTTACCCTGTTTCTGCATTTTTGGTAAGCTTTTCAAAGCTGTTTGTACAAATGAACCGATGTAATAAATATTGCTAAGAAAAACTATCATCCTTTTCTCTTGGCAACCAAGATTTTGGTTGCCAAGAAAAGATTCTGTCCATTAATTTATTTTCAACACCAAACCACCAGGTCCATACCTAATTACCTCTTGCAAGAGACAGTGCAAAGATCCACAGATTTTCATTCAACAACTTTTGAAGTGAACCCGTATTCACTTTTCTTATTTCAACAGAAGTTCCTGTAGTGCCGACAGTTCAGTTTCAGTAAAATACCCAAAGCTGCTTGTACAAAGAAATGAACCGATGTAATAAATATTGCCAACACAAACGCTCCTCCCTTTCTCCTGGTGATCAAGAAAAGATTTTGTCCATTAAATCATTCCCAACATCGAACCACCAGGTCAATACCTAGTTACCTCTGGCAGGAGATAGCGCAAAGAATCACCGATTTTCGTTCAAGATCTTTTGAAGTGAACCCATATTCAATTTTCTTATTTTACTCAAAGTTTTTGCGGTGCCGAAAATTGAATTTCGGTAAGATTCCCAAAGCTGCTTGTACCAAGAAATGAACCTATGAATAAATATTGCCAACACAGACCCTCATCCCTTTCACTTGGTGATCAAGGAAAGGTTTTGTCCATTAAATCACGCTCAATATCCTACCTCCAGGTCCATACATAGTAACCTCTGGCAGGAGACAAAGCAAAAAATCATAGATTTTCGTTCAATATTTTTTTCGAAGTGAACCCGTATTCAATTTAGATTAATACATAATTACCTCTGGCAGCAGACAACGTAAAGAACCAAAAAGATTAAAAGGTTTTTTCATTATCCACTGAAATAAATCCGAGGCTCAATTTTCTTGTTTTATCAAAAATTCTGAAATTTCAGTAAGCTTTCCAATGCTATTTGTACAAAGAAATGAACCGATGTAATAAATATTGCCAACTAAACGCTTATCCCTTTCTCTTGGTGATCAAGGAAAGGTTTCGTCCATTAAATCATGCTCAATATCGCACCACTCGATCCATACCTAGTTACCTCTGGCAGCAGACAGCGCAAAGGACCTAACTCACCACAGCTCGTAAATAAGAGTCCCCCACGGGGATGTAAAGTCCGTTCCGGGTCTCTTACGGGGGTGGCATCAGCAGCCCATTCGTCTTGCGCGACCCCCTCAGGCCCCCCGGGCACCGGCCTTTGTCGGCAGCGTTTCGTTTTATTAACCCTGAGCAAAGGGGTGTTGGCTGCGTGGCAAATTAGACAAGGCGGGGGGCGCCGGCGGCGTTGGGCATCCGGTCAGGCACAGACGACGGTGGACGGCGAGGCGACCGCCTTCGTTCCGGTGTCTACCTTCGCAGGCGACCGCGGTCTCGTGTTTTTTGTGGCGGTCTTTAGCCGCTCATTTACTGCCTCTGCTGCTTAGTAGGATTAATTGCAGAGAGAAAGATCATAGAGGGTTGGTTGTTTTTTTTTGTCGTATTTAGCCTCTTCGGCAATCCAGAGAAAAACTCTCTGAAAAAAAATATAAATTATTTTTTTTTAAATTCAAGGTAGTTTTTATTTTTGAATTATTAAATTTTTGAAAATCTATTATTTTTCAAAATATTTTACAGTAAAACATCATGTTTCTAAATGGGTATACTCATTTGGTGCTATCACTCCTTTGGATCAGAACATTAGTATGCAACTGAAAGTGGACAGTAGAAATCAATGATTTATACATATTTATACATTGAAAAAAGTTTCGGGGACTGTCGTGTTCAGTAGGTATGCTCAAAGCGCTGTCAACCCGAGATTTGTAGACACAATTTGAAGCAGGTTCAATTCCTTTCAGGTTCGATTCCTCCCTGGGTGTATTTTCCAGCCTCTGTGTTAGTAAAGCTTTTCTTGTGTGTATGTATATTACTTGAAATTGTCTGTATTGTTTTAGGCACAGCATGGTCAAATATGGCCCTTACGCCATAAAACCCAACAAACCAATCAAAAAGTTTCGTTGGAATACAAGTGAAACACACTAAATCAAGATTTTCGAGGTTTGATAATTTTTGAGACTGGCTTTTAGCTTTCGTAGACTTGAATGTTGTGATCTTTAGACTGGTGAAATGCGTGTCCACTAAGTCATGTTTTTTTTGCATGGAGGTTAGATCTTTGCGTATTCACATGTAAGCCGATTATATAAAGTAGAAATATATCTGAAGGCAGCGAAAATTTTCTTGAACGCTGAGTTTCGGTGTTATGAAATTTGCACAGCTTATTCTGTCTCGACTTCCTAGGTCAAAGCAAATATTTTCAGCTCGCTCGTCATAGAACAATAGATGTAAAATTTAATGTAGAACATTGCACAAGTAGGAACCAATCAAACAAGAAACTTCAATAGCTTCCACGAGTCAAGCAATCGGAAAAGGAAAAAACACAAACAAGAGAAGCAGGACAAAGTTCATAAGCTGTTCGTATACGCAACAAAATTGGTGAGGAAACAGTGGCGGGACTTGTTGATTTGTCTGAAGGTGTCGTTCCTTTGAACTACGGAAGCAAAATTTACTTGGAACCAATCTTTAATCGAACTGAAATCAAAACTAAACATCAAATTCTGTCACGACCTCAGCAATCGGAAGAGGAAAATAAGAGACAAGCACGCGAACAAAGCTCAAAAAGCTGTTTGATGACGCAATAGAAGATGCTGAGGAAACAGGCGTGAAATCTTCTGATCTGTCTAAAGCAAAACTCTGGGGCGAAGCTAGCTTAAAAGGTAGCTCAAAATACAATGTAACACTGTTATTTACTCTAATGAGCCTCTATACACCTTCTTTTCATCAAAATTTTCCAGCTGATCATAATCATTGATGACTAACGTAAAAACCTTTTTCCATTTTCAACCGCAATGATAAAAGTTATAAAGTTAAAAGCCTGGGCTCGGGAACACCGCCACTGGACACTTGATGACTGGTAACGCATAGCCTGATCTAACGATTCATGCTTACAACTGTTTCGGGTAGTTGGAAGGATTCGTGTGTGGAGAAAATCTCATAATGCCATGGATCCCGCATGTCAACAGGGGGGTTGTACAGGATGGTGGTGGTTCGGTAATGGTATGCGGTTTTTTTAAGTGGCATTCAATGGGACCTCTGGTACTTTTACAAGTTTCTCTGATAGGTGAACGCTATGTATGAATCCTCTCTGACGCGTTTTATCGGTTCATGTCCTGCGTTCATTCTAATGGGATTGGTTTCTTCCAACAAAATGAGCCGCCACACATCTATACACGCCAAATTATGGTCAGAGGAACACTCCTTTGGGTTTGGGGTCTTGCCATTCCCATCTAAGTTACCAGATTGCAGCGTTATCTAACACACCTGGGAAGCTATGCAACACGCAGAAACCCAACACCCAGGATTACAACAGAATTGTAGGAAGTATGGTGTTCAATGCCTTCAGAGTCAAGGTATGAACTCCACGGCAAGCTCGTGGAGTTCATACCCCGTCCCCCGTCGTATTTCTGCAGTTCTAAGCTGCCGTGGAGGCTTACATTAGACTGGTGTACCAATTTTTCTGGTACAAGTATAATTAGGGGAGACTTACACCTTTGAACACGTGAGATATTCATCTTAATTTAAATCAATATCTCTTTTTGTTCTACTGTAGTGATGCTCATATCGAAGAACTTCCAATTTATCTACAGATATTAAACATTTAATTTTTATCTAACCAAAAATTGAAAAAAATTGAAATGGTACTGTGTTCAAAGGTGCTGATTGTCATGTACCTTTGAACACACTGCCATTTCAATTTTTAGAGGATAGTAAATAAATAACATACAAAAGCACGTAAATATTTTTATTTCAAACCATTTATGATTATATTTTGATAGAGATAAAAGAAAGGTAGGCAGTAATTAACGTCGCACTGGAGCAAGACAATAGGTCATTGGTGTCGGTCCGGGATCAATCCCGAGGGGAAAGAACCAAGGACAATGCCTCGCAATTTTGAACCACCGTCAAATGACGAGAACAAAGAGCTGGCACCCCACTCTTCAAACTTCCACACCACGTCAACTTGAGGACATTTGAGGCCACGACAGATTTAATGTGCATCAGCCCCCTTGTACACGACGGTCTTTGGCTGGACCTAGTTTCGAACTTGCAACCCTCCCGTCCACTGTTCTTCCAAGTGGGCTACTGCGGCCCCGAGATAAAAGAAAGAGAAATCAAGTTATAATAATTGAACAAAATTATGCTCTCTTAGATTTATCTTTTAATCCTGTTTTTGCTGTTGTGGAGTATTTGGGCATTTTTTAATTGACGTCACAATGGAGCAACACAACACAGCTATTGGTGACGGTCCGGGATCAGTCTCAAAGAGAAAGATCCGAGGACAACGCCACGTAATTTTGCAACCGGGCAGATGACGAGTATTTGTTGTTGCAAAAATTAACTTGAGAAATTAATTGTGCTTCGTCTCTTTGATGTGCCATATTTAAATGGTTTTGAAAGCTTTAGAATTACTACTTTAAAATCAAGTTTCTTGGATTGTACTTAAGCTTTAATTACCTTTAAGAGCTTAATTTTCATTCAACAAGCTCTAAGTTGCAACCTACAATTTCTCCTACATTGTTCTCTCCTTTCACTTAAAAATTTTGCTAGCACATTTGCTTCAGCAGTTCAAAATCTTGGCTGCTACCTCCAGGTTATTCATTTATTCTAATTCATTGCTGCTCTATCATTCAAACTGATTTCCTCAGGTTTATCTTCCGAATTACTTGTGGAAAACTTTTCTAACAATTTTTTTGCTCTTGTTTAGGTTTAGGTTTTACAGCAGATTAAAAGAAAATCGTTTAATATTTTGCTCATTTCTATTTAATTTTTCCCGGTGTATTTGTAACAATTCTCGTTCTTCTAGGTTTCCTACCTCTAATTTTTTCTTGGAACAGCTTTAATGTAATGCCGAACTTCTACTGGCGAAACACTGGAGAATGTTTTATTATTCCTAGATAATGCTGAGCTGCTTGGGTATCACACATTGAATCTCTGGGTATTTCCGTTTTCTTGGATGCATTAACATTTAACTGTTAATGCTAAACAGATAAATATAATACTGATGGTTTTGTCAAATTCTTTCAGTCACCTGTGTACCTTCAGATATATTTAAAAAGAAGGTTTTATCTGGTAGTCAATAAAATTTCATGAAAACAGTATCAAAAAATTATTAAATATATTTAACTTTTCCAAGAAAACGTTGGACTTTATATATCCCAAAATCACATTCCACCATTAGATCTTCTAAACAACACTTTGTGGGGAACCTGAGGCCTTAAGGCCGCATGTGATTTTCTGGGTTCTTAAGTGAGGCCTTTTGACTAAATCTAAATTTTTCAGAACAAATCCTTTTTATTTTTATTAATACATTTATTGTCTCTTATATTTTCGTTTTATTTTTAAAAGAAACGTAAAGTTCCAAAGAATGAAATAAATTTAAACGAAATAATCTTCCCAGATTGACCGGTGCAGTTAGAATATTAGTAAACCATAACGCTAAATTGACAGCTGCTGCGCTCATGATTTAGTTGTAATACGAATCTAAAATGGCTGATAACTTCTACCGCCTGCTTGGCGCCACCACCATATAATGCTGGTTGGTGATAGTTTATGGAGATCAAGTACGCCAGTGACAATGGTGCACAGTGTTTCTATTTGAAGTGGAATTTGTGAATGCACAGCCCAACAGTATTTAAATCTGTCTGCTTAACAGCCCATCATGTCAAAGACGACCAAGGCACCTAAAGAACTACAGATGGAATTGATTGAGCTCTTTGTAGATGACATTTTAAAGTCATTGTTTTGTGCTAAGAAAGATCCAGTTGATATCCTACCCCTATTGGATTACAATGGCCGTGCTCTCGACCGTTGATTTCAAGTAGTGATGACATGCAACTAGAGAGTAACAAGAGATACCAAACTGAAATGTGTTCAAAGGTATATTGCGTCAAAGATACACCAATCTTCCCTTCTTATTTACATTAATTTATTAGAATTTTTTTAATTAAAAACATTTTTCATTTATTCAAGATACATTAATCTGAATAGATTAACCTGGGGAATAAATTTATTATTTCTAGTATTTTCTATTAGAAGAAAAGAAGCGATATTTTAGCGTTTTTTCTTCATCACTCATAAGAAAAACAGAAATTAAAATGATCGTTTGCAAATTTTCAGTTTCATGTAATAGAACAATTTTCAGAGTAAGCAAACAAACTAACGGAAGATGAGGATTTCACTTCAGGTTACCCTAGATGGAATACATACAGGTAGCATGTTATATCACAGAACACTAGCACCATCTGCATTTAGCATTAAAGAAAAAGCTTCTCATTGGAATATTCATTTGGGAATTACTTTCAAAACACTCTTCGCTTGGTTTGTATACTTTTTACTGCATCCAGGCATTTATAATCTTTTAATAATTGAACTAATTGTATTTTAATAATTAAATAAATAAATCCACATCCTTTAGTTAGGTTTATACTAAATTAAACACAAGGCTAATTAAAACTCTAGACTATCTACAGTTAGCTTTACAGAAAAGCCTCTAGTAGAGGTTTTTAGAATGTCTACCATGACTATAGTCCCGCGAGATAGCAGTTGGATCACGTGGTTTTGAATTAGTCTATTAGTTGAATTAGAGGACTGGTGGAAATATAAACAAAATCCCTTTATCAATCGGCGTCCTTAGCGCTGATTCTGACACCGAGTTTATGGTTCGATTCTAAAGTTGACGAGGTATACATCATCTATATCCATCGCCTTACATGTTTCTTTGACTTCTGTACGGCTGCCTTTAACTGAGACAACCTTTCACACCTATTCAGAAATCCACTGACCCAAGATAGACCGCCTCCTCGCGAGAGCCGGATTCTAGCGCCCGGACTTAAATGACATCTGTATTTTTTAAATTTAAGGATATTTAAAAAAATTGTGGTTATTTTGCAAGATTCGGGAGCACTTTTGTTTTTACATTTCCTGCTGTTTTTTAAATTAAATTTTCACTTCGATTAATCTTTAAAATTGATATTCAAAGCTAGGATTGACCATTGACCAAAGCGAAGCTTTCGATAGTTACTCATCTAAAACATAATAGTTCTGTAGTATCCAGTTTTGGGGAATAATCCATTAACGCCTATTAAAAATAAATTGCGCGGATCAATTGATATTTTTCATATTTTGCTTTCCTGAGATTTATAGTGGAATGCTCACTTAGTTTTGAAGAAATTTACTCTTTGTACAAAAAGTAGAAGTCTGGGATAGGTCACTCAATACCATTGGGTTAGAGGACAGACCTGGAGAAATAGCCTACTTCAGTTTATGTACAAAAACATTTTTGGACAGATTTAAAGCTGATCGCACCGAAGCAATGGGATAGTGGCAAGAAAAATATTTTACCCTGACTATCACAACAGTCAGGGTGACAGCATGACTAGTCCGCATGACAGTCATGCTGTGTCATGCCTAGACAGCATGACAGTGTTTGGGGTGAAATGGAAGAACATTCATGCTGATTCGACATCTTTTGTACATTTTTCTCAGGAAGGACATCATGGAACTTATCTAATTTTGATCCGGGGGAAAGAAAAAAATAGTACATTTTATAAAAAGGATGAATTTCTGGTGTGTGAATATATGTAGATTAGTTTTTAAACTTACGATTTTGAAAAACGTAATATAAACTATATATTTTAAGGGATATTTCTTCTAATTTAAAAGAGTCAGATTTTATATTTCTTAGAAGTTTTATGGATAACTACATTCTTAATTATGATTTCTTTCTGCGAGATGCTTTTTATTACCATTTATTTCATTTATCATCTTTTTCATTTTGTATGTAAACTGAAATGATAAAAGCTAGAAGATAAAAGAAAGTGAGAGAGATTAGGGTAATAAAAACTAATTTTTGTAAGTAGAGCATCTTTATCTTCAACTTACGTGGGATAAAATCAAATGCTTAATGTTTTCCTACCAGAATTTTCTATACTAAATATGTTCATTTATTGCCTTGAGAAACCAATAAATTAACCAGACTAATTTAAATAAATTATTCATTACCTTTAAATCTATTCATTATAATCATATATTTACAAATTTATTTTTCACACAATATTATAAATGTCGTTTTGTTTGTACCACGTAAATAAAAAGTACAAAAACACAAATAAAGATATTTATATTATTAAAATATTGTCAATAAACAAAGCTTCTGACATATTTCAGTTCAACCTCTTGTACCAATTTATTTCCTTTCAATTTTCAAAAGATAGTTTATTATCAGCAAGACAATTTTAAACGCAAGTACACCCCAATAAAATGCCAACATACCATTATAGTCTGCAGTCTGTTGATGTGTCCCAGATTCCTAAATTTATTTTTCAATGCCCTAATAAACTTGGAGAAAATGTTCTTGATATTTCATGAAATTATTAGTACAGATTTTTTAAAATGTCTTGTAGGATAAAGGCGGCTTGATTATTAACTAAACGTTTAGATTGCTATCTCAGCACACAGCTTGAAGAAAGGAATAACGTCAATTACATAACCCGTGACTATAACGATTGAAGGGCAGTGTTCTAAAAATGGTAGCAGTGATAACCTATTATCTTACATGAATGTATTTTCTATACAAAAAATAATTTTTTTAATAGAGTTGGAGGGACCATTTATGCCTCACCACCCATCAAGAGCATCGGTATAATCAGAATATCGAATGAGAGAATATTTATACATCTTAACAGCCTTAATGTACTTAGAACATTTAAATGCATCACCTTTACTATTTCTAGGTGGGACGCATGGTAGAATAACCTTATAAGGGGGACCTAAATTTGACTATAATTTAGGTCCCTCTCATTCAAATTTATATTTGTGTGTAATTGAAAATACATTAATTTTAGATACTCTTTCAATCGAGCTTCTTAACAGGCTTAAATGCATAAAATGGTTTACTCTGAAAATCTTAAATTATAGCTACATCCAATTATATCATTACAGATAATTCTTTTCCTGTTATTACTTCGGTGTTTCTTTAATAACGTTTAAGGAATGAAAATGTTTTTCAAAGCCAAACAAAAATTTCGCAAACCTGATTAAATTTTAAATAACCTGTTAATGTATTGTCTTACAGAGGAAGCTCTCGTTAGGCACAGGATTGAGTGTCTCAAAAATCTTACCAAGAAATCTGTGAAACCAGTCTACCCGTCATTTTTGTTAAGGCGAACTTTAATGATGCCATTTATGAAATACATTTTCCTTACATTCGAATATTTTATTTTCTTCATTTCAGTCAATAATGTTCAAGCATGAGTTTACAAAAACAATCTTTTAAAATTACTGACTTTCAAAATTCACCAGGATGTACAACTGTGGATATCAATTTGAAATCCACCAATAAACACAATAGTCTACAGCTGCTGATATTCGACAAATCCGTAGAGATTAAAAAGTTCAACATCCACGTAGGCCACTTGCAGATAGGTTGATGCTGGTAACAGTCTCGCCATCCTTTGCAATTACGTATCGTATAAATTATAACTACATTCATCATAAAATGTCTACATAGATTGCTTGCACATTGGTTGATTTGGTTAACAGTCTCGCCATCTTTTGTACAGACACCCTTCACCCAGTCCACCGTCATCAAAATTATAACTGTATGCATTCATCAAAAACGCGTATCAAAGTTACTTGATATGAGGAAAAGAAAGTTTATATAGCGATTAATCCCACTTCTGTCTGAGCATTCCCGTGATTGCCTACAAACCATGTGACCTCCCCCCCGTAATAATTTTACAACCATTCTTGAAAGTCATGCAGATCAAGGAATTACGGTGTTTGAGATGCCGTCAGTCTTTTGCCATCTTCTGGTGTAATGGGTACGACATCTATGACGACACCTATAACCGATTAAAAGTTCTAACATTCGTCTTTGGTATACCGAACATCATTTTTTAGACAATAAGGTACACTTATTTTCATTTTATATCTATCAATTTATGTTGTTAAATTACACCAAGCATTATTAACTAGGATACTTGAGGCTCTCAGGAACGAGCTCAGAATAGTGAATAAGCTGGTTTGAGGGATAGCCAAAACAGGAGATGATGTGCTCGTGCGAAGCTCGATATGAATTCTCAACACGCGGACAAAAAAGCCTTGAAGACTCCGTCTTCAATAAAATTTCTTTACAAGAATTTAAAAGGGATTTTAGGCTTATAATTTCTTGAGATATATCAATTGCTGAAGGATAGCAGAGTGCAACGCATTACATCATCACAAAATAGTTTGGAAACCATTTTTAAAACAGGTCTATAAGTTTAAATGCTTGTAAAGGACATAAAAGCACATGTCTAATAATGATAGTGATTAATGTTTTTAGTGCCAAAGCGACTTCTAACCATATTGACGATTCCAGACCTTAAATCTCAGTTTCCTCGTCAAGTATCACACCAAAGGTGAAAACACAATTTCTTCTCCAGAAGAAATCGCGTAAGACATCCTGGAGAAAAGAGAAAAATATACCACATTTTTAAATAACGCTAGTGGTTACTTTGCATTTAAGTTATTTTTTGTTGAGAATTTCTATTACAAGAAATAGGAGCATAAAAACCTATGGCACTTAATCTCCACCAATTAAAAACAAATAAAAAACCTACTGAACTAAATTACAAGTTGCTTTTGTTAAATGGACTATTTTTCACATCGTTATAGTTAATTATAAGTCCTCAACCTCAGTTGACCCATCAACTATCCCATCAAGGCGAAAGACAACAGTGTCTTCTCCAGAAGAAAACGCGTAAGAGACGCTGGAAAAATGCTAAATTATATCTAAATTTTATTCAAATTTTCAAACAAAGCTGATGAAACTTTGCGTTTAAGTTTCTTTGTCGTGAATTTCTATTAAAGCAAATAACATTATAAGAAACCAAAGCCACTTAATCTCCGTCAATTAAAACCAACTGTACTGAATAACAAAGTGTGCATGTTAAATGGACTCGCTTATAGTTTCTTCCAGAATCTCAACCTCAGTTGCCCCATCAATTATCACACCAAAGGCGAAAGACAACAATGTCTTCTCCAGAAGAAAACGAGTGAGAAACGCTGGAAAAAAGGCAAAGTTATACCTAAATTTTATTTGTATTTTCAAACAAATCTGATAAAAACTTTGCGTTTAAGTTTCTTTGTCGTGAATTTCTATTAAAGCAAACAACATCATAAGAAACCAAAGCCGCTTAATCTCCGTCAATTAAAACCAAATGAAAACTCCAACTAGAAAAGTGTGCATGTTAAATGGACTCGCTTTCACCCTCGCTATAGCGTCTTCCAGAATCTCAACCTCAGTTGCCCCATCAACTATCACACCAAAGGCGAAAGACACCAATTTCTTTTCCAGAAGAAAACGCGTAGGAGACTGGAAAAAAAAAGACAAAACAATCGTAATGATTCTTCCAAAATAGAAGGGAAAACGATTTTTTTCATTCGCTGTTTTTTCTGCTCTTAGCCACCCTTTCAATAGACAAGGGACGATCCGTCGGCAACTTCAAAGTCCAGTCCGAAATTATTCGTTCACGTTCGGGCTCTTTTTACGCCTCTGAAGAGGACCGCAAAGACAGGGTTTGGGGAAGCCGCAAAGTCATCGAGTTTTGTCTGCTTTTGGAAATGAATGAACGACGCTTATACTCTCTGAAAACAGGTTTATTTATAACCTGCAATTATTATTATTATTATTATTATTATTCCGTTTCCTTTATTATTGTTAACATTACTTCTTTAAGAAAGAAAAAATATCTTAAAAACACTATTTTATCTTTAAGTTCCCTTGGGTAGGACTGAGAGGAATGAGTAAACATTACTGTCTGATATTAGTGGCTACATGTTAAACAATGCACTAAATCCAAAATTAAGATAGTATTTTAAGTACGGTTTAAATTCGTTTAAAAGCTGAACTTTGAAAAATTGAGTTTGGAAAGTAAACAACAAACGTCTATTTTCTTAGTAATTAATTTGAAAACTATTACTTATACAACTAACAGTAGTATAACGATACACTGAAAATTCTGAAGCACAATTTATTGTTTTGAAAGGAATTCCAATGACACAAGTTTAAATCCATTCTCATATATGTTTTTGGTAAGTTGATAGTAAATTAACTTCGCACTGGTGCAGCACAATGGTCTGTTGGCGAAGATCCGTAATCAATCCCGAAAGGAACGAACCGATGACACCACAGAATTTTAAACCACGGTCAGATGACGAGGCAACACTTGAACTGACAACCCACTCTCCAAACTCCCACACCACGCCAACATAAGGACATTTGAGGCCACGACAGATTAAATGTGCACCAGCCCCGTGTACAAGACGGCCTTTGGTTGGATCGAGTTTCGAACTCGCAAATCTCCGGTTGCTAATCCGTTACTCTTCCAACTGGGTTACTGCGGCCCATCATATGTTTTTGGAAACGTCTTACATTAATATGGAAAAGATCAGGGAGTTACTAGTTAAACAAATTTTGCTTGTAAATGTGTTTTGTATTGTTATTTCATGTACTGTAGTACTCCATCAGTGAAACTTGGACAAATTCGTTTCTTTTAAACCGTAATGCGCATGATTTAGTCAGTTTGGCTGAAACGAATAGTCTCGAAAAATTTGGGTAGAACAGATTTCATAAGAGGAAGAGATTTATTCCGATACGTTTTATTACGTGTTGTCCTCAGTTCTTACACTTCAGGTTTGGTCCCTGACCGTCGGTAATAGGCCGTTGTGTTGCTCCAGTGATATGTTAATTAAATACCTACCTACCGATACGTTTCATAATTCTTTTGGATAATTTCTTATGAGATCAATATTAAAATACTATAACGCTTGCAACGCTTTTGGTTATTTGTATAATATATTTCCTCTTTATTTAGAAAAAATATTTAAATTAAAACTCACAGGACGTCTACTCTAGTTGCATTTTACAAACTTTTAAGGTTGCATCTCTGTTGGGATTATTACTTTATTCTTTCCCACTGAATATGGGTTGTTCAAAATTACGTGGTGTTGTCCTCGGATCTTTCCCTTTGGGATTGATCCCGGACCGTCACCAATAGCCCGTTGTGTTGCTCCAGTGTGACGTTAATTGAAATACCCCCTCCCCCACTGAATATGGAGTGCCGCGTTGGCCCGGTTGGAAGAGTAACGAATTAGCAACCGGAGGGTTGCGAGTTCGAATCCAGCCAAATGCCATCGTGTACAAAGGGGCTGGTGTACATCAAATCTATCGGGGCCTCAAGTATCCTCACATTGGCGTGGTGTAGAAGTTTGGAGAGTGGGGTGCTAGCTCAGGTGTTGCCTCTTCATCTGACCGTGGTTCAAAATTATTTGGTGTTATCCTCGGATCTTTCCCTTTGTGATTGATCCCGGACCAATAGCCGGTTGTGTTGCTCCAGTGTGACGTTAATTTTAAAAAAATACCAAATACCCATTACGAGTTGCAGGTGGTGCAGGTTGAATTCCTCCTGGGTATGGTACTCAGTGAGTTTGCCCATTCGCTAGCAACCTGTGAGTTGTAGAAGGAGCTGGTTCGATTCCTGTTTCTTTCCCTGGATGTATTTCTCTTTTCCGATTTAGTTCAACTTTCCTTACGTTTGTATTTCCATTACTTCATATTGTTTGTCATGATTGGCGCAGCTTGACGAAACATGGCTCTTGTGCCATAAAATCCAACCAATTATCGTCCCTGGATGTATTTCTCTCATCAGTGTCAGCTAAACTTTCCTTTGTGTGCATGACAAAACTTGACGCAATCTGTCTTGTGTTTGGCGTAACGGCCAAATATGTCCCTTGCGCCATAAAAACCCAGCCAATCAATTAAATATGAATATCCAACTCTTCATATTCAATGCTTATGTTTATTTATAAAAGGAAAAGGTATCCTGTCAGTTTCGTTGAAAAAATGAAATATTGAAAGATAAGTAAAACTAATTGCCATACTTATTATGATTTAAGGCTTCGAGTAAATGTTGAATACACAGTTCTGTATAAAATTATGTCCTTTTTCGCATTATTGGGATTTCATAAGAATTTAGCAACACCAATTATAATGGGTATATTTCATTGAAGAAATATATATCGACAATCCTGTTCTAAGCATTGTTTACCTCAATCGTATCTGTGATTTCATTATGCTTGTCCTTGAGGAGAGTACCTTTCTACACAATCTTGGTATCTCCAGGAAATTAGAGCACACCTTTTGTCATGTGTGGATAATCTCTTTTCTAATTAAAATTTAAAATTGAATGAACTCAGGATGGCGTAAAATGTTGCAAAATAGCACCGAACTACTCAAGTCGCTCAGTTATTTGTACACATCAACATCCCATTTTAACGCCAATTCAAAGAATTAATCTATACCAAATTTTAATATCGGATACCGTATCAAGTCGTTTGGTTCAAACTAAGAGAACGGAAGGTTTGGAGCATCAAATAAATTTTCCAAACTTTTGAAATAATCTTTTTATTTTTCATTGAGGTACTATGAAAAAATACAGCAAAATCTAAATAAGGTTATAAAAATAATTTTAGTGTGAAATTAAGTATGAAAATAATTTTTGATCAAATAAAAATAAAAATTTGATTTTTTGATGAAAATAGATTCAGAAGAGTGTTTATCAGTTCTTTCTATACCTAGAAATCTCATTTTTTTTTGCAAAAGATGGATAAAACAAAGCTGTAAAAGAATTATCAAGAGGAGAAAAGACAAGATTCATCATCCTAAATGTATGAAATTGTTTTGTATCATGTTCCGTTATTTTTATAGAAATTTTTGCATTTTATAAGTTTTTGAAGGGAATCGTGGTAAAGATATGTACATGGTGTACAATAAGCAAAAATTATGTTTCTTGTACAATGAAGTGAAATATCAACAGAATTCTCGGAAATTAAAGAACATAACAAAATTTAAATAAAATTTTAAAAAATTCAACACGTTAATTTGTGATAAAATATGAATCACAATCGATATATTTTGATGGAAATCGATTCAGAAAGGCTGAACAAAATCAGACTTTTATATCTAGAAAATTTTCATTTCTGTTTGCGAAAAATGGGTAAAATAGAATATATTAATTTTAGTGTGTTGTACAAAAACTACCTGAGGAAAGAAGACAGATTCATTATGATCCTAAATGTGTAAAATCATTTTGTAAGTTTTTGAAGAGAGCAGAAAAAATAATTCGTTCTTGATGAACAATGAACAGTTTCTTGTGAAATAAAGTGTAAAATTAGTAGCAAATTACTAGAAGTGTATATCGATGAATGTTTATTGCGATCTTGAGTATTAAAAAGGGCTCCGTGATTCGAGGTAGGGCAAGAATCTCTAAAGGCAATGACGGTAAATGGTCTCGATTCTACTCCTTAAAATGTTGACAATGTGAAATGCATGCAAGGTCTAATAACTTTTAACTGGCGTTCAAGACTTGAATTTTTTATGAAATTAACATTAATATTCAAATCTTATTTTGTATGAAAAAAAATTGCACGTTAATTGTTCCTTAATTGCTAACTGGCCTAGAGGAAGGTATTTTATTCGGCAATCTGTAAAGACCTTTTGGGATTTGCTCAAGTACTTCAACCCTCATGCAACCTTGAAAAAGTTGAAAGAAGATAATTTTCAAGGTGTTTTCAATCCTGAGCAAACAGATGATATTGTCGGTCAAAAAACATCCGAACACCTACGTCTTGTTCACGTTTTGGAATCGCAGTGAAACTAAAAATGTCGAAACACTTGGAAACAATGTCTACTACAAATGAATGTGTCCTTTTATTTTCATGAAGGACGATCTTTTTTATTCTTCGTGTCAGGGCAAAAAGGGTGAAGTTAAAATGGCTACTTCTCAGGATCTATATAAATACGAATGGAGTGTTTGTTTGTACATTGAATATTTTCGACCCATTTCAAGATTTCTATCCGTTTTGGACCTTTCTGATGCCAAATCCGTCTCTTGCGTGTTTGGTGTCTGTCTGTCCATCTTTCTGTCTGTATATGTGTGCCCATACTAGGTCCAAACTGTTGAATATATTTTCATGAAACTTTGCATACTGTGAGTTCTTACATTTATTTAGTGACTGAACTTGGTTGCGTAAGTCTGTATGTCCGTCTTCCTGTTCTATGTTCAATTTTGTGTCTGTGTGTTTGTACAATTATCACATACGATTTATTCAATATATTTTAATTTTATGTTTTATATTTGATACAACATATTTTAATTTAGTGAATGCATTATTTGAAATTTCTTTGCTTACATATTTAAGCAAGTTTCATGTTAAAACATCTGAGTAACTATATTTAAGTCAACAGTAATTTGGTGCTTTTGGAGTAGCTGGAAGGTATATTGAGCATTGCAATTACTTGGATTGTTTTACCAGTACTGCTGAAAAATAATTTTTTTAACTATTTCTATGGAATTTAAATTATAATACTTTTGTATTTTGAGCCTTATTTTTTTCTGTGCTAACTATAAAGTATTTCCGAATATTTGGGACAGACGATAATAAAACTCGTGTTCGTTTGCCACGTGCAGTGTTATTTTCTGTTTCTTTCGCTCGGAATTAATTTCGTATTTTTAAATTTTTTCTAATTTTTAGTTGTAAGTTGTGGCAACTGTGCCGGAAAAAAAGAATCACGAATTTGTATCTTTAGAACAACTTTTTTATCGTCAACTTTTATTTTGTTTTATTGTGTTTACTGTTTTAAATATTATTTTATTAAATTATGATTCCTTTTCATCACATGCAACACCACCGCAAAGTATTTGATTTAAAGCGGCATGTAAGTTAGATTGAAGCAAATATTAAGTGGAATTTTGTCATTGAAAAATCGTTAATGTTAAAAAAATCCGAACTAGGACTTTTGAAATATTACGAATTCTTTGTCATATAGTTACAGAAAGTCAAGGGGCTTATTTTACGAATTGAAGCTTTACTTAAGCAACTTATATAAGGAAGGTTTTCTTAAAATAATGATCTTTTTAGAAGATGCTATCAAATCGATTTAACATTAAAAAATAATAATAGGTTACCTTTGTACAGAAGACATTCAATTTTAAAACAAGTTCTTTTATTATTGCACGTACCGCAAAACGGAATTTCCAAGAAATAATGCGTATCCACTTTTAAACAAACTTAGTGATAAATATCTTATGAAATTAATTTGTCATCTTTCCCTAAATGATGGCGAAATTCGAAAATGCCGCAAACCTGGTTCCAGAGTGTACCTTCAGCAGGGGTGCGATATATTTAAATGCATTACATGGATGGATATGCATGCATAGGATTTTTATTCAAAGTAGGTTGTAGAAGTTATAAAAATGTCGAAAAGGTGTTAAAAATTATTTTACTCACACTTAAATGATTTGGCATTTTTCTACGAAATGGGAGTGATTATTTTCTGTTCACTTTCAATATATAGTTAACCAATTCAACCCGAGTGAGGTCGGGCAATTTTGCTAGTTTAAAATATTTCTCTTTCTCATAAACAAATCATTATAATTTAGATTTGCAGATTTATTTAGTTTGACTTGACTCCTTTAAACCCATCAAAATTCACTCAACCCATTTTGCCTTGACCCTATTTAGATCTAATTTCCAAAAATTTAAAATAGCAACACCCACTTTTAATGTTGTTTAAAGATGTTTCATATCATTATATTAAACACATTTTTGTGCAAATGTGATATTAATTTGCTGGAAATATAGGAGAAAGCTATAGATATTTGTCACAATATGCAGAAATCGATAATAATAAAAGGTCAACTTGATAAATGAAGGTCACTCATGTAGGATATTTTAGCATATTTCTTAACATGCTCTCTATTCTTATTTCCATCAATACAAATGCATGATGGAAATGAAAATGGTCTATGAATTATTGACCGATATTTCGAAAAATTCCCGGATTGACATTATTTTAAATAATTAATAAAACAACGTTACAAAATGCTAAGCAATGAAAAGACTAAAATAATGAATTGCAGCAGGATATCTGGAGGGGGCCTACATTGGTGGCGTAAGCTCTCTATTTTAAAAGGGGGTAATTAGAGTGGATGGAAACTTCAAGCCAAAGGAGTTGTAATTATGGTGAGGTCGGGATTTTTAAATTTAAAATATATTTCTTTGGGATATAGAGATGTTTATGAGTAAATACTTCCGACAAATGGAAGCAGTGTTCACAACAAAATGCAACCAAACTCCTATTTAATAAAGAATACAACGTATTCATTTTACCTTGTACAATCCCTGAAAAAACTGAGGGTGGGGAAAAGTGAGCGGAATAATAAATGAGGTAAAAATTAAGGACAATACTTCTGATTGAAGCTGTCTAAAACCTCTTACTGAACAATTTTTAACTCTCTGAGGGTCATATTAAGAGTCATTCCACCATGCAACCTGCAGTTTCCCTTCATGACAGTCAGATTTAGTCTGCTTGACCAAAAGCATTCTTCTAGGATTCTTTCAACAAATTATAGCAGGGCTATTTTGTCATCAGATATGTGCTACGATAAAAGTGGAAATTTGTTGACGCTCAGATGGTTTAAGACTAGAACAATTGATCAAGTACGAATACTTTAATTTTTTTAGATCTGAGGGTTGATTAAACCCCCATAAGCCCCTCCATGGCTGCGCCCCTGCTTAACGCATTCAAATCGGATTTTGCACGGCGGAAACAACTTAAAAACTAAAATTTTCTGAACAAAGCATTTTTAATAAATCAGTTTTTTTTCTTGTCTAATTAACTGCATTTTTGTTTTGATTTTTTTATCCATAAATCACATCAATTCCATGAGCCTTAAAGTTACGAGTAACCTCCTCCCCATTTGCAGAAACATTACATCATTCTCTGACGCCACAAAACACCAACGAATGCAAAAAACTCGCAAAAGGTTTGACCTCAAGCCCATCTGAATGCCCCTTTCTATGAATGATCGATTCCCGGCTTCCATAACTTCCACTTCAGTTCCTCCACAAGTCTCAATTTTCCACGCGCTTCCAAATCGACGCAGGTGCACCGTACCTACCCTCCCACCCGTTTTATTCCCCCTCTCCACTTGCTATCTTCAGTAGAGAAACTTACCCTTCCCATCATAAAAAAACAGAATTAAAAAAGAAACGGACATGTCGTAGGGGGAATGGTCTAATGTTGTGGAAAATTAACATTGATGATTGATTCGCTAATTGTTGTCCCCGCTGTCGCATATCTTCAAGTTAACCACGCGCTAACGTGATGGGCATTCTATGAATAAAAAGAGGCACGCGTTGGGGCCCAGTCCTTACGGTACACATCGATCCTTATGTAATCATGTATGCGAATCGAATCGGATTTTTTTCTATCGATTATGACTTCAATGGTGTATTTACCGGGAAGGCTCTTGTAATAGATGATTGCAACATCACCATATTCTTCCTTAATTTTTGTTCCACACGAAACTGAATTCTGACTATTTATGAGTACTCAGGTAAGTAGTTGAATTTATGTAGCACTGGAGTAATGGGCTATTGGCGACGATACGGGATCAATCGCGATAGGAAAGATCCGTAGACAACACCTCGTAATTTTGAACCACGGTCAAATGACGAGGTCAACGTCTTAGCTAGCATCTCATTCTTCAAACTTCCATATCACATCAAAGGAGGACATTTGAGGCCACTAGCCCCTACGTACACGAAGGTCTTTGGTTCGATCAAGTTTCGAATCGCTCTACCAACTGGGCTACCATGGCCCTATCAGGTAGATAGGTAGTTGAATTTACGTCGCACTGGAGCAATATAGCGAGCTATTGGTGTCGATTCGTGATCAATCCGAAAGAGAAAGATCCGAGCTCGACACCTCGTAATTTTGAATCAGTTATGAATAATCAGGTGTGATCAGTTTTGATGTGAAAGGTAGGTAGTTTCATGGGACTAATAACTTTTGGTTTCAAAGCCAAGAAATTGCGGACTTTTCAGTAAATTTCATGTAGGTAGGTATTTTATTAACGTCACACTGGAGCAATACAACGGACTATTGGTGACGGTTCGGGATCAATCCCAAAGGGAAAGATCCGAGGACAACATCCCGTAATTTTAAACCTGTCAGATGACGAGGCAACACCTGAGCTCGCACCCTACTCTCCAAACTTCCACATCACGCCAAAGTGAGGATATTTGAGGCCACGACAGATTTAATGTGCACCAGCCCCCCTTTTGTACACGGCGGTGTTTGGCTGGATTCGAACTCGAAACTCTCCGGTTGCTAATCCGTTACTCCTCCACCGCAGCTCCCTGTAAATATCAGTATTTTAAATGTAATTATAAAATACGATATTTACTAGTAATCCGTACCTTATTCTGTATTCGTATATAGTTATATATACTAGACGTTAAAAACATTTTCGTGAAAACAATTACAAATTCAAACTTTCTGACTAGAAATCGAGATTTAATCTTTTGATCAGAAAGATGATGCATTTTTTACTCTTATCTCTCAACCTCGTAATGGACGCAAATTTAAAAAAGTGAATAAATTTTGCATGAAAAATCAATTCTCATACAACTCTGAAATCGCAGCAGTATTCAACAATATCCATCGAACCATGATACTAGATTATTGTTTAAGGTTTCAATTTTGGTCAACATCAGCAAACTTTTCATTCGTTTCAATATCTTCCCGTCTTGATAACTTTATTTATTGTTTGTAATCTATATAAGTGATGAATAATTTACTTGTTTATTTGAAAACTCGTTGCATCTTTACACATGAAAATAAAGACGTAACCATGAGACGGGGCTGAAGGAGCCCAAGTCTCTTCCATGAAAGTGCTGGTGTCTTACTTTTATAATAGCGCTACAAACTAAATATTATGATTATGCTAAATGCCTTTATTATATCCTTAAAGTGAAATAGCACAGCTTTTAAGCTGATTGACAATTTGATAAATTAACCATTCACTAAACAAGATGAAGATTATGAATGTATATTTTTCACTGAAATAATCATTCAGCATCTCATCCATACTTATCAAATGATACAAAGTGAATTTTGAGAAAAATATTTGCATATTTGCGCGTTACTCATAGTCATAAACATATGGGGAAAGAATCTACCAAGTAATTTCTGTTGTGTTCAATCAAGGTGATTCATTTTTTATGATCATAGTAAGTTCCTTACTCTAAAACTTAGTTAAAGTTAGTAAAAACTAATACAAGATATATTAGGTCCTTTTAACGAAGCCTTTTAAAATTTAATATTCAGATCTACATTTGACGCAATGAGTTTTTAACTTTGGGTTCCCACAAAAATGAAATTTTGGTTGATATACTAGGAATAGTTATAAATTGCTCATGTTTTTTTCGCAATGTCAGCTTATTGTTTCCTTCAAGCATTCGTTGGCGAGAATATGGCAGTTTCGGCGTTATCGCGGGGCACCATGGGAGGTGCTACCATATCGCACCCATCGTAAATTGGGAAGACATGCCTTCCTGGTGAACTTTGGGGAAGCTGGTCCGCATTTGCATATCGTCTACAACAAACCAAGAATCTTCAAGCAGCGAACCCGAAGAGAGCCGACTTTCGCTCGTGCGATATTCAAACTCATAACCAAGCGCTTCAGTCTAGCAGTTTTTAAGAGCGACGTCCTTAGCCGCTTGACCACTAGGTGGGGCTTGCTCGTGAAAGCAGTTAATTAAATCCTGTTATCGCGTATACATTCTGATAGTATAAAATGAACAAACCATTTTCAAAATGTAGGAAGAGTGCGGCTCCGGCAACAAGTCGACTGATTAATTTCTCGATCGATTCTGTTTCTGAATAGGTGTGAAACCATGGAAAAGCGCTACCATACTCAAAAGTTTGTATAGTGATCACCGTGTATGTTTTCCCCTGCTTACTCGTTATCAATGTCTTTCACTTTCGGTACATAACGATAAACTTAGAACCTTAATCCGCTTTGAAGACGCCCATTGTGGAAGCGATTGGCTTACGTTACCAGTCCCTTAATTTAACTAATAAACTCGTTCAAAAGTACGTGAATCGACCACCTTTTTCTGGGAGCTGCAATATATTGTGTTTCAATTACTTCATCGTGATCCCCTATAAAATTATTCTAGATCATCCCTAGGGCAAGAATGTTCTAAATGGCATGCAAAGAGAAAATTAGCCTGAATTATAGAATAGGATAAACGTCAATTTTGAATATTGGATCAAGATAACAGGTGGGCCGCGGTAGCCCGTTTGGAAGAGTAACGGATTAGCAAGCAGAGGGTTACGAGTTCGAATCAAACCAAAGACCATCGTGTATAAAGGGGACTGGTACTTATTAAATCTGCGGGCCTCAAATATCCTCACGTTGGTGTGGTGTGGAAGTATGGAGAGTGGGGTGCCAGCTCAGGTATGACCTCGTTATCTGACCGTGGTTCAAAATTACTAGTGTTGTCCTAGGATTCATCCCATCTGGTTTGATCTCAGACCATCACCAACAGCCCTCTAGAGCGACGTTAATTAATTTACCATTACCAAGATAGGAGGTAGGTAGTTGGTAATTGAATTTACGTCGCACTGAAGCAGCGCAATGTGCTATTGGAGACGGTCTAGGATCGATCCCGATGGAAGAAAAGTAAAATAAGAAACCGTCAAAATGATAAATAGCATATTTTTGCCCAAGACATTTACTAATATTATCCTTACTAATGGCACATATTTAATGGCAGTTTCATATGCGATGCATGCACTTTCTTCAGTTTTAAAACGCTGCGCTGAGGTTACTATAAAACCCGTATCGAATGGTTAATTCGTTAATAAAGCCGAATCCCCCCACATTCGGTCCGCGATCGAAATATCGAAAGCTCATCCATCCAAAACCCTCCCCGGGTCGAGACTCCAAAACACCGAGCCGAAATTTTAGGCAGCTTTTAAACGGTCAAGCACGCGTGCACGCAAACTGTCAGCCATCATAAAATCCTTCTCGAATGTCAGATCATGTGCTTCACCTAGCCACAGCTATGTGCGAAAATTAATGACTTTCGGTCGGACGGGGGGAAGGCGTCAAAGATTTTACCTCTTTGCGCCACTTTGTGCGTTAATTACGTACGCTTGGAATGGCATCAGAGACCTTTGGGGGATAATGGGACTCCAGCACCGTGTAATGTGTTCGGGACCGTAGGAGCTGCATTATCCACTTTTATGCATGGCTTGGGCTGCGTTTACTGTTTGGGAAATTAAGCACATTGTCGAAAGGGTACGGCGAGATATTTTAAAAGGAGGAGGGGGCAAATGATCTGAATCTTTTCTCGCCCCCTGACTTCTGACTCGAAGGTTATTGATGACTGTCATTAAGTGTGTGGTCCCTTCATCGGTTTAACTTAGAATGGCGGGAATGGAAAGATCGGGCTTAATGACGTGCTTTGAGGTATTGAGCGGAGGGATTTTTCTGGGGGCGTCCGCGCTGCATCATTTAGGGCATCGGCGGAGGTTTTGAATTGATGGATGGATTTGTTCGTAAAGAAATTCCCGATGGAGCGTTTATAGACGCTTTTGTCTGTAAACATGACTGTCCAAAAGCTAAAAAGCTTAGTTTTCATGGAAATGTACAGAACTCGAAACTTTCTGAATTCCATCATACTTATTTTTTCAAATCTTAAATTACTCTGTGGGGATATTAGTTTTAAAACTATTCTAGATTACATCTTCCGTGTCATGGCAAAAGTGCATCATTATAATTTAAAAATTAATTTATGCTTAAAATAAAAACTAAATGAATCTAAGAATCCAAATTAACAATTATTTGTATCATGGCATGCTTCTTTTTCTTCCTGAATATTTGTTTGAAATCATTCAAATTAAGATTCTGAGGAGAAGCCATTTTTACTTAATCCCATTTGCCCTGACATGGAAGATATGTATTTCCCAACCGTACATATTCCTTACCATATTTATGGTGGGAATGGAAAGATCGAGCCTTATGGCGTGCTCTGAGGTATTGAGTGGAGGTATTTTTCTGTGACCTTCGTCCTGCATCATTTAGGGTATCGACGGAGTTTTTGAATTGATGGATGGATTTTTTCTTGCAGGAATTCCCGGTAGAGCGTTTATAGACACATGATTGCCGAATCGCCAAAACGTTTGGTTTTGTTTGAAAATGAACAGAACTCAAAATTTCCTGAATTCTATCATGCTCATTTTTTTAAATCTGAAATTACTCTGTGGATATTAGTTTTAGAGCTATTTTAGATT
Source organism: Meta bourneti (assembly GCA_933210815.1). Taxonomy (NCBI): domain Eukaryota; kingdom Metazoa; phylum Arthropoda; class Arachnida; order Araneae; family Tetragnathidae; genus Meta; species Meta bourneti. Next base: position 71,261,346 of record OW119923.1, on the reverse strand, counting down.
ATATGTATTTTCCAACCATACATATTCCTAACCTATTTTAACAGAACGGCGGGAATGGAAAGATCAAGCCTAATGGCGTGCATTGAGATATCGAGAGGGAAGGTTTTTTGGGACTTGCATCATTTAGGGTATGGTGGAAGTTGTGAATTGATGGATGGATTTCTTCGCACAGAAATTTACAGTAGTGTTTATGAGAGAGATTTCCAGTGTAAACAAACAAGCCAGCTTTTCAACGAAAATTTACTTCTGTCCAAAGGCTCTCGAATGATACATTTCGGGATTACCTTGAAATGTTGTTTATTACTATTTTGTCAACGTTTGGTGTTTAATCGATTGATAAGCGTTCAATAAGTTGATGATGTTGCCCAATAAACTATCATATATCAATCCAGAATTTATTGTTTGGAATTTCTTTCACTTTGGGATTGATCCTAGACCATCGCTAGTAGCTAGTAGGTGCATTGTGTTGATCCCGTGTGACATTAATTAACTACCTACCCACCTACCTCTTTGGAATTTCTATCGGCGAAGTGCTGAAGTTGTATTGGAAAAACAAGCCAACTGACGCCAAGATCAGAATATATACAGGGAACAAGTATCGCCACAGAAACACTATGGTCACTTATTTAGCTTGACGTAAAATGCCTCTCTAAAGTACTCATTTTATAAAATTTTAAATTGCTGTGGATATTAGGATATTTGAATATTTATAAACTGCATATTCTAAACTACTCTAGATTATATGTATATTCCAACCAAACCTAGATTATTTGCCATATTTTAACTTAGAATGGAGGGAATGGAAAGATAGGACGTAATATAAACGTGCTTTGAGGAATTGAGACAATAATTTTTCTGATGGCATTTGCGCTGCAGTATTTAAGGTATCGGTAGAGGATGGAATTTGTTCATACAGAAATTCTCGGTGGAGCGCTTATAGACGCTTTGCTTGTAAACATGATTGCCATGTCGTTAGAATGTTTATTTTTTTAGTTTCATGAAAAATGTTGAACTCGAAACTTTTTGAATTCCATCATTGTAATTTTTTAATTACTGTGAATATTAGTTTTTAACAATTCTATTTAGATAATATGTGTTGTGCATATTCCGTACTGTATTTTGAGTTTTTCAGATATTCACTGCTCTTACCGTTTATTAACTTACTTTTGTTCCATTTTAACTTTTAAAGGTCACAATTTATTGAAAACATGAAATTATAACTAAAAGAATCCACAGTTCAAAATTAGTACCATTGTAATTGTGATATAGCTTTAAATAGCCTTAAACTCTCTAAGGTTCGGTTTCACATGATATTTATTGTATTGCATTGTTATAACAGTATAGCTTTTAAAACTCGACTTCTCGTCCAAATTCTAAGTATGATTCTACTTTTGTAGTAATGCCTCCTAAGAATTTGAAACATGTGAAAATGGCAGATGTAGGGGAATGTATGGTTGATATTACAGAACTTCCCAGTGAAATTTCCCTAAGGGGATTTTTGGCTGCATTTGTGTTGTGAGAACGAGCATTGTTGTGAAGGTGAATGACTTGCTGTGAGAACATTTTGACTTACTGGTTTGGTTTGTCACTATACGGTCATTTTTATTTGACATGAATTTTCACAACATCGGGAGGATGTTGAGGAAGAGGTTGAAATGTTGAGGCACACAGAGATCCCATGCCTATGCGTCCTTTGATGGAGATGTCAGATTAGTATTCTGCGAAACTAAAAATAGTTCTGCAGATTCTTTGATTTTGAATTCTTTTAGCATGCCGTAATACCTTTTCAAATTTCTGGCAAGCGAAACTGTCTTTCAAAGGACAGTTCGCTGTCCTAACTACAGAACCGAACTGCTCCCAACTCACAATGCACGTTATTGGTTCACGAGTTTATATTTTTAAAGGAACTATGACAAGTGTACATCTCTGATTTTATCAACCCTTCTATCTCCCATTGAATAGCGGATAAAATCCTTTTAGATGAAGTATTTCTAATAATATAACTTATATAGAGCTTAACTTCTTTTATGTGGTCGATCCTTAATCATGAAGCAGTTATGACAGCTGCCTGAAGAGTGAAATTCTTGAGAGAAGTTTTCTTTCTTATATTTAACATTTGGCCTGTGTGTATTGCTGATTTTATTAGTAAATTTTCTCTTGAATGAACTATTTAGATGCACCAAAAGCTTACAATTTAGAAAGTGTATGTATTCGTATATATTATATGACCAAAAAATGTATGGAACATCGTCCGAAGAATATGAAATGGTTTATATCTCCGAAATGATATTGTAGATTAAACAGAAAATGAAATGCTGACTCTCTATGACTAAAATTTTATTACAACAAAAGTATTACAAAAAGGAATGTGCGAGAGGAAGTCCTTTAGGAAAGGATGCGTGATGAAAAAAAGTTTTAAAATTCAATTTGTCCACACAAATTTTAGGCAGACATTTTTGATGGGTTCTTTCCAACTATCGTTTACTTCAAACAGTATCAGTGCATAAAGATTGTTAAAGATTTCGATTATTTTCAGCATAAAAAGAAACAAGTGCCAAAATATTCTTACGATGAAATGTAATTGCGAAAATATTAATCCAACTACTCGTCCAGCGTTGAAAGCCACACGCCTTTCATATTAATAGCCAATGTTCATATTAGTAGCCAATTTTCATAAAGTTGCGTCACGTCTTTCCTCATCGACCCTTCCAATCAAATAGGCGGAGAATGAGGGCGGAGTTGCTGTTGTAAGATCTCAGAAATGGAGATCACGTCGAATTGGGAATCCACTTGAGCCGATTGGCTATCCAAGCATATATAGCGTTTTCATCACGCTTGTCAATTAGCCCTACATTAGGATTCTATATTTCCCCAATACCACGTGACATATCTTCAAACCGAGTGAGTGATCGGGAGAAATAACACGAAGTTTCGTGTACATGCTCCGTTTATTTCATTCGAAAGTCAATTTTTCTACCTTTATATTTAATGGGTTTGCCTACTATCCTAGCACAACCTGCGAATTGTAGGAGGCGCAGCTTCGGTCCTTCCCTGGATGTATTTATCTTTTCTGTGTCTACAAAGCATTCCTTGTGTGTATATGCCATATATTATATGTATATGTCACATGTTTACTTGACATTGTTTGCCTTGTGTTTGGTGCAGCTTGACCAAACATGGCCCTTGCGCCATGGAACCCAACCAATCAACCTATTTGTAATTTTGCATCACAAACATTTGAACTACTTTTAGTTTTAGTTAATAATAGTTTAGTTGAAGTTGATATATTTTAATTTTTGATCGTATTTCTTTGCAAATCCCGACTTTTGGACCACAGTTAATAAATATTAAAGCAGTCGTGCTCTCAACAGAAATTGGTTCTTCTAATTGGCAGATCTACTAATTGGATATAAATCGTGTTACAGCTTACCCTCACCATGTATTAGAAGAACCTACAGCTGATTGAAAGTACCATTAAAAGAACCGGCTACGTCTCTTCTATCCAATCCCAAATTTTGAATTCAGATCGCAGCGAGGATGACGCGTCAAACATTACGAAACACTTAAAAACTAATCATTCTGGCATTTTATCGGATAGGTGCGGAAAGTAATGCGTCATAAAACTGTTTATGGTTCAACTTGACCGATCCTTCGACCCCCTAAATGGATCGCGGGTAGTAAAACTTTAATTTATTGCGCCTTCTAAACAGCTTTTAAACGCCTTGATTTACTACCCGGAGACCCAGACAAGACCAGAGACTTCTTCCCCTGTTTAGAGAGGAATATTTTTTTGTCCCTTCTTAATACTAATTAGAGACATAGATGGACCGACCACACAGTTGGGCTTAAAGACGGCGCTTTCCTTAATGCGATAACCAAAAGAACTTTTGGTCTCTTTCTTTTTCGGACAGAACATTTTATTTATTCTTTATCTCCTGCGCGGTGAATGTCTTGAGGAAGAGCGTGACGAAATCCACCGTGGTGTCAGAACAAAAGGTCCCGGAGGAATGATAGTGTTATCTACGACTTGGACGTTAAAGATGAATCAGGCACAACTTTCACGTTTATTCCAGAGTTGGCACTTTTCAATGTCCTTATCGGACACATCTGCGGTAAAATTCGAATTTTATTTGGATTGTGTCGTTTATTTTTTTCGTGTCCTGAATGAGTATTGTTAAATAGAAGGTAATGTGGCGTTGGCTGGGAATAATAATAAAAGCGGTTTGCTTTAACTGCCATTGCAGTTTTATTGGTAAGAGTAATGTCTGTGATATTTCAAAACGGATTTGAAGAGCAAACAGTAAAGCATGCCACACTTTTCATATTGAGGAAACTTGATCTGCTCTTTAACATCTAGAAAACTTCAGTTATTCAGGAAATAATTAAGATTATATGGGTAAAATAAAATTGAGAATAGAATAAAGGTAAAATAATTGAGAATGAAAACTATGGAATAGTAGTTTTTATTACCTTTACTGGCAAAGGAAGAGTAGCCAGGATGTATATCGGAGAGGACCCTATTTAGAAATATAACGTTTTATACCAAATGAATATCTGGTCCTTGTCACTTTCTTTTAATCCTCTGAGATTTCCGAGTAGTGTAGTACTGCTTTAATAACACAACACACATAATAACTGAATAACCACATCTATTGGCTAAAATAATCCTAGGAAATATTCTGTTGGTCAAGATGGTCAAAACTGGTTGGAAATCATGCAGGGAAGACTGTAAGTAGCAGAACGTGTATATGCAGGGTGACCTGTAACGTCCGTTTAAGCCCTTTAATTTTAAAACAGTGTCTCGTATAGTCAAGGAAGTAACGTGTACCAATAGTAAAGTCACCATGCTGAATTTATTGAGACAGCTTACAGCGCTCCTAGCGGCGAAATAAGGAAGTTAAAAAAATAACTCCAAATCTAAAGGAGATCGGCCAAAAAGTTCAATTAGAAAAATGTTCGAAATACCATAATAAAAGCACAGGAAAAAGTTTCATGGAGTTATCTGTAAAATTCGCGGATATATTCGTGATAGAAATTTGAACTATTCCATGCCCTGAAAAAGGGATCGTCGAGAAATTCAAAAACGTGTTCTCCGGTGTTATACAGTTTTTATGAGTTAAGCAACGACGAATTTAAATTCAAACAAAGAAAGTAAAAAAAAGATAAATAAAAAAATATCTGAAACGCACTCCGGAAAATAAAAAAAAAACTGACGATCCGAAATCACAAATTTCGCGCAACAACTCTCGGCTATACAGCCACGAACGCAGATTTACTATTTAATAATTTTATCCTGATAAACTTCGAGCAGATGCGAAAATGTCAGAAACAAATACGCGTTATTCAGTGTGGCACATTGGAAAAGTAAAAGACAGATGAGCAAAAGCAAGAAATTTATTGCTAAACAAAAACACGGCGAGTGTGTTCAAAAAGGTCACCATCGATCACAATACAAATTTATATTCGATCAAGCACGCCGGCATGCACATTCCTTATTCTGCGGTGTGACAGTAGCGCAGCTATCGATGATACGCTGCCGCAGATCCAGCAAAATTGTCGACGGAGCTTCATACACCTTATCTTTGATGTAAACCCAGAGGAAGAAATCGAGAGGGGTAAGATCTGGAAAGGGGTAAGAAAAACTGTATAGCACCGGAGAACACGTTTTTGAATTTCTGGACGACCCTTTTTTCAAGGCATGAAATAGTTCAAATTTCAATCGCGAATATCTCCGCGAATTTTACAGATAACTCCATGAAACTTCTTCCTGTGCTTTTATTATGGTATTGCGCACATTTTTCTAATTGAACTTTTTGGCCGATCTCCTTTAGTTTTCGAGTTATTTTTTAACTTCCTTATTTCGCCGCTAGGAGCTCTGTAAGCTGTCTCAATAAATTCAGTATGGTCACTTTACTATTGGTACACGTTACTTCCTTGACTATACGAGACACTGTTTTAAATTTAAAGGGCTTAAAGGGACTTTACAGGTCACCCTGTATACGTGTGTGCCCCTCATGGGATTAAAATTATTGGATTAGCTAAGTCTTTTTATTTGTATTTTGTCACTCATGGATTTAAAAGTAAATGAATAACTGCAAGCAAAAGTGACACATCTTGTTTCTTTTAAGTTCAGGAATAATCACAAGGATTGTTCCCTCCTTAAATATTTACCATGATAGAAATATATGACTAAGCAAGAGTATCCGAATCAGGAAATTAATTTTATAAATGTATGTCACTATTTATCCGCCTACATGTAAAATCGACAGACGAATGTCAGTGAAGAAAAAGTAAAACCCACAATCATTACTTTTAGCTTCCATTTTTACATATTTCTTAATTATAAAAAACATGAAATATAGTTATTTCAATGACAAAATAACTGTACATTATTTAAAGAATATTAAAAAGAACTGTTTTTAGCATTTTATTTGCAGAGATGTTTTAAAACTAGATAGCAACATTTTCAAGTGGACCAGAAACCAGCCCGGTTACATGACAGCTTGACAAGGCTATTGCTTCAAAAAATCCCTTCTTTTCACTAACAGCTATAGTGAATAGTAAAGTTAACTTTTATAGATAAGAAATAAATACGTTTGTAGCAGTGAACTTGTTTCATGCCCTGACTGAATAAGCAAATAAATAATGTTAATAAGGTCATGTATGTGCGTACAAATTGCTCACATACAAGTCTCTTACAATAATAATATTACACGAACTTTGCAATCCGACGTATCATTTTAAACTGAAGCGAAAATGTATTCCTAATGTGGGAAATTTCATATTGAAAAATATCATTAAATTATAATTCAAATGCTCTAGTCGTACGAGTTTATTTCTACCGGTACCTATTCTGATGTAAAGAAAAATTAATGTCTAAGCTTCTTTCAATACAAACATCAATTTGTGAAACATGTTCTTGCATCCATATTATTATATTTTGCGGCAATTCCCATTGTTCAGAGATGTTTAAGACTCGTAATGGCTAGAATCCAATTATTTTATTTTATGCAGCTGAAGTATAATTGTTTTGTTCTGAGAATAAAGGGAACGGGAAAATTGTGAACACATGAACTTTTAAGAAATCATTATCAAACTATGCTTCTTATTTTACAGCTGTGTCAATTACAGGAAAACACAGATTTCATACTTTTTAGTTTTGTTTCCGTGTAGGAATTTTTCATTTCTTTCATCACCGTAAAACATCTGCTCCAAGTTCACAATAGTCACTTTGGGTTGGTAGATTAGTTGGTTGGGTTACATGGAACCAAACGAAAGTTTTCACTGATGCAGAATAAAGATATACACCCAGGGAGGAATAAAACTTGCCCCGCCAACTCGCAGATTGCTAGTATAGAGGGCAAACTCACTGAACCACGGCAACCTCAGGGTCACTTTGGGTAATGTAAAAATGAAAGTCTTCAATATACATAAGCATCTGTTGCCTCGAAATAAACATCCATATAAATATGCTTCGAAATAAACATCCATATCCTCGAAATAAACATCCATATCCTCGAAATAAACATCCATATCCTCGAAATAAACATCCATATCCACGAAATAAACATAAACGTAGTAAAGTAAAACATAGTAAAAATTATAACATACGAAACAGACAGGAAATCATAAACAAAAGATTGATTGTTCAGTGGGTTTTTCCACTACGCTAGCAACTTGAGAGTTGTAGGCGGTGCTGGTTCGATTCCTCCTAGGATATATTTTCTCTTTAGAGTTAGTAAAACTGTCCTTGTGCATATAACCGTAACGTGACTTTTGTCTGTGTGTTGTGCAGCTTGACCAAATATGGCCTCTTGCTCCATAAAACTAAATCAACGATAAAACAGGAAATAAAAAGAGTAAAACATTCGCTCTACGTTCATCATAGTTACTTTTTGGGTAATGCAAGAATGAAAGTCTAGTAAACGCAAGCATATGTTACCTGGAAATAAACATACATAACATAGAATAAAATGTAATAAAAATTATAACATAGGAATTAAACATAGAAATCATAAACGCAGGGAGGCTCAGTGGACTTGCCCATAGCGATAGCAACCTATGAGTTGTAGGCTGCGCAGGTTCCATTCCTGTAACTTACCTTGAGTGCAATCCCTTTTTTCTGTGTCAGTAAAGCTTTCCTTGTATGTGAATGTCCATTACTTGGCGTTTGCTGTCTTGTCTTTGGAACAGCTTGACCAAATATGACATAATATCCAAACAAACACAGGCAAAGCAAACATCTTTAAGTTCACCATGGTTACTTTGGGTAGTGTACGAAAAAAGTTTTCAATAGCCACAAGATTGTGTTACTTAGAAATTTCGAATGCTAGTTTTATCATGTATAAAAACTATTCTTCGAAATTTCTATGTAACAGTTTACATTCAATAGGTTAGTTGTATTTTATGGCAGAAAGGCCATATTTAGCCAATCGCGTCGAATACAAGACAAATAATATCAAGCAATGGACATACATCCACAAGAAAGTTTTGCTGACACAGAAGAGAGAAATGAATCCAAGGGCATGTTGCAGAAATTTAACCTGACCCACCTACAACTGGCAGGTCTTTTATATTCCTTAGGAAATTTCACACTGAAAAATCTAATTCACTTTCATTCTATAATTGGCTTGATATCTGCATGCCAGTGAATCAAACTACAGAACACCTGATTGAGACTTTTCCCCACTCAAAACAAAAATATCAATTCAGACGGTTTCATTGATATTTGTCTATTTATCGTACCGGACCCTTTCAAACGAGTATTTTTTCCACAAGGGCATATAAACTTTAATTTAAAAATTCTATTTCATACCGCACTCTAATCTAGGTAAAATTGTTTCTATATTCTGTTTTGCCTTCATAGGAGGTTGAATAGACCCTATTCTACGAAGGAGACAAAGGCAACGAAGCGTATCTCCATCAACAAGCGGTCCCTGACTTCCCATTGGCCGACGGCTCCTTTTCGTGACTGAAAGCTTTTAGCATTTTCTATTGTGATTAGCGTTAAGCCTCGCTGCTTCAGCAAATAATGGCACTAATGACATACTAAAACCCTTTATTAATAACTTGGTTGGCTCTTCCAGTCCACCAATAAGAGAACCGGGTCTCTTTTCAAAATTTCACTCTTGTTTCCTCCCCCGTGTCATAGCTTGTAGTCACTAGAGCACGGAAAATAAAGAATACCCATTCATTCATATTTCGGAACCATTTCATTTTATAAACATATTATGCTATTTTTGCGAGAGTAAAGTTTTTGATGGTTTCGTTTACTTGAAAAAAAAGATGTTTTGTCTGTTCAGGAGTAAAGAAATTCGTTGTTAGCGGTGTAAAAACATTTAACGTGTAATGATATTGGGTGGTATTCGCCTTTAAATATATGTTCTGAAATTTAAAGTAATGAGCAAATACCACGACTGTCGACCAAAAAGCAATATCGGTTTGTAGCGAAATAGTTTTCGTTCTTTGGAAATAATTGATTTGAAGTATTTTATGATAAAAAATAATACGGAATTTCATATTCTTCACAAACGTAGATTTTTCCAGAGGGAAACAATCTAGTAATGTACAGTTTTTTAAAAAACGATCTGTCAAAAGAAATAGTTGCATATTGGAAGTTCAAATATTCAGCGTATAACACAAGACACACAAAAACAGAATCCCATTACATTTAAAATTTTCGTCTCTTTGCAAATTACATTGGAAAATGATTTGAGAAACAATAAAGCACAAATATCTGAGTCATGAAATAACCATGTAGAACGATATTTTAATGCAAATCTTTTTTTAAAGACGCCTAGTATTATTAAAAGTATTTTCTATAATTTTTAATATATTTCTATACACGTAGATTCTTCTTGTTACGTAATGGAAATAATGGAATTATAAAATAAGTAACAAAACCCCTTAAAGATTATAATAGTGAAATAGGCACTTGTAATTCCAAAATGTAAATAACTCACAAGATGGTTTAAAACTTCTCATTCAAAAAAATAATTTCCCTCATCTGAGAGTATTATACAGTTTATGAAATAAGTTAATCAATTTTCCTTGCCCCCTATTTATGCAAAAAAATGTTCCCTAAATTATGAATATGTTCCAGGCAAAAAACATTTCAGTTTTGAAATGGTGCACTTTTTGAATTACGAGCAAAACACGAGCAGTAAGTTGGTTTATTGAGGTTTTATGGCGCAAGGGATGCGCCAGACACAAGATATACAATATCAAGTAATAGCAATACACACAATGCAAGTTTTATTGACACAAGAAAGAAATACACCCAGGAGGGAATGCATCTAGCCAGGAATCGAATCTACACTGACTACAACTCGAAAGTTGCTAACGCAGTGGCATACGCACTGAGCCACGACGGTCCCACGAATGGTGGGTAACATTTATTTTCTTTACGAAACCTATACAAGTCGAAAAAATATGCATTTTTCAATTATCTACGATAAATACCGATATTCAAAAGATAATTGTAATACCTGGGGAAGTACTAATAATTTACCTTTCACATACTACTAAGAAAAATAAGCTAACTTTTAAAGGTTGATCGAACTGCAAGATAAATATCACTGAAATTTAAAATTGTTTTAACTATACTCATACTCAGTTTCTATTACAATACAAATTCAATTATAAATTGACATAAGGGAATATTAAATCTATGAAAATATTTTTAAAATCATAACAATATGTTTAACTGTTGGTTTGTGTCGGTGTTTTTTAGTCAAGAAGACCCATGGAGTGTCAGAACTAATCTAACAATTTGGAAAATATTCCTAAATAAAGTTTTTAAGTGCCTTGGGTGGAGTTCATTTACAACATCCCTTTAGGCCCTCGATATATATAGAGGGGGTGGCAGCTTTGAGATTATAAACAGTGCATGATTTTCTGACCAAGCATTTATATCGTTTTGGCATCTGTGATAGCCTGAAATGTGCCCTGAACAGTGAGGTGGTTGATATGGTTTGTGACCACCTCTTAGAATGTTCGGCTATTCAGAACAAAGCGTCCATGCAAGAAGGCTTGCAAGAACTCTTGACGCAGCTGGACTCTAGTTGATCTGTTTGCTACTCTTTTTGGTTCTATGCTCTAACTTCATGTGTAACTTCATATGTCACTATTCGGAGTATGGGGTACAAAAATTTTATTTGTGTGTGTGTATAATCTCCTTTGCAATAAAAAAGTTTTTAATGGAAATAAATCTATTTTCTGCTATGTTGCTAACATTTCAGAGCTTCGAAAGATTGTTTATTTATTCGTAATGTTATACAAATATAAATGACAAAATTGGTTGTTTGTTTTAATTGATGTATTTATTATATTCCCACAATGTACCACGTTTTTCACTAAAATAAAATTAAAAAAAATAAATGGGATATTTTGTACCCTAAGTACCAACAAATTCACAGTATCTATTAACTTGCTTGGATAAAATTTGATAGTAACCCAATATCTTTCAAATTATGTAATTATATATACAGGGTGTTTTGTTTTATGTAAAAGCACCATTGACAAGCACACCACAACGCACTTCAAGCTATTTATCCGTTTTGAATTCTAATGAATTTCTAATGCAAAATCTGTGTCTTGCGCGTTTGGTTGTCTGTCTATCTGTGTGTATGTGTGTGTACGAGTAGGTCTAAACCGCTGGGTGTATTTTCATGAAACTTTGCGTACTGAGTACTTACATTTATATAATGACTGAACTTGGTTTAGTTAGTTTGTCCGTCCGTCTTCCTGTTTTACGGCTGTTTTTGTGTATGTGTGCTTGTTTAAATATCACAAAAAATTTTCAACATATTTTAATACAATGTTCGATACTTGATGAATCATATTTTAGTTAAATGAATAAATTATTTGAAATTTCTTTGCTTACATACTTAAACAAGTTTCAGGCTAAAACATCTGAGTAACTATACTTAAATCAACCATAATTTGGTTGATTACTAGGATTGTTTTACCAGTACTTATGAAAAAGCAATTATTTTTCGAAAAATTATATTTTTGCGGAATATTAACTATAATACATTATTTATTTTTGAGCCTTATTTTTTCTTTGCAAAATATAAACTCTTCCCAAATATTTGCGACTGACGATATTCTGCAACGAACGGAAACTAAACAGAAACTCGTGCTCGTTGATCACGCGCAGTGGTATTGTTTTCTGCTTTTTCGTTCGGAATTAATTCCGCATTTTAAAATTTTGTATAATTTTTAGTTTTAAGAGGTGGCAACTGTGCGAGATCGCGAGATAAAAAGGAATCACGAATTAATATCTTCAGAACAACTTCATTTTCCGCCAACTTTATGTAAGTTATTATTTTGCTGTTTTCTGTTGCATATTTATTGAATACTAGAAGAATTACCCTGCGTTACTCGGGTTGAAATAGTTAACTACCGTTTTCGTTAATAAATTGTAGTTCCTATTCATCTCATGTAACTACCACACTAATAAAGGTACACAATCCTTAAATACACAATTTCACAAGGGTAAATAAATTTCAAATTTAACACTTTACATTTTTGTAGAATTTAAATTTTTAGTAAGAAAGAAAAGTCTCTAGAGTGTGTTAATGTTACCCAGAATGCATAGAATAATTGAGAGTATGCATATATGCCTTGTATGTCATTTAAAAGCAAAAGCGTTTCCCAAAATTATCATACAATGATACAATTTTTAAAAAAGTAATTAGACATTTATTTACCTTGATTACAGATATTCAACGAAAACCATCAAATTGAAAATCCAGAGATACATCCAGAGAAAATCCAGAGAAACGTATATTGATAAAAAAGCTTCGAACAAAAAGCAATGAATGTATCTATTTTTTCACTACGGAAAGGATTCCTGGAATATAAGCTAACGGATGCAAATCATTAATAATGATTGTTTCGAACTAATTCAGTTGAGCATGCTAAACATAATTTCTAAAAATGCCAAGGTTGCCATATTAGCTACCAGTCCTATTTTGAAAGGTTTTGTGTTGTATATTTTATTTATGTTTTATTCTCTCTTTATTGGTCTGTCCCAAATATTCAGAATTTTTTATATTTCGTAAAGAAAAAATTAAACCTCAAAATAAATAAAGTATTAGAATTTAAATTCCGTAAAAAGAGTTTTGGGGAAAATAATTGCTTTTTCACAATACTGGTAAAACAATCCGAGTAATTACAACGCTCAATATACCTTCCAGCTTCTCCAAAAATACCAAATTATGGTTGATTTAAGTATAGGTATTCAGACGTTTTTTAGAATGAAACTTGTCTAGATACTATTATAGCAAAGGAAATTCAAATGACGTATTCACTAAATTATAGTGATTTGTAAAATATAGAATTTTGTATTTAAATGTGTTGAATAAAAATTTTGTGATACTCGCACAAAACTCAGACACAAAAACAGATGTAAAACAGGAAGACAGACCAACGAAACCAAGTTAAGTCACTAATGAATGTGAGTACTCACCAGTATGCAAAGTTTCATACAACCAATCGTTTGGACGTAGTACGGGTACACATATGCAGATAGATGGACGGACAGACACGGGAACGCGCAAGACACAGATTTTGCATTAAAAGGGTCACCTATTAGCACCGATTTAGCATTGAAAAGCCCAAAATGGATAAATAACTTGAAATGGGTAAAAAAAATTCAATGTACAAACACTCCATTTTTAAATATATAGATTTAATTTTAACAAACAGCAATTACTATTCATCACACAACACCATCACAAAGCATTCGATTTAAAGCGGCATGTAAGTTATACTAAAGCAAATTTTAAATGGATTTTCTCCTTTATTGAAAAGGTATTAAGGTAAAAAATCCAAACTACGACTTTTAAATATTACAAATTCTTTGTCATAGTGACAAGTCAATGTTGTTTATTTTACGAGTTAAAGCTATATTTAAGTAACTTATAAAAGTTTGTTGAAAACAATGATTTTCTTCCGTGTGCTGTCAAATCGATTTACCATTAAAAATGGGTTACTGTTACTTTGTACTGAAGACATTCAATTTTTAAACAAGTTCTTTGATTATTACACGTTCCACAAAATGGAATTTTCAAGAAAAAATGTATTCTCTACAAAACAATAGTGATGAATATCGCAACCAAGCTCAAAATCCAAGCCAAATATCGCAACCAAACTCAAAATCCAAGCCAAATATCGCATCAAATTAATTTGTCATGCTCCCTTACAGATGGCGAAATTCGAAAATGTCCATGCATTGTGCAAGAGTGCCACAAGTCAAAGAATATTGGTAGGTAAACTATGAGTGCGAAAGTATTTGCCGTAGAATCGTTATTTTTACGAATTGAATTACGATAAATTTACAGAAAACGAACTTAAAATAGGGCATTCGAAACCCCCAACCCCCCTCGAAACATTTTTTGTAGAAAGATTACCTTATTGTCATCTTTCGCCATTTTGTAGTTTTGTCATTCAGCAGGGGTGGGATGTATGTGAAATGTATTACATGGATGGATATGCATGCATAGGATTTGTGTCCAAAATAAATTGTATAAATTATACAAATGTCGAAAAGGTGTTAAAAAATTATTTTCCTCACACTTAAATGATTTGACATTTCTTTTACGAAAGACAAAAGTGATTAAATATTCTGGTCATTTCTTCAATCTATAGTTAACCAATTCAACCCGAGTAAAGTCGGGCAATACTGCTAGTTTAAAATAAAAAAGATTATATTTTTAACCTTTTTTTATACATTTCTTTACTTATTTTATAAATGACAAATAACCACCTCTGGTCAGGCTACAAAACGGGATCTTTCGACCACGTTTCCTTAATGCTTCATTTTAACATCAGTGGGTAAGTAAGTAAATAGAACAGCGGTTCCTGAGGATCAGAAAATCCGAAGTTAATTCATGAATGATCTCTCATCTGTTTGTCTATTGTACCTGTTGTCGGTTAACTGTTTGGTGTACAATTGAGAGTGCATGAATTGCTAGACCATAATGTGTCCATAAATGTCAAGAATTAAGTAAACAATATGTAAAAAATTAAATAACAAATGTTTGACTCTAAAGCTATTTCAAAACAAAATGGTTCCTTTGCATAAAAAGGGTGCGCGGTAGCCCAGTAGGTAGTCGCGTATTAGCAACCGCAGGGTTTCCAGTTCGAAACGCTATTCAATTAAAGACCGTCATGTACGTGGAGGTGGGTGCACCTTAAATCTGTTTGGCCTCAATTTGATCTGTCGTGGTCTTAAATGTCCTCACGTTGATGTGATGTGAAAGTTCAGGGTCTTTCCCTTCGGGATTGATCCCGGACTGTCGCCAAGCCCATTCATTGTGATCCAGTGCGAAGTAAATTCAACAACTTACCTACCTACATAAAAAAACACCCTGTACCTGATAGATACTTATTGTTAAAGAGCTATCGGAAAAAGGCAGCAAAAAATCGATTTTTCTTCATTTGTATATTGTATATGAATTGGACTGAATTTGAGGTTTTTTGGTAAACGGTTCGGGAAAAGGACAAGCTGTGCAATTTGTACTCAATAGAAAATAAGAAATAAATCAATTTAAGTTAGAACAATCATGTAGCGACGGACAAAGAGATAATTTCAACTCTAACTCTTGGGGCCATAGAACAAAGAAAGAATACCTCTACAAAAACGATGGGTAAACTAAGAATACAATGGTAGAGAGAGCGGTGTCTTTGATGTTCGAAGGTACGAAATCATACCCTGTATTTCCAAAGTTTATACTGAAAAACTAAATATCTATTTCGACCGTGGAAAGCAAATAAAGAAATAATTATCCGTATTTGCTTTCGAAGATGCAATTTCAAGGTCCTTTAAAATATAAAAAGAAAATTGAAAAAAGTTTGTGTCCTTGATTACGAATAAATATAGTGAACAATGATCCGTTGCTTTTGAAGTTTTCTCTGACAAACATTAAAACAAGTAATTTCGGTACTATCAAATGTGCATGAGAAAAAGTAATTACTTTTCTTGTGGATTATACCTTGAAGAATAAAATTATACCTATTTTGTTCAATAACCCTTTACAGAAATGTTTCTTTGAACATTCTAAATTGATTTTTTATCTTTGGGTTTGTGCCCTAAAATGCTGCTATTATTTTAGAGTGAAGATTAAATAGTATTGTTTTACCACAGGTGTAAAACTAGTTTTTTATATTTTGGCTCAAATGAACGTTTTTCAAACTTTATGTAATTTTATTGCAGGGTAATTAAATTAACTTTAATTATAAAGTTAATTTATTACATTTTACCTTTCGGCAGGAGCCCTTATGCAATCACGAGCCCTTATGAATTTAGTCCTTATGGTAAAGAATGCGAGGTTAGAAAAAAAATATAAACTGGAATTGTACAATTGAATCGGTGATTTCCAAATGGTTAGACTAATCATTGGTTAGATTATTGGGATGCACATGGTACAGACGTTATTCTTTAGGGTTTGTTTCGTTCTGCTGTAGGACGTGAAACTTGATGCATGGATCTCGTCTTCATAAAGGTGCCAAATATTATGTCTTGCGCAGTAAGAACAGCTAGGGAAAATGATTCGTCCATTTCGATTTATTCCTTACTCAAATGTTTTCTCTTCGGTATTGATCCTGAACCGTCGCCAAGAGCCCGTTGTGTTCCCGTTGTTCCAGTGGGACGTAAACTCAAATACAACCAATCATTTTTATTCAAATGAATGTAATATTCTTCTGAACATTAAATAAATGTAATTCTAAATTAAACATTTTAATTCGTAAAAAAATTTTAAAATTTAAAATTTAAGTAAAAGTTTTAAAATCTAAACAAAAATTCTAAAATCTGTAAAAGTTCTAAAATCTAAACTAAAATTCTAAAATCCAGGTAAAATTCTAAAATCTAAACAAAAATTCTAAAATCTAAATAACAATTCTAACATTTTTAAGATAAAGAGAAAGTTTTAATGAGGAGTTGACATTAAAAGAAATTAAGGAAACGATTGAGAAAATTAAATTTCTATAGCTAAGTTATTCCACGCGTAAATTGTGTGGTATCATGAAGTAAAATAAGTTACCATTGAATTTTAAAGTGCTTTATATTTTTACCCTCTGAAAATTATTCAATTTAATTTTTCGGCTACCTGACGTATATGCAGTCATACGTCAGGTAGCAGAACCATACTTCAGTCATAATTTCATAAATGCAATCATACGTTCAAATACACCAAATTGACTACCGAGTAACATAAAACTCATAAAAGTTTGTTAGTCATCTCACTAGAAAAAAAAGCATATAAAACTGAAAACAAAAGAAGTTAAATCACCAGAAATTGAAAAATTTATTCTGTCCGTTATCACTATACAAAGTATCTAAACACGGTTCGTATACTTTTACGACACATTTCAAATTATGTTTTAAATTTTCATCCGCTTATTACATCAGAGTTTTATATTTTATACAAAGATTTGATTTATCACTCAATGGGGTAATCTTTTGATACACAAGGGCTAGTTAGACCGAGACGTACTTTCATTCTAAGAAGTCTAATCTTATTCAGGTTAACACATTGAATATAATAGTAATATTTAATCCAAATAAGAGTACAAATTTATATGAAATGTACTGAATTCTATTACTTGGTTATTTTCTTCTGATTTCAGAGTTCATGTACAGGCTTAAGAAATTTTAAGTATATTAATGTTGAATAAAATTTTAATAGTATAAAAGTGTATCAAGTTTGTCGATAATAAATATTCTATAACGTCGAACAGAATCCAGATCAATTATAAATTCCCTTAATTTTTCTAAAAATATTAAGTCCTTTAAGTGCGAAAAATTTTTGTACTTAAAATTTTATCCACTACCTTTAAGTAGTACAAAATATCCTGAACCTTTTTCAACTCTTGTCAATAAAACGAACGTACACTTCCAATAATCTATAAGATATTAGGTAATTTGAGAATTAAATAAATTTTATCAATATGACGACAGAAAAATATATTAAAATATTTCTTTCTAATGCCGGGTTATGGACAGTATGATCCTTCAAGCATTAGTTGGCGAGAATGTGGCAGTTTCTGCGTTATCAAAGGGTACTATGGGAGATGCTGCCACATAGCTCCCAAAAGGAACTGTTGAGGGACCTGTTTTCTTGGAGGACTTTGGGGAAGCTGGCTCACACTTGCGTATCGTCTTGAAGAAATAGGGAAACTTAAACCATCTAACACGAGTTCGGCACCTACGAGATTCGAACTCGTGATCAAGCCCTTCAGACTACCAGTTTCTTAAAGTAGACTTCTTTTCCTCCACAAAAACGTAAAAACACTACCGCCACCTACATGCAGCTTGACAGAAAATGCTTATCACATTGCGGTCTGGCACCTTTTGTATTACACATTTTCCATAAATTGTGCATGGGTGGTTCTTTTACGTAATTAACTAGTCTAATAAGATCATGCAGAATGAGCAAGCAGAAAAGCATCACTGATTTAGAAATTATTTCCTTAAAATGGCGCTCTTAGATCACCCGTAGAATCAGAGACGCTTAAAACTGTCTCACATTCATTCCGCATTAAGCACTCTGTGGGCTCAATAGCAGTCATCATTCCTCCCACCTAATCAAGGAAAAAAACTTGCTCTGGCTGTGCTAATTGGTGTTGGCCAATCAACTGTCATATGTCAATTCAGAATTTCTTTGGAATTTTTGTTGACAGCGTGCTCAAATCTTATCCGAAAAAAAGCCAACTAACGTTACGTCAGGAATAAGTATAGAAAGCGAATTCCTCCGCAAAACACTATCGCCACCTACATCTAGCTTGAATGAAAATGCTCCTAGTATCATTGGAAAACAGGTCTAACACTTTTGTATTGCACAGTTTCCACAACCTGTGTGTGGATCTTTCTCCTTTTATCTCATTAACTAGTCCAATAGGATCATATAAAATGAACAAGTACATAAACAACTTGATTCAGAAATTATTTGTTTAAAATGGCGCTCTATAAACAGACCACCCAATGAACAGAGACGCATAAAACTGCCTCAAATTCATCCACATTAAGCACTCCGCGGAGTCAATGGCAACTCTGCAGTCATCATTCCTCCTACCTAATCAAGGATAAAAAAAACCTGCTCTTGCGGCGCGCAACACCTAAAATATCCCTCTGGCCCATCACACTTATCAAAAGCCAACACGCTCACGAGCATTCCAGGAAATAAAAATATGAACATCAATTTTTGTAATGTCCCGTCCGCGAATGAACACTTCATTCGGCGCATTAAAAAGCGCACCTGTAAGAACTTAATCGTGATGCCGCAGAAAGACCAAAAAAAACGGCACCGACGGGCTGTTCGTGAGGCACGAGGCGGGGCCAATCATGTTCGGCTACTCCCGGTGAATTAAGACAGATGGAGGCAGTGGATTTCATTTGGCCACCCGCACACCCATGAATATGTTATTGAATGTGTATTTTGAGGAATTTGTACAAGTGAACTGAGACGTCAATCGATATGTTAAAATGACATTCCCTTCCGAAAAAGTGGTGGAATTTATAGAAGCCATGTGGAATTAATTTAACAATTCAGCGGTCATCTACCCATCTTATGTACTAGTGTCAGATCGAACAGGAATTTGGTACATTTTAGGAAACGCAGCCGAATCGTACAGAGGTTAATGCATTAGTAGACAAATTCAGACACCAACTCTAAAAATTCCGAAAAGGCAATGGAAATGTAAGGGAATTTGAACGAGTAATTCAAGAGGTTATCCTCCCACCTTACGATATGTAGTATAAAAAGAGAATAAGGAGAGACAGGACCTTGGTATTGGTAATTTAAAAAAATTGAAATAATGCCATACGAGTGAATGCCATAAGATGAATACAGAAACGAAATATGACAACCGAACTAAATTATTCCGAATATTCACTGGAACTGCAGTCTGTGAGTTCAATTTAATAATTGTGCATCGGTTTCTCTATAGGTTAATGCATTTGTCTTAAACCACGTTTATTCTCTTACCATAGTGGGCAAATAAAGTTGGTTGGTTGTTTTCGAGTTTTATGACACAAGCTGCAACATATTGGCCAAGATGCTCAAAAACACAAGACAGACAACACAATGAGGGAGAAAGAAAAAGCAAAAAGCAGAAGGGTAGGTGAGGGTAAAAATGAAAAGGAGGAAAGATCACTCGAGTACCCCTCGGGGTTGTGATGCCTGTACACACCTGAAGATGTACCCCTAAGGACTAACAAACAAGGAGAACCATCGTCGTGTATCTGTATTCCGAGGAATCATAGCCTTGCCAATACAAATGAATATAGATATTATCAAGATGCTATGATTTATAAGTTTTGTGAACATACATCCAAGAAAAACAGAGTGATTCGAGATTCCTTGCTAAAGTTTAGAGTCTATCTTGCTAACATGTGATGACGTACCTTATGGGCTGATAAGCGCCCATACATGGGCGTTGTGCAATTTAAACACTACCTCAAGTGTAAAGGAGGCTTTATCTGTGAAGAAAACGTATGCTGGAGTTCTATCTGTGCTGTAGAAACCAGTGAACAAATTCTACGTGCAGAGGATGATACTCAGGCTTCAATGTGTCTGGAATCTATAAATGGAAAGGATGCAGTTACTGCTCGTGAATACACTTCATACGATGGATTGAGTCCACACTTAAGCTAAGTGCAACAGCTTACGTACTTGTGCTTGGTTTCCTCAAAACTTCGTGTAAAATTCAATTTCTGAACTGTTCAAACTTCTTGGAAGAGCAACATCATGTTTACTGATATGAAATGTTCCAGTTTCGCACAGCTGGGGTGGTGTGCAAAAGCTTAAATGTTTGACGACCCCGCACTCTCCTGTCGGGGGAGTGTTCATGGTACAATCTCTGAGTTTCCATTGGCAGGCCCATGCGTTAGATACATGTCAGCTATCTCCGAATTCGTGCAATGCTGCATCTCTTGGAAATAACAAAATTCGAAAGAATGATTTGCAAATGCGCCAAACAGTGCCCTCTACCAACAAACGCAACAATTGCGGACATATTCTAAGACAAAAAATATTTATCTTGATTCAACATACCACCCTTTAAAGTTTGGCTGAGGAATTTCGAAACACCCTGTGTACAAGATAATTTATGCACTCTTTTTTTACTGTCTTATTAGAAAAACATTATCATAACTTTAAATCTTTAGTTATATTACTTTCAATCAAGGATATGCATGTGTTATACAATCGTTCTTGTCCGCTTGTTAAACTCAAATAATTATTTTTGCTAATTTTGATAATTAAACTTTAACATATCATATTTGATCCTTTTAGTCTTTTCTTAATAAAACTTCCCTTTACCCAGGAACCTACACCAGTGCATCTGTCTATTTACCACTTTGCTTAAAGGTTTATAGTATTCTTTTTTGGATGCACCCTATCACTAAGTTTATAGAACTATATTTTGTTTTGGAATAACTTTTAAATAAAATATTTTTACTCAATAGATTTTTACATGTTGTTTGCTTAATTAATGACAATACTTATTGAAGCGCTCGTATTTGGACACTGGTCAAAGGACTGACTCTGGTTGAGATATCAATATGGGCTCATTCTACCACATTTTCCATTACATTTGAGCATATTTCTAGGGTGATTAGTTAAATTTTTTCGGTAATCTTTTGTTAAGTTGTGGAATCGTTGTCGATTTGTTTGTGTAGACCTTTAAGTAGCTCAAAAGTAAAAATGCGGCGTAGTCAAATCAATGTAACGATAAGCGAATTGACGTTATCATATTTTGACATCATTCAGCCAGGAAACGCATACTTTAGAATTCGCATTGTTGCATGAGCTGTTTGACACACTGCTTCATCTTGTTGAAACCGCATGTGGTGTAAACCTTTTGTTGATCAATTTCAGAAAGTAAAAGTTTCGCAACATCGCACAGTATTGTTCACAATTGATAGTAATCAGTTTCATTAGCAACCTTGAAAAAAATGGCCGAATAATGCCTCCACTTCATATTCCATTTGTCCTCAATTGAGTAAACAATATATATAAAAAATTAAATTAAAAATGTTTCATTTAAATGTTTTTCCGAAACAAAATGGCCCCGTTACATTAAAAGCACTGTACTAATCAGAAATCGATCGGAAATTAATAAGGATTTTTCTTCGGTTTATATTGAGATGTACGATATAAGACAAAAAAATTACTTCAACGTATTTGTGAGGTATAAATGCATTATATTTTTCTCGAGTTTTGTTACTCAGGTAAACGAAATAAAGATTATTAAGAGAACATTTTTTTTTCTACAGAATATCCTGAATGAGTTTACTGTATCTTGTTTCGTTTCTCATATTTACTTATTTTACATTTGAAGCCTATACAAGTCACAAAATCATTAGTCTAACATGAAGCTAGTAATTACGTTTATTTTCTATAATGAGTAGAAGCTTTGAAAACGAACCCTCATTGCTTAAAATATTGTATCTACTCTATAATTTGGCTAAAAATTATAAGGTTCTTCGGGACCTCATTACCTCATTTAAGGAACGAATTTCATTGAAATATCCTCTCCCGAATTTCTACAAGGTTGAATTTATATTTAACAATTCTACACAAATTATATTCTAGGTTTGAAAATTATTTAATAATTATTATATGTTATTTATGTTATGAAATATTCATCGGAAGCCCTTTATTTTAAATACATGAAAAGGTAAATTCTTATTGATATAACATATTAATTAAATCATATTAAGTTTAAATAATAAATATATTTAGAAATCTATTAATATAAGTTCATTTTCTGGTAAATCTTTCTGAGTATGTACAAACTGAATGGCTTTATCAGACACTTGTAAATGAAACTTTCGTGATGCTTTATGAGGCGCTTTAAGTGAAGTATTGTGCTTCACTAAAATTATTCATAGCAAACTTTTGTGTAACTTAAGGATAATTAATATTTTTTTAATTCATTATAAATACAGAAGTGTGAGATTTAATCTCAGATGCAACAAAAATCAATCGAGATGTCGTTTAGTAAAATTCAAAAGTATTGAGAAATGAGAAAACCTTTGACTCTATTTCACATATAGGTAAAGTGCGGCTCCGACGAAAAGGTAGTCGACCTTGGGTCAGTCTATTTTTGAAAAGGTGTGAAAGTTCTTTAGAAGTTTTCCACATGTAAAAGCTTTAATGGCGATCGCCGTGGGTGGTTTCCCTCCCTATCACTGCTAAAGGTTTTGGCACCTAAGTATAAAGATAAAAACCAAAATCCACATTAAAGACACCATTTTTAGAAGCTCTTGTCTACGTTCCAACCTATCACCTAATTTAAAGAATAGACTCGTTCGAAACCACGGGACTCAATTGCAAACATGCCGGAATCAGACTATATGCCTGAGCAGTGTTTCAAAATAGTCGTAAAAGGTTCATTTTGTGTAGAAAAAAACGGAGTTGGATGTTAAATGAAAACCAAGTCAAAATTGCGCATCAAATCCATCTCCTTGAGAATATGCTGGTTAAAATTGGTGTGTTTGAATACATAAATGAGTAAAATACAAAGATTAGCTAATTATATAATTATAAAAATTACTTAAATCTGAATTAATTAATTAATATCTTAAAATTCGAGGGGGGAAATATTAAAAATGTAAACAATATTTTTGAAACATGATGTCAATGAAGCAATCACAAAACAACAATTCTTTTAACAATTTTAGAAATCGGTCACAAAGAGACAAATGATATATAATAATATAGTTTCATAAAATCTTCAATACTACAATGCGTTTTATCATTATTCGATATCTTTGTTTTGGTGACTGTAGTACATATTTTGAAAAGTGCTTATAATTTCGTCAATTTCACGAAGTTTCTTGTTTAAAACTGTCCTAGAGACACTACTCAGTACCTCGAGAAGTCGACTCTTTCATTGGTATTCTTTTCATTGACTTATTTTAATGGCTTCCCATAGTATTTCATATATTTTTCAAATTTTGGGTCACATGTGATAATCGATCTCAACTCGAATCTAGCAAACCATGACAGCTAAACTTAAAAATTAAAATAGATATCTAACAAATTTTAAAATGTAATCTTTGTTGAATATTTTATTTTATCAGTTAATAGAGTGATGAAATTTATTGAGATTTAAAAGGCAATTTAAATGACTATACATTTTTAAGTCAATGAATGGTCATTGGAGATATCTTTATGCTAGTATCCTATATCATTTCTGTGAGAACTCTGCGAGCTTCCTTTCTGTTTTTCACACAAGTATCTGATAGGTAGTAATGTTTTTCGCCCAAATCTCTTCAAACTTTTCGGTGCCAAGTCAATTTTGCGTCAAGTTCTTTCTTAATACGGTTTATATACTCTGAAACATTAGCAATTAATGCAAATCCTATGAGAATATTATTAAAAAAATAAGTGTTTTAATTTCCAAAATTTTCGTTGAAGAAATATCTTTGATCTCGCCCATAGGGAAAATCCACTCCGCCAGTAAATGTATAAAAACATAAGTTTGGCAAAACTTGGCAAAATGTGACCCTTGCGCCATAAAACACAACCAACTTTTCTCTTCATTTTGAAATTTTTTATTAATTAAATAAAAGCAGGTTATTTTCTGGTTTGGTTACATTAAAGAAATTTGGTTTCATTCAATTAATACTGGTGCTTTGAAATACAGATTTTAATAAATCGAATTCTACCAAATTCAAAATTTTAAATAAATTTGACATTCAAATCTTTGTTTCCACTATATCATGACTTTGATTTGAAAATTGGCTCAAACGTCAAACTTTCGAACATGACTAATTTGCTTATAGCGTTGTTGATTTCAAAAAGCCAAATAAATAACTAATTAAGGCAATAGCCAAGCTAACAAAATTACTTTATATTAATAAGAAACTAAGCGACAATTCGTATTCACTGACTTATGCACCTAACATTATTCTATGAGCTAAGATTATATCATCGTTCTCTAACAGATATTTAGTGCAATGTAACGGAATAATTTTTCACTCACTCTTTAGATATAGTTATCTAAAAAGTTTGAATATAGAAAATCAAAGAACTCGTATATAGGTAAAAGTTTTTAATTATATATAAGACCGTACTGAATCTGTATTAAAAAATAAATTTGAATTTGGAGGTACTCAAACATATACTGTAAGCTACGTTTTCTAAAAGACAGCTGGTGGTTTTGGTACCATTTGCTTCATTCAAAAATAACTTTGCCGAAGGAAAACTAATAAAAACCTGAGTTGAGAATGTTTTTTAAATAGTGACCTTCAAAAGCTTTCTAGTTACGAAACTTATAAGGGAATTGCAAGGCCTTAGTGAAAAAACAGCATTAACCCTTTCGCCTCGACTTTTGCATGATTAAAATTTAACTCTGAAAAGTAGTTTAATTTAGTAGTTTAGTAGTTTTTGCTCTTTTTGACGGACGACCGTACTTTCGCGTTCTTTTTGTGTTTGCTTTCTCCCTTCCAACATTTATTAGTTGCTCAGCTAAGGGGACCATGAATGATAATAGTGGTTCTGTTTTATGTTCCACATCACACTTCATAATCCATGCATTCGCAACAGAAATCATAACTAATTTCCAAAAAATCTTTTTCCACCACTTATCTGATTTTCTGCCCTGACCATAAAAAGTAGCCATTTCATCACAGCGGTCAACTACATTCATGTACATATTGTAATGGGAAATGGCTTCTGGGCAACTAACGTCTAATTTTGTACCATCTTTTTGTTTCCGAACCACGGTCACTAATTCATCAGAATGAATGGGCGTGCTCAAAAACATAAGTCCGCCATTTGCAATCTGAAAGTATTGCCAGGTTTCTTTAGTCATATTTTTATTCCCTAAAGAACACTAAAAACGTAAGAACCCATTCAAAAGTGGGATTTATTTACCCAATCTAATCTCTGGGACGTATATGCCCATTAGGCCCGAAAGGGTTAAAAATGTCATTTTGAAAAAACATCAAGAACTTAATAAATATTTAATGCACGAAAGTTTTTTATTATAAAGCCTAATGATATTTATATAAACAACATTCTACTCAGCCTTTCCCCTGCAGCATTACCAAATCACCTGCATTTTAAGGTATAGATATATACCTTTTGAGTAATACTCAATTCTCTCCGCAAAACCGGATGCTGTCACTTCTTGAGAAGCTCATCATTCAATTTAATGAAAGAGTTGCCAAAAACCAATCGCCAGCTCGGATGAGACAACACATCTCCGCATATCATACCTCAAAAATCAATGCACTCCCCTCCCTCCGAAGCATAAGCAACCCCAAAATACAAAGAAATATCCGATGCTCCTTAGCATTAAATGAAATGCCCTTTTAGGTATCCCATTTAAACACGCTCTGTAGAGCCTCTTTAATATTCCGAGCCCGTGGTGATTCCTTTTCTTTAGCTGATTAGCAATTAGGTCCACTCCTTTACTTTTCCAATAGTGAGCCCGCGACCCACCTTTGGACCACCCACACCTTTCAATTTACAAGCTGCCAATCAGAAGAAGGCGGTGTCCTTTGAAGAGTCGGTCGGTGCTCAGTGTTTCAAAGGAATATGCCGACAGGTCGGGTGGACGGCTTGTGTCAACTTTTTTTTGGCGAATTTATTATTTATTTTTTTGTATTCCGTGATCGTAATTACACTAGAGACGTGATAGTAAAGACATTAAGATATAATGAGGCAAATAATGAGAAGCTTTTTTATTGCTTGAATGGCCTTTTACCTTCTGGACGCAGAAGTATGCTGGTAATCTGCTGCTTTTTATCCCGTGTAGGGGGCGCTGTTAGTTGCGTTATGTTTCTTCTGCGGGTTGATATTTATTGCTATGCTTTTCTTGCTTTTTTGGGGTGTATTTGCGAATCAACTCTTGATGATCAACTCAGATGTTTTCGCGAATCAACTCTTGTTTAAAGTCTTCCGAGATTAAGATTTGAACGGGAGAAAAACGTATTTTAAAAAATGCGCTTTAACATGTTAAGAGAACAGATCAATCATAACAAAAGAAACGAGATACATGTTAGAAATGCTGTTTTGCTTTCCCTTCGTAATTCGGGATCAGCGTGGCTGTATGGGTTTTGCCTACTGCGCTAGCAACCTGCGAGTTCTACGCGAAGTAGGTTCGGTTCTCACTATATGAATTTCTCTCTTCTGTGTCAGTAAAGCTTGTGTGTTTATCATTTACTCGACGTTGTTTGGAACATCTTGGTTAGATATGGTCTTTAGCGCCATAAAACTCAACCCAAGCAATCTTTCGTCATTACTTAAACATGCACTTTATTATCATTATTAGAAACGTTAATGTTTGAAGAAAATACACTTCATAAAGCTTATTTAAATTATATTTTAATTATGTCTTCAAATTTTACCTAAGTATTACCATAAGTATTTAATAGTATTTGCAGGAAAGTGAAAATTGGTCGGAACAAGTAGGAAATTGGTATTGCACTTTTAAAATCTAAATAATTTGTGTTATCGAAATATACAATTAAATAATTAGTATATAAATAATTGCAACAGTATTTTCATTTTTAATTATGAAAACAATGTTGCAACACACAAAATCATTTCCATTGTATGTTATATAAATATAGGCAGCTAAAATTTTAGATGTATTATTCCCTGGGAAATTTTATTTAAATAGCATGGCTAAGAAAACACCAATTTTTAAAAACTTACCACTGTTTTAGTCATTAAATAATCGTGTTTAGAATTTATAGAGGAGGCATATGTAAAAAACATTTTCCTCTTTCATATATTTAACCTTTTCGTGTTAAATCTTTTTCAGTTCTTCATTTAAATTTTTTTACACTTCGCTGTGACATTTTGCCCCCTCTTCGCATATTTCTTCGTTTTTTGAGTTCTGCTATCATTCCTACCAAAGTAAGAAATTATCCTCTTTTCTTAAAATTCACCTTCTAATCCTTTTTATACACCAACGAATTGTGTTGTCTCAACTGATTCCTTTCAACCAGCTATTCCTCAAACGTTTTATCAATTATTAACTTCCAGAAAGAGTAGATCTTACTGTTTAAAAGGAAACCACTTCAAAATCTGATAGCGATCTCTGCATCAATTTTTTCAAAAATTTATGACAAATGTAAATAAGAGATGAACAATAAATTTGAATACAAGAGGGTTTTTGGAGGGGGTTATGGCTCAAGGGACATATTTGATGATCAAACATCAAATGAACGCATCCACAAAAGGAAAGCTTTTCTAACACAGAAGACAGACATACACACACAGAGAAGAATCGAACTTGCGCCACCTACAACTCGCAACGACAATCCCACTGAGCCACTTGAATACAAGAAGGTAATTTTATTTCTGTATTTTACTAGAATGGTAAATCAAGTAACGAAACATGAAAGCATGTGACATCAGTTTCACAATCTAGGTATAGCATGTTTCTATTGCTTCATCATGTTTTAACATAGTCATAAATCAACGTCATGCTTTAAAGGCCGAAAAGAAGCGAGTATGGACACAATATCTGCAAAATATAAAGAAGTATTAAAGATAGAAATGTTTGCAATTCCCATAGAGCCATTGTGATGCACTGTTTAAACCTCCAAGTGTTTCAACGAGATATCTCTTCCATCTAGATCTAGTCAGGTTTCCTAATGATGGGATACCTTGTAGAGACACAACTGTCTTATTACTCCATGGGGAATGAAGAACCAAGTAGGAAAAATAAATTGTCCCTTAACTGGTGACAATTTGGGGTAGGTTTTTGCAACAGAGGCCGGACACTACAGGGCTTTTTGAGTCGTTAAGATAAACCACCAAGAGAGTTAAAACGAGCGCAATTTTTTTTATTAATTATCCAAGCTCAACCACTGACTTCTTTGGTTTTCGGTGCAACAAGGGGCAAACTGACTGATATTTGTGAAGGAGCACCCAATGGATGAGCCGCCGTTACTCCTAACAAGGAAAATCACTAACATCCATGATCTTACAAAGCAGGATTCGAACCTGTGACCTACTGGGTGGTAGGCAAGTGCTATGACCACAATACCAGTTAGCCGGCGAATTCACTAATAAATCTGATAGTCTGCCCAATTCTCTCAAAAAATTATTACAAATATAAGCAACAGATAAATCAAATGTTTGAATACAAGAAGCTAATTTTAAGTTTCTTTTCGTGTATTACATACCGGTGAGAATGATAAATCAAGTAAGGAATTGTGAAAGCATGATAGCTGTTTAGGAAATCAATGAAGTAGTATAGTATTGAATAGTTCAAGCCAGGAAAACAAATACAGGTTATCTTTTTGTGATATCAGTTTCACATTCTAGGTGTACGATGTTTGTTAAAGCTTTATCAAGTTTTAATACAGTGGTAAATCAATTCCCCATGCTTTAAAGGCGCCTTGACACAATATCTGCAAAATGTAATGAAATATTAAGGGCACGAAGCGATTAAGTGTTTGCAATTCCCAAGAGCTCCATTATGATAAACAATTTGCTCTAACACCACGAAAGAACCCATCAAGATCTTTCTGCCACAGTTCGGTTTGAATTTAGTTATAAAAAAGTAACCCATTTCGGGTTGACGGGTGGATTTAAAATTAAAATGTCTCAAAAATGTATTCCTTTTTTAAAGAACACTAACAGAGCATTTGAATATATGAAGGTAATTTTAAGTTTTTGTGTATTACTTGCTGAAGACAATGATAAATCAAGTAACGCAACGTGAAAGCATAACAGACACTTCCTACCACTTAAGAAATCAATGAAGCATTTTCTACAATATTGAATGACTCAAACGGGAAAAGCAAATACAGGTCATCTCTTTTTTTGTGACATCAGTTTCATATTCTAGGTATACCCTGTTTCTACTGCTTCATCATGTTTTAATACAGTAGTAAATCAAAGTCATGCTTTAAAGGCAAGTCTTGACACAATATCTGCAAAATATAATGAAATATTAAAGGCACGAAGCGTTTAAGTGTTTGTAATTCCCCAAAGCGCCATTATGATAAACAGCTTGCTCAAACACTATGAAAAAGAACGCATCGAGATCTTTGTGCCACAGTTATGTTTGAATTTATAAAAGGCAACCCATTTCGGGTTAACGAGTGGATTCAAAATTAAAATGGCCGGGAACCTTTTGAAAAACGTTAACACCCGCTTTATGCTGTCACAATGAATACCGTTGAGATTAATTTAAAGCGGTGATTGTTATTCAAAACAGCAATTTCAAACCCACAATGGATTTAAATTGGTTTAGATAAGAGCAGGGAGGCTGCTTCAGCCCGGAGGAAGCCTCTAATGGAAATCTATTATTTGACATATTTTGATTGCTCATTCTTTATTTCTTTTCAGACCGAAATTGTTGTGATAAACTGCTTTATGTTCTTCCCTTCTTGTTTCGAGGTTTTGTGGTTAGGACGCCCAAGACATTGCTACACAATTCTCGTTTATGAATATCATGTTTCTATTAGGTGGTGGTAGAGTAGAAATGCTGAAATAGTATTGTTTCTTTGAGTCGAAAGTGTTTACTATACAGGTTGTTGTAGCATGCAAAACGAAGGAAACAATAGCCTAGTTTCTGAAGTTTTAGACCAAATTTAAAGCATGCTATATTGAGCGCCTGGTAGGTCTTTAGACCATACATAGCCATTGTGAAACGCAACGCTGAATATTATGATTTCTGAAGAGAATGTAGTACATGGTATTAGTTGTTATACAAGACACTATTGCTGCTTCTCTTAGGCTTCCAAAATCAACTGTGGCTCATTCAGATTAAGTTACTGGAGCGTCAGATCAAAACTACAATAATTTAACAATTGTAGAAGAGATGCTTAAAAAAGATTAATCATTAAAAAAATCTCAAACCCGGAGAACATATATCCCATAAAAGTGTGGTTTACGGTATTAGCTCTTTAAAATATTTTAATCATCTTGATTTGAATAAAAAATAGTTTCATTTTCTTAAAAAATGTTCTAATTTTTCCAAATGGCAAGCCAAACAACATCAAGCATGTGTGCTCATGCGAATTTCATTTTTATAACAAAAATATGGTGTTACTCAGAGATGCATGTCGTTTGCCATGTACCCCAAAGTACCTGTCCTTAAACTTGTTTAAGGACAGAGGTCAGAAATTAGTTAACTGAGTCTTCGGCAACCTCAGAATCTAAACTAACTGGGTAAAAGATACGTTAGACCATTTGTGCGGAGAGGTTATTTATAATTCTCCTGACCTTGGCAATCCATCAACAAGTGAGCAGCAACATCCTCTCCAATGTCATTCTTCATCAAATGATAATCGCTGAGGTGAAACCTTATACTATTCCATTTCTTTTGCAAAATTGCTAAATAATCTCGTGGTCTCCCTTCTGTTAGTCCGTCGGGTCATTCGAACCCTCTATTAAATCTGCCCCCTCTATTATGCTCAGCATCAGGTGTGACCTTTTCCTTCATTACCACCCGACAGATGTGGAATAGGAACTGACACCTGAATCCGCCATGATGGATTGGAAATTGCGTTGTTCTACTAATTCCTTTTTTTCTGTTACCCATTCTTCTTTTCTGGAACATATGTAATACGGTACTTGGGATTCTTAGGTAGGATTTTGTGTTTTGGTGCGGCTTTTCCACAATTCACTTCCGTCAGTGTGGACTTCTCGTAACGACGTAGATGATGTCGGGTTCTCTAAAGGCTGTCATACAGGCTGATAGGTGGAGTTTCCCTTGAATTAGTACCCTACTATCAAGAAAGGGTTGGTTTTCATTTCTGATTTCGTTTTTTATTTGGCCTGTGATGGAAAGAAAACTACGTGACATTTGTAATTTAGTGTATTTTTTAATAGAAATGGAGAAAAAACCTGCCTGTGAGCTTAAATTTCCTCTTGCAGTGCGAAAATGATTGCTGATCTATTAAAGTGTTGTCTCCTGTATTTCACTTTTTATCTTGAATGACACCTAGAAGCTTTAACTGTGTGCCACTCCAAGCTCTGTATAGTATGTATATTATATAGAGAAAAAAATCTAATAGCAGATGTACTATGGGCTATTCCAGAATGATGCACTTTCACGTAGTCAGAAAAAATAGAACCGGCCGGAAGACAGGTGCAGTAGACAGTCCAGCTTTAACCCTCTTGGTGGTTATCTAGACGAGGTATCTCGTCATTAGAAAAACATCAGATCTTGATATTGTCATCCTAAAAAATAGGCAATTTCTTGATGACGAGCTATCTCATCATATGCAAAACTTTTCAGATCTTGATGGATGAGGTATCTTATCGAAACCACTTGAAGGGTTAAACAAACGTGACAAGCAATGCATTTTCAGATGTTATTAATTTATATATATATTAGTTTATAGGTTCTTTTCGCTATCGAAATTAAAGATACTCTTGAATTTGCGTGTTCCGTTCTTAATTTACATTCGTTTATTCAAAACCTACTTACTAGGGGCGGGGATATTTAAGGGAGCTCAAAAAAACTATGGAAGCTATTAATCATGTTGACCAGTTATATCAGAAGAAATCGAAGTTTTGTATCTTACAAGTAAATTATACGTCTGAATTCGTCAACAGTCGGAAAAATCTTTTAACTCTTTGAGGCATACGATTTTAAAGAAATAAAACCCAGGTTGCACAGAATTGTATATTCACACACTTATTCAGCTTCAAAATTAGTATCAACATCAAATAACATGTTTTTTAATTATAAAACGATTTATTCACTCATAATAAATTTTTACGAAAAATCAACATTTAGTTATGACAGACAAAAATTCACTGCACCACACAATTCGCCAACCTTAATCATAACAATGTCAACAACTTACTATTGCGTTTTGACATGTGTACATTTTTGTTTTCAGTTATTTAAACATTTAGCGTTAGTTCATAGCATTGCCAACTCAATGAAAAACTTTAAATAATATATTAAACTGTATGACTATGAGTAATTTCAACTTTTTGAGGTGGGTTAAAAAATATCCCACCATGCATAAAAAGCTAAGCAAATGGTGGGGCAGTTTTTAACCCACCTAACCCCAAAGAGTTATTGCAATGCTCATTTAACACTAGGGTATTTAGAGATCCAATAGAAAAAAGCCTTCTAAATTATTTTCTGACCGTGCTTTATACGGGGAGGTGACTTGCTTTATGTAGGGATTACTTTTGAAAATAAAATATTTTTGAGAAGAGGCGGTTGCTTAGTGAGGTTTGGCAAGAGAACTCATACCTCAGAAACGGCATTGTCCATTATATCGGGGTAGGCAACTTCATGTATGTTGCGGGCCGAATTGTGTAAGATTGTTGAGAAATCGAGGCAGTTTGAAGAAGCAGGTGATGAGTGATAAAGGAACTGGCAACAATAATCCATTTTTGGATGGAATTATTTATAAAACATAAATGGCGAATAGTTGCATTGTTTTGCATTGAGAAGACTTGTAGTCGGTAGTCAGCTCAGGTGTATAAACCCCCAAAATCCCGTTTCTTGAATTAGCTCACATTTATATCAAAATTGAGAGTTTGCTCCTACACTTGCTTCCAAAGATGCTTAACGTTTCCTGTACAATGGTTATCAAATTTTCAAACTAGCACGTTACCAGTTTCGTGAAATTAATTTAGCAAAATTCTATAAATTTTGACGTTGATGAACATTGCAAATAAATTATTTCCTGTTGAGGTTGGTGCATTTCTGGTCTGAGAAGCTCAGACCCTAGTCCTGGGACAATAAGACCCTGGATTTTTCAGACATATAATAATACGACTTCTTAGAACTCAATCTGAAAGAATGATGAAGCACTATCAAGAAAATCGGCTCCAGTGAATTCAAGAACAAAAATATACGAAATCTTTTTAATTCAAAGTACGTTATTTTATTATCGAAATATTTAATTGATGTTTGGTAAAAATTCGAATAGCAGTTCAAAAAAGCTTTTTAAAAAGACATCATTGCACCATCTCTGTTAAGTTTGACGGTAAGATGACGGACTTTTGGAAACTCATACTATGAATAAATAACATAAATTTGAATAAAATGATGGTGCAACTTTCATGGTGCTATTATTTTTAATTTATACATTCAATACAATCTCAGATTTTTTTTAGAACTATAACCCTCCCACTTTAAGCGCGTCCGTTTCTTCATAAGAAGTTTATGCTTTTTGTAATTAATAATTCCCATTTTCTTTAATTATAGCTCTGGGGTGAATGGGTGTTTAATACCCAAGTTTTCTGCAAACTCGAATGCAAGCTTCCTAATTGTCTTCTCATCTAGGCCAAATCCCGTTTCTGCATGTTTTACATGATTAACAAATTATTTTCCTTTTTCCTCCCCTAGAACAACTTTATAAAAGGTGGATAAGTTTGGTTATACACTCACATCGACTGCCACTAAAGCCCCGTTGTGAGACAATAGAAAAAGAGAGTATTGAATTATCTTGCCATTTGGTCCTAATAAATCCTTGACAAAATGTCCATATTTCTCTCTTCGTCGAAGTGTTGCTTCTAGCACACAAAAATGCGGTATACTACATGGTTTCCTATTTTCCCAGAATTTATGCAAAAAATAGCTTGCTTTAACACTTCTTCGAACAAGTATCCCTAGTTAACAGAATATTTCCGGGAATAAACTGGTGACATGATCAAATTGATTTAACACACATGCAATGTAGAAAATTGGATTATTTAATAAAATAAAAATGAGTTTACACAGAAGTATAACGAAATATTCTGCTAAAATAATTTCTTTTGAACAATCGAATGACGATAAAAATACTTTAATTCATCTTTCGACGGAAAATGAAACATATATCAGCTCGTCCTTTTATGACAATCGATATACATTCTCAGTGGAACAAATATCTATAGAATGATCAATAGAGAAATAACTTTTGCATTTGGCTAAGACACAAAACTTCTTCGAAAACAAGTTCAAATATTTATTCCAATATAATCAGGAAAATTTTATATTTTCTGTAGAAATCGGGGTATGGTTATTTCCCAATAAGTTCGTAACTTGTGAGAGATCTGACGCGAATTCTGCTTTATAATGAAACGTGATTGGTCACCAGGAGTATCTACGTAAGTGTAATATTTTCTCAGAGAATAGCCTGTTAATATGTTACATATGTGTTCAGTGCCGTAGGCAAGGGCAGGCTCTGGGGGCCAAAGCTCCCTCAAAAGTGTTGACTTTTTATTTTCATATTTTATAAATATATATTAAGAATGCATAGATTTGATTATTTTATAGTTATTATATTAGTTAATAGTATATTAAATGAATAAGTTATGATAGAAGATATGAAAGCTTGAAGATTATTAATTTGTTCAGCAACCTAGGCCATCTCATATTCATCGATCTTTTCATTAGAATGTCGATGCTCATATTCGTAAATCGTTGATACAATATGTAACGTGATTTATACGAGATGGAATAAGGGAGGTGGTGTGAAAACGTGAATCATTTCTCTGAAATAAAAAGTGTTCAGAAACAAGATTTCAATAACTGACATAAAGACAACCATTTAAAAATAATTTTTATATTCAGATAATGGGAAATACACCATTTTTAATACTTATGTAATTTTCAATTTTAAAATGTATGAGAGAATTAATATATGATATAAAGACATACTGAAACTTTAAAAATTCCAATAGAATTCGGATATATAAAACTGCGTTGTCAACTTTGGACCCCACAGAAATGAAATTTTGGCTATGCCACTGTATGTTATATGCCATTGTTCATTATACTAAAAGTACAATCCATATAATAATTAAACTTTTATTAGAAGAAATTATTATTTATGGGAGCATCCATTCAATTTGAATAATATTTTACTATCCATTTATTTTAATGAACATTTTTTTATATATGTATAATTGAAGAACTTACGAATCTCGTAATAAATGAATACACTCTTTATTTATGGATGGAATGGCATAAAATACATATTTATTTTTCTCAAATAAATAACTTATGATTTTTTTCTTCATTTCCGTCCTGAATCCAGTTGGCAAAAAATCACATTTGCCAAGTAAATGATTACACCATAAATGAGGATTAAATGTGCTTGACATCCTGTGTGCGTATTTTTAAAAAATCACGTATTCTTTTAGAGGTTTAGTCTTTTAATGGATTTTTAATAGTTTTCTAACGGCTCAAAATTTTGATCTATTGTCAAAAGCTTGTAGAAAATTGATAGTTTTTCTCACCGGAAGATTTTTTCCTCGTGATGCGTAATGTTCCTACAATCTTTTCATGGTTTGTCTCCATTCCTGTCTGGAAAAAAAATTTCCATTTCAAAATGTTTTGCATTAGGCTGTAATAACTTTTTAACATTTAGGAAGCAAATTGACTTACTTAAATTGACGTACTTAAGTAATAGTTATCTTTGTAATTCAAATTTTATTTTTTCTACTCCGGACTTTTTCTAAACGGGATTTATTGATTATTCAAGAAGTCAGTTTACTAATTATTGTAGTTTAAGTCAACCTATATCAAACTTTCTTAGTTGACGGCTTCCTTTCTTTAAGTATATATCAGCTGCTTCTTTATAAAAATAGTTATTTTAATAAATTGAATTTGAATTCGCTAGAATATATATGTCAATTGCATTTTAACTATCGAAAATTATAAAAACGATTACTAACGCTTCCCGAACAAAAAAACGAAAAGGGAAACAAATAAATTATTCTATGCTGAAAATATTTTTTCTTCATCAGAAGCATACAAACATAATATGTGGCAGTTTTATAGCCGATATTTAGTCCAGTAGCATTACTTCGAAAAGAAAGAAAATTGCACAGGCGAGACTATTTCTTTACTCCTAAAATGCTAATTCCTAGTTTTCATTACTTGCTTCTTTTATTTCTAGAAACGAAATATGTCACCTTTTATCACCGACAATCATCTTAAGTTTTTCAAAACTGGCACTTCGACGGTTTTTCATCTCGGATTATCCCGACAGCGATTTCAACCAACATTAGATTCATAAGCAAGCACATTTTTGAAAAATACTCAAAATAAAGGATTTTGAATTAATTTTTCTTGATTTAATATGGTGGAGATGGCGATCAGAGATTAGTCGAACATCTGCGGCTTTCCTGGAAGAAAATTTGTCGTTTTGATACTTTACTCAATATGCTTCTGTCTTATTAGCCTTGATAGTAGAACCTGTAGTCCTGACTGAAATTTGACAGTCAGGTTATACACCAGATTTAGTAGGTAGTTTTTGTCCCAAAATAAAACTTTTGCGATTTACAAAACATGCCAAATCACACAATTAATCGGGTTAGTCACACTAAGGAAAACAATCACATTAAAATTATAGACCTCATTAATTAAAATTGCATAATTTATAGTTTTGAAATATCTTTTTATCTCCCATGGAAAATTGAAAAGTTTGTAAAATTTTAAATGTGCTGATAAAATTATTTTTAGAAACTGTTTCATTAAAATAATATTAAAGTGAATGCTAACACCAATAAATTTATCAAGTAGTCTTTCCTTCTCTTTCTCTAGTTCTATTAGAAGCATGATACTACATAAAAATTTGTGCTCTATACGTGGATTTGCTCAATATCTTTATTTTGTATCTTTGCCCCCAAAATGCCTTTTAAGTGATAAAAAATAAACTTAATAAAAAAATCGGCCCTAATTTGAAGTAAAAATCCTCTAATAGTTTATATTTTATTTAAAATGATAAAATAAAATCCACATTTTTTTTCTGAATTAGAAAAATCCTAAAATAACGGAAGAGAATCAGTACCTGTTCAACTGCTAAGAATCGCTTTCAAGGTGGATAACACGGATTTCATTCCCTCAAACTGAATTGCGCTAAATAGTCTTAACAGATATTCTAGAACAATCTACTTTCAAAAGTGTTTTATTTGATTAATCACAAGTATTACGATTAGAAAGTCTAATCTAAATTAAATTTTGTTTTTCAAGTACAGAAAATTATCAAAACAAAAAATTCTTCGAAGCGACATCAAAATCTAAAATAAAATGCCTTAAGAAGGAAAAATCCTGGAATGGAAAGAAATGCGAGTCAGAAAATTCCAGATCCTATTAATAATATACTTATTAATATTATTTTACTAAGTATTTTAACAACACATACATAAATGACGTTAAGAAGTAATCATAAGCCCATAATCAAAGACATAATTTCCTTGAATTCGGTTCGTGTACATAGAAAAGTTTATGGCACTGCTATTTCATGATATTTTTATACTACACCCGCCTTTGAGCCTTTTGACTATAAGTCGACAAGCAGCTCAGTCGAAGTGTGAAGTGATAAAATATCCTAAAAACACTGTCTACTGTATTTGCAACTGTATTGTCAAGAATTTTAGGGTAGTCAATTAGGTGGTCTCTAATCATTTCATTCAGTTTGCATAGAGGACAGATAGCTGATTTCACTTCTCCAATACGATGTGTCTTTATAAGAAGTCATGTCCTGTAAGAACTCTGGTATGGAAGTTTGCAGGTGAGATGCCAGCTCTGAAGTTGACCTCGTCATCTGACCGTGGTCCAAAATTACGAGATGTTCTCCTGGGATCTTTCCCTTTGTTCTTGATCCCAAACCGTCACCAATAGCCCGTTCTGTAGCTTCAGTGCGACGGAAATTCAACTACCTACCTGTAAGAAGTCGAAAACAAGCTACTCCAACAACACTGGACAGAACCTGGGACACGAGCTTTATTTCTTAATAAAACATTCCATTTTTTGACTGCAGACATCTCTTTGTAACTTGAATATCTATAAGTCTTGATAGACGAGTAAATAAGCCTCTTGCTGTTACGTAGATGCAAGTTTGGAGCAACTGTGCTCCAGCTTTGTCAACTGGGCTCCTACAAATGGCGAAAAGCTTTCAGTCATTAGCGAAAACCACGAATACTGGTTGTCTGGGAAGTTATGACGGAAGAGCCACATTTGACCTAGCTACACCAAACACAAGACAAAGTCAAGTATTGGACATTCACACACAAAGAAAGCTTTACTGACAGAAGAGAGAAATACACCCAGGAAGGAATCGAACCTGAAAATGGATTGGTTGGTTTGGGTTTTTATGGCGCAAGGGCCATATTTGGCCATGCTGCGCCAGACAAAAGACAGACAATATCAAGTAATCGACATACAAGCATAAGGAAAGTTTTACTGACACAGAAGAGAGAAATACACCAGGGAGGGATCGAACCTGGGAGGACTAAAATCTGCGCCACCTACAGTTCAAAGGTTGCTGACGCAACGGGCGAGCCCACTGAGTCACGGCAACCCCAGTAGGCAACTGATATCATTCCCCAATTGAATCAGTTCACCATAATTTTTATCAAATATTATTCTCTTGCGTCCCATTTAAAATTTAATCAGTGAATCCAATATATTTTTTAGAAAAGCTGAATATTTCAGAGCCTGTACCTGAAAAGAGGGACCACCTACATCCCATGAATGCAGCCGCAATCTGCGACTCTAATTGCATAATGCAGCAGGAAGCGACTTGTGCGCCGCTGCTAGACACTCTTTCAAATGAAAATGATAGAGCGGCGAAGGGGCAAAAGGTTAGCACACATTTGGCCCACCCTCCCCAACACTTGCCTAACTACAATGCTTGAGAGATACATCACAATAAAGCAAGGCATCTTCAGTTTTCTCGTGTGGGCCACTTCTCTTCAGGAATAATTTTTCATCATTTAGAAAATCATCCGTCGGGTGGCAGAGGTTATTGGAGGGGTTGAGTTAGACAATTCCTCCGACATCTTACTCTTCGATAATTCAGCTGTTGGTCACGGATTTGACCAGGTGGACAGCGTTCTAGATTTCCAGCTAGGCGAGATCTTTTGTGGAGTGTGCTGCAGGAACTTAAGAATGGGCTCCGTTTAATTTACCTTAAAGTGTTTGTGGGACATGATTTTTCTGTTTTAATGGAATTATGGTAAGAAAGTAGGGTAAATCACAGTTCTCTAGAAAAGTCCAAAATTCTCTTTGAGCCACAGAGGTGTTCAAACGCATATATCCGTTTCGTAACGTGTAGTCTTCCCTTGTTGACTTCTAACCAGTTTTGACCTTCTTAACCTATAGAATCTCTCATAGGATTCTTATAATTGATATATTTATAAAGTCTCTAAATATATTTATCTATATTTAGTCATTGGTTGTATTGAGGGGTTTGGGATTGATTCCGGACCGTCGCCAATAGCCCTTTGTGTTGCTCCAGTCCGACGTTAATTCAACTTACTGCCTACCTGTATTGAGGGTGTATCAGAGAAATACTACACTAACCCGGAAATCTCATGATGCTCAGAAGGGTAGAGAACAATATTAACTCTAACCACTCTTAGAGTCCATCAACTCTTAACAACAATTAAAATTATTTTTAAACTGAATACTAACTGATGCACTTGTGTATGTAATGAGCTTTCTAATAATTTGAAGTAAAATACAGATTCTTAGTTCATAGCACTGCAGGCATATTTTAGGTACACTTTCATATTTAAGGATTTGTGGGGTTTTTGCTTTAAATTTAGTCTGCAAAGAAAAAAATTATGTGTTCTCAATTAAACTGATATCTTAAGACAAGAAGTTTAAAGTACTTTATTTCTTCCTTGTTTTTTGACAATTGTGGAAGGATTTGTTTAAGTTAACAACAACCCTAATTTAACTAATACTCTTTCAAGGCCACGTGACTCAACTGCCTTCTCCCGGGAGCCGCACTAGAGGCAAGCCACACTAGAGGCAAGCCACACATTGGTTCAACATCAGACCTGCGACGCTAAATAGGCTGGAATACGCATGCGTACTGGCATGTTTTCTTTACAGAAATGGAGTACGCATGCGCAAGTTGGATGTTTGTCGCATGTCCGATTAATGTGTGGCTTGCCTTAAAGAACCATTTGTAAGAAGACTGCAGTTAGGAAGTTGCAAAAAAAATTATACGAAAGAATAAAAATAAATCTTATTTGACTTGGAAACATGTATCGACATTGATTTTTAATGAATTTGGGGGCCGATACTTTGAACATAAAAGTCAATATTCTAAGTATGATATCTATAGTCAGATATATTCTGTGTTTTCTAACGTTAGCCAATTGTCACCTGAAGCATAACTATCAAGTCCTTTGTTGATTTCGAAAGGAATATTTATTATTTGAAACTAGTTTAACGATTTTAAGACGTGATAACAAAAACGACTTTATAACATTCTCTGGGAGATTTTTCACAAAATTTGACTTAAAACACGCATGAGTATGGAAAAAATATGGCCTTTGGTACAGTTAATGTGTTTTTCCCTTCGTTGATTATGTTAATTTCCCACAAATCGTACATTTACCAATACAAGGTTACTTCGGGCAACATCATTTTTCTGCTGATGAACTTTACAGAACACCTAAAGCCTGCTATCCATGCATTCACGTCATGCGATTTGGTACTGGAGACATTTTCAAAGCTCATTGCCAGACCAACCAAGCATGCAGGGGCGGGGTTAATGGATGGTCATATAATTTAAATAGCATTTCCAACGCTATCAGGACTCGAAACAAACCAACCATTCATTGTCTTTTTTGCCCTTCAAATATCCGATGCGATGATTGTGTTACGTCCTTGTTAACGAAACTCCTTAAAAGTGGCATCCGTCGATTGGAGGATATCTCTGAAGGAGCATCATTAGGGCAGCGTTGAAGTGCTTGGCGTCTCCACTATAGCATGCAATTCTGCCATTTTCCGTGCAAACCTCACTTGGAGACGAGGTAGAACGAAGCAACGATGTGGAAACTTTTGATGCAAAAGACCGAATGAAGAGGGCGATGACGCCCAGACGTTTTTCAGCACCTAAATATTACGGTTATTACTGAACAACTGGCGGGTATTAAAGTCCTTTTGCTTTCTCTGCAGATGATCGACGAGAACCTCTTCATATCTATCAGTGAGCAGAATGGAAAAATGAAATTGAAGATTCCTAGTTTTTTGTTATTTTCCGGAATTTGAAAAAACATGACTATTGCAAGGCAAAGCTGATATCAATAGTTATTCAGAGACTCTGAATTAATTGGAACGTTGGAAACAACCACCCTTTTTATGAAATTTTCTAAAAATTACAAACCTACAAGACTTTCACAACTAAAAAAAATCGAGTTTTAGAATGATTATGAATGCCCCATCTTAAGTCAGATTCCTGTGAGATTTTGATAACTCAAATCGTGAAAGTGTCAAGTCTGTGGCATTTTCCGTACAAACTTCACTTGGAGATGAGATAGAACGAAGCAACGATTTAAAAACTTTCGATGCAAAAGACCTATTGAAGAGAGCTATGTCACCCAACCGTTTTTCAGTACTTGAATATCATGGTTATTATTAAACAGCTGACGGGCATTAAAGTCCTTTTGTCTTTCACTTCAGATGATCGATGAGAAACTCTTCGCATATATCATTGAGTAGAATGGCAAAACGGAAACGAAAATTTTTATTCCTTTTATTCATATTTGGGGCTGAAAATAATAAGGCGAAGTTGGAATTGCCTAGTTGTTAAGGGGACTTTGAATTGAAACGTTGTAACTTCGAAAGCAAGCGACCATCCCTTTTATGAATTTTTTTTTACATCGCACCCCAAGTGAAAGGATACCATAACTCAAAAGAAAAAGTCGATTTTGAGTTTTAGAATGATTAAGACTGCCCCATCTTAAGTATGATGATGTAAGATTTTCGTAACTCAAATCGTGTGTCAAATCTATGGTGGCTAACAACTCACAACTATGGTGGCTAACAACTATGGTGTCTAACACCTCAAAGTGTTTTCAATGGCTTTAAAACATTTTAAATGCTTCTACAGGAAAACACACTTTTTCAGTTTTTCATTTTTTAAACGCGAGTGCGATGTAATGGCGAAATAGAAAAGAATTATCTTACATAACACTGTATTATTTGAATTGAATGCGAAAATAAGGATATTGGAAAAAATTATGATTATGTTTAACTCAAAATACGTATTACTTGTAGAACAATGAGTATATCATTCCTTCTGATGGTGGGAGGTTGTTTGAAATATAGAGCATCTCTACTTAATATGTAGTCTCCATATATTTGCCACTTAGTATTCCATTAAAATGAAACTAATATTAAAACTGCAGAAAATCCTTTCAAGTTTATTCTGAGCATATAGGGAAAGAATGGGAGAAAGAATTTATTTCACTTAAAAAATTTCAAAAATTTGCCAAAAAATGATTTAGTAGTATTTGATTCTATATCACATCACATCTCATATACTTCATTCAATCGGATCTGTATATTTCATTAAATTTCAAAGATTATACATTTTTTATATTTTGTAAAAATATTATTTTTAAAAATATTTTATGCATGTTTATTATTTTGTGTAGTTTTAGAACAGAATAAAGTGTCGTGGTATGTGCCTATAGTACTTTTTAAACAGAAAGTGCTAAAATAGAATTACCCGTAGTTCTTATTTTCAATTCAACTATCATATTTTATTCCGAATGCCATGATTAGCATCATTATTTAAATTTTTTTAACACTTTGGGCTCACATATTTTCACATTAACTAAATACTTTTTGAAAATTGAAATTAGAACAAAATTAGAATATGTTTTAAAAATATCAGTCCTTTAAGAAACAATGAAGTATTCTTTATGGTAAAGGTTATGGCCATTAAGAAAATATGCTCTATAGCACTGTATTACTTGATGCTTGAAATTAGCTTATGAAATCAACCGAATTTACTCAAACTACATGAAGATTACATTATTTTTATTTAAATAATGTTTTATAAATAATACTAGACGTTTTCGTATATTATTCCATATAGTGCAAGACTAACTTTCGTACGAATGCTGTTTATTTTGAAATTATATTTTGTGTTCTAAGCACAACAAATTTATTAGTTTATAAAAATATATTCGCTGATCAAGATATGGAAATCTAATCTCCCTTACCAGCCATTTCTCGTTGATTATGTATTTTTAAGGGACTTTTAAATCCCCAAAATTGATCGAAAATTCGATTTTTTAATTTTAGGTTATAAAACTCTGGAGGATAACAAAAATAATTTTTCAATCACGATCAACTTTTTGACTGAGTTACATATACAACATGAAAGATATAGTAGATAAGTATTGAAAGTTTACTACAAAAACGGGTTTCCCACCGATTGATTTTTTTTTACATTCTTTCGATTTTAAAATGTTCCCTGCTATCTGGTTTTAATTGATTAATTTGGATTTTTTTTGGATAACCCTGAAATCTTTTGTATAAAACACTGCAA
The DNA here is from genome assembly GCA_933210815.1 of Meta bourneti. Classification (NCBI taxonomy): domain Eukaryota; kingdom Metazoa; phylum Arthropoda; class Arachnida; order Araneae; family Tetragnathidae; genus Meta; species Meta bourneti. Next base: position 71,217,092 of record OW119923.1, on the reverse strand, counting down.
ATGAGAAATTCATCATGCTTCCAAATTTTGAAGTTTTAGTTTGAAATGTTGCTTAAGCTATGCTTTTTTGCAAAATTTTAGGTGTTTTGTGCAATTTGTTTCGTTTGCAATTGAGCGATACAATTACCAAATGGAGTTTATTCGATTTATATGTATGCAAACTATTATGTGAATTAAAATTTTGACAATACATGGAACATGAATGCTCCTGAAACCTATCAAATTTTGCTAATTTGTCAAAAATTTTACCGTTTTATGTCAATTTTCGAATGACAATATCTTTGAACCAAACCTTTTGTATATGTTTGTTAGTAGAAAAAACAGTCTGTAAAAAGTTCATAACAATCGGATAATAACAGCAAAGTTTGTTTTGAAAGTCTACTGTCCCCTTAAGTTCAAACATTTTAGCTGTGAAATTTGTTGAAAAGGGTACCTATGGTTGAAGGTTGGTTGGTTAATTTGTTTTATGGCGCAATATTCAAAGATGCATAAGCTGCGCCAAACATAAGACAATAAAATTCAATAAAATATATTTAAAGAACATCTAGAAAAAACAATGAAACCAATGTTAAAAGAGAAGATGCAATAAATAAAATCAAACGAGTTGTTTAAATGTTAAACATAAAGGCTAAAATTTTAATAACAAGAAATGTAAAATCTTGTTGCAATAAAACGAGAATTTATTGAGATGGGGTATTCCCATTTTAAATGATAAAACATGAAATTCATTTTAAAGGCTGATCAATTATCAATATGGTAAAAATCCTGAATGACGAAGGAAATTGGTCGATGGTTGAAAGAAATTCAGTTATTGTGTTTGAATGAATATTACTGAGGGAACAGTTAGAAATATGCTTTGCGAAACAATTAATAAAATGTGTTTTCCCTTTACCTATCGCTTACACATAATTTCACAATTAATCCACCACATCGACAATGGCTACAGCAGAGACCAATTAAAATGATGAGGACTTATACGAAACATCAGCAGCTGGCCACAATTACATTGGCGCCGCGTTTTTCAACATGCTTACCCTCCTCGATAGAGCTATCACACTTCACAATTCGATAACAGCTTCACCAACCTACTGCCTTAAATTACACCTGTGGCTAGAGCAGACGCATGAAAATGACTCCCCTCATTCATAATCTGATCCGTGGGGAGGTCCCTGTTCCCCAATTAGTGTCCATCGGTAACCCAACACTGGCCGATGGGTAAAAAATTCACTCGTCTTCGTCGAATGTAATACTAAGACTCTAATGAGAATTCGGTCTGCTGGGATTGCACCTGGTGGAAAAGTTCAGGTTACTTCTGAGTCCTATTAGATTTATTACATAATGAGTGAGGTATGAAGTCTGCCGCAATTTGTCTCATAATTATATACTCTTTCGTATGTTAGGTGGTGCTTTGCTTATTAAACACTTGGTTCTTGTGATATTTTATTTTCTTGTTTGTAGTTGAATAGTGATTATGGTATGCATTCCAAACGTTTATTGGTCTGTAACATGTAACCGAAAATTACATTTCATGCACTTTGTTATTAAAGATAAAGATTGAAATTGGTCTAGCTACATTTTTGTACCTAATGACAATATCAGTTATGAATGAAAAATTAAAGCAATGCTGCGACTCCAATGTTTTTTATGTTGAATGTCAAAATAATGTCAACATTTATTGGTTGCATTAACCAATAAATGATCTAAGTGGTCTAAGTAATCGGTGGTTAATTAAAGATCGACTGATAATAAAAAAAAAGAATGTAGTCCTTTTCATTGATAAGATTGTACTCACACATGGTCACTTTCTGTTACTTTCAAGTCAAATCATGTTCTTGGTAATGCAATTTTTGCAAACAGTTTAATTATAACCAATACATTGGTCCAGTGGTAAGGGTGCTGGTTTTAGATCGAACGGTTTGAATCCGGGGTAAGTCATGGATGTTTGTCCGCTTGGAATGATTATAACGAACGTGCTGAGCCTAGAATGTGAGGTGCAACGTGAATCTCCCCGTGGTGCACCAGGTTGATACAAAGTGGTTCCCAAATCCGTTCTAACCAAATATGTCCATTTCACTATAAAAACCCAACCAAACAATATCCGCCCCTATTGTGCCATAATGAGTAATGTTTAATGAACCGGGCATTAGGAAAAAGTTTACATTAAAGAATATTCTGTATTTCCACAGTTACACTGAATGCCTAGCTGTAATTGATGCAATAGAATTGACTTTACAGAAATGTAATTAATAGTATTAAGTTAGTTTTAAGAAGTGTGACTCTTTTTACTTCGTTGCAAAATGTTTTTCGATACCAATTTTAATAGATCTCTTAATCTGTGATCCACTAAAATATATCAGTGTTACTCTTCACTGATATATTTTTACTGGCAAATATGCGATCGACCATCCACCCACCCTTGTCCAACATCATTAGAGTTAAGCTAAAAATAAAGAAATCTTAGAAATGATTTTTTCACATGAAAATTTTTTGATGCAAACAGCATTCATTAAAACCACTAGTGCAAAACTTTAACACGATTTTGTGCATAATTCCTTCACACCAAATACATCCCGGTAATAATGATGTGTTACCACGCGAATATTATGAGTTTGGGTCGAACAAAAAGAATACTCAAAGATCATTACTTGTTAATGACGTGAGCACCAATCCAAAGTCATATGGAAAGATTTGTGAGACTTTAAGATGCTTAAGTGAGCAACTATAAAGCTTAAAAAAGTTAATAAACTTACAAACTTTCTTCTAATTTCTAATGCGTGAAATATAATTTAGGGGCAATAATCTTAAACTCTCTAAGTGTGCAATACTACATTTTCTACTTTGTGCCTTTTTATATAGTTCATTTCCAACAATATACCCTTCACACTTATAAACGAATGGAGCTGAATACCACTGATGTTTCTCAGAGCAGAGACCGTTTCTCAATCTGAAGTTAATCAAATTCCGCATGAAGTGTGTAAGTATTCTGCTCAGATACTCTAAGCAAATTAGGAGAAAGTTCTTGGTTGTTATACTTCTGCAATTTTCTTTGATTTCAGTTTGCAATGTAACTGCAATAAAAAATATATATTATCTCCATTCCTGTACTACACAATTGTGGTGTTTCGTGTAAGTTTTAATTACCGAACCAAGAACTTCCACTGCATTATCTTCAAATTTTAGATTAAATGTTTGGACCAGATTATAACTACATAATTACTGTATCATCAGCATAGACATCATTTACCAGTTTTATCTGTTAATATCAGAATTAATGAAATTTGCTTACCTGTCAAACTCATTGGATCAAAACACAAAATTGAAAATTGAAGAAAGCGAATTCCCTATTTAAATTTACAGCAACTAACATATTCAAAGACATTTTTTGAAATTGGGAATCCAGATAAGTATCATATCGATGGTAACCATCACAAACATGTCCCATAAGGAGTTTCATATTTCTTGAAAATCATGATTTTTGCACTGTTCACAGCAGAAAAGTTAATAGTCCTCTCAACGATGTCGTTAGAAACTTTCAGGATATGTAATTCAAATGGCTCCATTCCTGATTGCTTTTCCATTCAGAAATTTTCTTTGTAGTGGAGAATACCAGAATAGGATGAAATAATTTCTCTTGACTTAATATATGTTGAACTCCAACATCTTTTCCAATTGCCTACGCCGCTCCAAAAGATTAAATCTTCGTATCAGTTCTACCCAAAAGATTTCCTCTATAACTTCCTACCAAAGCAAAGAGCCAAATTGCGAAACCTTTATAACTTCCCACTCACACATTTTCTGATAGACATCTGAGTTCCGTTCAAAATGATAAGTATATTTTACCTTTTAATGATTTAATATGACCTGTAATCACACCACCGCCGTACGAAGGGGAACACGAAGTTCAAGGTGTTGGTTTATAGTCCTAAAACCTGTATTTTAAACCCGGGTACACGCCTCTTCGTTTCGATATTACCTACCTGCAATGCACGAGGTGCTGGCTGCAATATTTGAGTTTTTGTGTAAGTGCCAAGTGATAAGAATCAGCGTTGACTCTAACATCTGAGCTACTATTTGCTTCCCGGTGTGCCTCCTCGGATGAAAATCTGTGAACAAATATGTGTATGGAGAATAATAGTTGCTTACAGATGTAGTAATTTTTCCTTTTTTGCTCTCGCCGACAATGTGGAATAACTATAGAAATGCTGCGCGAACGGCTGAAATGTGTTGCAAGCTCTTATTAAGTGAATTTTACAATAAAGGAAGCAGGATATCAAAGGACATTTATGGTCAGGAAAGTCTATTATGGAGCAGGTTATGATTTTAGCGAATAAGGCTTGGTCTTCCAGGGGCTTGGGCGAAAGATTTGATGAATAAAGGAAAATGTTATTTTGGAGAAGAATCATGGAGGAATGGCCTTAAATTATATTCACTTGGCATGCTGCCTTGAACAAAATGTAATTTAGATATATGTGTTGTAAATTTTAATATCCAAGGCTAGTTTGTTGTAATCAGGAAGGCAAGTACATAGCTTAGGCATACATTAAGAAAATGATAAAAATGCAACATTTCTCATCGTGATTAATAACCTCCGCCTTTAACCCTCCTAGTGGTTGTCCCGACTAGGCGGCATTAGGAAAACTGATCAGATCTTGATGGACGAGATATCTCGCCCATCAAGATCTGATCAGTGTCCACCACTGATCTCGTCACCATCAAAAAATCGGCAACGCCTTGATGACGAGTTATCTCGCCATTCGCAAAATTGGTCAGATCTCGAGAGATGAAATATCTCGTCGAAACCATTTATAGGGTTAAAATAATATCTACAAAAGACAACATTCCCTATTCCAGGATCACATTGCGTATGTTATGCTTTAGAAAGTTGTTCGTTTACAATTTATGGTAAAGATGTGAATGCATAAAAGAGGCAGGAATGCATTGTAATTTGTATTATACGTAATATCAGCAGTAGAAAAACTATAAGAAATCTACAAATCGTGGATTCCAAACACATTTTATAAAACCTAGGCTAAAATTTCTCTAAATTAGGCCATCATACGTATATATTCCTTTTAGGCAGAACAGTGTTTTATAATTCTAGAGCTTTAAGCCCTGAACATATGGCAAAAGAAAAATGAATGCTTTTAAACTATTTAGCTAAATTTTGGCAATTATTTTTTTCAACTAAGTGTAAGATTTTCTTGAAATAAAAATGAAATATAGTTGATAGCTATCGATGAACTAAGTAATTTACTTATAGAATTTTCTACAGTTCAAAGTAATTTCCATGCACCGAAACACCAAATGTTGCTCAACGGTTTTTAAATTCGTTCAGTGTTTTCTTAGCATCTAATTCACAAAAATACCAACATGTGTTTTTCTTTTCTTGATTGTTAGCTCTCAGTCCTAATTTTCTTCTGCTGACAGAAGCATTGTTTTCAAATTTAATATTCTAAAAATATTAAAATTAATATTCGTATACAGATAAAAGGATACAACTAGAATGCGAAATTTCCCTTTGTGTTCATCGGATCTGAAACTAAACAATAATTATATAATTATACTATTTTTTAAAGTTTTCAGTCAGATATATTTTGAATCTCAGTCAATAAGATTAACAATTTTCAGTTTTTAAGCTTAAGTAAACTTAATAATCAGGTGTACATATATGCATGAAATGTACATTGTTGGTTTACAAGTGAAACACACTTTGTCAAAAAAACACAGTTCTGATAAAACAAAGGGGGAAAAGTTATGACTTAACGCAATGCCGAAATTGTAATATTTTTATTTTAACAATTACTTAATGCCTCTTCTGCACTAACTCATTTTATTTAATCATCTCTTTATGTGTTTCTGAAGTGTTTCTTAGGACGAAATCTAGCCTTTATTCAAAGAAAAAAATGATTTTGTAGACTTCACCAGTTTAAGGATTCTGGTCTAGATAAACTAAAACTCGTATTTGAAAATTTTGACTTGTAGGCCAACGATATATTTTTCATAAGGAGTAATAAAAATAGTTTTTCATGCATAAAATGTTAATATTTTCCACTGATAAATAAGTACGTAATCAATCTAATTACATAAATCTATAGTGGATTGATTCAATCTGAGCAGCGCAGAATGATTCTACAAGCAACAAATTTTTAACTAAAGTTTGAAATGAATCAATGTCAATTAATTTTACTAATGGTGACGAAACAACACTTTTTTGCAAAGTGACAAATGACACTTTCAAAAAACTAAAAAGGCTAATGATTCCCTTATTGAATTCATAAAACTGTCACATTAATTATAGCCAAAACTGCAAGAATTCGTCTCCACCAGTGCCGTCTCTGATTCAATCACATAAATAACGACTCTAATCAAACTGGAAGGAATCTTTTTCTTCGTTTAAGAAGTCCATTCGCAGAAATAAATGAAAATTAAAGAGACAGACGCTTTATCATATTTAATGACAATACGCAAAACTTTCTAGGAGCCCGCAGGACAAAAGACGCCCTAATTTAACAACGTTTATAAAACCATTTATCCCTTATTACGGCACATTTTATGATAGCTTATAATCACTGAAGGCGATAGATACAATATAATCTGCACTTTCCCGTAAGGCGCTGGGAATCATTAATAAGGCAATAATGACAAAGAACGATCCTGCCGAAAGTGAAAAATGAAGGGACATTCAAACAAGACTTGGGAAAGCGAAGTAGGGACCTGTTCAGTTGCCATTTGATGCACACTCGTATCCCTAACAGAACATTATAGGTATTTATTTCGTGATTTGTTGAGCAAATGGTGTTTCTTCATTTTGGATTTCTAATAACCACGCGTAACATCTGCGCTAAACTTTCTTGATTGCCTATATGTATTAATGGCAATGTCGTTACTCTCGTTTCCCATCTTACTTAATGTTTGGGCAAATGTGGCCATTGCGCCATAGAACCCAACCAACCACACCTTACTTAAATCCAGTTGCGTTGCGCAATATTGATAATTAGGGGTACCGAGATTGGATCGAAAGCAAAATAAAATCTAATGCTTAGCTTTAGACGACCCTATAACTCAACTATATTCGTCATGTTGTTTCTTTTCCGCAAAAATAATAACATACAAATCATTTTAGCCTTAAATTTACCCTCCTGGTGGTTGTCTGGACGATGTATCTCACCATAAGCAAAACTGCCCAGATCTTGATGGACAAAATATCTCGTCATTAGAAGAAAACTGACCATATCTTGATCTCGTCATGATTAAAAAATTAGCAATATCTTGATGACGAGGTATCTCGTCATTAGTCAAATTGGTCATCAAGAGATATCTCGCCTAAACCACTTGAAGGGTTAAAAAGGAACCCGAGAGGCATAATTACGTCTACTCCTGGTAACTCTGTGTGGATGATCCAATCGCTGCCTAAGACCGGCCACACATTGGAACCGGGTGCGACAAAACCTACGACATGAGCATGCGTACTCCGTTTCTGTACAGAAAACATGCATGTTTCAGTCAATTTAGTGTCACATGACTGATATTGAACCAATGTGTGCCTCTTCTCAGAGTTGGAGGCTGTCTTTTACATAAACAGGAAAATGTGAGAGCACAGGAAGAGGACGAGACCATGCGCAAGGAACGACTGCGCTTATTACCTGGACGGAGAAGCTAGCATCAGTAGGAAGATGGGTAGTGGTAAATAATCTGTGCTGAAGGTACTCATAGATCATGACCAATGCCATTAACTAATCATAGTAAGAAACCTGATTGAAATGAGGCTAAAAAGATGGGGCTTCAGCAAACCATGTTTGACTTTAAGCACATTGTTTTCTGTTCAGGTTTTATCGATTTTCTGGGTTGTGTGTGATTTTCATTCATTTTAAATTTGGTTTGTAAAATGATGCCGAACTTCTGGACTTCCAAGAGTACTAAGAATAGCCGTTGTGTTACTCCAGTGCGACGTTAATTAATTACCATTATCACCATAAACGCTACTCCAGTTTTCAAATTCATTTATAATGGATATGAGCATCGATAGAAAATTTGATATTTTCCAATGAAATAACGTAAGTCAAAAATACAAATTCGGTGTTAAGTCTACAGTCGTTAATTTTATTTTCAATAAAATGCATGGCAAAAGGTCCACACCTCAGTCATACTTCGACAATTAGATCCGAACGTCTACTTCAATTGCTTCCCATTCACTTCTGCAAGGCAATTTAGTATTTTTTGACGTCTAAACCTATTTTTGCGTTCACTTGTATTGATTTACATCTTTCAGATTTCTCATTGCCTTCTGTAATCAGACTGCTGAAGAATTTCTTTAGAGCGGCGAGATTTTTTGTGCAGTGTTAGCAATTTTATGACGCTCCCTACCTCAAACCAAGAACACTTAAATTGAGTGGCAAAATTGGAGGATTCCAGTAGCTGTTGATTTTATATCTTTAATATCTGTTGGATTTTTATTCGTAGTATACAGAAAATATCGATTTCTGTACGGATACTAGATCTTAATAAATTAAACTAATGTAGTTTCATTTATGTGGAATGCTGTTAAGTTCCTAATTTTTTTCTGTCAGAAATTGTTAGTTCAATAAGTGAGAAATGTTCTGAAACGAAAAAAATCTGTCATGTGTGATATGATGCCATCAAAACGCGGATCTTCAAATACATATGGCCCATTTAAGATTCCATTAAGCAGTGGTAATGCAAATTCCGTAAGTGGCACTGACAGTGAATAATGATTTTTAAAATGAAAACAAAATTCATTTCTTTTGTTTTTGTTGATTAATACCCGAGAACTTTAAAATGATCAAGATATTTGAACACTTCTAGCCTTATTAAATTGTATCTAAATATTATGTCATACACGTCAAATACCCTGATGCTAAACCAAAATTTAAAAACCTACCTAACGCTTGCAAAAAAGGCAACAGCTTTAACTGACTTGCCTTGTTTCTGATTCTTTTAATATTATGATTTTATCACACGATTAAATAAATTGCATTTCTTAATCACAGTTGAGTATTGGACTAAAGCTTGAAAATTTTATAATTCTGAATGCAATTCTGATTCGAAGATGCTTCAAAGATATGTAAGGCATATGGAACTTACCTTTGAGAAGAGGATTTTTTATTAATAGCATCATTAAAGAAGTACTTAATAGTATTATTTTTATATCCGCATAAATAATACGAGGTTAATAGCTTCAAATGATCCATTTTGTATGATGGTAGCATCATTAAGAATGATCTGGCTGGACTAGACTAATTGATGTTAGAACTACAACGTTAACTACGAATACGGATGAAGTAAACAAGAAATCGCAAAATAAACAGAAAGGTTATTAAATGACTCATCGACAAAAAAGATGCGTCATTAGTGAGAGCAGAATAGCTATCTAATCACTATGGTTATGATTAGAATTAAGGTTTCGACTTTACATTTACTGTATTTTTCTTAAGAACTACTAACCAAGGTTTCATTACATGAATAATGGAGATTAAGGAAAGCAAGAAAGTCATTATGGATGGATCCTGAAAAGAAAATAATGCTTTCATCATCATGCATTTTTATTTATTTGAGGACAATTTCAAGGTTTCACTAAACGCCCTTTTAATATTTCATGTTGAAATGCGACGTTTTCCTGTCTCCAATTGAAAGCGGATACAAAAGTAGAGTATCGGTTTACTACGAATTCATTTTTCTGTTTTAATAAAATCGTTATTTGCAGATTTTTCACAGGAAATTTGGATTTTCAATAAGCGAAAGGAGGAAAACTCATCTGTGAGACAGGGTTCAAAGTAATGTTTTTCGAAGAAATACAATTCCGACGAACCATAATTAATTTCTGGTATTATAAAGTATTTCAAAATTCTGAGATAAAAAACAAGAAGTATAAAAAGAATCATTTCGATTTATATTTATTCGATTTAATATTTTACGAAATTTCCCACACCTGATTTCTTATCAGAACCCCTAAATATTGATCCTTAAATTGATTTCAGTTTTTTAAATTACAGAATTTATCAATTTATTTAAAATAAGATATTTTAAGACCACGTAAATTTGTGAAATGATTATTATTTCTAAGAAACAATCATGGTTTAAACTTTTGAACTGAAGAAAATGTGGCATATAGTTACACCCATCTTGGCCACAGTATAATTGGGATTTCTCACATAATTAACATCTTTTTCTAGACCAAGGACACTAGACTTATAGCATCGTTTGGCCGCTTAATTCAATCACGATCATTCTTGCTTTCAAGTACAATCAGGAAACTAATGATATAACCGTATTATGATACGCAGAGTTGATTTCATTATTTATGTATAACGGTTTATTGCTTTTCTAATTGGAAAAACATTTAAATTACTGTATAAAATTGTCTCTAATTGGTATTTTCTAATGAAAGCCCTATCGGCTTCTTAAAAGCACCAACTTTTTGGGAATTGTCAGATTTCTCAGTGGGGGTTTACACTGCGCGAAAAAGACATGGTTTAAAATTATCATTCAAAGTAGTTCGTTGCAAATATAGCTTCACTTTTGCAGCTCTCTGCCCACAACTCTTCTGCAGATAAAATGTAGATTTATTACTCACATAAACTAAACTAGCATAATTTGACCTCTTTGATAAATGTGAAAACGTCTCGTAAAAAATGAAAAATATGCCAATAACAGCGATTTTTTAATAAAACTGAATTTATTGATTTCGGGTAATGAGGAGATACAACTGACCTCTTATCTAAGTATAAACTGAACAGCCAAAGTAATAGTTTAAAAAGTAACTAAAACCAAGGAAAGAAACTTTTCAATTCGGCAAAATTTTGCAAGTGATGTATTAAAATTCCAAACAACTGTATGCGCTATAAATCTTGAAGCATCTCAGTTACCAATTACGGTCGAGAAAAGTGCAAAAATAAATGCGCTCCCATCTATCTTCCAAGTATTAAGAGACCATATCTTCCTATGGAGTGGCCGAAGTCCGTCATTTATCTCAAATAAATGACGGCTTGATTGCAAAGCTGACACGACTCACAAAATGAGTTGTTCTCTCTGCGCTTCTCAAGTGCTATCAATTTACTTCAATTTGTACGGAGCCTAATTTCCTCCGATATCCCGAGTCGTAACTTATGATCATGAGGTAAAATGCGAAACACACATTACTCACAGTGACGTTTCAATCTTACTTTTGGTGAAGAATACTTCAAATTAGTGCGTATTAGAGACCCTTTTTCGTAAAGCTAAGTATAGATTGAGCTTGTGTTTTGGGAATAGAAAATGTATGCTCTACGCATTCAGTAGGAGACGATATTTTGAAATAATAAAGTTATAATCCGACTCTCGGGAGTTGGCATCCAAGTCACGGTGGTTTACAGAGTCTACATTAGGGGGAGTTGAATTAACTGGAGCAATATAACGGGCTATTATCGACGGTCCGGGATCAATCCCGAAAGAAAAGATCCGAGAACACCACCTCGTAATTTTGAACCAAGGTCAGATGACCTGGTCAACACCTGAGCTGGCATCCCACTCTCCAAATGTTTGCTCCACGCAAAAGCGAGGACATTTGAGGCCACGAAGATTTAACGTACACCAGCCCCCTCGTACTCGACCGTCTTTGGTTGGACCGGTTGCTAATCCGTTACTCTTCCAACTGGGCTACCGTGGCCCCATCTATATTAGGGGACTGCTGACAACGTAAACGAATCACCTTCACAATTGACGTTTTTAGAGGGGTTTCTTGTTCTGTTTATCGTTCGGTGCCGAAAGTGACAGTAGTGACAACGCGTTATCGGCAATCGCCATTCATGCTTTTGCGTTTGGCAGCCTTCTAACGAGCTTTCACACCTTTTCAAAAATCGACTGACCCGAGATTGACTACCTTCTCGTCAGAGCCGTACTATATCTACCAAGCGAGAGCATTGGACAAACGGAAGTAAAATCCTCCGGTAGTTTTCTTGTTTACACTCACTGAAAATCCCTCTCGTATAAAAAAATGTCTCAACTGTCATATCGCCAGAATCGAACACTAGTGCGACTCCGGGAAGAAGGCAGTCGACCATAGACCTAAAAGATAAAGTAGGTAGGTATTTTAATTGACGTCGCACTGGAGTAATATAACGGGTTATTGGCGACGATCCGGGATCAAACCCGAAGGGAAAGATCCGATCTGAAAGATAAGAAGACAGCTTTGTTATTGAGAAGAGCTTCATAAAATGTGTTCAACATGTCGAATAGTAGTCACGTGACTGCTCTGAAAAATTGACTTGGTTGGCCGATTTGGTATTTCATCGCCTCGTTTGGCGATATAACACCTTATGACTAGACAGATATGAGAATACGTATTTCTATAGTGTGGCGACAAGAATGGTGAAATCTCAAGGGCAGACGAAACATCTAAGGGTCTCGTTACTACTAGTTTTGTTCACATGAACATGGGCACATGAAAGGTTACCATTACTCACTCTACTTTTGTATCTCTTCTATGCAGTTGACTTTAGATCAATCGGTTTCTAAATAGGGGTGAAAGCACGTTAGGAGAAGACTGTCATACGCAAAGTATTGATAGTGAGCGTAGTGGATATTTTCTCCTAACTCGTTATCAATGTCATCGCTTTTTATCTAACGACACGTTTGGAACCAAAAGACGCCATTAAGATATTTGTTTGCGTTGCCACCAGTCCCCTAATTTAACTAACAAACTCGTTCAAAACCACATGACTCAGCTCCCTTCTTCTAGGGTCGCACTACAGTTCGGATGACAGTTTAGTCACGTGGTTTTGAACTAGCCTATTATTCAAATTAGGTGATTGATTGAAACGTAAACAAAGCTCTCTTCCTGAACTGGAGTCATTAACGCGGATTCTGGTTCTGTTTATCTTTTAATACCGAAAGCGATAGCAGTGATAAATAGTTGACATGGGGAAAACATTCACGGCTTTCATCATTCAAGCTTCTGCGTATGGCAGACTCTTCATAACGCTCTATCACACTTATTCAAAAATCGACTGACTCAAGGTCGACTGCTTTCTGATCGGAGACCCACTACACGTGAATCGAAGACTACCTAATAGAAAAGGAATTGTGAAAATGAGAGTAGTTTTATTCAATGAAAATTAAATTGTGATCTCACGTTTTATTCCTCAAGATGAATTACTAGATTTGTTTTTAATTTTGTCTTTAAAAATCCAGTTTTTTACAACAGGTCATTGGTTTATAATTAAAATCATTTCAGTGTGAGAAAATCAGATTAAACTAATCTTAAAGAATCTAATTTATATATAAGCTAATCAGCATGTTGTTTGGAACCGTGATATCTGAAATTCCAATTTGTTCTAAAAGACAATTCCTGTTAGAAATTATTCCTATATTATTCCTATGTTTATTGTTTATGTTTTAACCCTCAATCAAGTTGATAGAGAGAGTAAATTTCTTTACAATATTTTTCACTAAGAAAGCATAAAAAAATCAAAAATATTTCATGAATTTTGCTTTAAAAATCAACTAAAAATTCATTTATTAACTAACTCTGATTGAAAATCAAAACATCCCCTGTACTATATAGATTATAATGATACAAAAATAATTATAATAGATCAATTCATTATTGAGTTATCACCGTTTGAACAAACCATCATATTTGCAAAAACACAGTTCTTCAGCAATTGAGTTAAGTTTTGGAAATATGTTTTACATCTTGGCAGTACCTAACGAAAAATTCTTGCAACTAAAAAATATTCCGAATATTTACAAGATATTGGTATCATTTGTTAGCTAAAGAGTTGGAAAATATTTGGAAGCAATAAAAAATCGATGCAAAATTTATTATACAATATATTTTAATTGCTAAAAGTACCCGGTAATCTGTTTAATATGTTTTACAGTTTTATTCACATAATATAATTTTTTTACAAGTTCAATTGCGGATAATGTAGTATTCAAATCTTAAGTTTACAATATTTATAAGTACCGGAAGTTTTTCTCGATGGAAATTAATACCATATGTTGTTGACAAATGCCGTCGTTTTGCTCCTAGGCTATTAGATCATTTGCTCTCCAATATTTTTCACAGTGTTACCATGATATTACCTGATCTTGACAAAAGCTAATGATGTACCTGATTGATGACTTTAGAAAATTATAATAATCATTCAATAATATTACCCAATTATTCTTCATAATCATTATTCATTATTCTAAAAATAATCGTTAATCTAAATGGTTATTAACCCTCCTGGTGGTTGTCGCGACAAGATCATTAGCAAAACTGACCTGAGCTATATGGACGAGATATCTCATCAGTGGAAGAAAATTGACTAGATCTTGATCTCATCATCATCTAAAAATTGGCAGTACTTTGATGTACGAGGTATCTCGTCATTATCAAAATTGATCAGATCTCTATTGACGAAATATCTCGTCATTAGCAAAATTGGTCTGAACCACTTGGAGGGTTAATGCAAATTGACAAAAATATTAGTAACCATACATTTTGAGAAAAATACCTTCAATAAAATTAAAAACTAATAACAGCAATAGTTATATTATTTGGTCATTTTAGCTGCAGTTAATAAAATAAAATTATTTTCTTGAACTGATGTGAAATGGATACTATTTGTTAATAATGAAACTATTTGAAAAGCAAAAGAAATAATTTTATACCTCATTGAAACTATTATAGCTTGAAAATTATTTTTGAATGTGCATTTAAAAAATTCAAAATCTTTGGTATTATATATCTAATATTAAAATTTTAAAAAAATTAATATTCGACGTAAGTGTCGTATATTTGTATGACTTGACATCCTATGTATGTGTTTCAATAGAAAGTTATATGTGTTTCATTCAAATCTGTATTTCTCGACAAAAAAAATGCAAATTAAAATATATAACAGAATTTTTTTGTATCAAAAACGAAATGGGAAGTGTTACACTAGTTTTGGACCAAAGTTTCTTATAAATGTTTTCATATTTCTTGCGCAAAATATTCCTAAAGTTACTTATTTTTAATGTCCAAAGAGCCTATTTTGTATATTAAGCAAATGGGAATTGCATTATATTTAAACAATGATTTCACAGGTATCAGATTAAGTAAAAATATAATTGTTAGATCACTCAATTTTTTTATCAGATGAAAGAAAACCAACATTCTCTTATAATCAGAATAAAAAGGACAGGTAAGAGACATTCTTGGTGATATGTACAGTCACACAAGGGAAAAAAACGAGACCATCCCCTTTATTTAGAGCACTATTCATAGTAGAGCAAATTCAAAGATATCATTCAATAGGGAATAACGTCTCCTACAAATTCAAATGCAAAAAAATGCATTAGAAACGCCATGTTTTTGGTGCCTTAATCAGATTCATCATGGTTAAATTAGTTTAAATATGAAATGTCATGACTCTACTATCTTTATATCCGGAGATATTCAATGTTAAAATTGCAGTCAATTCCAGGGATCAACTCCACATTTAAAATCGCTATTCGTAGATCGAGATTAATTGTAGTTATAGTTACCGGAATTTTAAATTTGAACACTATTTCAAACGTATTTGTCAGCGCGTGTAAACGATCCTAGAATTATTATATATATTATACAAGTGAAAATGATTGGAGAACTACATGTGCAAACGAGAGGTTTGTCAGACGTTTTTTAAACTTTTGGTTGCCCCTTAAATCGCAATAATGAGGAAAATTTAATGTAACTCAAAAACTAACGATTGGAATGAGCTGAAATTTTGCATGCTCATATTAGAAGTCCTTCTGAATCGATTCCTATCAAAATATAGCAAGGTCGCAATTCATAATTTTTTCAAACATTAATTTAATAATTATTATTGCATACTAAAAACTATTTATAAAATAAAATATTATGTGTATTTTGTTTGGGTTGCTTAACAATGACATGGTACAAAATATTAGCGCTATAGAAATATTATTTAGGAAGATAACCATAAAAGTCTAAAAAACTGATTTAACATTATGAGCTTCCAATCTTTCTGTACTCGTAACTTCGAAACGGTAAGACCTAATGACATGAAATTTGGTACCTGAAGTTAAATTTTAATATAGATTCGAAATTGTGCGTCGAAATAAGGGATTTCCATTGGTTTCCATTATGAAGTTGGTGCTCAATTTAATATAAAGACGGCCCCTTATGCAAATTTCATGCATTTTAATTTATAGAAGACGTTAGTTCCTGCTAAACGCTATATTTGAATTTTCTCTACTGTTAAAATTGCTCGAATGAAGAGGGAGTGGTTCGTTTTATTTTCTGCGACTGTACATGTATATACATAGATGTTTACTTTTGAAGAAACCTTTTGCTTGTTTTGATTAAAATGGAAGTATCTTTTACGTCTAAGCTTTCTTAAATTTAGTTCAGCTGTTCAAAGACAATATCTTTCATCTTCTGCTATACAGTAACATCTTAAATAATTTTAATTGGGAAATCTTCTGAATTTTCTATTTGCAAGATGCGTATGCAACTCATATACGTAGCCCTTGGGATGTCAAATTCCAAATCGTGTTGTTTCTTTAGCTATGCATAGCTTTATCTCCATTATAAGTTTATGGGAAAATCGGTCGTTGGATTACACATAAAACAAATCAAATTATTATAGTTTTCTAAGTTGAATTGGTTAGTATTTCATTTTTAATAAGATTATCATTTGACACTACTCAAATCTAATTTACCTAAATCAGTCAGTATGTTCTATCATTGAGTAATTTTCCCTATTTCACTTTTTCCTTGTCTACATCTGTATAAAAATTGACTTTAGAAAAGTACAATAGTAAGAGAGAAAATACATTCAATAAGAATGAAGGGGAGGGGCAGTTTTATGCATGATTGAGGATGATGGAAAAGGGGTGAAAGTGCCAAAATGACAGTATTTATTTTTTGGAGGAAAAGGATATATGAATCATGCTATACAGTGTGATAGGTAAAGGTTGCAAGTGCACGAAAGATTTCGTTTTGTTTATAGAAAGGTTGACAGATAGCAACAGTTCATAATGCCGAATGCAACAACAGAAATCTAAATTCACTTTTTCTGATAAACTTTCTTTTTTGGAACTTTTGCACTTTTCTTCAATTCATCTACACTTTGGCTTAATTTTTTAACAAAAGCATGTACTCTGCATTTCTGAATTCAATCACTCTTAGGATATCTGGATATAAAGTGAAAAAATCATAAAGTTACATAAGGTTCAATCATAAGGTTACCCGAGCCAGATCTTCAAATTGCTATCCTTCGTCTACAGTCAAGAACTGAAATCGAATCATTAGAGCTTCCAAGATCCCAAGATAAATCCAACCAACCAGTGCTTGCCCAAAATCACATCCGATGAAATCTACCAATCCCGAACTTTGACTACTTGTCAAACAGTCTACGGTCCTCAAGATTTCAAGGTAAATCCAACCGACCAGTGTTAATCCAACATAACATCCAATGGAATCTATTTATCCAGAACCTTGGATTCGACTTCTTACCAAACCATACTAGGGTTACTGAACTTTCGCTGATCATCAAACCCCTAACAGGTGTAAACTTATTTAAATTTTTCAATTCCTTCCATAAATATTCCCTCCAGAGTTTCAAACTGTGTAATTCTCTCTAGAGGTCGTCTAGTCTGTTTCTGGTTCTAGAGATTACCTGTCGAGTTCTCCCTGTACGATTGTTATCCTGTGCTTACGTATGCATCTATTCAATCATGAAGGTAATTTGAGCCAGATCTCCAAAATGCTGGACTCCTTAGTCTACAGTCGATTCACTAAAGCCTCCAAGATCTCGAGGTAAATCCAACCAAGTTTTTACTCAACATGTTAATCTAATTGAATCGACCAAAGCTAAACGTCGAGTTCTTGCCAAACAATCTCGGATCTTTCCTTTCGGGATCGATCCCGGAGAGTCACCAATGTTCCAATGGGTTGTTTCAGTGAGACGAAAATTCAACTACCTACCTACCTTGCCAAATCATTCTCAAGATACTGAACTTTCACTGGTAATCAAACCTCACAGGCTTAGAACTTATTTAAATTTCTTGAAACCTTCACAAATGTTTCGCTTCCAGATTTCATACTGTCCACTCCTTAGAGGATAGGTACGGGGATCATCCTTTGCATACGTCTGTATTTAATCGATCCATAAAGGAAAGTCACTTTTCATAAAAAAATTCTGCAATTTTACGAAGGGTAACGGATAATAAAGGCTTGTCATTCATATTTTCATAAGGTCAATTTATTCAGAAATATCTCTGGCTAAAATCAGCAAAAAAAGCCGCAAGTTTGTTTTGAAAATAAATAAGGGTCGGAATCGTATACTTTCATTCAGATGAAAAGACTCAAAAATAAAAACCTAATTTGTTTCTTCGATTGCTTTTTACCGACACCACACATACCTTTAAAAAACTCGCAACATATCAGCGAACTCATAATGGGAGACAGGGACGCAGTTGCAAAAAAAAAAAAACTCGCGCCGTCAGGAAAACAGCGCAAGGAGACAATAATAAAAACGAGGCCGCAGTGCTATCAGAAATGCCGAATCATAATTGCGGTCGGAGCTCTCCTCACAATTGAAAGCCTCCTTTCGGTAGCTATCAGCTTTCGGGGTGTGAAAATTGGTGTTTTGGCCCATCGCCGCTATACCTCACTCCCAGTCATCATCGCACGCCGCGGCCTCTAATAAAGGACGCCGCTCGCCTCGATTTGCCGAAGGTCGGGGGGATGCGCGGATGGAATGGAGGAGGAAAAGGCGATGTTCGTTTGTAGTTTTATACGAGACATTATGATTTTTTTTTGTGTTCTTTTACGCACTGAAGAAGCCATTTTCCTCTGATAAAATACAGTGCTGCCATCTATTGATATTAATCGTAACTATCTCTGAAAGCAGTCACTGAAAATATTTTCTGATGATTTTATATCTATTTTAAATTCTCAAATTTAAATTAGTACAAATGAAAATATGGAATTTCTTTAAATTTTGTGTTACTTCTGTTACGAATTGAAGATCAAAATCAAATTTTGTGGTACGGGCGTACCCAGGATTTCAATCTGGTAAGTACATTGGTATCGCAAGCTCTCTATTTTAGGGGTTAGTAATTTGAGATGATTAAAACATGAATTTAGATGAAGTTTCGAAATTATGATTCCTGAAACATTTCAAATTCTTATCTTAAGGAATATGCAAATATGTTCGGTGTCTCATTTCAAATGACCTCTCAAATTCTTTTAAGTATCATTTATTAAAAGATGATATACCGGAAAGAAACAAAAATGCATTTAATAATTTGGCACAGGATTATATTAATCTAAGGTTCTTGTACATAATAGTTCTCTGATTTGATGATCCAAATGCATTCTTTTTACTTCAAAAACACAAATTAAATTGTTATGATTATCAATAAACACTATTAATTACGATGATTATGAATATTAAGTGTCCTAGAAAAACTTTGAAATAAATCTTGGAAATTGGAGTACACCAAGCATTCCTCGTGAGTCTCGTGTTTCAATACATTTTCCTACTTAAAAAATGTATTAATTAATTGTGATTAAATTAATTAAATGTATTAATTAATTGATTGATTGTATGTGCTAAAATTTCACTGCCAGAATAATCACTGATTTTTTTAATTTTCACTAAATAAAATTAATATATAATATTTTCATACTCGTTCTTCGAAAATTATAAAATTTTGACACACACAGTTGACAAATGATCAACCTCTTATAAAATTATTAAATTCACCATTTAAATTTAAACCACGACACGTTGATATAAATGAATTGCAAAGAACTCGGAATTATGAATCGCATGGAACTTTTGCGAGTCCCCCCTCAACTGTGGCCCCCAATAAACTAATAACACAGGCACGCCGAGTGGGTGTTACGCTTTTGTAAGGGCTAGTTTTTGTAAATTCAAGCTTGTGGTAGTTACATTCCCGGGTAAGGAGAAGTTACTATGTGGCTTGATAAAATTATTAAAAATTTCGTGTTGTATATTGTATTTAAACGTCTTTAATTAAATAAACAGAAATACTGCGATTTGTAAAAGTATTATGAATATGAAGCATTCAGTTTCTTGTTCTTAAATTTTTATTTATCCTTCGAGTAAAAATTATTGCCTATACTACCACCACTTTCCTCCAAGAACGGCTTTCAAATTTCTGCCTACATTTACTCATACATGTCAAACATTCGATGATAAAGAGTTCTCGAAATCACAAATATTTATGAATATGAAGCATTCAGTTTTTATCCATACTACTTCGAGTAAAAATAACTTCCTACACCTTAGTCACTTTCCGGCGACCGGCTTCTAAATTTCTGTTGCATTTACTCATACAATGTATACATTTTTTTGTTTACATAAATTTTTTTGTCAGCATAGATCAAGTACATATTGATTATTGCTGTCCTCAGTGTGGGTTATAGTACTAAACAATTTTTGACTCTCTTAGCACTTACGTTGTGATGTTTAGCACTTACAAGTAATATAGGTAGTTGGGACAAATTTGAATTTTAGATTGATTCAAAAACTATTTCTTTTTGTCTACATCTACACTTAGGCTGATAAATAACAAGTATCAGTGAATTCGATAATTGTGGCGCCAGGTCATCACCGAGACCACACAAAGAGATCGTTAAGGACTGATTGGCTGAATTTTATGACGCAAAGGCCATATCTGGCCAATCTGCACCAAACACAATACAGACAGCGTCAAATAATGGACATACACGCATAAAGGAAGTGACACAGAAAAGAAAAATACATACAAGGTAAGAGATTGTTAAAGGCGGTAAATGAAGTGATAAAAAGGCACCGTTTTTTAGGAGGAGGGAGATAGATTCTGGACATAATTCATATACACAATCTTGTTATAAATCAACTCTGATTTAGAAAAAAATATAACAATTTGTAAATCATTCTCCAAGAAATATATGTAACTATACTTATAAAAGTATTAAATTATCTCTGAATCTGCTTATTTAACGTATCAAATATAGTGTATCAAACCGTAGACTAAGTAATATTATAAGTTTATTAAAGATAAATTTTCACTACGTTTACCCTTGAGTTTATAATTCAAAGGAAAGAAATTAGGAAGTTTAATGTCGTTGTTCCTACATTGTTTTTAAAAACATTAAAAAAATATTCAGCTGAACATGTTTTCCAAAAGGCCAACCATGATATGTCTATTAAGAAGACTTGGACCACTTGTCATCATGGCAGGCAACTATTTGGTAGAAATAGACATGAATAAAACTCATAATAAATTTTATGGACTGACTTCCTGTAATTCGATAGACTGCTTTATTGAATAATTGTTCTACTCACGATGTTGGGGATATTCAGGGAAATGTTTTTAAATTTTTCTATAATAAATAGGGGGCCGCGGTGGCCCGGTTGGAAGAGTAACGAACTAGCAACCGAAGGGTTGCGAGTTCGAATCCAGCCAAACACCGTCGTGTACAAAGGGGGCTGGTGCACGTTAAATCTGTCGTGGCCTCAAATGTCCTCACGTTGGCGTGGTGTGGAAGTTTGGAGAGTGGGGTGCCAGCTCAGGTGTTGCCTCGTCATCTGACCATGGTTCAAAATTACGTGGTGTTGTCCTCGGATCTTTCCCTTTGGGATTGATCCCGGACCGTCACCAATAGCCCATTGTGTTGCTCCAGTGTGACGTTAATTGAAATACCCCCCCCCCCTATAATAAATAAACAGTCTAAAAAGCAATTAATTAATATTTTAACTGTTTTGATATCTGCAAAAGAAAATCTACATGCAATTAGTAATTCACAACACACCCTTAATATAATGGTAATCTAATGGTTATCCAATTTACTACCAATACAAGGCTATAAATGATACTGGGTTTTGCTGGCACAGATGGGCTTATACTATCATTGTTTGAAAATGTAAGACCATAATGTTTATTATTTATTCTTTATTATAAGTATAACAGCTTGTCAAGAGCAAACATCCATCTTATTATTACATAAAAGGCGTGTTGGTTTATATGTAATATTTCGGTGATGCATCATAATATTGAATGCATTTTCACTTACTAGGGATACTTCAATGTTCAAGAAATATAATTGTGGCAAACAGTTCAAATAAAGTCTGCAATTGATTTTCTATTTGAGAGTATATTCACGGAAAAAATAATTGATTTTTTCGAATTTCATTAGACTTAAAAAGTATATATATATATATATATATATATATATATATATATATATATATATATATATATATATATATATATATATATATATATATATATATATATATATATATATATATATATATAACACGACCCTTTAGAAAAAATATTCCAAATGTTCTAAAATTATAACTTTGAGCACTTCTTTAACATTGAGAATAAATTACACACTTAAAAGAAAAAGTTGAATGGTCATAATACTAACTTGTAAGTTGATGGAGTCTTCAGGTGGTAACAGTAGTACCCCAAAATTGATCAGTTTAGTTGGCAATTGTTCAATACAGATTTGTTCTACTGATTCCAGAAAAGTTACAGATTACAAGGTAATACAGACTTTAATCACTTCTATTGTTAGCTTAAAAAAGATAAAAGGCTAGTTTTATTCCTTGAGATAAACCTAATTCTGCAACAGAAGTGTTACACGAACAAATCTCATTTCCTTCCGTGAGATAATACTGAATTATCTGTAAAAGCCATTATATATATTATGGCATTAATATCTATCTATCCATCTATCTATATATATATACAGGGTGGGCGAAAAATCCATGACACGTTTCAAAATTTAATATAAAATCAACCAATTGTCATATGAGTGCGGTTTTCACAAAATTGCTTTACATGGCGTCAAGTTTTTCATTTTGGCATAAAAAATTCATAAATTTAACGCATAGATGGCACTGTACTGAAAAACAATATAAAAATTGTACACAAATAATTACAATACATATTAGAATTTATTAGAGCATTTTTGTCATTACATACTACCATTTTTCAATGTGGGCACCTTTGTGGCTTGAGTCACATTTAACCGATACTCAATTTCAATCCACGTATTTGCAAACATGGATTGCGGAATAATAGTGTTGATTACTTGCGTGATTCGTGTCTTCAATGTTCGCCATCCGCGAGGAGTAAATCTTGTCCTTCACATATTCCCACAAGAAGAAATCAAGGGGGGTTAAATCTGGAGAACGAGGTGGCCATAACAGTGGACTATCTCGCCCAATCCATCGGCCAGGGAATTCCTCATTTAGAGTCTCGTACAACTTTACCCAAGTGTGGAGGAGCCCATCTTGCTGTCAAAGGACATTTGGATGGAAATGTGAGATTTGTGGAATGCAAAAATTTGCAATATATCCAGGTCAACTTCCTTTGTCACAGTAGACTCGACAAAAAAGAAAGGGCCTATGATACGATCAGCCATCAAACCGCACCACACATTAACTTTTGGACTGTCACAGATTTTGTTTCAAAGTACCAACCTACGCATTTTGCTCTTTCCGTTGGGGTCGTCATAGCTGCAATGGCGGATTTCAAGCTAACCTTACTAAGCTAGTGCTATACAAATAGCGCCATCTATGTGCATACAATTGAAACTATTTTATGCCAAAAATAACTTGATGCCATGTAAAGCTATTTTGTGAAAACCGCACTCATATGACAATTGGTTGATTTTATATTAGATTTTGAAATGTGTGTATATATATATATATATATATATATATATATATATATATAATAAGTTATTGTTGTTACTTTGCTCCATTTTTTGTTCTTATTTTTGTTCTTGTTATTATTTGCATTTTGTTTTTGCTTTTATTTGGTTTCCCCTCTTTGATTTGTGGTGATGGTTTATATATATATATATATATATATATGGTTTGTAATCTACTTTTAAGTAATTTTTTCTATTGTTTCATTTTTCTAGTATTTTGGAAATTTTTGAAAAATTTCTTTATAATTTCATCCATGTTAACACTTCTGTAATATCATGGATGCATTTCAACTGTTGATGAAGTATAACATTTGATCTTGTTGGAACTAAACTAAAAATCTGATTAAATGCTCCATTCAAAAATTTGAAAAATGCTGTGTGTGCTGCTTACTAATTGCTTTTATTCCAAACTCCTCGATTAAAACGCTAAGTAATTAACTCTCGAATAGGGATAGCAAATATGAAAAAGTTATTAAAAGAAATTTCCAAAAATTCTGTCTTATCTTATAATTTAGAAAATTGAGAATATTGAACGTATACTTAACTTTTGAAATTCACTTCTGCCGAAAATTGTTAACAGAATTTTGTACAAAACAGTAAAATCGGTGAACAGTTAAGAACAACTGAAATGCCTTTCGGAAATGCGTACATCAACAAAATTTTTATTCTCTCAATAAATACTTCATTAATAAAATTTAAATGTTGCTTTTAACTATTGTAACGTCTTGATTCACGGGTAGCTAGACTAGTTACCATTGAAAATATCCGATTCTGGACTAAATTGGTTTATTTTACAATTTGTACAAAAAGTCGGAAAATGAATGTAAAGTTCATTAATATTAGTTCCTTGGAAGGTCCAAAGTTCTATCGAGGCGCTTAGGGCTGCTGGCGAGCCTCACAATTTCGCTCGGGGAAGTCTAACGCACGGCTACGGGTGAGCCTATTCTCAACACAAAATTACTCGAAAGAGTACAGAGTTCCAAGGCAGGAAATCTCAGTCTTTCCGGACAGGATCACTACTAGGATGAGCAGTTACACGGATCTCTAGGAGGGTTCTCCTTTACGGCTACGGTCGAGCCTTTCTCACTAAAATACTCCGGCGAGTATAGGATCCCAAGGTGGAATAAATGCACAACAGTGAACGGATATTCACTTCAAGCTCCAAAAACGGTCTCTGCTGACCGCCTCTCTTCAAGCTCTCTCTCTGATCCTCTGTGATCCTCTGTCTCTCCTCTCTCGTCTCCTCTCGTGATCTCTCTCTCGTCCTCTGCCTCCGTCTCTCTCTCTCTCGTGATCTCTCTCTCTCTGATCTCTGGTGATCTCTCTCGTCTCTCGTCCTCTCTTCTCGTGATCTCTGTCTCTGATGATATCTCCAAAAACTCTATATGTTGGGTGCTTATCGACTCCTCCTTTCCGTATCTGGTCCGCCTTTTAGTCGGTGCTGGATTGGGTGTTGAAGATTTCTCACGTTCTTGATTGGCTGTCTCACGTTGGTCTTTCCCCTCAACTTTTACGACAGACTTCGGCGGACTTGAAAGGGTCCATCAAACCCTGTCAGAAACTCATCATCATTTATATCAATCTTCTTGGTCTCGAAATGTCGAAGAGAGCGACAGAAAGGCGCCTGCCCTTTGTTTTGAAACCACAGCGATTTCCGACCCCTGCTGGCTGGCTGTCGTTAAGAAATCATTAAGATGTTTTCGGGTGGTCGTTATGGAGTGTGGGCTTTTCCTCTCGACACCTGAGTCAACAAGACTTTTCATTTTCCCACGCTGGCGTGGTGATCGTTTCTCTAGCCGCCGTTACAGAATTCCTCCCCCCATAGAGAGATTTTGCGATGTGTTAGAGAGCAAAATCTAAAAGGAAGGGGTTAGACATACAGGAGGTCTTGACAATACTTCAGAGGCAGCTATAACTAATGGTTTTAACCTTCCAACATTTTACAATCTTATTCAATTATATAATTTACAAATACAAGCATCATTTGTATTTACATTTTACATAGATCACAATTTATACACTATTAAATATTTACAATCAATTTTCATTTGAAGTGTCAAATGTTATTTACGACTTAAGCAATCAGCGTGCTTATTGTCTTTCCCTGCTCTGTGGACTATTGTACAGTAAAATTTTAGACTCCAGAACAAGATTGGCTGTTCATTTTTGTGTAGTCCTAATTGAGCTATGATAATCCCGATCCCTTTTTCAGATGCATCTGTTTGCAAGATAAATTCCCTGCTATAGTCTGGGGGATAAAGTACGGGTTTCTCGGTGATTTCCACTTTTAGCCTATGGAATTCGTGCTTATACTCCGGTATCAGCTCTATCGCTTCCTTTCTAAAAGTTCTGCGTACGGCATCTTTATCGTACCAGGTTTTCCCTTCGTTTCGTATGTCTGAAACTCGTTCATAGTCCAATTCAGGACAACGCTTCAAACCATTTAATTCTAACGTGCACTCAGTCACGACATTTTCTTCCTTCTCCGGTTCTACCCAATGTTCAAAAAGTAAGGTTTCGGGGGTTCGAAGATTATTTCTGCGTACGAGTTTAGTCGTGATTAATTTTGTGGACTCATGAGTCACCGTTCTTAATGCTAAGGGAGCTGCAGGTAGATTTTTCTCCCAATCTAATCCCGATTTCAAACGTGAAACCTTCAATAATCTTTTCACGGGACTATGCCACCTCTCTACTGGGTTACTTTGTGGGTGTCTTACAGAGCTGTGTGTAACCTTAATGCCAAATTTTTCAAAAAACGTGGTGGTCAAATTGCTCGTGAAACAAGTGCCTAAGTCACACTGTATTTCTCTGGGAAATCCCAATCTACTAAATATAATCATGAGAGACTCCACTATTGATTCTGAACTGATGTCGCGAACGGGTATCGCTTCAGGATATTTTGAGGCCATGCAGATAGCAGTTACTAAGTATCTATTATCCTTACTTGAATAAGGAAGGGGTCCTACTGTATCTACATTAATTTTCGAGAAGATCTCTTTAATCACCGGCACTAATTTTAATGGGGCTTTCTTCTTTTCCCTTGGTTTTCCCACTCTCTGGCACGGGTCACATGTTCTGACGTATTCTTCAGCATCCTTAATGCAGTTTGGCCAAAAATAATATCTCAATAGTTTATCTTTGGTTTTTGTCGAGCCTAAATGTGCGGCTACTTCTTCGTGGCATAACCTTAGAATTTCATCCCTCATTCTTGCGGGAATGACTAATTGTTTCCTTTCCTCACCTCGGTGATCTGCGGTTATCCTAAACAACAAATTTTTATCCACCCTATATTCCTGAGTTCGCTTTTCTTCCATTTTTTTCCACAGCGTACTCAATTCAGAGCATTCCTTTTGTGCGTTGGAAAACTCCTCGGGGGTTACTTTCAAAATCGCAATTGTATGCTTTTCAGCAGGGGGTAGATGAATGGGAAGCTCGCGCTCCTGGCTATTCGATTGAAGAGGTGGTTTTTCGCTAACGCAGTTGGGGGTTTTGAGTTTCTCCAAACTCCCTGATCTTTTGTTTCCCCTGTTTTGACTACGCGTAACGACAGCATTAACTAAATGTGGGTTTTTCCTTGCCTCCTCGAGCAATTCTTGGGTCGAGTTTCCCAGGAGATAATGGTTCAATTCTACCGTTTTATCCACTACCGCTGCTTTAGTGATTATCTTGCCGAATTTTTCACTTTCTAAACTAATTGTTGCTATCGGTAAACATCGGAAATGATTTTCCAGAGCCTGTTTCAACCAAACTGTTTCTCCGGTGTAATCATCTGGTCTTACTAAGTGGTTGGGAGCTACGTCCAAACTGGTTCCACTATCTCTCAATGTCACGGTATTTATCCCATTAACTTTAGCCTCACTCAGATAAGGGGCAAACGAAGGTGCGAAATCCTCCTCCATTTTTACATGATTCACGCGTTCGTGATTCGGGTTTCTCCTTAATTCAGGGCATTGCGGTCTCAGATGATCCGTCGAATGGCATATGTAACACGCCGGCGCTGTTCGCCGTTCAAATTCTCGCTTCCTCCACTTTTGCTCATTAGGATTTGGGTTCCTCCAATTCGAGCGTTCGCTCTTTTCTGGCTCAAATTTCCTCACTACTGCAGGTTTGTTTTCAGGTTTGGGCTTAACTGGGAAACGTTTTTCTGGGAACTTAGCTGTGAGAGGTCTTCTAACAGTGCGTCTAGCGGCTTCATATTGGTCTAATTTAAATACTAATTCTTCGGGGTCTACTATGGCTGCCCACTGATCTATGAAATGCTCCTTAATTTCAGGAGAAACTCTCCTTTTTATTTGATCCGTTAGCATTAGGTTTTTGAGGTCCTCAAAACTTTGCACTCCGACTCCATCTAGCCATCCCTCTAAGTAACTCCTTAATTCAAATATTAGATCTTTCCAGGGCGCTCCTGATCGCCTCTGATGCTGTGTAAATTTGGTTCGGAATGTTTCCGGATTTAATTTAAATCTATTTAGGAGGGTACTCTTAATATGATCGTAATCTTCGGATTTTTCAGGGGGCTCTCTCATAATAATTTCTGCAATATCCATCGGGAGTAGGTAAAGAAGGTGAGTCACCCAATCAACCTCATCTATCCCCATCTTTTTCGCCTGTCTTTCAAACAAGGTGAGAAATAGGGCCATGTCTCCTTTTTCTGGATCAAATTTCTGCATTACGGATTTCAAGTTTTTCGTTGGTCTAGAATTATCCGTTTGTGACGAACCTAAGCTATTTGTTTCAGCAGCTTGCGTAATTCTGAGTTTTTCTAACTCGAACCTTCGAATTCGCTCTTCTCGCTCTTCCGCCTCCCTAGCATTTCTCTCGGCTATCTCCCGTTCCTCTCTAGCATTTCTCTCGGCTATCTCCCGTTCCTCTCTAGCCTGAGTGTCAGTTATCTCCCGTTCCTCTACTATAACCTGCAACTGAGCCTTCACCCATTCTTCGTCGTATTGTGGATGCTCTGATATCTTTGTGGTTATATCTAACACCCTATCATTAGGTCCTAGGTCGATACCTAACTCATAAGCGAGTTTCTGCAAATCTGCCTTACGTTGCCTTGCTAAAAATGCCATTTTAAAATTCTCCTGTCCCTTACACACAATTATACACACAATAATATACTAATATATGTGACCAATACTTAAAACACAATGCAACACTATAAAACAATGTACCTTAAATTTCAAAACAATCTTAACTCAAATTTCACAAAATATACTAAGCGTTACTCTACACAGAATACTTCGATAACTTTTAGATTACAACAGTACTTAATTTCAATAAATGACTTTTACTCTAATTTCAAAGGAAAGTTCTTCCTGAATTGATAACACAATAGTTTTCTAAATTTTTCAAATCCAGCACTTTGCTAAATGTTGCAACCACTCAATTACACATACAATATAATTTCATCAAGACAATTTTAAATTCCTAGCACATTAATTTACTACAATTTTTGCCTCTAAAGTAAAATCAAGCCTTACCTGCTGTCGTGCTGCACAGGATCTCGTCACTTTCATCTACTTCAGATCAGGGTTATTGGTCGGTCACTTTCCACACAAAACTTGGTCTTCTATTTCTTTTTCGGGACTCGGCGTCTTCCGTAACTGTATTTCGGACCAGGCGTCCTTTTCTCCGGGACTGGATGTCGAACGAAGTCGCTACTTCTCCGGGACTGGATGTCGGTCGGTTCGATACTCCTTCAGAACTGGATGTCGAACGAAGTCGCTACTTCTCCAGGAGTGGATGTCGGTCGGTTCGATACTCCTTCAGAACTGGATGTCGAACGAAGTCGCTACTTCTCCGGGACTGGATGTCGGTCGGTTCGATGCTCCTTCACAACTGGATGTCGAACGAAGTCAATCGGTTCCGCTACTTCAGGACTGGGCGTCGGTCGGTTCGATACTCCTTCAGAACTGGATGTCGAACGAAGTCAATCGATTCCGCTACTTCAGGACTGGGCGTCAATCGGTTCCGCTACTTCAGGACTGGGTGTCGATCGCTTCCGCTACTGCTTTACGACTGGGTGTCGATCGCTTCCGCTACTGCTTTACGACTGGGTGTCGATCGCTTCCGTTACTTCTTCACGACTGGGTGTCGATCGCTTCCGCTACTTCTTCACGACTGGGTGTCGATCGCTTCCGCTACTGCTTTACGACTGGGTGTCGATCGCTTCCGCTACTGCTTTACGACTGGGTGTCGATCGCTTCCGTTACTTCTTCACGACTGGGTGTCGATCTCTTCCGCTGCCACCAGAAAGTTAACTAGTCTGTAACGTCTTGATTCACGGGTAGCTAGACTAGTTACCATTGAAAATATCCGATTCTGGACTAAATTGGTTTATTTTACAATTTGTACAAAAAGTCGGAAAATGAATGTAAAGTTCATTAATATTAGTTCCTTGGAAGGTCCAAAGTTCTATCGAGGCGCTTAGGGCTGCTGGCGAGCCTCACAATTTCGCTCGGGGAAGTCTAACGCACGGCTACGGGTGAGCCTATTCTCAACACAAAATTACTCGAAAGAGTACAGAGTTCCAAGGCAGGAAATCTCAGTCTTTCCGGACAGGATCACTACTAGGATGAGCAGTTACACGGATCTCTAGGAGGGTTCTCCTTTACGGCTACGGTCGAGCCTTTCTCACTAAAATACTCCGGCGAGTATAGGATCCCAAGGTGGGATAAATGCACAACAGTGAACGGATATTCACTTCAAGCTCCAAAAACGGTCTCTGCTGACCGCCTCTCTTCAAGCTCTCTCTCTGATCCTCTGTGATCCTCTGTCTCTCCTCTCTCGTCTCCTCTCGTGATCTCTCTCTCGTCCTCTGCCTCCGTCTCTCTCTCTCTCGTGATCTCTCTCTCTGATCTCTGGTGATCTCTCTCGTCTCTCGTCCTCTCTTCTCGTGATCTCTGTCTCTGATGATATCTCCAAAAACTCTATATGTTGGGTGCTTATCGACTCCTCCTTTCCGTTTCTGGTCCGCCTTTTAGTCGGTGCTGGATTGGGTGTTGAAGATTTCTCACGTTCTTGATTGGCTGTCTCACGTTGGTCTTTCCCCTCAACTTTTACGACAGACTTCGGCGGACTTGAAAGGGTCCATCAAACCCTGTCGGAAACTCATCATCATTTATATCAATCTTCTTGGTCTCGAAATGTCGAAGAGAGCGACAGAAAGGCGCCTGCCCTTTGTTTTGAAACCACAGCGATTTCCGACCCCTGCTGGCTGGCTGTCGTTAAGAAATCATTAAGATGTTTTCGGGTGGTCGTTATGGAGTGTGGGCTTTTCCTCTCGACACCTGAGTCAACAAGACTTTTCATTTTCCCACGCTGGCGTGGTGATCGTTTCTCTAGCCGCCGTTACACTATCTATATGTATTCAAATTAACTATATAAGTTGAAAAGATTCCGTTTCTAAATCAAAATTTCCTGTACGTTTAACATCATGTTTTTAATATCTAAATACATAGTTATTTTGATTTGTCAAGAGTTCTTAAATCCTTTTTCCATTTCTATTCCAGTGAACTGCTTGGCCCAAGACCGAAAATTATCTTAAGACAATTCAGTTTAATCAGCCTTTAACCATATCTGGGATCGGATATCTTCTCATCCCCAATATTTTTATGGTTAGGCCCTACTCAAACATAAGAGACAAACATAGCAAATATGCAAGTAATATATCACAGGTATACACGTATATACAAGTAATATTTTATAAGCATATAAGGTAATATATTAAAGATATATACAGGCAATATATTGCAGATATACCTGTACCTGTAATATATAAGTCATATAGTATGCAGGATACGGTAGGGAGTTCATGATCTAAGGTATCATATTCTCTTGCTGCATAAAACCATGAGAGATAATATTTATCATTATATGCATTAAAAATAGTTCGAAAATACACATACAGAGGGTTTCAAAACTTCCTGCACAGACTTTAAAATAGAGGTAGGAACACAAAATAAACCATTTTCACTCAGGGATGTACGTTCCCAAGAGCCACCAAGATTGACTAGAGAGCGCTGCTAAGCAGCAATGCAGTTGACTGGTTTGTATAGCTACCCATGCATCCAGGTTGTCAGGAGACATTACTGGTAGTGGTCTTAAACTTGAGCTGTTACTGCGGAACTGTAAGTGTACAACTGCTGTCCACATGTAAAATTAAAGTTAATAAAAATATTATTCTCATCCTTATCTTCGATTTTTGCAGCTAGCACTTCCGGTCGATGTACCTACAGCTCTATGCGAATACCTTTTGTGTTCCTTGCATTCCTTTCAAGTTTGTCTCGGATGTTTTGAACCACCCCGCAAATAAAACAACTTGGGTCTTGCCTCGGGCCCCAAGTGGACGCCATTGACTATATCTATCAAGAGAACTGCTCCAGATACAAATTCTGTATCTGTCTGTTGCCGTAGGAACAAGACTAGGTCCATTTTCTATAAGGAAATCTTGAAGCTTTCGAGTTTGTCACATTAGTGTACTTTGACAATTCGTCTTCCCGCTTCAGGCTAGTATTTATCGATTCCAAGAAGGCCTATCCTAACTATTCCACTTTTTCGTTTCTTCACAAAGGAGTGCCTGTTAACGAGTTAAATGGCGTGGAAAGGCGATCCTCCCATGTTTTGTTTTGCACTCTCCAGGCGGTTGAGAATATCAGCCACAGTTTCACAGTAGGGGCTCAAGGTTGCGACCACCCACTGCTAAGGCCACATACGCTTCATCCCCTTCAAAATGTACGAGCACTGTTTCTATAGTGACCGTTATTAGTTCTCGGGGTAGACAGATACTACCTATATCTCATAATACTACTCCCCAACATATCCTCTTACACAATTTTACACTCGTGTCTAGCCCTTTCTGGGGGGCTGCGGTACCCCGTTTGGAAGAGTAGCGAATTAGCAGCCTGAGGATTGCGAGTTCGAAACTCGATCCAACCAAAGACCGTCGTGCATGTGGGGCTGGTGCACATTAAATATGCCATGGCCTCAGATGTCAGACCTTGGCGTGTTGTGGAAGTTTGGAGAGAGGGGTGCCAGCTCAAGTGCAGCCCTCGTTATCTGGCCATGGTTCAAAATTACGAGGCGCTGTCTTCGAATCTTTCCCTTCGAGATCGATCCCAGACCGTCGCCAATAGTACGTCGTGTTGCTCCAGTGCGACATAAATCCAACTACCTAACTACTACCTGACCAATAGAATTGTGCATGGAATTCCTCAGATCCCGGACGTTGTATTGCACCAGTGCGACGTTAATTCAATTACCAGCATACCTACCCACACTTTCTGTTGACAACCCAGTGAGTTACAAGAATTCACAAAGAGCTTTTCTAGAACAGCGAGGGCTTTTTTTCACGCACCAAATCCATCCAGTTCTAGCACCAGCGAAAGCGTCACGCCAACCCATTCCACGGCGCTCAACAAGAAACCGCGACGTACCCGCTGATTAGCAAGGGAATTCCACCTTCACCCGTAATCGAACCCAAAAAAAGCAGCAACCTGCAATTTGTCGCATGGGTGTGCTCCGCTGTTAAAAGGCCTCGTGTTCCACCGCGAGAGGCAAATTGATTAATCCGGGGAGAGGAAAATGGCGCTCTGGATGGCTCGACGAGAGGATGACACAAGACGCTCCCATCTGGTTTGAGCTCGAAATGCCGCGATGATGTTTCATTTTTGCGTTTTATCATGCTTTGCTTCATTCCCCCGTTTTTTAGCGAGAGCGGGCAGCACGGGTGTCGTCTTTGTATCTTGTCGAGGTGCCTCCCCGGTGCTGTGATTGATAATGTGGGGGAATTTCGTCATCCTACGCAACACGGAAAAATCTGAGGACGGAGGTTTGAGGCATCCGCCGAGAGGGAGTGATCAAAAATTTACAGCGCACACCGATTCCTTCACGGACGCCGTCTCACCTGTTAACCATGGGTAGCAAAGAATGCCCCCTCGATAGAGTTAGTTTCTGTTTTCAAAATATTCAATGGTAATGGTAATTAATTAGCGTCACACTGAAGTAACACAAGAAGTAATTAGGGACGGTTCTGGATCAATCCTCAATCAAAATATTCAAATAAAATGCTATAAATATATGAAGTACTTTTTTCCTGTAATTGTCATTTTATTCTTGAACTACAGTAGAACCTTGATTATCCTAGCTCCGATAATTTTTTTTATTCGTTTGTGGTTTTATGGTGTAAGTGCCGCACTTGGCCAAGCTGCACCAAGCACAAGGCAGACAACGTTAAGTTGTTTGTTTGGTTTTTATGGCGCAAGGACCGTATTTGTCCATGCTGCGCCAGACACAAGCAGATAATATCAAGTAATGGACATACACACACAAGGAAAATTTTTACTGACACTGAAGGGTAGGTAGGTATTTTAATTAACGTCATACTGGAGCAGCACAACGGGCTATTGGTGACCTGACACTGAAGGGCCACGTATGAAGGAATCGAGCCTGACAGGAACCGAACCTGTACCTCCTACTGCTCGCAGGTTATTAACGCATTGGGCGTACCCACTGAGCCATGACGGCCCCAAACACAACGTCAAGTAAATGGTTGGTTGGTTATTTTGGCGCATCGTGGTGCAAGGGGCATATTTGGCCAACTGCGCCAGACACGAGACAACGTCAAGTAAAAAGGGGGAAAGAGGCATTAGTGAACAGAGTAGTGGGATGAAAGCAGAAAAAGATCGCTTGGCTACTCCGTGTTTACCAAGGACAGTAAACCCCATGGAAAAAGAAATGATCACTAGAGTTCCTCGGATCCGTGAAATCCATGCACATTTAAAGGAGATCTGCCCTTGAGGGTCATCAAGTAAATGGACATGTGCACACACAGGGAAAGTTCTTTGACACAGAAGAAATTCGAACACACAAGATTTGAACCTACGTAGCCAACAACACTCAGGTTGTTAGAGCCTGAGCTCCGATTAACGTTTTAATAAGTCTAATTTGGGTTCCGCGGTATCCCAGTGGTAGAGTCGCGAATTAGCAACCGCTTCAGATATTTTTTCGATAAAAAAATCTTGCTGTAAATTCCAAATATGACTAATAATGCATGGAACTTAATGCAGGGTTATGAGTTTCATGGAATGAATCAGGGGGTGGTGAGTTAGCTATAAAATAATATCCCTATTTGGAGACAGAGTTAAAAACATTTCGACTGATATGGTGGGTTAATTCATAAACTTTTTGCTTGCGTAGTAAAAATGTTAAGATTCCTTAATTTGTTCCTTTATCTTACTTATTAAAAAGTTGCAATTATTATGTTTGCTTTTTATTAAAAAGATGCAACTGAATTCTCATAGAAGATCTGTGCACTTAGAAGTAAGAATATTACGTCGGCTTACAAGTGATAAACACTAAGGCTAAAAACACTTTTATTTATAATATCCAACCTGTTGAACGTTATTTATTAAGGCACCACAAGGGGAGATTTGTGAGCCACAATGCGTTTCCCTGGTATACCACGGGGTTTGGGTTCATGTTACATCTCACATATTTACCATTCTTGGTACAGACCCTTACAGAAGCCACACATTCATTATAGACGAAACTTACATGATTGACCCCAGATTGAAACCAGGAGCTAATCGATCCAAAACCTAGCACCCTGACCATTAGGCCGATTGGTCGGCAGTCAAAAACATTGTTCTTAGAAACATTCTCACTATTCTATACTCACAAAGTGTTTTTCTTAAGAAATCTAACCTTCACGCAAAGAATTAGTGGACCCACACACACTTCACAAGCCTGAAGATCACCACATTCTGGTCTAGAAAGGTTTAAACAAGCAACCAAATTTTGGAAATTTTAACTTAGTGCGTTTCACTTGTAAGCCAACAATAAACTATAGGATGCCTTCAGTACAAAGAATACATCAAACGAGTTTGAATTATACACACAAAGCATACATACAGGGAATAGGGCTAATGTTGAAAAAGTCGTTTTTATTGTTATAGAGCTAAAAAGGTAAAACAACAAAAGTTCAATTTGTAACCGATCCCTTCCTTACCATCCTCACGATCCTACGCCAAAGTTTACATGATAATCGAACCCAGTCACTTATCTCACATTATGGGTCAGGGCAGGCGCAAATTACGGATGCTAATTCCAACTACTTCTCATAGACCGGACATTAACAAGCTCCACACCATTCTCTGACGTCCTCTTCTTCAGAAAACAAAAGCGTCCGAGGTCAATTGCTTGTGCACCCAAATTACTCTGATGAAACAGTAATTTTGATCTTTTTTCATTCCATGCTTACGCGGCTCTGAACTATATTTGATTTTGATGCAAATCGCAAGTAGTGAAAGGAGACGGTAATTTCTGTGAAGCGTATATAGTTACGGGATGATTAATTGGACAGGGTTAAGTGTGCTTAGCGCTTGAGGCTGACGTTGTGGGATAGATTTTTTGACGAATTGGAGTCGCAGGGCAGTAATTATGTAAAAAAGGTTCAACGCGTGGACTTTCCGGTTGTGTTTGAAAATGTTTCACGTGAAATTAATGTAAAATGATTAATGAAGATAATAGAGATGTTGGGAGGGGTATTTTCATAGAAAAACATTCTCATTTTTTGAAATAAAGGGACGTTTAAAAATTCCGACGATTTTTCAATTACGCTTTTATCAAAGGGTAGTGTTATCTTTTATTAGCTTTTCGAGGAGCTTTTGTTTTCCCGAAAATGGCTATTTTTTATTTTATTTTTCCCCCACATTTTTAGAACTGCACCTGAACTACAGAAGCACCAACACTCCCACCGACCTACACACAAGTACATAATTTATAAGATTGATAGGTTAAAAAAGTGAAAAGCAATTACTTCACTTTACACAATAAACCAACATAAGTGGAAGTATAATTCTAGGGGACCTATAAAAAGTCTAATCTAAATGTAATTTATTCTAAGTTTATAAAAAGAGAATTTCAGCACAAGGATTTCTGCACAAAATTCTTCCCAAATACAGAGAATCAATGTTTCTTTTTATGGTGAATATTACCTAAAAGAATTAAAATTACTTACAAAAGAACAAGGAAAAATTAGAAGATAATTTTGTCCAATGAATTGGTTAATACTACTCAAGCAACGAAGCATGAAAATACAATGATTCACATCATCTCCAAGCATCAAAATACTAGGCAAATGACAATTTAATTTGCAAATGTATCGAATAAATATAATAGGTTTGTAAACGTTTTTTGAATTTTTATGTTTTTACTACAATTAAACAGCTATTATATTCTAAGGGAAAAGAAAGATTTAGAAAATAGAATTGTTATTTTTTAAACACTTATTACAATTTTAAATCATTTTTATTTGCTTGCAACTTAAAGTAAAGATGAAGAATAGATTTGCGATTTTTTCTGATTTAAACAGCTTGGCCAATTATGACCCTTGCTACGTGAAAACCAAACCTACCAACCTACTCTAATAAAATTTTAAAATAATTTTCTCATATGTAATCAATGAAAATTCGGTTGGTTGTTTTGGAGGTTAATGGCACAAGGGCCAATTTTGAAAATCCGGAAAAACAGTTCTTGGATATGAACTTTTCTCCACATAATTAGACATGGTGAAAAAGAAACGACGATCATAACCACTTCTACGGATTTCATTAAAATTAGAATATTCATTTTTGCATAGCAAGTGCTAAATTCTTGAAAATATTTTTATTTCTTTTAAAGCAATTTCCTTTGTGGCAGATAACTGCATGCACATCAATACGAGTTGAGTCACATCATTCGTGCTGCCATCTATCATGTAAATGTAGTTACAAATACTTGTCTTTCACAAGTTCAACTTACTGACTAAAAATGTTTAATGTTCTGACTAAGAATGTTAAATGTTCTGAATACGCACACGTATTCAAAAAATAATTTTGGGAAGACAGTCTTCTCTCTCTCTTAGTATGTTTTACTAATTTGATTAACGTATCAGCATATATTTTACTTGCATGACTAATGTATCTACTTAATATGTTTACTTGTAAGAATGACTGAACCCCAATTTGTGTGGAGAAAACTGGCTTCAGTGTGTATTTTCAATTGTTTCTTAAATATATTTTGGGGGAAATATATTTTATAAATGAGAAATTTAATTCAAAATTTATGCTTCTTTATTTCTAAAAAACAAGTGCTATTCAATCCTCGATATATTGCGCATTTTTCCTGTCCCACAAACAGTGTGATATATCGAGGGGTTAGTATAATTATTAAACTAAAGATTTATTAACAGCATAGTTTAGATTAATATATGTTTCACTTTTTATCATACTCATTTTTATTGCAAATGAAATTCAGGTATTTTAGTTAAATGATCTCCCTTATTTGTCATATCTTTCTTATCTCATTTCCCTTATTTCTTCTTTTTTTTCTTTAAAAACTTTTTCACTTAGTAACAATTTATTGGATGTTTCATTTTACTTTATGCACAAATTAGATATGTACTTTAATTTTATGAAATAACTACAAATAAGACATTTAAGAAATGAACTAATTGAAACAATTTTATGCAATAAAATAGTTAGTGACGACTATAAACTTCTTTTCTGACTACGAATCTTGAAAAATGGAACTCAATTCTTCTATTTACATTTCAAAGTCAAAATTTAAATTTAAATTATCCTAAAATTTCAGTAAAAATTCAGTTCCGTAGATAGCACATACAGTTGTAGTGGCTTGAAAACAATAAAAAAAGCATGAAAAATTTCATTTTGCCAAGATAAAAATTAGGGTAAATAAGACAGTTATTGACACCCTTAAGGCAATATTTATACCATAAATTCATGGAAAAAATAGTACAAATAGTTCAATCAAGTTGAAATTCATTGTAACTTTTCCTGAATTACTCTACTTTAAGCTAAATAAAGGGTTTCATACAAAAAATTATCCCTGGAAGGTATTTTGCAATAAATTGAGAATATAAATAGTGCAAAATCGGTTATTGACGCTCATCCTATGGATGAGTAATTGACACCACAGTTATTGACATCCCTTCATTCCTATTTAGCTTATTTTTGCAGTAATGAACTTATGCAAAGGAAATTATGGCTAATCTATCTTACTAAACATGCTTATGCTCTTTTCTTACCAAAAACAGAAGAAACTGTTCTCTTAACTAGTTCTTTGTATACTTCTTGATTACGGTTATATTACCTTTCTTGATGTTTACAGTTTGAAAATATTTTAACACAGCTGACTTCTATGATTCACAAGGAATTTTTCTCGCCCTTATTTGAAATTGAACATGGAAGCTTATTTTTTAAATTAAAGATTAGGGTGTCAATAACTGTCCGAAGTGTCAATAACTGTTTAGTTTACCCTATTGAAATATTTTTAAATATTCAAACTTTATTTTTAAAAATTCTAGGAATAAATTTAATTTAGGCAAGGTATCAATAACATTTTAAGTAAATTAAAATTCAAAAATAAAAATATTAAAACTCGAGTTTAAAGGTAAGGCTTCGCATACATTGGGTTGATTTTAATTTCGGAACTTTACTTTTATGTGGTATAAATGCTTTCGATTATTTTTAATTTATTATCGAGATTTAGTTTATTTATTAAGGTAATAAAATTTGTAGTGAAAATGTCAATTCTACTTTACTTTTTTACTAAAGAGTATTATCAAGATTGCATAACTTTAAATTTGGGAATACTTTTATTCGCGGTGTCTTCGATATGTTACATTTTAAAATATTTTGATAATGGTATTTGAGCATACGTATATGTCCTGATACACGATGAGATATCGCTTTATATTTAAGAGATGGGGAATATTAATATTTAAGAACCTTACAGAAGTGCAAATATATTTTATTCGAATATTTGGCCATCTTTTCTCACAAAATAAGTTTGCTTCTTTATTATTGTGCTGCCATCTAGTTTTGAAAATTTAAGACAGTTAACAATGTTAAAAAAATAGTGAATTTCCTATAATGGCAGCAGATGGCAGCACGAGCATAATAATTTTTGGTTGCTCCAAGCCACGCTTTTTATTTTTTACTGGCGTAGACAATTCACCTAATTCATTTTTAGACTTCCCCCTGGTTAGTGAATACGTGATACAGAATAATCATCAAATCATGCAACATAAGTTTTTAAATTTTGATTAGCCTTTGCTGTATACAATTGTATTCTATCACACATAAGTAACTCCAGTAGACTATACATTTTGATGTGTAGAAATCATTTTCTTTTCACTTACAATGTTTATGAAGAAAGCATATCGCAATGCAATGTTATTAGGTTTTAAAACCATGACATAATGCCAGATGCGTGTATATCTCACCTCTTTGTCAACTTTTCAATTTTACTTAGGTTTCGTGTGGTAAAATTGCATGCGTTTGATTCAATATAGGTGGGAAGATAACTAAACCCCACGTCTTTGTCTTTTTTTACAGTACGATTAAATTACTATACTTCTGGAATCGGACCCAGTCCTAAATTTCAGTTATGTGTAGGAAATATACACAAAATATGAGATTTTTATATTTCATTAAATGGAAAATGAGTCAAATAATGAAAGTGAATTAAATATTTTTTGTACCATGGCTTCCACTTATTACCCGGAAATTTTTATTTATCTAGACATAAACATATTATATTGCAGATAATTTCTGTGAGTAATTCGTAATATTCTGATAAAATTGAAAAATTATATTGCTTATATTTTATATTGATTCGCACTTTTTAGTTTCTTGTATTGATTTTAACGTCCCCAGGTGTATCGCTAGAAATTGCAAATTATTTTTTGTTAAACCTTTAAAAATGAACGTATACATCAAAAAAATTTGCTACAAATAGATTTTTAAATTGTACAATTCTTTTTTGTAGGCTGATATATTTTTTAATGATTTCAATTCAATAAGTGTTCTGCTTCAATGAATTGTATTTTATCTCTTATCTATAACTGCATTTGTGTATGTCTTTTCCTTGCACATTTTGTATTGTATAATTTGTTGTTCTCTATAATTGGATATTTTCCTGTATAGAAACAACAATTATATGAAATAAAATAAAACAAAATATCGCGCGCTACGAGTTAAAGTTTTTTGCTGAAATTTATCTCAATGGTCATATCACGAAACGGGAGCTTCAAGCAATTCTATACTTGCGAGACAATGATTAAGACCCTCTTGTAAATGAATCTGGAACAGTGAAAATACTAGATTAAAACTTTAACGCGGAGTAGTCCTAATTAACTATGAAACGAAATCGTCAGTACCCGTTCTCTTGAAGCACACAATTTCCCCGGACGGACAGAAAAAATCCCTTTCATTTCTACAACTACCAGATTTCTTTATTAATTTTTTCTCCCAATCCTAACAAAACTGTTCGCTTTTATATAGACCAGTACAAATCGCAGACACGGGACGTTGAATGCGTAAAATAAATGTCATTGCCGTCTCCATGGCAACGGAAGGTAGCACTCGGGAAAGGCCGTCTCTGGGCATATTTCCCCCGGGACGCAAGACAACGGCAATTAGAGAGCGACATAACGCCCGTAATTAAAAACGAAAACCGTAAAACGGGACAAAGCCTGAAACGAGAACCCATTTTTAACTGCTGTCTCTTCCACTGAAAGTGAATTGCTGTCATTGTTGGAGGCCCTTTATCTTTTAAGTTATTTTTTGTTTCTGTACCTTCTCTATGGGCTTGAGAACACATTTGTTTCGTCGTCATTGATGAACAGGAGCGATATTACGTCCCAGAAAAATGATATATACCACCCTAAAAGACATCGAGGAAATGGTCATTAGAGACATAAAAAAGGGATAGTTTCTTTTATATGACAAACGAGATTGAAAGAAGCTTGATGCTGTAAGTCGGTTCGGTTCTTTTAGTTCTGTGGTAATAAGTCAGGGCAGTTTTTGCTTAAATGGAAGGGTATTTTTGGACTTTATGATATTATATGAATTATGAATTTAACTTTGCAAGTGTATGTCCTTAAATCCATGACCTGATTGATTTAAAAGTTGATCTAGGAAAACAGTCTTGGAAGAAGGTAGATAAAAGATATCGAGGAAATGGTCATTACTAGAAATAAAAAAGGATCGTTTCTTTTTATATAGTAGGATGTGGTTTGAAAGAAGCTTGCTGTTGTGAGTCGTTTTGATTCTTTTAGTTCTGGTAATAAGTCAGGGCACTTTTTGCTTAAATAGATGGGCATTTTCGAACTTTATGGTATTATATGAATTATGAATTTAACTTTGCAAGTGTATGTCCTTAAATCCATGACCTGGTTGATTTAATTATTGACCTAGGCAAACTTAATTGAGACTACAACTTCCTCCATATTTGTTTAAAGTAGTCTTTATACTCCGTACCTTATGAAAAGTACAAGAGCTAAATGGATTGATTAGATTTAATACTATATGTATCGATACAACTGAAAGTGAAGCTACAACTTCCATGTTTTTTAAAGTGTACTTCACACCCATTACCTTATGAAAAGTATAAGAGTTAAACGAATTGATTAGATTGTATACCATCCGTATTGATAAAACTGGAAGTGGGACTACAACCTCCATACTTAATCAAAAGGTACCTTGCAGTTCCTTACCTTATGAAAAATGGACGTGGAAAAGTGGAAGTAAGTCAACATTTCGTTTCATTGGGCATTCGAATGATATGCACAGCTCATCTCATTCGATGATTTTTAAGATTAAAATCATTGTTAATTATTTTATTTACAGTTGAAACTGAACATTTTAATGACTTTGCAATAGTCCTTTGCTTGACGGATTATCTTTTAAAATTAAAGATCTTACCTTACAAATATTCTCAGAAATTCTTTTATTTTTTTAAATATGTATTTGGAAGTATTTTTCCACTTTTACGTTTTTATCCTTTCTCATTAATAATATTACTTATCATACCTTTAGACATTGAAAAACCATGACTTTTATAGTGTTTTTGAATAATTGAATAAGCATAATTCTCTTCGGAAAGAGCGGACACATAGCCTTCCATCCATTGCCATTTTGAAAGTAAACAAAACTTCATACGATAAGTTATACTTTAGCTATTTAACTACTGCGAAAATAAAATTCTTTCGTAGCATACAATTTTTTTTACACTTAATCAAAATCATTCAAAAAATGTCCGAACAGCCTCTGTATTTTGGATTATTCGTTTTTTATTGCATACTTTTAAAAATTGTCTTTTAAAATAAAAGTTCTGAAATTAAATTTTCTTTAATATAAGGATTTATGTTTTTTTTTAAGTTAGATGTTTTTACTCAAAAATTAACTATACATTAGATGCTATAGCACGCATTTTATTGCAGAATTTTTTTTTAATATTGCACACTTAAGTAAGAGCAAAAATTTTGCAACTTTAAAACAAGGCCCATACTATTGACTTTTGTGATTTTGGACATTTAGAAAGAGCATTATCAAAACATCGACTGAAAACCATTCAAGGATTTTGGAAAACTGTGGAAAAAGAATGGGACAAAAAACCTCTGTCGATACTACAAAAGTTCCTAGAAAGCATGCACTTCCTTAAACAAGGAGATTTTCTTCAAGAGCATTCCGTCAAAGGTTTCTGTATTATAAATTCTACCTTACATACAGAGAGTTAAAATGCAATTACTTTTCTTCTAAGCTCTCTAACATTATAGTATTATTTTTAAGATAATCCTTTATTTTATTGCGAGTGTTTTCATACAAATATCCTAGCGTCATATTAAAAAGCTAAATTGGAGAATATTCTGTTGCTAATTCTAATCCATTCCATCACTAACAGAATGCTTTTCACTGATACGAGTAATTAGTGGGAGCTCTTCCAAAATACTTTTCAAAATGCCTTTGTAAGCGTTAGCTTTTG
Source organism: Meta bourneti (assembly GCA_933210815.1). Lineage (NCBI taxonomy): Eukaryota > Metazoa > Arthropoda > Arachnida > Araneae > Tetragnathidae > Meta > Meta bourneti. The sequence continues at coordinate 71,173,546 of OW119923.1, read as the reverse complement.
AAGTCTCTTGCATTCGATAACAGTCTGCGTTAGTGACCAGTTGTTAGGATAACCAGTAATGGTTCTTCTAAACTTTTTTATCTGTGCATAAACCTATTTACTTATCAACGATTCCTCGTGATTGCAGAGTATATTTTTTTACCAGATGGTGAAAAGCTTATAATATACCTTCTAGAGGTAAATGTTAGAACTCAAACTAAATCTTTATTTTTAAAATTAATTCGATTAAACTCGAACACACTGAAAGCAAAGAAATCAAGAAATGTAGAAAATATGTTAAAAATTTTGTAACCAAATTCTGCAGAAAAATAAAGTACAAATTCTTAAGAACTTTTTCCATTTTTTATGCTCAGTAAAATTAACATTTTTATGTATTGTCTTCTTGGAGTGGTGCAGTATAAATCTGATTCGCATAGTCCTGGTAACTATTTATAATCGTCTGTAATAGCTATTTTATTTTTTGCTTTATGATGGTATATCGTTATGACATTCTAAATATTTTCAAAAGGCTATGCAGTATGATATGTTTTATTTTTTTGTTTGGCCTTCAATTTATTGATTTGCTTCGCTTTACTAGTTTCAATGTATATGTTTAATAAGTACAAACTGTAATTGATTCGCTTACAGTCAGTAGCAATGCAAACCGCTTGTTCATTGCAATAATGCTCTTGATGGATCTGTCCTGTTCTTTGTTGAAAGAGAAACATACCATTTGAAATAGTTTATTCAAATAGTATGTTTCAAATAGTACCTTTTACTTCCACATTTCAATAAAAAATTTAATTCTTCAAAATTTGAAACGAAAAACTAAATTTGTGTGAAGTTGAATAAAAACGGCGAATTGTTTCAAGTAATTTTTTAAACTATATCTACTTGCATTTAGTTGAAAAGCAGCTGCCCAGATAATCCTCATATGCATGACATTATTTTACACCTCATAAAATTTTTTATGTTCATATAAGTTTTGTTTCAGGGTTTTAAATCTCAATCATGGTGTTTGGAAAATCGCCCGTTATTATCTGTTTAACAGCAGAGGCAGATCATAGTATTTACGCTTGACGCAAATCAATTATTTTTCTGGAAGGTAGGTAACTCTTTAAGGAAGTCTGTTCTATTTCGTATAAAAAAAAAAGAGTAAATGGAAGAAATTTGTTTCAATAACTAGCTATATATTGTTAATCTCTTTATAACCTATCTCCGAGGCTCATTTTTCTACATTTTCTTGCTTGCTTATTAGAAAGAAAACGTAGATTGTGATCAAGTTATTTTCCTGCAATCGTAGCAAGTTCTGGTATAGGATTTATTTTCACCGATTCATTTCATAATTTTTTTTACCATGACACTTTAAAAGTCGACTTAGAGCATTATGTTATGGTACCGTACTTTTGGTTTCTAGTTGTGATAGAAAAAGCAAGTTCACCTTCGTATTTCTAGAAGCTTTCTTCAATTTCTTTTCTCCCGTTGAATCTAATCTAATTTTGTTACGTGCTATGCAGTGATACATCGTAGTTCTATTAATTTTGATGTTTTATTACAAGCAATACGTCATGCGGTTATTAACATCATCACCCCTTTATTTCCCATTATTGCGTTAGTTTGAATAAGTTTTCAAAACACACAGTCAAGAGTTTGAGTTTTTGTAATTTTTAAATGCATTTGCTTTCACGTCCTTTTTGGATGCGTTAATTTTAATTTTTGCGAAATTTGTAATGGGTTATTAGTGAAATTTGCGAATTTTCGTAAATTTGGTTTTATAATTATCTTTAAAATATCCCTAGATTATACTAAAACTGTACAACTGCTTTCACTTCAAAGAAACTGCCATTTTTGAAATCAATGCAGTTGTCAGGCGTATTATATATTGAACCTTCCAGAGAAAAAGGACAATCAAAATTGAAATATTGCTTTTTCAACAAAAAAATTTATTTTATTATACTCGAACAAATCTGTATATCAAGCTGGGAATTATAATACAAAGTTTAATAAATATATGACAGCATTTTGCAAATATCGATTGAGTAGTAAAATATGCTTGAAAATTTTCATTCTTCCGTTTGGCTCTATGCTAAATTTACTTTTTGAGCTGTCACTTTTCTCAAATAGATAAGTACTACAAATTGAGCTATACTAAAAAGTTTAATAAATATATGGCAGCATTTCACAAACATCCATTGAGTAGTAAAATATGCTTGAAATTTTTCATTTTTCTTTTGTTCTCTGCAAAATTTCTTTTCAGCCTATCTCTTTTCTCAAATAGATATGTACTTGCTACAAATATAATTATACTACAAAGTTAAATAAATATATGGCGGCATTTTACAAATTCCGATTGAGAAGTAAAATATGATTTAAAAGTTCCAGTCTTCGGTTTGCTCTCTTCCAAAATTTTCTTTTTGAGTTGTCACTTTTCTCCAATAGATATACACCTTACAATCAAAAACGAAAGTTCGGAACACTTGTGAATAGGAGACTGGATAAGAAATGTAAGCAAAGTAAGCACTTAATGATGATTTGATAGGCACTTCGGCGTGCTCTAAATCAGTCTAAGCAGCGAGCTTATCGCCTCCCAATGAAGCAGGGAGTTAATATAGAGGGCTACATCGCAGTTATCGCACGCTCTCCATCACTGCCCCCGAAATGAGATCGTAAAAAACCGCTGCACGTCCCTGTTTGAAGATGTCTAATCGACTTAATTCATGGCATGTCGTCTTCGACTAAGGACTCCAACCTTTCAACCAGGCGCCGTAAAACACGGAGCTGTTTTCAAGTAGTTTCAGTAATGGAAATGCGATACCAGTAATTGCTCTTTTATTTAGTTTTCTGATTAGGATAAGTCTGATGGAAAGACGAATGCAGAATTTGTACCGTGTGTGGCATGAGCAGTTTGCGTTTATCGCATGCTTGATGCTGAGATTCGGTTTGTGATTCATAATTACTTTGTTGTGCTCGAAATTTATTGCTGCTAATTGGCCACTGGATACAGAATATTAAGTTTGGTGAGTTGAGCAAATGCAGAAGGTAGTGATATATTGGACATGGACTAAGCGGTGTCTTTGGCATTAATTCTTGATTGCAGAAGTCAAATTGACTTCGCGCTGTTCATTGGCTACGATTATGCTCCTTCATTAGAATCCTCCGAGATCTCAACTTCTATTTAGTTTTCTGATTGAGATAAGTCTGATGGAAAGACGAATGCAGAGTTTGTACCCGTGTGGGGCACAAGTACTTTGCATTCATCGCATGCTTGATATTGAGATTCGTTATTTTATGATTTAACTATTTTTCAATGCTCAAAATATATTATTGCTAATCACCACTGGAGATAGAATTTTAATTTTGACCAATTGCAAGAACTGCAGAAGATAGTGATAAATTGGGCGTGGATAAAGTGGTGCATTTTGGCGTTAACCCTAAAATATGGAAGTCAAATTGATTCCGTGCGCAATAGCTACAGTTATCAAGTGGGTTTTCTTCCTTCATTGGAATCATCCCTGTACCTTCAAGTTCTCACATTTAGTTTCTGATTAGGATGATTTTACTAGACAGAGGAAGCAGAGTTGGTTCCCTTGTGTGGAATGAGAAGCTTGATTTCTTTAATGTGTTTGATGTTGAGATTCGTTATTTTGTTATAAATAACTATTTTTCCGTGCTCGAAAATTATTGGTGTGTATCTACTGGAGATAAAATTTTAATTTTGGTGAATTGAGCAACTGCAGAAGCCCGAAGCCAATAGCTCGTTGTGTTGTTCCAGTGCTACGTAAATTCAACTACCACAACCAACCTTTATAATACATTTTCGTTCCATTTCTCTATTTCTGAGTGACATCTCTGTTCAAAAATATGGATAATCAACAAGTTTCTCGAATGATACAGCATGTCTAATGTAGTAGGTTAATATCATTTGTGGCTTTTAGTTTTTTCAACCTCTTCTAACCTTTTCTGGAATTAAGTAATTTCGTATCAAAATTTTCCAAATTAAATTTCAAAAGGACTTTAGAAAAGACAAAATAATAAAGTGCAGTGCCGCTCGATATATCGATCTCCCAACAAAAAAAACAACCCAAAGAAAAAACAACAAACCAAGGGAAGCAATATAGTGTGGGGTGAGAAAAATTTACTGAATATACAACAAAAACGCAAATTTTTTAATACATATAATAATAAAATACGAAAAATACGAATTTTTTATTTAAAATTATATAAAACTACAGTAGAATATTTATATATACTTGATCATTGATTGCATATACACTTGATCATTCTCAATTTCTCTACCTTCCTTTTGGAATTCAGCTGATGAAGAACCTCAATCCCTCTAACCAATGGCGGATCAGTTCATTTTGAAGTATTTTCAATTTTTTAAAAAATTTAATCAAATCTAAGAACTCAAAATTTTCAATTTCAAATTAGCGCAGTAGTTTTGAGACTGATTGTCCAGAATATTCTCACATTTTCTGACCAAAATATGTTTAGTAGTTTAACTTTAAAAAAATAATTTTTAAACAAATTATAAAATTACTTAAAATTATAAATAAATAACCGAAAGTAGTTACAAAATTCTTAGGAAAAGGAACCGTACCTATCACAAGTAAAATTTGTAAAAGAAAAATTTCTCTTTTTTTTTTTCAAAACTTTTGAGATATTCATTTAACTATATTTTTCCGTTTTGAGGCTCTTCTATATAAAAAAACAAAAACACAGACGCTCTCCTAGTAGGCGATCCTCCCTTGTCCCTGACAAAGATATCTGTAGATGTTCCTACAAAATTTCATATTGAGAAGAATAGTAACGATAAACTCTTCGAATCTGACTTATGAACTCTTAATTCGAAAGAAACAGATTGAGTCTCAACTATTCCAAAAACTTAAAATTCATCGAGTGGCAAAAAGAAGTTAGCTAGAGTTGAATGAGCTATATATCGTGGAAGATACTGTAAATCCAAATGGAGTCATTTGAATCCGCTTTTAAACATGTGACAGAAATCTTAGTCTGTATTCACAAGTCTTAAGTATAAACTATGTAACGAAATGAAGTTCATTTCGGTATAGAACGGATGATAAAAAGAGATGGAAAATGCTTGAAATCATTTCGTCCATCTCAAATAGCAAACATGTCTTACTTTAAATCACAAAATTTTTTTTATTTTCAATCTTCATTTTAAAATGAAGAAAAAACAACTGCCCCGGGTGAGGATCGAACTCACGACCTTCAGATTACTCAGATGAGTGATTATGAGACTGACGCGCTGCCTACTGCGCTACCGAGGCTTCGGGCAGTGGAGGGAAATGACAGTTGGCTTTCGATCGCTTCTGATAATGAAAAACGAAGTGATTGAAATGCATGAACATAAACTAAATTTTAAATGCGAAATTTCGCAACTGTGAGATTTATTAATTTCAATATAAAGAATAAAAGCTTCATTCGTTTTAACAACGAATTGTTTTCGTTTTCCAGTCGTATCAGTGAAGTTAATTTCCGATGGCTCTGAATTCAGAAATACATTTTATCGACAAATGAACACCTACACCGTATCGTATGTTTTAGATTTTTGATTCCTTAACAGTCTTTTTGTGTTACTTAATCATTGGACTGAATTTTAAAATGATTAATTACAAAGAAACAAAAATACTGCAAGGATTCTTTCGCAAAGTATTAATGAAAATAAACGACAGAAGGTAAGTATTCAAATCTTGTTTCTGGATATTTACGATTTATTTTTGTGTCATTTTTGAAAAACTAACGCAAATATAAAAATGTGAACTTAGTTTATTTGTATGTGTTGTCATTTTTAAAACTTGACCAAATTTAATAGAAAAAATTGCTTTTAATCTATAATAGAATATATGAATTTAAATACAACAAAGTATGCAAATTTTCTTTTCAAAAGGATAAATACGTGATGGAAATCTATATCAAATGAATCTTTAAATGAATGTATGCAATTTAGTTGTACCCTTCTGAAAGAATTAAAGAAAATATAAATTGTGAATTAAAATTATTTAAACTTATGTTATTTTATTATGAGAAGAATATAAGAGAGGTGGATTTTCAGAGAAAACAAACTAGGATAAAAAATTATGCTATCCAAAAGCTCTCGTTTATCGGGTTACCTTAAAATGTTGTTTATCGCCATTTTAGAAACGTTGGCGTTTTATCTAATTGGTGTTGACCAATCAACTATCAAATATCAATTCGGAATTTATCTTTTTTTTTTAATTTTTATTGACGACGTACTGAAATTGCATTAAAAAACAAGCCAAGTGGCGCCACGTCCAGAATACGTACAAGAAGCACGTTTCGCTTCGAAAGTTATATACTGCATAGAGCAGTGTTTCTCAACCTTTTTTGGTTGACGGCCCACTAAAAATATCTGGAATTATTTGCGGCACACCTGAATATAAAAAATGTAAAAATTGTATGATACAAAAAAACAAATCATTTATTTACAAAATTTATTCAATGAGAGGTCTGAGCCTGAATGGTATTTGAGAATGGTATTTGACAGAATGGTATTTGAGGGTCTTCCGTTTCAATTGCGATGAATATCCGAATTCGATGTAGTCATCTTTATACTTCCGTTTGTTTCTTTGTTTATCTTCCGTTTCTTAAGCACCAGATTTTATTAAATATTTGTCCATTATGGCTAAATGAATAAAACATTTTTTAATTAGTTCACAGCAATGCAATCACATTAAAAAAATTTAAAAACTTAGTTATTTCATAAATCTTTTAATTTTAAGAGAGTCAATTTGAATCAACGTCAATTACAATTGGGAAAAATAATATCGAATAAAAACGCGGGAAAACTAAATTTAAAAAGATTTTTTTTTAGAAATCGTTGAGGTAATTACAAATATTATTTCGAAGTTACAAAACCCATGCAATTTTAATTATTTGTCGAAAACCCTCGCGGCACATTTGACAGTGTGCCGCGGCACACAGGTTGAGAAACACTGGCATAGAGCTTGACAAAAAAAATCTTTCATATGAAATGCTATTAGGCATTAAATATGCTATTTCAAATATACTAATAATTCGCGACAAGCGTAAATTCGCCTAATGGCTTACTACGTTCTTATTCAATACCCATTTATTATTGTTAACAAATAAAAATTATCAAACACTAATAGTACATTCGTGCAAGTCTACCTATGGGGCTGACATTTTTCATTGGAGTAAAAATATAGGGCATGTACAATATTAGAAATGCAAATATTCAAAACAATATTTTAATTCTGGGAACAGAGTAAGTTTTCTTTTGCAAGATAGACTTACTAATTTTAATTCTTCACTCGAAATTCGACTATGTTGAAAGTACGTAAAAACAAACAATGAAGTTGAATAAAAACAACCCCGTGAATCTTCCACAGCCACCTATATCACATTTTAGTACTCCGTGTAGGATAGCATCGCCAATGCGGCAAGAAACACACGAATACCTGTTGCAAGTTGTAGGCCGTAAAAGCAGCCATTACAGATAACATGACGGAGAGCTCGATACAGAAGCGCTATCGGAGTCTTTTAAAGCTGACATTGACAGTGATGGACCGAGACTCGCGACGGGCAGAGCCTTTTGCGAAATGTACCACTCTCGGCAGGCAAATGGTCGTTTAATTGGTGAAACGTGAGTTCAGACAGCTGAGTTGGTGCTGACCGATATGCGAATGGTAATCATATAAAACACATTGGATGCGATTCTAACACGTCGGATGCATGGGATGTTCTCGGAATCGCGTTAATGTTAATGATACAGTGTTTTAATATTCTTTGTCTTTTTAAAAGAAAGAGTCCCAAAAGAAGTCTTTTGAGACGGAGAGAACTGAGTCTGTCTGTCATGTCAGTGTCTCAGTCTCAGTGTCTGACAGTGGTGGATGGAGACTCGAGACGGGCAGAGCCTTTTGTCACTCTCGGCAGGCAAATGATCGTTTAATAGGTGAAACGTGAGTTCAGACAGCAGAGTTGGTGCTGACCGGTATGCGAATGGTAATTATAAAACACATTGAATGCGATTCTAACACGTCGGATGCATGGGATGTTCTAAGAATCTCGTTACCGTTAATGATGTGTGCAGTTTTTAATCTTTTAAGTCTTAAAAAAAGAGTCACCAAAAGAAGTCTTCTGAGACGAGTCTGAGTCTGTCAGTCATGTCAGTGTTTCAGAGGTCAAAAGTCTGAGTCTCGACTTCTATCCTCAGAGTAGATATATTTCACCCTGGTTAAATTACTACCAATCAATTAAATTCGTCCATTTCTCAGCAAATTTAAAGCTCATATTCACTGCTTTTGCAATCTTATATCAGCTATCGATAACGCTATCTTATAATTTACGTACTTTAAATTAAACTATTTTTATAACTCTTTCACGTCATGGCTTTGAAATCGCGCATTGTTTGTAGTAGCTTATTTTATTTCGGTAAGTAGATAATTGAATTTACATTGCATTGGAGCAACACAACAGGCTGTTGACGATGGTCCGGGATCAATCCTTAAGGAAAGATTCGAAGACAACAACTCGTTATTTTGAACCACGTTTATATGAAGAGGTCAACACCTGAGTTGACACCCCACTCTCATTTTATTTCGGAGATGTCAGAAAAGGAATTTTCATGTAAATATAACTCATGCATTATTGAATTACATTATTTAAGTATTTATAGGGCAAGGAATAAAAATAATTTGTACTCGGATTTGTATCGCAGTATGTATTTTTTGTGATACTTTTACGAAAAATCTGAAAGTAAGTACTTGAAAACTTGCTAAACGGTCTTCTGTTTCGCAGCACTTTCTCACCTGTTAGGACACAGTGCTTGAATCTTTATTTAAAGCTGAGAAAAAACTGTATCAAATTTGGCTCATTTAATGCGGATACTCGGTTAATCGGAGTTCGAATAATCAAGGCTCTACTGTATATACTTCAAAATATACGTCTACGTTCTTTAACTAACCTATGCTAAACTAATAAGCTGCACGTTTAGTTGAAATTAGGCATACAGATGAGTTTGAAACAGATATTCTTATTTCGTCTATCGGAATATAGCAGATAAAATTTTTTTAAATTTTAAATTTGTAACAATCAGAATGGGTGAATAAAATGTGTATTTTTATTTCTTAAAAATTTATTGACTATAGAAAGAGGCAAATATACTAGTTAATTTAATTCAACCTATATATGTAGCACTGTTCAAAATTGAAGTTTAATTAAATTCACGATTTACAAGATTTATCAGATTGGAAAATGAAATTATTTAGGTTTAATTAAAGAACTAAACTTACGAACTGGAAATCTGTATTGCTGACAACGGAATGCACATTTTTGTCTTCCCTTGTCCGATTAAGAATCATAATTAAATAAGAATTTGTACGAATATTAATGCTTAATTAATTTAGGATTTCATTAAATTAACGCAAAAGTGTAGTATTTCAAATACATTTCGCTTTAATTAAGTAAAACTCGTGCAACACGAATGTTTATCCTTGATTAAATTAAAGATTGAATATTTTGCGTGATTAGCGCAGTGGTAGTTCATTAAAAATGTCCTTCAACCTGAATCATAGAAGGCACACTGTTTGGCAAAATTAAACCAAATTGAGATTATTCTCTCATCCTGCTAGAAGCATGTTTATATGTGTACGCATATATGCCATTTTCCCAAGATGTAATCAAAACATAATCCAAACTCTTTTTTTTTTCTCCCCACTTCGTCTTAAATCGCTTCCGTTTCAGAAGTCGTCGGCACAAGCTGGGATAAAAATTGTTTGCTGCGAGAAATACCGTGGAAAAATGTAGAATAAGTTCCCGTTATTCATTTGAGCAATTTGCGGAAAACAGTCTTTTCAAAATCGCGGTTGGCAATTTATTTCAGGAGTAGTAATTTTCCGCCTTTTGTTTTTATTGAAGAATCGTCGACATTTCGACGGCTCCGGGGGAAGATTACGAAACACATTCTGTTCCGTTCAGGTCTTATTGTCTCGCTTTTTCTAAATGTCGACCAATCTGCCCAGTGACCAGGATGCTGTCTTCTGGATTGAAAGATCTCTGGTTCGAATCCTGGTTAAGGCATGGATTGCGCGAAACCGGGATCCGTTTGGTTTGATGTGTGACTTCTCTATCAGCAAGTTGTGCCGAGAATGTGAAGTGTAACCTACCCCTGTGGTGCATCAGGTGTAGTGCATTAAGTGTTACGTCACAAAGCTGCCCTTGTAGTGCCGTAGTGAATTTTGTTGAATTGACTAGGTATTAGGAAGAACAAAAACTTTTTCTTTCTTAAGAGTTTCTTTGATCGACTTGGCAAATGTATTCTTCCATTTCGGCGGGGCCACGGTAGCTTCAATTGGTAGAGTCGCGGATTTACAACCGGAGAGTTGAGAGTTCAAATTTCGATCCAACCAAAAGCCGTCATGTACAAGGGAACTGGTGCGTATTAAATCTGTCCTAGCCTCAAATATCCTTACTTTGGTTTGGTGTGGAAGTTTGGAGAGTGGGTTGAGAGCTCAGGTGCTGACCTCGTTATCTGACCTTGGTTCAAAATTAAGGTGTTGTCTTCGGATCTTTCGCTTCGGGATTGATACCGGACCGTCGTGTTGCTCCATTGCGAGGTTAATTACTACCTTCTGACCTACCTACCCAAATTCCAAAATGTCTAGCTTCGCCTTGGGAACACTTCATAAATCCGCTGAATGAAAAAATATCTAAAATATATGCTCGCATGTGTCTCGGAAATAGAATCCAAAAAGTAATCAATCAGATCACTATCTAAGGCTCTCACTGCGTTGATACCTCTCTCGTATGTATCACCTTACACCAAATCACGAGCGGTCACTTCGCCACGGTGGCGAACACATCTCACCTCAAGCGTCCTCCTCACATCCATTTCAGCGAGTCAAAACACAACCTTTTTCCTCAGCTTATTCCAAAACCATCTTGTCGGGACGAGAGGGGAACCACTGTTTAACGGGTAAGGACTCCTACGTCAAACTGATTGAAATCTCACTTTTAGATTTGATATTATTTCTAGTACATTTTAATGTTCTATAATGAATATGCATCGTGAATTATGTTCTGTAAATAGTAAAAATGACTGAAAAAATTACTTGAAAGAATGACTTTACATCTAGTAGGCAATAAGATTTGGATCCATCATTTGAAGGAAATGAGATGACTCCCGTAGCTTTATAAAAATTTTAATTAATAAACACGATTTAAAAATATTCTAACAAAATTCATACTATTATTTAACATCCACACATACCGAAACTATTTCACTCACATTGACTCTGAATTGAGAACGACGAAATGCTTTGTTAAAATATGAAGGAATTTCTCTGGCAATGTTTATTCATTATTGTAATGAGCAAATTCACCAGTCGCACCACCAATGCAGGGCCGTTCCTGAGGTATCAGCTGTTCACGTGCGAACCTCGGCAAGTCGTCTCCTCTTCAGAAAACATTTGATTTTCCAAAAGAACACTCTTCCACAAGCACATATTCAGAAAATAATTGATGATCTTGTCTTTCGCCGGTACAATAAATGCCGATCTGTTAAATGACCCCTGCGATTAATGATTTTTTCGACTGTTTTCATTGACATATCTAAGTGTATATTTTATCCGATGGATTTGCGAAACTTCGATTTTCTCTGAAATAACTTAATATTAATTCCAAAACCATTTCTCACTCTGAATCCATCCTCGCTCTTAATGAATGCTTCTTTAATATTCTAAGATATTTTAAGAAATGTGCTGATTCATAAGTATCTTATTACAATCTCAAAAAGAACGAATAAGAATAAAATTAACAATGTCACAAAATTTATTGCTATTATTTATTTGAATTTCTAACTAAACGCTCTTTATCAAACATCCTTCAAAAAATATTACCGACCCAGTCTTCTTTCTCAAGTTTCCAAAATGTCTTAATGTCAAATGTGAGCTTTGATTTAGCGATTTTTTATCGGTTTCCCAGGCTATTATAATCAGATTATTATATTTTGCAGGTGTCGTTTACGAAACTTTCTCTGCTATAACTAGCTTTATCTCGTATTTTTGACAGCTTGTTAATTTCACAATCATTTCGGGGAGATTTGAGCCCCATAGGCTCTCGACCTGAATACTCTCCTGCGCTTCATGAGTGCTATTTGAACATTATAATATAAACTAAGAACAAAATATTCAGTTTCATAAGTATCTTATTACAATCGCAAAAAAACCTACAAAAACGAATAAGTGTTTAATTAATGATATCGGAAAAATTATATTGCAGGGCATATTTATAAAGTTGAAGGCGTACTGCACCTTTCTTTCGATCGCCCCTAAGACTTCCTATAAGTGCGAGTACAGTACACCACTCTAGAACGATCCCACATCAAAGTATACTATAATACATATACTATATTTCGCTAACGTACGTGTAACAAAAATCGATGTTATTTGTTTACTGTCGAATGACGACAACGGATATAAACAGTATAAAATCGCCAGTTACGGAATTCATTCGCCAGTTTTGTCACTTAGTTTAAACATGCTTGATTTGAGCAATGGAGATGCATAATAGTGGTAAAGTGCACGGAATAGCTCTCTACTTCAATGAAATTCTTCATCAGTCTGATTAAGAAAAGTAATGAGAAATTTGGAAAATAGAAATCAGCACAGAAAAGAAAATGAGAACGAAAATAGTAAAATGCCGAATCGCCTTTGAACAAGGGAATGGGATGCAATTGAAGTAGACGTTCAGAGTCTTAATGTGGTAACCAGACTAAGATCTACTTTCTGCCATGCATTTTGTTGCAATTAACATCAGTAAAAGTAAACGAAATGCTGTTATATGTATATATTTGAATTTCATTTAGAGATATGAAATCCACTTATGTGAATATGGAAGCTATATTCCTTACATATGGATTGAAACATGAAATATGAGTAACAGCACTTTGCCATCAACAGATACACGTAATCAAAATAGTTTAGCGCAGATTCTATGCGCGTGTTAATACTCCAATGACTATACAGTAACAAAATGATTCCATAACAGCACGAAACGAAACATCTCGACCATGTTTCATACACACATTTCGTTCTTGATTCATATTCATACACCTTAAATCCTTCCCACACACACAACCCGACACAGCAGATATTTAGCGCGTGCACTACCCCCAAGCATCTCGAATCGTTTTTTAATGCCATTCCCTTTTCCCTTCAATCCCCAGTAATGTTACTTCATTAATCTGCAAAGCCCCCGCCACCGTTCAAGGAAAAATGTTATGAGTTTTAAGGATCAAATTTGAGTTAAGTCTGGGATTAAAGGTTAGACCACGAGCTGCGAGCGTCTCCCGAATTTCCGTCGCGGCTCGGGGGACGGTTTTTGTTGTTTATCGCCGCCACGTCACTTTTGATTACAGAGAAATCTTTCACTGCCGGCCACAGGAGGGCGCTGCGTCTGTGCGTGCGTTAACAGAAAAACGGAAGGAGAGGCGTCACGCAGAACAGAACCAGCGTTGTGTCTTTGGGAGATGGATCTGAATTGCATTTTCCTTTAAAGTGAAAACCATATAAGCTTTCTAGATCTAGAAAAGGCGTTTTAGTTAGGAGTAGAAAGACAGAGTACTGCATGTTTAATAATAGTTTAATATGTTTAATTGCAAGTTTTAAATTATTTTAATTCTTAATTTTTCATCAGTATTCTTGTTACATACACAGTAATTTTTCTACAGTGCCTCCTCGCCCATACATTAACACGGTCTCTTTATTCCCTGTGATTGTTTCATCAACTGCTAACTATTATCCCTCTCATTGTTCCCAAGTCTCTTGTTTGGATTTTTCCTTCAGAAATGTTAAACGTGTGTCAACTCTTAATCGCTTTCTTATTAAACATGTTTTTAGATGTTTAATTCTGAGGAACAGAGATAGATGTGTTCATCACGACCATGTCAAGTAAAGAAAAATATATTGTATTACTTTTTTTATGTATCACATTTTATATATAAAGCAAAAAGATCTGTCTGAAGCGGTAAAACCTCTCGTACACTGAGATCTGGAATAATGAAACTTACACAGTTTATTTCGTCTGGAATTTCCAAGTCAATACAACTATCTTCTGCTCGCTACGTCATTTCTTAGATATTTCCCCCTTAGTAAAATTTAATATAGAACATTACTCAAAATTATATCTTCTCCCACCTTGTCTATCAAATATCCGTTAGTGAGTCATGACATCTCTTATAAATTTATTTACTCTATCGTGTACATATTCGAAAGTCAAATAAAATACATGAAAACCGTTGTGGACAACCATGAACAAAAAATAGATAAATTTTAATCAAACTCAAATCAACACAAAACGTAAAAACATACCACTAACCGAGCAATCGAAAGAGAAAAGTAGACAAGCATGTGAAGCGGACAAAGCTCAAAAAGCTGTTCGACGTCGCAACAAAACTGATGAGGAAACAGAGATACGACTTGGTTTTTCTGAAGCAGCAAAAACTCTCTGGCAAATCTGGGTAGTAAGGCTCGTCAGAAATATCTCTTTAATTTGAAGAAACTGAAATGGAAGTTCTAAGTTAACAACACTGGTTGGTTTATATTGTTATACACACATTAATCCGTCAATAATCTTCAACATTCGTAACATACCTTTCTTTTCCTACATTTATTCAGTTCGTTGTCAAAAACTTTTGTTAGTTGATAACATTATAATTTAAAAATTGATTCGCCAACAGTCTTCGACTCCTTTGCGACATACCTGTTATCTTTCTTCATGTTTACAATATTGGAAGAATCGCTTTTCTCTCTGCATTCTTCACATACGTGATTAAGAAATCTGTTACATTATTGACTCTGTCGTCTACATTAATATTGCAAAATGTTTATTCGTTTATAATTAAAAGCACTGTGTCATTGTTTTGACTCTACATTCGCATTGCTTTGTCTCATAACAATGTGAATATATATTTATAACGATCTTATTGCATTCGCAATAAACTGTGCTACCAATAACGTCACCAAAAGGCGAGACGAATCGCCGACTTCAGTCAAAACTCCATCTTTACTGACATTAATACTCAGTGTCCATGTGATCCAGTCTTATCATGCTCTGACTTCAGCAGTTAAGGCCATTTTCATTTCATTTCTTAGGTTCAGAAAAAAGAACTTGTGTTGTGATTTTGACCTAAATAACTTGACGATTTCGTCGACTTTCAAATGAAACGCACTTGGTCAAAATTTTAAAGAATGAGTTTGTTAACTTTCCTAGACCAGAATGTGGTGTTCTTTAGACTGGTGAAGTGCGTATGTGTGTCCATCAAATTATTTTTTCTTTGCATGAAGGTTAGATTTCTTCTTGAGAAACGCACTTAATGAATTTTGCAAGTGAGTAGAATTTTATCCCCTTCGTTTTCTCAGAACTGTTTTTGACTTGATGTGCTTCACTTGTAAGCCGATGATTTATTTGTTCATTTGTATTCCAATATGTATCCTTATCAATGTGCTATATACCGGCGCAGTACTATATTTTAGGTCCTTGTACTAATTTGTAAAATAAATAATTAAAGGCTAGTTTTGTTCTGCCTCAAAACGAAAATTCCCGAGCAGACATCCTTATGTAGATATATATTGTGGATCATTTTTATGCATTTTACACGGCAATAACAATTTAAAAATATACGCAACGAAGAAAAGTTTTATTTCATATCTATCATTATCATGATCAGATACGTAAAATGAGAATAGTTTGTATTGTTAAATTCCGCATTCCGACTGATGAAGTTATCAAACATTCGAAAAATTAATATACAAGAATAACTTCCAACCGATGCTCCCTAATTTAACTCTATAACTTTTTAACAACATAAACTAAATTTACATTTTTAATTAAAATACAAATGCATTTTGATAAAAAAAATGAGTTCCGGTGTTGTTTTGTATAATTTTTCTTGAGTTTCAAGTAGGTGCATTGAAATTTCAAACTTTCAATAAATTAGGGATATTATTTTACTGATTGTCACATTGGATTATTAACAAGACTGGTAATATTTTGTGGCAATTGAAATGGATGGGCATTCGATGCAACAATATGAAGTTAAAAAAAGCCTTAATAATTGTTGTGCTCAAAATTGTAAACATTTCGGATTTTTTTAAGGGCTTTAAAGTTGATCGCATCCTCAGCACATTATATCCACTCCCAAACGTGAATGTTCTTCGGTGCTTGTATGGGGTTGTATGCTGGCTGGAGAGGTTGGAAAATTAATTTTTATTGATGAAATCATGGAAAGTGTGAAATATTTAACTCTATTGAAGGACAATTTTTAAAAAATGCTCAAAATTTGGATTTTGAGTCACAATTTGTCTATAGATAACTTCTCCACAGATAGAGGGGGAGCAAAGTAGTTCAATTAAAGTCTTTGCACTACCTTAAACAGCAACTATACACCTCATCATGACCTCAGGACATCAATGGTCTTGAAAATTTGTGGTCCTTATAGGAAACGGAGGTTAAAAATCACGATATTCAAAGCACAGAGCCTAAGATCAATTCTAAGAGAGAAATGGGCAAATATAGACAAAAAAACAACTCAAATTCTTCTTAATTTAGTTCCCTTTGATTTAGTAGCTGTTCTTCATGTAAAAATGTGTGCAACCAAACTTTATTTTATGTTTTGATTACGTATCTGTAGGAAATAGGTGGTAATGGTAATTAATTAACGTCGCACTGGAGCAACACAACGAGCTATTCTGTAAGGCTGGTTGTACACTCAATTTTGACACAGAATTTTGCAAATTTGAAATTTAAAACCTATCTTTAACAATATAATAGTGAATATGGAACTGTTTTCAACCTAATATGTTTCTAAATGTATACTTAACTATCAAGTTAATAAGTTCAAATTATTATTTATTATAGAGTTTTGGCTTTGAAAAATATTGTCATGGTGTATACTAAATTTTGTGAGCCACTGTATTTTCTGAATGTATTACATTCTAACCCCTTCCTGTGTGTGTGTTCCTGAAATTGTACCTTCACATACATCTACTTATAACTTGTCAACTTATGCAGAACAATCTAGTGAAGAAAGATGTAAATTGATTAAAAACCGGCCATCCTGGGTAAATTTATATTATTTTATGCACCAGCATGCAAGATCTAGGTACATTTTTCACAACAGATAGAAAGTATCTTTAAAAAAAGAATTTATGTTAAACTTTTTTTGTGTGTATGCAACTAATGTACGAATATAAATTATCGTGTTATGCTCTTTAAATCTGTCGCATAAAAATTGACGTTTTCAAGTTTCAAGCACTATTATAATCAGTAAGCGGTTTAGTTTGATGCCTTACGATTATGTTTTGTTATTCGAGGGCCAATTAGGCCAATAGGTAAAAAGAAAAACTATTTTAGGAATTTTGAAATTTTATAGAATCCATAGTTCTGTCTTTAAAGCAAAGAAATAATTTCAGAATTAAATTTAATGAATTTAAATTTGTAGGTTTTAAAGAAAATAGGCATTATTTATTGATTTCGATGTAACCGGTTTCTATAAATACATTATATTATGATTTTTTTCCAAGTATAAAAATATATTTTGAAATCATCAACGCAAGGCATACAATTGCAAAATATAAATCCACAGGTAAAATATAAATATTGAATATACAATATTTGCTTCCTTTTTCTAAGCATTTTGGCATTAATAATAGCTTTTTCGACAGTTCATCACAATTCATCATCGACAGTTATCTTAGTAAAGGAAACACGAAAAACTAGTGAAAAAGCTGAAAAACTGTGAAATTGAAACTAGCTAAATTATACTTAAAGTGACAAATATCTTTTTTTTCAAGCACTATTAAGTGACTCATCATTTGTTTTCAATCTCTTTATATATCCTCATCTGAGTTTTGGTACAGTCTTTTTATTTTCTACTTTAGTTGAGGTTCCAAATTGCAGCTCAATCGAAAGCTACATTTAATATTTAATCTGCATGTATTACATGATTGATTATGGCATGATTGATTGAAACTGTTGTGTCTGTATCGGCCACACATAATCGATCAAGCCGTAAACGTACTGACCTCAATACATACATAATCTATTCTTTCTATATAATCTATCATATATAGAAAGAAAACTATAATCTTCACTATAATGGAAGCATTAGTTTGGGTCTTCATCATCTTATACTAAAATCAATAAAACTCAACAAAAATGAAACTCTTATGGATATTCTTCAAGGATCAAATCAAGAAATGTAAATTAAATTTTGACATAAATGTGTGATGAACTTATTTCAAATTGCAAGACCCGTGCATCCAAATTCATACTTTCAATTTGCAAATTTGCAGTTGGAGGGGGAATCGGGTCAATTTCTAGTGTTAAAAACCAGTGGGGGTTCTTAACCTCTTTGATACTGCTGCCTGGTTATTCTTTTTTTAATAAGACGAGAGCCCGATCCCTACATATTTACTCGTAAGTACTTTTATAATTTTTAAAAGTTCATACACTAACATAAATATTAATTATGACATAATCATCAAGAGTATTAGAACATTTATGTATACGGTGTGACATGTTTATAAGTATAAAATTACAGTTAAATTAGTTATCAATCACTGGACTGCTGAAATCTTGTAGCGGGTTATTCTTTTTACATAACCTTGTGTTATATTTTACTTAAGTCAACATCATTAAATTAACTTGTGCTGATTTTTATTGATATATCTCATTCTGATCAAGACAAATTTATATTTGTTCTTTCACAAACTTTTTTATGAGATTTCTTAACAGCAAAATTAAAGGTGTCAAGTGTCTCTTAATTTTGTCGTAAAAAATCTCGTGTGTCTAAGTTTAAATTTCTAGACCTATTACTTTTAAAAACTCACGTCACTCGGGTTTTGAAACAGGCACTTACAAACAGCAATGTAAAATTCCGAAGAAACAGTGTTCAGGAAAAAAGATTTGAGAAACGTATACAGGTGAAACTGGCGTAATCTTCAATTTCAGTTCAGAAATTTTCTTTATTTTTCCTTGCTGATTGGTCAATGACATTTGCTATACTGACGTTATTTAGGGGTTCTGGATCTGAGCTTTTCGACACATTCGAATATTGTTCTCCTAACATTTCAACTAAAAATAGTTATTAATTATTAAATGATATTCTTTGAAATGAAGTGAATCGAGCAGGTTGAGAGTAGAAAACATTTTAAAAGTAAAAATAATCGTTTAAGTGTGTAATTGAGCAATTTATGAATAAAATTGTTAAAAATATATGTATCTTTTCACAATCCCATCTAAGACGGGATCCCTTGAGTGTGGGTGCTCTATTTGGGAAAATCGGTGGAATCGCCTAAGACCGATCCTGGCTAAGACCGATCCGATCTGGTGGCGATATAATCCCGTACTTTTGAACAAATGCTGAATTTAAAAGTTCAAGGATGAACTTTAGACCCAACTAATGCAGGTAAATGTTCCACTAATGAATATAAAGTTCGATGCTCCTGCCCCATTTGATTTGTATGATAACTCAACATTATAAATAATAGTTATTAAAATACACATTGCATATTGAATGGAAAGCTATTTTTAATACAAAGCTATCCCTCATAAGATACGAAACACATGAAATCGTTTCTACAAAATATGCGCCTTGTAAATAAATAGCATTTTATGATATTAACGAATTATTTAAAAGATATATACACTTGTAAATTTAAATTTAACTTTTAACAAGTTGAACGAGAAATATTTTGTAAACAAAATAAATTGTTTAATTGATTAGGGTAAATTATTTTCATTGACAGTATTTTCAACATTTTACTTAATTTAAACTTGTAAGAAATAAAGGGTTCCGGCCAACGTAATTGAAGCCACAGAATGAAAATTCCGTAACGAAAAAAATTTTAAACAAAATATTCAAGAATATTCTTCTAATTAGTTTTATCAATATTATGCAACTCCATAGCTCAAATCGAGTACATTTAAACCAAACTGCTAAATTGGCGAATGAATCCCATAACAATCGATTTGATATTGTTTATATCCGTTGTTGCCATTTGACAATAAACAACTAATGTCTATTTCTGTGCCACTACGTTAATGAAATACATAAAAATATATCTATATCTTGATAGAGGTAGAGCCTATGTCCAAATTGGCTGATTAATTACATTCTACAAGAGAGAGATACTAAATCACTACAAGATGATGAAAGTTGTAGAAAAGTGTTCTTATCCTCCTGTCACAATACATTATGAACGATTCAAAACATTGGAACTATTTTTTGTACGCTAAAGTATTTTTTGTATTGTATTTAACATAAAAATAAAAAAGATTACTAAATCTGATTTTAGGAAACTTGCAAACTGGATATTGGCTCCTTTTCTACTAAGGTACAGGTAGGCATGTAAGTATTTTAATTAACGTCACACTGGAGCAACACAACGGGTTATTGGTGACGGTCCGGGATCAATCCCAAAGGGAAAGAAACGAGGACAACACCACGTAATTTTGAACAACGGTCAGATGAGAGGGTAACACCTAAGCTGGGACATCACTCTCCAAACTTCCACAACACGCCGTGAAGACGTGAAGACATTTGAGGCCCCGACGGATTTAACGTGCACAAGCCCCCTTTGTACACGACGGCTTTGGTTGGATTCGAACTCGCAATCCTCCAGTTGCTAATTCGTTACTCTTCCAACAAGGTTACCCCCACCAAGGTATAGATACATGGATGAGTACATTTTAAAGCAATTTTGAAACAATAACAATGAAAAACCATTTTCGCGGCCTCTCCTACCTATACATCCTCGAAAACAAGCAACCGAGAAAGACTTGGGTAACGTAATCGAACTGATAGTTCGTAGCCGCGTCTTTTCAGAGCGGTCTCTTGGTTCCTTTCCGAATAACCCCGAGCAAACTCCTTTTGATCCCAGTTGAGCGCTAAATTATTACGCAATTAAGGAAGGTAGCCCGTCGGAGAATTTTAAAAGGGCGGTAAGTTGTTAATTTTATTATAAACTCGGTGCTGGCGGCGGTAGAGTAAAATAGCAAGTAATGAATGTTAAGTTTTTCGCCGAAATTTAATTTCAGTAATTTGCTCTGCTCCGCCAGCCTTCCGAAAGAAACAAGCTTGACAGGAAGTTTTAATATTTGCAGCGTTTCGGCTTTAATAGCATCAGAGTCCTCGGCTCAAAGCATGGAGATGGAAACAAGTTTTCTTTTCGGATTTCCTTTTTTTGCCTCCTTCGGGATTGTTGATATTTTTGACAGCATTCTTCAGGCTTCTTTTTGTGAAGTTCGTCAGGAGCCATGATATAATAATGGATGAATGAACTGTTGTTAAGCCCAGCACGATTTAAGAGCTCGAGTAAAATTAATTGACTATTTGAAGGTGGAGTTTGTTTTAATTTGTGAAGGGCACTGAATGAGTTAATTTCAGATACTTAAATACGTCCTTTTGTTTGAAAACACTAGTAATATTTTCAAACAATTTTATCTAGGGTTGTAAAAGCACACATGTGAAACTTTTTTCATTTTGGGGATGCTTTAACCAGCATCAGGAAAAATAATATTTCGATAGGCACGTATCTCAGAGGACTGTTTAAAAATGTATAGTTTCTTGCACACATATTCTCTAGCAATAGAAGAACAGGAAATTGTTATAAAAGTTAATAATTTTTATTTAAATATCATAAATATTTCATTAATAATGTTCAAGAATCTTTTCGTAATACAATTTTTGTGGAACATCTATTGATTGATTGTTTTCATTTTTTTCTTGTTACATAGTAAAAGAGAGATAAATACATTAATTTAATTCAATAATTATAGAAATTAAAATATTAATAAAAATCTTTTTTAAAAAATGCATACAATTTGTACTTTAAAATGAATAATTATCGTCTGATAAAATATAAATCTTAATATTTTACTCCGTTAGGCAAAATATGTTCCCATAACAAAAGCATATTTATAATTTTTAAAAATCCAGAATGTAACTCGACTTGACAGCAAATTAATAACCATTCAATTAAGTCTGAAGCATTTTTTTGGCATGTGTGTTTTTACCTACTTCCAGAAGATTCTTCTGTCTTAGAAAGAAAAAGATTCAAGCAGAAAGTTTTTATCTTTCTTGTTTTTTGTCGATTTTACTTTTGATCTTTACGCTTTCAAAACTTTTCAAAGAATAAAACATGTTAAATAAAATAACAAAATTTGTAAGCATTACTGATTGAGATACTTTTTAGTTACACAAATGCTTCATTTCTTGAAAGCACTAGTGATATCATAAAACAGTTCTTGTGTTAGGGAGAAAAACAATTTGCAAAAAAGTATATTGACATTTGCAAGTTTTGGGTGATTTTATGTGATTCGTGATCTTTCAAGAATTTTCCAAGAGTAAGTATGTAGAATAAAACGACTAACTTGTGAGAAGAGAGAAAGTCGATCCTACAAGATAATAGAAAGAATATTTGAAGTTTTTTGTTTTTCTAGAGTTTTTTCCGATTGAAGAACTTAAAATTAAATTAAATTTTGATGCAAGAAAGAACGTAAAACACAATTGATGCTGCATAGTTTAAAGACAATCCTAATACTTTTATTGAAAAGTATGAAAGAAGTCGTTCCTTGCAAAATTATCAAACAATAATTCACTTAATTATGAAAATCATAACAAAAAATTAAAAATAAAATTGTAATTTTATGTTATTTTCACAAACATTATGCGTTTGTTTCCAATATTATCGATATCGCTAATAAATCAAAATTCATTAAAAAATGTATTTTTATTCAAAGTGCATTAACAATCTCCAAAGTATATCAAGGTTTAAGAGACACAGTACTTAAAAATTTAAAACTTTTAATTCATTGATTTAGATTATTGCCTTAAAATTTTAGGAGATTAAAAAGAGAGAGATATAGAAGATAGAAATATTACTTACGAAGTAATTGATTTTAAACCCCGCACAATCATGTAGTTTTCACGGAGTTCTTTACGAAAGGAACGAAACAGAACTGAACAGAATCAAGTGAATTATTATCTTTAAAATGGAGGATCTATTCTGATAAGGCGAAAATATTTCCTAGAAATAGCAATAACAGGTTTAATTGTTTGAAAGTGCTATTTGAATATATTATAAGTATTATGATGGAAAATTTACTGGTATTGAAAAACGCAAAAAAATTATGAATTTGAAATATAAAAAAACATATTCTTATTCCAAGAATCAGCTATAACTAGATGCTCAAAGCCATTTAATTCAAAACTTATAATACCAAAAATTGGAGTACAGAATTTTATTTATAACTTTTAAAAATATTTTTTATTATTATTTAAATTCTGAAAAATCACTGTAAATAAAAATTTGAAATAACAAATAGCCAAATCAAAATGCTGCAAAATTCAATGATATATACTGAGTCACAATTTATTATTTTTCGCGTTTCCACCTAACTATTTTTATTATTTTCATTTGATTTTATAAAGATGTAATTAAAATTATAATTTAAAATTTTACCACATAAAAGCCGTCTTTTTATTTAAGCTTCCCATAAAATAATCGAATAATAATATACGCGAGGTGGAGGAATATTTTTGTGACCCACTGTAATTTGAATTATTTTTTTAAATGTTGGTAGGGTCATCAAGTAATAATTGTAAAAGATTTGAAATAGTTCATTTAATTTTTTTATTGTTTGACATATATACTTCAAAAGGAAAAATGAACAATAAAGTTTTTCTATATCATTTTGTTTTAGAATACTGAGTTAGATTTTAAGAAATTTATGACTTGTTTTTATTATAAAGTAGTTTAGTGTAGTAGACACAAACCACCACAGAAGTTCTAAGCATAAATCGTCAGCTTTTAGAATGTGTCATACAGGAGGATGTCCTCCAGATTTGGCAGGGGCTGTCATTGCTCAGTGGTATAACCACTGCACTAGCAACCTTCGAGTCGTAGGCGGCGCAGGTTCGATTCCTGTCAGGTTCATTCCTCCCTGAGTGTATTTCTCTCTTCTCTGTCAGTAAAACTTTCATTGGGTGTGTGTCTATTATTTGACATTGTATGTCTTGTGCCTGGCGTAGCATGACCAAATATGGCCCTTGCTCCATGAAACCAACCAACCTGATTTGGCGAGTGCCTTTGGTTTGGTACTAACTGATTTTATGTTCTTTTACCCCCTAGAGATCTATATATATTTTTTAACTTAAAATATTCCCTCCTTATGTAATATTCTACTTTGTAGTGGGTGCTTCAAAAGCGGTATTTCCTGATATGTCCAATGCACCATACATAATTAAAATTGTTTTGTAAAGGTATTTTAAAGAATGTAGCTGAAAAGAGATTTGTAACTAGATTGAGACACGAACTTAAATATTTTTGTGGCGGTTTCCCTTTCTTAGATGAACTATTTTTTAATTCATATTTCCTTTATCGTTAATAAAAAGGTTTTTCTAACTGCTATGTTAAAAAATTAATCCGTTAGGAAGAATATCGATAATGCTATTTTTAACGCACTTTTTATAGAGAAACTATCTATCGGAAATATCAAACGAAATTTCCGAATTGTATATTCTCCATTGTACAAGTCGTAGACTAACAGATGGCGCCACGTAAATATCTGTGTAAATAGATTTTACAAGCGCATTTCCTCCACAAAAATGAATAAATTCCAACTAAGCAAAATGTAAATTATTATTGACAAGAAAATATTTTTACCTGTTTAAATGTTTCATACGTATATTTTTACTGATACAATAATTGTCTTGCCGAATTTAATCCAATTTTTATTTGCTTACTAATTCATCAAATTATTATTTGTTTATCAGTTTGATTAAATAAAATATTGTTGTTTATTAAATTGGTTAAATAAATTAATAGAATCAATAAAAATATTACTGTTTGATGCATTAATAAGAAATATATTCAGTACCTAAAATATCATTTCTTGGCGCAATAGTATTTTAGATTCTGAATCTATTTCACCAGTAACAAAAAACATCAGAAATAATTTTGGTATTAAAGTGTATGATTTAAACAAAAAGAAAAAAAGTACAATGCAATGTTATATCTTGGCATAGCATTTTTAACTTCAGAAATCATGCGAGAAAATGTCACACACATTACATAAATTTTTAACTGTGTTGGATTTTTGCAAACATAGTTTATATTTTAAGGAAGAGTTTAGTACCATTCTCTCTCCGAAATTTAAAATTAGC
Source organism: Meta bourneti (assembly GCA_933210815.1). Taxonomy (NCBI): domain Eukaryota; kingdom Metazoa; phylum Arthropoda; class Arachnida; order Araneae; family Tetragnathidae; genus Meta; species Meta bourneti. Next base: position 71,148,339 of record OW119923.1, on the reverse strand, counting down.
AATATGAATTTATCCGATTAAGTCATCATCAATTTTATACGAAATTTAATTGAATGAGTTTTATAGAAATTAGAATTTTGACGGGTGATATATTACGAGTAGATCTCTAAAATTGCTAAGAATTTCCGAGGTAAAATTTATACTTCTGAACAATGTACAGATAAAAATATGAGCCACTCTTCTTTATCTTCATTGATCATAGTAGAAAAAAATTCAAAGATGCAGTTTGATGGGAAATAACATCTGTATAAATTCACACACATACGAGATCTTCATATGGAATAGAACTCAAACTTCATAATTTAAAATCTGCATGATGAATTAAGAATTGAGGGTTGCTATTTCTATTAGCAACATCCAATACTATCTATATCAAACCAATCTAAATTCTATCTCACCAATCCACCCTCTACACCCATATTCGAACCTATATCAGACTATAACATTAGGTACCAAGTAATTTTGAGCTACTAATGTTAAATTCATTCTTACAAACACTGACACTTGCATTCGAATTAATGTTCTTATCACGTTAATATGGTTTATTAAGATATTATTGAACAAAATCTATTCAATGTATATATTTAAACAATTTTGAGTGCGAAATATGATTTGAAAATTTTCAATAAAAGTTCCTTCAAAATATATCAAGGTTGCTTGCTATTCATACTTTTTGAAAATTAATTTTATAATTCATATTAAATCCTAAGAGTTATTTTTGAAATAAACATTGAGTAGATTTTGTTAAGATCACTAAATAGTAACGTGCTAATACTAATTGGCCAAATAATAGAATTTGGAAGCTAGTTAAACATCTGGAGCTCAAAATTTTGCATACTCGTAATTCTCCAAAAATAAATGCAACAAATTACTTGAAAATTTTGTATCCAATCTTAGATTTTGATACAGATTCGAAATTTGACATCAAATTGAATGTTAGAATTGGAAATTTTGAGATTTAGGAGCACCTTAATATGAAGATAGTTCCTTGAACAAGCTTTATGCATAAGGATTTATGAAGAATGGAATGGTGTCTTTAATTACGCTCTACTATGAACGATGCATAAATATATTATTTTCTATTAGCTTGAGAATCATCTTTTATTTCAATTAAAATCCTGCAAATGCCTTTGCGTTGCAAACGAAAAAAGACAGTAGAGAAACAAACCAAACAGAATCAATCAATTAGCAATCGTTGAAATATCTGAATACTTTATTTAGGTTAATAGTATAAATAAACTAAATATTGGAAAAGCAACTAAAATAATTTAGAATAACTAAAACTTCTTTTAGAATAATTATAGCATAGAAAATCAAATAACTCATATTAAAGTAATGTATGAATTCGCACCCCAATAATTCCTTAAATGTATATGTAACTCTTTTAAAATAATATCTTTGAAATAAAATATCCAGTTAATTCTTTCGTTATTCACCAAATCAAAACAAGTTCTGTTTGTTTCAGATATTAATTTAATTTTCTATTTAAAAATTTATTTTGCAAAATGATAGAAGAAATATGATAAATTCATTGAATTCAATTTAGCCTAAAAGATTTTCTTTTAATCGATAAAATATGCTAAAGAAGGGGCATTATAAATATTTGAAAGTGCTGTTAAATAATAGTAGATTCTATTATAGATTTCATCAAATGTTAAGGAATGATATTTTGATCACAAAACTGAGCACTTTATTCAAAGTAAACGTCAAACACTTATCAATTAAGCTGTCTGCAAAATGATAAGTCGTGCATTGAAAATAATTACAATCGGAAATTGAAAATATGTGACATTTTTCTCATACGATCTCAATTTCATACACGCGATCCAATTCTTATAGAAGTTTGACAGAAATGCTCAGAAACATATTACAATGTACTATAATGGCAATAACTATGCATTTTTAACCGACTTTTGATACTTAAAAAAAATTTACTATGTGAATGCTCTGCTAGACGTATGTTTTCTGTGATTGTTTAAAACAATTGCAAAGCACATTGATAATGGGCAACACAGAAGGGAAAACTCAAACTCAACTTTCGATATTCTTATAAAATTTCATCAGCCTGCATTGTGTTAAGATAGCATAATCTTAAGAAACTGAAAACATTGAAACTTCTGTCTGAATGACTACAATTAAATTAAAATCCGAAGAATTAAAAAAATTCAAGTATCTTTAGAAGAATAAAGGATGGTATGTCTTGTGAAAGTTTCATACTATATCGCTGTACCGAAAGAACAACGACGCAACTACAAAATTGGGATGAATTTTCAAGATAAACCTTCATAAGTGGCAGTATTCAAAAGTAACAATGCTATTATTAACCTCGCTTTCTTTACCATCAAAGTTTCTCACATGTTGTTATTAATATTAATCTTGAACGTTGCTCTTAGCTTTCTTTTTCTGGGTAAATTGTTGAATTCTTAAAAACGGAAAATAAGAACTTCCGGGACTTATATTATAAAGTACTTTGCCATTCAAGATCAATAGTAGCATTTTAAATGAAACTTTAATTCTAGTATTGATCTAGTATTGTCCATCTGATACCAATTTTAATTAGACTATTAGAGAGTTCTCCAATACGAAAAACGAATTCAATCTAACTCGAACTTGCTTAACATTGACTCAGGTGTTAAAAATCATTTGAAACACTTTAACAGCATTAAGGATTCGCTTCAATGAGCAATAAAAGTGTCACTGAGAAGTTGAATTCATCAACGCTTTTATTCTCAGCACTCCCTTACTTAACAATAAATACAAAAAAGTAATGCCCCAAGAGACAAATAGCCCTTATGAGGAATGCGAAATCGCTGGTGTCTCTATCTGGAAGAATGACGTGATTGAAATGCGAAATGACTTCTTATTGGAGCAGGGCAGCCATTTATCTATCTTCATATCTGCCAAGACACAGGAATGGCAATCTGTTGCCCATTGAGAGCTGTTAATGGTGAGTGATAGGGCAGATAGGTTTCTGCCATTTGTCCTTATCTAATGCCTTATCCCTTGCACAATGTTATCCTGTACCGTAAATCTAGGCAAGATGAATTCTGGAGTCTTTTAGGGCCCTATCATTTTCTTTCGCTTTCGCTCGAGGAACACTAAATCTCAATTCACTTTGGAAATCGAGAGAATGCTGTATCTATTTCTACTTTTGCTTTTGCACTTTCCCTTTATATTTGTATATTGAGGGCTTCGTTTTTTGTCATCTAGAAATTATATGCTGGCTGTCGTACATCTCTGTTCTAGACATTTTCACCTCGAAGTCCGATCTCATTCTAATTCTATTCATACAATCTTTTCTGCGCATACGGTAGTGGGTCCATGAAAGCTCAGAAGTCAGGTATCTCCTAACGAAATAAATTAAAATTCGGTGTAAAAAAAAATTGATAACACATGAAGCAAAAACGACCCTATTTTTAATGTAAGTCTGAATGCTAAAACTACACGTAAGAGCTCGACACTCTAATGAAATTCTTTAGTAGTCTTATTAAAGAAAGCAATTAGAAATATTGGACGATAGAAATCAGCGCAGAAAAGAAAATATGAGTGAAAATAGGTTTTAGCAAAAAAAATTCCGATTCACCTTTGAAAAATGGAATAGGATTTACTAGTAGATGTAGTTCAGAAGCTAACTGTAGTAAAATGACTGAGGTGTACACTTTTTGCCATGCATTTTATTGGAAATAAGACTGAATGCCAGTGAAAGTATACGAAATGCTGATACATTATTTTGGGTAATTTTGTTTCATTTGGAGGTATGAAATTTGAATATGGATATTATATTCACAATAAATGGAATGGAATAAGGTATTAAATGTGAGTAATAACCCTCTTCTATCAATAGATATAAGTAATTAAGAAATTTTAGTGCAGATGTGCTATGAATGGGTCTACCAGTTAACATGCAAGTCGTATTAATTCGCGACACACTGTTAAGGAGGTCAGCATTCCAACAGTAAATGACCACTACAGTATATAACATTTATGCTAATTTTTTTTCGCACTTTTCTTACTTGATTACAGTAAAAAAAACCACTCAGTATGAAACTTGAAGAAATAAGAAATCTCATCCATAGAAAAAGTCTCCTTTGCTAACCTTACTTCTGCCATTAATGGCCCTCAATTGAAAATAAATAACTGTTCTTAAGCGGCACTTTCTTCGAGGCAATTTGATTCAAAATGTCTTTTTCCAGCTCCGAAACTGCATCGCAACGGCGAGTGTATCTTGTCGACTTTTATAGGCAGGTAACATATTCATTAGGGGAAGAAATGGTTGTTCGACCTTGGCGAGGGAAAGCCAACTTGTAGGGGTGGGCAGGGCACGCCAAATTACCTCTAATCTGAGCGACAAGCGGCAACTCCAGAGCGAAGGGGGCTGCCAAAGGAAGGGGGGCTCAAAGCAAACATGACATTAGGTCTGTTGAAACGGCGCCGAGCCGTTTGAAGAGTCAGTCGTGCCACACTGTCATTTGCATCCTCCGTTTCCTCGGCAGGGTTGCCGGGATTTCCGGCCTACCTGTAATGTGAGGGTGTTGGGATGGGAGCCACAGGGAGCCAATTTTGGCAAAGTTGCGCCGTGGAATGGATAAAGATATTGAGTTTCAGCAGGGGCGCGTCAAGGATACTAATCTGAAGAGGGCTACATTGGTAACTTAGACTATTTGGTTGTTTGGGTTTTTATGGCGCAAGAGCCATATTTGGCCGTGTTGCACCAGACACAAGACATACAATATCAAATAATAGACTCTATTTGGAGGGGGAGTAGTTTTTGAAATGATTAAACTATCGAGTCAAGTGAACCGTAATGTGGAGGTCGTTATTTTAAAATTTATTATGTATTTCTTAGTTTCTATATAGCAGTTTTAGATTGTGGTACGAGAGACTAGTTTTAAAGTGACTACTCCAAGACAAATAGCTGTATTGAGGGGAGAGGAGGCCCAACTCATTATTAATAAAGAATAGAAACAGTAATTTCATTATATGTTTATATTATGTTCTCCCACCCCTGTAAATAAGAGATGATACATTTGTAAATGAGATTATAAAAAAATCGAAAAATATTCATTGGTTGAAGAAAGGAGAAATATTAAAAAACATCTTTACATACTTTAAATCGATTAATTAAATAAAGATTTTTGTAATGGTCTGAGAGGGGCTTTAGTCCCCATCGTCCTCTCCGTGGATGGGCCCCTGAGTTTCAAATACTTGGCCAATGAGGTGTGTGTAGGAAACCATATTAGTTTGAAGCTTACCGCTTCACGACAGGGGCATTAAAATCAAATCAAAACGCACAGTAATTGGAATACAGTAATGTCTTGATTATCCAGCCCTCTTTTATCCGGAACTGTTAATCTAATGTCTGTCTTCGTTGTCTTTTCATTTTCGATCTTCTATTCGATTAAATTTCGATTTTGGAAAATATTTTTTCAAAAGTTGGACATGGCTGGTGAGTCGGAAATAAATTTTTATTTAACAGAGCGAATGGGGTTAAAAATCCATAAAAGAACTGTAAAACAAAAAAAATGATCCAAATGCTTTCTCAAAACCATATAACGTTCCTAAAATCACCCTTGAAGAAAATGACCGTAGAGAGACAAAACAAACCCAACCAACCCTTGGAAACAGTTTCCTGATAACTTGAATGAAATTTAAGATCACATACAGCACAGATTTATAGGTATTGCCTATTGAAACGTTTTATAATTTACAACATTTTATTCCTAACATTATCAAACTGAAATTTTTTTTAAATCTTAAATTGACCATCACTATTGTTTCCTGACTACGTATAAGTGTATGTACAAGTGCTATGTTCGGCTGTCATACACCTTTTAGTTAATTACAACACACCACTTAAGAATGGTCTGGGGTGTTTTAAATAATTTCAAGGTTAAAAAACAGGGAACACTTTTAACATTTCTTTAAAACAAAAGCTTCACATTTTATATTAAGAGACCTTGAAAAAAATTAATAAATTGATTTTTCTCTTGTGAAAAAAGTGGAGGAAAGGATTAAACAAGGCAGATTAGATTAACTCAATACCCCTTTTGACAGCCAGAATTCAAATAGAATTTAAATAATACATGGTGAAATTAAAGTAAATACATCAAAAGCAAATGAATGTTCCCTAACGTACGTGGCACCGAAATCGGCATTAGTATGTTGGTGAAGGGCAACAAACGCATATAAACAATATAAAATCAACCACTTAGAGATACATTCGCAGATTTTGTCATTTGCTTTAAGTATGCTTGATTTTAGCTATTTGGCCTAATATTGCTAAAACTTCATGGAAGAGCTCACCACTGAAATTCTACAGCAGCCTGATTACTGAAGACAATGAGAAATCTAAAAGATAGAAATTAATGTAGAAAAGAATATGAGCGATAACCAAAATAGGGTGAAACGTCGAAAAGCACATCTAAGCAGCTACGAAAATATTCGGTGCAAATAATATGCGCAAGTCTATTAATAAAAATTATTACTGCTAATGCAAAACGGAAGATGAAGTTTTTGTTTATTAAATAATCAATACTTTATTCTAAAAGTAAAACGATAGTATCTTTGCTATTAAAATTTATTTCTCTTATCGCCAAAGCGGCGATTCAGTAACAACATGGCGAAACAGCATAGGATATTTCCATTCAGACTTTCTCCAACCTGTAATCAAAAGAGCGTCTTGTTTCTTTTGCTCATTCAACCGCAACATCGTCTAACCTCAGTGGAAAAACGGACAGTTTTTTCAATCTGCACTTGAATGCTCTGCGATTCTTTTTTACTCCAAATCTCTTTGATATATCTCCGTTTGGTAATAGATGCTCGTAGTCACCTATTTTTTCACTCCCGCTTCGTTTTTTACGCCTGAAGAGTACTTAATGACAGTAATAAAAGAAGCTCTTTAATCCATTTTCTAGAAAGTACATTCTTTTGTATCCTGTACTTCACTCGTGTTATTGCCTCACTTTGTGATGAAAAGTAAAAAAGTGATTTCCTGTCCCATCGTTTGAAATTAAGTATGATACGCTTCATTCTAAATGCGTATGCGACCACGAGTATAGCTAACAGAACGGTACTGAATCTAACTGTTAAATACTATGACAATAACGCATACTTTTTAATACGGCCATCATGCACCTTTTAAGTTAACCCTCCTGGTGGTTGTCTCGATGAGGTATCTCGGTTATTAGCAAAACTGACCAGATCTTGCTGGGTGATAGATCATCAGCAAAACTGACCAGATCTTGCTGGGTGATGGGTCATCAGCAAAACTGACCAGATCTTACTGGGTGATGGGTCATCAGCAAAACTGACCAGATCTTGCTGGGTGATGGGTCATCAGCAAAACTGACCAGATCTTGCTGGGTGATGGGTCATCAGCAAAACTGACCAGATCTTGATCTCGTTTTCATAAAAAAAATGTCAATATCTTGATGACGAAATACCGTGTCATTAGCAAAATTAGTCAGATCTTGATGTAAGAGAAATCTTGTCGAAATCACTTAGAGGGTTAATTATACTACAGTAAATTCTAATTTACCTCATCGCTCAAAATGAAATCGTCTAAAATGAGTTTTCTGAAGCATAGTTATGGAAGCAAACATTAATATTGGTAAATTATTTGTAATAATTTAAGCTAAAGGTAAAACTTTTAAACTTCCTCTTAGTATAAAAAATAGTATTAATCCACATAAGACGATCTTTTTTCTCTGATATTTTTTGTCTTCGACAATAGTTCAACAAAAATTTTTTTGACTTTTTGAGACTACACTTCTCAAGTATAAACCAAAATGTTTCACAGTTATTAAGTGTTTTATTTAAAATAAAGTTGTTTTTCGAATCGTCGCTTTGTCCTGGTCATTTTTGTGTTAGGGAACTTGGTACCCCAAAACTGGTCTAAATGTAGAATTTTCTATTTTTTGTGTCTCAAGTTATACTTTATACATCGAAGAACGTTTCTACAAAGTTTTGACCCTGAAAGTATTTTACGATATATGTGCGAATTTGCTCTCTCCCATCGCTTGCTAACCCCTAAAAATCTGTATCCAAAATTTATCGTCAAACCTTTTAGAGTTAGTTTTTGTTAGGACCAGAATTCCAATTAGAGTGTGAAAGATGAATTAATGGGGTTATTTTTTCTTATATTCTGAATTGAAGATTGAATTCTAGATTGAAGATTTATATACTGAGTAAGATGATTTAAGAAATACAGGAATAAAAAAACAGGTTTCAGTTAAAAAATAATCAGCTCCTTATTTAGAGAAAAGTGACGCAAACCAAAAGTTAATTCAGTTTTTCAATTAACAAATGACCTATTGAACTCAAGCAAACCACGGAAACGAAATCAGAAAACGCGAAACAATTTTTAATAGATAAGTAAAGAAATTACTAATTTCAATTTGAGAAGTAAAATAGAATAAATATTTTTAGCACTTCTGGGGAAGGGGTCCCTCCTGTAATATTTACTTTTTGAGAAGTCCTTTTAATCGGGAAGGGCAATATTTTATTTTATGTATCACATAAAAAATTAAATGTTTAAAGATCTCCAAATAAAAAGTGAAATGATGAATTTCATAAAATAATAAAAAGACAAAAATTAATTAATTAATATTTTTATTAATTGTATTAAATAAGCACTCAAAGGAGCTGATATGTGTTGATTGTTCCAAAATCCAATGTCTTAAAGGGCTGAATTTCAGAAATATTTATTAAAAAGTTTAGTTATTTTTCTTGAAAAAAAAACTAGAATTTTAAGCCCAATTTTGTCCTTGTCTCAGAAATATTTTCCAGTTCTATTCGTGGAAGCGAATGCTTTCATGCTCTACATCCTTATTAAGCTTATTATCAACGATTTTATATAAAAGTCAATTCTTCCATTATTCAAAAGTATTACTATTCAGATATATAAAAAGTCAAATAAATACAATTTTTCTCACAAATGTCGAGAGACCACAAAAGAAAATAGATGTCCTTTCTTCCATTCTGGAGATCCTCTAACAAAAATGAATTGGAAGCAAATATCAGAATTTTGAACAATAATTTATTAACAAAATTAACAAGATAAGAGTTATTTTATCCTAAATATTTAAATAATAATAGGATCGGCTTACCAAGTGAAACACATTAAATCAAAACATAATTCAAAGAAAACGAAAGGGGAATTTTTTTTATTTTAGCAAAAATTGTAATTTTATTATTTTAACAATTACTTATTGAACTTTGAGTTTACTCAATATGTCAATTGCTCGGAGAAGACTACCTTCATTGTGATTACGTATTGTTATAACAACTAATTAGTAAAATGTTAAAAAACAATGTGTATTTGTGCTTATATGTTTCCGTAGAAATCTAGCTTTCATGCAAAGAAAAAATTACTTAATGCACACACACTTACTAGTCTAAAGATCACCACATTCGAATCTAGAAAAACTAAAGAACTCATATCTGAAAATTTTGACTTTGGTTGCTTCACTTATAAGCCAACGTTATTTTATCTACACTTTATATAAATAAATTTTACTTCGGATAGAGATAGTTAAGTAATTAATTAACGTCGCACTGGAGCAACACATAATGAGCTATTGGCGACGGTCCGGGATCAATCCCGAAAGGAAAGACCCAAGGACAAAGCCTCGTAATTTCGAACCACGGTAAGATGACGAGAATAACACTTGAGCTGTGTGGCATTCCACTCTCCAAATTTCCAAAGTGAGAACATTTGAGGCCACGATGGATTTAACATCCACCAGTCCCCGTGTGCACGACGGTCTTTGGCTGGACCAAGTTTCGAATCCGTTACTCTTCCAACTGGGTTACCACGGCTCCGCTTCGGATAGAGAGCAGCATCACAAATCTCATTTGTCCCAAGTTCCAAAAAGTCTAGCTTCGCCTTGGAAACACTAGATGTGTCTCAGAAATAAAGTTCAAAATATAATCAATCAAATCACCATCTAAGGTTCTCAAAGCGTTGACACCCCTCTCGTTTGTACCACCTCACACCAAATCACGCGCGGTCACTTCGCCTCGGTGGCGACCATATCTCACCTCAAGCGTCCACATCCATTTCAGCTAGTCAAAACATAACCTTTTTCCTCTACTTATTCCCAGACCGTCTTGTCGGGACGAGAGGGGAAACCGCTGTTTAACGGGCAAGGACTCCTCCCGTCCAGCGTCCAGCGTCCGGCACTTCCGCCGGTGGACGGAATTAATAATCGTGCGCACTCTGTTAAGTACACGTTGCAGTCTCATCAGGGAGGTCCGGCGCTCCGTCTGAAGCGGAGCCCTTGTGCGGAAAATTAGGACCTAACTGTTTCTGCGAATGCTGACAAGTGCCTTTTAAAGGACCCGAGGAGATAGTTGTTGAGCATGCGGGGTGGGTTTTTCTTCAGGTGAGATCAACTTCCTGGTGCCGGAGTGGATGACTTCATTATATGTAATTACGTGTTTCTATTCTGTGTATTTTAGATGGGTTTGTGTAACTTGATTGAATGAAATGGCTGAGTTTTTGTAGGGTTTCTATCGTCTAGCGTTGAAATGGGCAGAACGATTTTATAGGGAATCGTTCCGTTTTTTGGAGGGCGGAGCATTGAAACGAACAAAAAAATTTTGCAGGGAATTGAATCGTCTTGCAATGAAATGATCAAACATTTTTTCAAAGAGGATTGTAACGCCTTGGGGGACACTGGAATGTGCAGAAAGATTTTATGGGAATAGTACCTTCTTGATAGGTAGTTATTTTAATTAACGTAGCATTGAAGCAACACAAAGGGGTATTGGTGACGGTCCGGGATCAAACTCGAAGGGAAAGATCCTAAGACAACATTACGTAATTTTGAACCACGGTCAGATGTCGAGGTCTCATCCGAGTTTAGTACCTTCTTGGAGGCATTGAAATGGACAAAAATATTTTATAAAAAAAACTTTTTGAAATGTGTGGACAAAAAGATTTTAAAGAGAATTGTAACGTCCTGGAGGCATTGAAATGGGCAAAACTTTTTTATGGGAATCGTACCGTATTAAGGGTATTAAAACGGGCAAAATATTTTATAGGGAACTGTACCATTTCGGAGGGGCATTGAGATGGACAAAAAATTTCAAGGAAATTGTACCATCTTGACATTGAAATTTGAAAAAAGATAATATCGGGAATTGCTCCGTCTTGGAGAGCATTGAAATGATAAAAAATATTTTAAGGAGTATCGTTAAGACTTGTATTGAAATAGGTAAAAAAGATTTTATAGGGAATGAATTGCATCGTTTTGCATTGAAATGGCAAATGGATTTTGTATGTAATTGTTCCGTCTTGGGGTATTGAAATGTGCAAAGAGATTTTATGTGGAATTGTACCGTCTTGAGGCATTTGAAATGGGCAAACGGATTTTTGAGATATTTGGTTAAAATTGGTAGTTTGATATTTAGGTTAAAACAAACATGTCAAAAGGAAGGAATATGGATGTTTATGGTGTAATTAAAATAAGATGGAATTTCAGACAAAAACTCGCTAAATTATTTTCAGAGTTCTGGCGAATCTTTCATTCCAGTTAATTTTTGGAGGATTAAAATTTTAATTGCACATCCATTTTATTATAAACATAAATTTGATGTTATATGATTTTATCTTTTTATTTGATAATCGAATGTCTCACTTAGAATTGCTATGCTAATTTCATTTTAATGGTCTATAAGTTTTGTCATATTTATAGTTTCACATATCTAAATTAATAAGTGTTCTTTCATTTCAAATTAGACCACTCGAGGTAAAAGAAAGGCTATAAAAATAAGCACCACTTAAATTTGGATTGGTCATTAGAAGAACAGTATTATTTGGTTATCTATTCTTGAATTTCAGCATACAATAATTCTTTATAACATATAATTACTGAATAATGGTATACAGGTTTCAGTTTTTCTAGAAAACTTTAGAACTCAATACAATTAGAAACAAGAATACAAGACATTAACACACTATGTTATCTTTCTTTACAAAACTAGGTTGAATCTAATAGTTTCGTTTTTCTAGACTCAACCCTCTACCTCTCGTTTTATTTATTATTATGTTTGACGAAACATTACATCAGCAGCACAGTTTATTCATGATAGCGAGAGAATTTAAATTGTACTTTGAAAAGGTGTAAAATAAGTATAACATACAACATTCATTTTTAATTAGCGTATTTATGAAATCTAAATTCACACTTCTTATTAAAGTCAAATAGGAAGTTATTTATTGAGTACAAAACTATTTCGAGAACTGTGTTCAAAACAAGTCACTATAAAAAATTCAAAATTTTGAAATTTAAAGGTTAAAAATTTTAACCGCGAGTTCATCATTTTCTCCCGCACTTGATCTATTGCAACTCTCATTTGTTTACAAAGCGAATGGCATAGCTTTATGTAGCTGGTCTTTAAGATCCCTGTTCTAGCTGACCAAGTTTGGTTACATTCCAGAAAATATCTCGCAGTTTTTTGGTTCTAGAATCCTCAGAAATTTTGAGACAAGGAAAAGCGATGTTCGAATTCGACGTGACTGGTATACTTACTCACAACTCCAGTTATGATTTAGCAACACTATTTTCGTGGTCACTCCATTTCCCTTCCTTCCCATCTGGAATACGTGCTATGATTAAACTTTTCGCCTATCACTTGTTTCCCTTTTCCTAACACGACGAAAATCGTTCGTTTGTTTAACTTTTTTATTTGTATCCATTTTTCAACTCTATTGTATTAATGTAAACTAATCTTGTAAGTAGATTAAGGAAAGTAGAATATCAGTTTGTCAGAAACAGCAGAAACTCTCGAACTTTGATCTCTGGTGTCATGAAATTTGCACAGCTTATTCTGAAAGGAATTTCTAGATAAACGAAGCTTTATTCAACTCTACGTCGTTCTTTTAAATCACATAAGTAAAGTTTAATATAGAACCTTATACAATAAAATGCCAACCAACACAAAATGTCGAAACCTGTCACGAGTCTTGCAATCGGAGGAGGAAAGAGCACAAGCATGTGAAATGGATAAAGCTTAAAAAGCCGTTCAACGACACAACAAAACTATTGAGGAAACAGAAGCACGACTTGGTTTGTCGGAGGCAGCAAAAACTCACGGGTGATAAAGCTAGTAATCTAATAAATGCTCAAAAGCTGAATTTCCTGACTCTGATAGGGATGAACAAAATTTGAGAGTATGTATTATTTAATTGTGCTCTTGGTATATAATTTTACGGTTTTAAATTATATGCACCCCGATTGTTAAATGTTTCTTATAGTTTTGAAATTTAAATTTTTTATCTGTTTATGTATTAAATAGTTTTTCTGTTAATATGCGAAATTTCATCTTTTAAAAATGTGTATTTATAAAAGTTAGGCAGGATGTATGATTTCAGAGAATAGAAACTATATTAACAGTAAAAAGTATATATCGATTGTCGAAACTTTTTTATCCCACAATGCTACAAAATTTGTGTGATCCATCAACTGTCCATTATATGTAATACGAAAGCTTGGCAATGCCTTAATTATTGATAAGACAAACAACATTACATTGATTTCATTTCCGATCGACATATCCGTGTCAACAAATAACACACACAGGCAGGAAGACTTTCGAACTTGCGGTTACACAGAGGACAGTGACGTAGCGTTAGCGGAAGTCCAAAACCCGATATCGCCATATAAAATACGGTGGCAAAAACAATGAAACTTGAAACAAAAACGATGACTTTTTCAAACGTAAATCAGAGTGAGACGTCGGTTTCTACTTGATTTTCACCACTAAAAGCCAATTAAGAATTGTTGATGCCTTACCTTTCGGCCTTAAAGGATTCCTTACTATGATTGGTTAATGATCAACGGGTACCTCCTTAAGCTTAGACTTTTTCCTTACCCCATGATTCCAACCGAGGTTAGCAGTTGAAAGCATAGGGTAATCCAGTTCAGATAATATGTGTAGTTGGCCCATGCGCATGGTCTGCTATTGTCTCCCCGTTTTCTCTCATTTTGCTGTCCCTGTAAAGAGAGGATCCTCTAATTCTAAGGCACACATCGGTCCAAACATACTCCCTGCGACGGTAAATAGACTGAAATACGCATGCATACATAAAATCCAGATAATGTATGTAGTTGAGTCAATGCACATGGTCTACCATTCTCCTCCCGTTTTCTCCCATTTTCGTGCCCTTGTAAAGAGAGCCCCTTGCTCTAAGGCAGGAGTGTCAAACTGGGGGCCCGCGGACCGCATGTGGCCCCCGAATAAATTTTTTGTGGCCCACGATGCTCTGAAATAATATTGAAACAGGACAATATGTTACGACGAAAATAGCACTTAGGGGAGATCGAGGCAATACCGTACACACAACCAAAGGATTTGTGTCAAGACTGACAAGAAAATTACAAGGTGAATATCCAGATAAACTGGAAATCAGTACTTTCCATTGCCTTATTCACCAACAAGTTCTGTTTAAAAATATTAAAGATGGACAAAGTACTTAAAACAATTACAAAGACAGTCAACTTTATTCGATCGAGAGCACTTAACCATCGCCAATTTACTTCGTTCCTTAAAAATTTAGAATCCGAATTCGAAGATCTTCCCTATTATACAGAAGTTCGTTGGTTGTCCTGCCAAAAAGTACTGAAGAGCTTCTATCTGCTTTCGGAGGAAATAATTGTATTTCTTGAAATGAAAGATGAAAAAAACCGAAAAAATATATCGATTATAAAAGATCCTTTGTGGGTAAAAGATCTGGCATTTTTAACAGATATTACAGGTCATGTGAATAATCTTAATATTACATTGCAAGGCAAATATCAATTAATAACGAATATGTACGATGCAATAGCAAGTTTTGTACAAAAACTGACTTTGTTTAAAAATCATCTACAAAAAACGTTTTGGCGTATTTTCCTACGTGTGAGCAACTAAAAGCACAAAATCAAAGTTGCTCATTTTCACAATATTGTGGTAAAATTGAAGAAATCAAAAACGAATTCGATAAACGTTTTAATGATTTCAAAGAGTTACAAAATAATTTCTCTTTTTATTAGGCCTTTTTCCTTTGAAGTTGAAAATGCTCCCACTTCGATACAACTGGAATTAATTGATTTCCAGAATGATTCGGTTTTAAAAGATAAATATCGAGAAGTAGGAATTCTCAAAATATATTCTTATTTAGGTGAAAAATACCCGGAAATTAAAAAGTTTGCTGCACAAATTTTATGCTATTTTGGGAGTACGTACTTGTGTGAGCAACTATTTTCGTCCATGAAATTAAATAAAACGGCCTACAGATCAAGATTAATTGATAAACATCTATCTGCCATAATGAAGATTGTCTGTTCTCAGTCTTTGGATCCAGATATGGGAAAACTAGTAGGAGGAAAGCGTTGGCAGTTTCCGGTAAAAAAAAATTAATTTTAGTTTTATAAATACATTAAATTAAATAAACGTTTAAATAAAAGCAATTATATAGCAATATTATAAATTATTACCCTAAATTCACTTAATTACATAATGTGTTTTAATTATCCTATCCATATTCCTGAATTCTCACTTCAAAATATAATTTTAAGGAAATTTGTAATTGTGATGTGGCCCGCGTGAATCTTACCAGTTGCATTAAATGGCCCGTGTTTTAATTGAGTTTGACACCCCTGCTCTAAGGCAATCCATGCATTGGTTCAATTCACTTCCTACAACGACAAATAGGATGAAATGAATATGCGTGCAGGCATGTTTTCTGTACAGAAGCAAAGTACGTATGCACATGTCAGTTACTTAGTCGCATGCCCGATCAAATGTGCGATTTGCCTAAGATAACGCTTGGATCATCCTCACAGAGGTCTTGGGCTCCTTTTTAACTGAGGACTAAAAGCGATCTGTATATTATTGTCTTTGAGGGAAAAATACAACGGTGAATCTAGACATATAACGTTGCCCAAAGCTGAACATTAGATTTTTTGCTTTCGATTCAATTTCGACATTCCCAGTTTCCAATGTTACGCTACGCTACTGAAGAAACAACCTGTGATTATCACTATTAAACAAAACAAGAAATCGTTCCAGCAAGGGCTAGTTTCGGGATTTAACCAGTCCTGTCCACACTCTGCATAGAAGAACCATTCCGAGACGGTAGTTTACCCGCAGACCCGTGCCCAAAACCCAGTGTCAGCCAACTCTTTTCCAAACACAAGGAACCGCATTATGACTACTCTCCCCAATCGCCTCCTCGCAAGTGAAGACGGGATCAACGAGCAAAATGAATAAACGGATCTGTCAACGCGTTTCGGGTGAGGCCGTTTATCGCGCAGCAATCGTGTACGGTAGTGTGTGGCGTTTCGAGTGGCGAAAGTGAATACTGTCCAGACTTCTGGTTTCCGCACTCTATAGAGCTCTCTGCGGACCGCACACGAAGGACCGTCGGCCATCCCCGCCTACCCCTGCTCTCGTGCGTTTTAACTTTTAAAGAGAGGAAATGAATTCCCTGATAAAATCTTTGTAAACGAGGCGTTTGATGACATGACGTGGGATCAAGGTTGAGGGTGTCATTGAATTTCTGGAAAATTTCTTCGTGGGTAGCATAAATATTTTGTTGGGTTTTTCGCATAGTGACGGGACTTATTTAGTGACTATGAATATTTATATATTTTTTAACATTGAATTCGCCTCTTGAGAGTAATCGTCGGCTTACGAGAGAAAAACACGAAATCGAAATTTTCTAGATATGAGTTTTTTAGCTTTTGCAGAATAGAATGTGGTACTATTGTGATTGGTAAAGTCCACTAAGTAATTTTTTGTATGCATGAAAGTTGGATTTCTTCTCGAGAAACAGTGAGTTTAAGTAAGAACTATGTTTTTGACTTTGTGTGTTTCACTTGCAAGTCAACGATTTGTTCTTGGGAAATGACTAATATGACTATAATTTTTGAATAAATCGTTAACTGCTATGCCAAAGGAAAGGGGATATCGGTCTTTCAATTTATTTGGAATGATGTTTTATTTTTTCCTGTAGCATTCAAATACACCATTTTGCCGTGGATTTATGCGCTTGGGAGAAAAATTTGCGTCTATATCAGCTTTTGTTCCCTTGTAATACAGGTCTCTTATATGCTGTTTAGAAAATAAATATGCTTATCACAGATAGGTGAAGAGAACTCTAATCCAATGCACTCTTCTAAATTTTAAGCAGTTCCATTTCAGGTATGGTCAAATATCCTAAATAATTCCCAAAGATCCTTCCTCAGTGTGCCTATTTATCCCTTCTGATTAAGTAAAGCTTTCCAAGTGCGTGCATGTCCATTTACTTGATGTTACCTGGAGCATATTGATAAAATATGGCAAATGGTCCATAAAACTTAATCCAACCAAACAACCGAAAGAGATAGATGTTTCAAAATAATTTTTAGTGTTTTGTTTACACCACCATACATTTTTATTATTTGAGTGGGTGAACAGTACTTGGTTACACAAAATTATTAATAGTAATAGAAATATTACATAAATTACTTTCTTTTATAAGTATAGAAAAAAGAATAAATTTAAAGAAGGTTGTAAAAGTAATTTTCATCAAACGGAATTGTTTGCAAATAGTTTCTTTTAGTCCAATCTGTGCAAAATTATACTCCAACGGCTCAAAATGTGAAACTAATTGCTTGTAAAACTTTTAAACTACCGACTGAAATAATCCAATTCCGACCTTGTATATCATAAACATATTCTGATCAATTGACTAGGGCTGGATCTCAGTTGCACCAACTGAAATTCCATTTGCCTCTATGTAAAATCAAGAATCTTATTTGGTCGTCTATCAAGACTTAGATTTTCAAGCTGGAAAGAGATATCTACAGGTAAGTACTGGAATGTTTTACTGAGAAATAAAGCTCGTATCCCAGGTTCCTTGCCTATATTTGTTGGAGTCGCTTGTTTTCAACTCCTTACCAGGCATTACCACCTACAGAGACACACCGTATTGGTGTAGAGAAATCAGTTAATTACTCTTAGCGAACTGGAGATCATCTCAAGGACAGCCCTAAAATTCTTGACAATACAGTTGCAAATACTTTAGATAGTGTTTTTAAAAGATATTTTATTACTTCAGCAGTAGCGTAGCGTAATGTTGATTTCTGGGGATGCCAAGATTGAATTGAAAACAAAATATCTAATACTTAACTTTAGACAACCTTACAAGTCAGCTAGATTTGCCGTTTCTTTTCCTCAAAGATAATAAAATACAGATAGTTTTTAGAATAAACTAAAAGAGAGCCTGAAAGGCGTATTGCACACTATCACGGTAACTCTGTGCCTGATTCAAACGCTGTCAGCTTGGGGCTGTTACTAAGGCAGGAAAATGAGAAAGAACAAGTAGAGATTATTTCATATTAGATCCAGTACGTATATTATCTGGACTGTGTGCTAGATTGTGTGTTGGTCTATATTGAAGTTGTCCATTGTGTGTGCATGACAAACGCTATTAATCAATCATAGTAAGACATAATCTGGATGAAAGGAGGGGACATCAGCTGTTTTTTTTTTCTGTGGTAGAAATCAAGGAAGTTAAAATAGAAATAACCTCACTTAGATTTACGTTAAATACTGTCGTTTTACTTTTTATCACCGAACTAGATTTTTTTGAGGGGGATGCCGCTCTTCTGGTTTTCAATGAATGTTATGCCACTGCACTTCATACCTCTATCGAGCTGCTCGTCGATTGATGGCAGGAGATGGACGTAAGATAAAAAATATATCATAAATATTTCCCAACAGTACTGCTGACACAGTATCACTGCCACCACTAAATCATTAAAAAAATGAATTTTAACAACCGCCTTCAATCTTTTAACCGTAAAACCCATCAAATGGGGAAAAAAGAGCTCTGTCCCTCCCACCAACCACCGAAGGGAATTTCCTGACGAATAGCCTCAATTAAGCCTACTCTCCATTCCCTTCCAGAAACGAGAGAAGACCTATTTCGTCACAATTCCAAAAAGGCGAACCGAGTAAATTACGAAAATTAAAACACGCACAGTGATAATCAGATGCACCATTTGATGACCAATCTTCACTGAAAACTCTTTCCAGCGTTGCCATTTAATGACCTCCGCTTCGGAGGCCTCCACTCTCAGGTAATCGCTTCGGGTCCCAGTGGGGCAATTGATGCTATATTTATATCTAACAACTGGAATCGGGCTCTTTGACCGTTATTAATTAGAACCTGCAGCCACGGCAGGCAGAGGAAGAGCCAAACACGAAAAAAGAAAGAAGCTCTTCTTCACTTGATGGAAGGCTGCAGCAATGCAGAGTGCTCGTGGTCATTCCCTGGTGGGACCAAGTCCGTTATCTCTGCTTTTGTATTTAGGATATCCCTAGTGGGCTTTACTGGTTTTGCCATGGCAATCAACTTTAAAGCATTTCGGGCCGTGGGCTGTCCACAAAATACGGAAAGGTTGTGGTGTTTGCTGAATAAGCTTTTTCTTACCGGATCGCTTGTGCATTAACTAGAATGTGGTTTGAGTTCGTTACGATTCTGTAGATTTATTTGGAGGTATGAAAATTATTTATGTTTGGTCTGTACATGCTCATGCTGTTGACAAGTTGAATATATAGCGTAAATAGTTTAGATGTCAGATTATTTTAGATAAGTGTTTACAATCGGTCTAGTAGTTAGGGTGCTGACTTTTGGATCGAAATGATCCTGTTTAGAATCCGGGGTAAGGTTTGGGTGTTTGTCTGTCTAAAACAAATATGTAGCCTCTCTATAAATAGGCTGTGTCCATAATATGTGGTACGTATGTGAGGTGTAATGTGATACCCTTCCTCTGTGGTACACCAAAGTAAAGCAGAGTGGTTCACATATCCGCCTTAAAGTGTCATAATGAATGATATTCAATTGACCAGGCATAAGAAAAAAATATTTTAGACGTGCATATTATTTGTGTGTGTACTGCGGTTCCAACGAGAAGGCAGTCAACCTTGAATTCGTCGATTTTTGAAAAGGTGTGATAGCTCGTTAAGAGAAGTCCATACTCAAAAGCATGTATGAATGCCAATCGACGTAGATGATCCCCAACTCGTTATAACTACTAACTCTTTTGGCATCGAGCGATAAATTTATAACCAGAATTCGTGCTAATGACTGGTGGAAAGAAAGAAGGGAAGTGCTTTGTTTACATTTCAACCCATCACTTATTATAAGAATTGACTCGTTAAAAACCACGTGATTCGACTACCGACTCGCGGGAGCCAAATTATCTTATATATATACATATGATATACTATGTACATGTTAGTTAAGCTTTTAAAATTTGATTATGAAAAAAGATCGTAAAAAGGACTAGAAACCTCTATTTCAAGTATTTATGTATTTCTATCTTTCAAATTTTTAAATCGAAAAAATAAGCTGATACGAAAGCTCATTTCAATCATGTATTATTTCTAAACAATTTGTAACAATGCTCGATATTTGAGCAGGAATAGAAAAAAGAAGTATTAGAAACTATTTAAAGTGATTAAAAAATCTGAAAATATTCCTTCAAAATTTTGGAGTAAAAGATCGTTTCAGTAGTGACAATTTTGAAAAGAACTTCACATTTTCAAATAAAACAATCTGTAAGAACAATACTTTTGGCAAATATAATACTTAATACTCTGCCGTAAAATTCAATTATGTACGAGTATTTAAACTAAAGTCATTGAATGATTTTCGATGTGTAAAAAAGTGATTATGAGTCATATCAAAGGAATGAATCTATATGTAAATGAATGAACCTGAATATGAATCTGTTTATTAATAACCGATATTTACTAGTAAAATTATACTAGTGAAAAAAAAACAAATAAAAATTGATGGGTTTTTAGAAATCTGAAACGTATTCGATATTTTGTATTTAACTCCCGAATATGAAACATGAGGGAGATTAGAAAGAAATTCAAAATTCATAAATTATATTTGGAATTTAATTTTCTTAAGATTTCAAATATAGTAGAAAGGCATGCTGCTTAGCGAGCAACTTATACTGACACTCGATATTTTACTCAGAATATAACATTTATTTTGAAAATTTTTTATGTAATCGCATGCAAAACATTTTTTATTTAAAAAATATTTGATGCATGCAGTTTAAAGGAGAAAAGATCAATGAGTCTCAGATCCTTTGATATATCCTAAAAATATAGGAATTTATTGCTTGGATTTCTCTTCAATTCAATGCATATCGAGACAAATACATCGAAGTTTTCTATAGCAAAATATTATTTTGCTGAAGAAGACTTTGGTGGAATCTTTCCTGTGATTAAGTAACTCCATAAAACAGTGAAGAAAATGATGGAAAAGAAGATTACTAGCACTTAATCCTTACCTGATAGTAATATACTTTTCTTTTCAACTATAATCGATACGTGAGAGGAAAGGTATGTGTAAGAGATGAATGTTGCCCATTATCTCCATGAGCTGAATCTATTCATTCGAGAAATTCTCTGAATGTTTGAGACTAAATTTTTTCTAATGGTTTTACTCTCTCATACTAAAGTAATTCAGTATTCAGGAAATATTATTTTGATATCTTTCTAAAATTCCTATGAAAGTATTTGTAATTGTAAATGCAAATTGTTTAATACAAAATGAAAGAAAGAGTTGCATTAACTTCTTATGAGCCTTTACACAAAGCAATAAGTTATTGACTAATTAAATCTTAATTTTGCATAATCAGTGCTTCCAAATTTTATCATGCATCAAAACATCACACCCCATCTGAATGCCACCATAGCTCAAAAATGAATATTTAGTTTTAGGTGTAGTAAGATTGTAGATACATACTTCTGCATGCTCTACTACTACAACAACTTCCCCTACTGGAATCTACAGTTGTGGTAGATTTGGCGCTCTCAGAAGCATATACTGATAGTGTTTCTACACATAAAACTAATTTTTTTAGTTCTGACGTTTTTGTAGCCGGGATGTACAGCTGTAGTACAAGCTTAAAAATACCCAATCAGTTTGTAATATAAGGGCAAAATAACCAAGAATGAAACTATGACACAATGAAATATATGCGCATTAAAATATAATCTTCTTTACAAAACATTTTCTACTTTTGTAAGAGTGTTTGTTATCGTTTGAACTAATCATTCCTTGAAATATTTATCATTTAAGTTTGATCAATATGCTAACATTAAAATATAATATGTAGTCTAAAATATTTATCGAAGACATCAGTATTGCACTGAAGAAGGTAATCAGTAACTCAGGCATCAATACCAGAGCAGCATCTTTTAAATATCCGTGCAGCTGCTGGCATTTGTAGATGATATTATCATAACTAGAAATCAAACAGTACTGAAACCCTCCTTAGCTTTGGAAAACAAAGCAAAGAAAATGCATCTGATGATTAAGTGTCTAAAATGCACTGAAGACCTTTGAGAGAAAGATTTCAAGAAGTATATTTGGTGGCATAGAGACAAATAGAATGTGACGGAGAAAGTTTAATTTTTTGTTATACCATCTATACAAAGAATCGGATATTGCTAAATATATAAAAATACAGAGAATGGCTAGGCATATCATTCGAAATGAGTAGAATGAATGAAATGAGTAGGAACAAATATATTTTTGGTCAGTTGAAGTTGGACCTAGAAGACCTAACCTTAGATGGATTGACTGAGTAGACAAGAGCTTTGGCATTTGCAAAAACTAAGAACTGGAGAACTATTACCAACACATGTCAAGAGGGAACAGAATCATCGAAAAGACCATGACCCACAGTGGGATGTTGAGTCAATAAAAATCAGTGGTATACATAGATCTTTAGGGACAGGAGAAGAAATTAAAAAATAGCACCGTTTTTATTTTACTTTGTAGAGGTGATTCTAGAATTGCTTTTAATGAACTTTCCAAGAGAACGATCAATAGGAATTTATGAATCAATAAAACAAACTGGAATTTTGAATCAAAAAATAGAACAAAAAGCTGTAAAATATACTTATATAAAGCTAAATGTATCAGTACATTAATAAAAGTGCTTACTAGTACAGATTATAGCTTTAAACTACAAAAATAACTCACTCTTTGAATATGGCTACATATAAAAAAATTCTATGCTGTATATTCAAGGCTTTCATACAAAAATATTACACATTTTGTAATTTATTTTGACATATTTCTTGATAAAGACACTCCTGTTAAAGGGCATTTTCGACCTAAAGATAAAAAGTGAGGGGCTTGAGCCCCTATAGCTCTCCCCTCAATACGACTCCAGATGACATAATGCATGTTACAGAAGACACTATAAATAATTACCCATGATACGATATGGGCTGACATGAGCATGTCGTATAATTTCATTTATACAGATTGGAACATTTCCTTAAAAACGATGAATAGCTTCGCTCTGGCCGATCATTTATAACCCAATTCAAATAAGCCCCTCCAAATTTCATAAATAACGAAGCCGGAAACATTAACTCCATTATAAAGTCGTTCCGAATCATGACATTTTGACAAACCCATTCCCATTCCGATTCGAAAATTCGAAGCATCCAACAGCCCCATTCAATCTACCGAATGGAATTCCCTGATCCTCATTCATAAAGCGCACGATCCCTTTCCGATACCATATTCCCTCCGTACCCTAGCAAAAAAACGAACTACCGCAATGCCTCTAAATGGCTGCCGCAGTGGACCCCCGGGACCCCGATCCTAATCTATTAAGTGATCCCTGCGCCGCAAAAAGCACTTTCACTGGGCTATTGTGATTCGCAACAAACCGCTTAAATCATTCGTTAAACGTTGCTCTATGCCTCTGATAATTCCCCGATCGACGTTCGCTGGAGGCCGCCCACCACTCAAATTCCATTCGATTTCCACGTCCGCGAGTTTAAAGAGCGCGTGAAATTGGGAAGAATCGATTTTGAGAGGGATCGATTGTCTTGCTAATGAGAGGTTGAACTGTGGGTACTTTGCTTGTCAAGTCTTAACTTGGAAAGTGTGGGGCATATCATATCGTTCATATGCTGAGACAGTGGCACAACTCAAAAATTTGGAGATGAAATGGTTTTAAAGTTTTCATAACTGTTGAAATACATAACATGCCGTAAACACACCTCTGCTAACTAGCGGCACAATTGCCGTCCATGAGCGATCTGAAACTCAAGAATGCCACGAAATATTTATTGAAATTCAATTCAATTTTCTATTCCTGATGAGTTTCGAATATCACATCCACGAGTTTAAGGAACGCATGAAAAAGGAAAGAATTTTTTGGAATTTTGAGGGAGATCGATTGTCTTGCTAATGAGGGGTTGAACTGTGGGTACTTTGCTTGTTAAGTCTCAATATGATAGAAAAGTGTTAGGCATATCGTTCATGGATTGCAACAGAGGCGCAATCCAAAAAATCTTATTTTGAGATAAAATGAGTTTGAAGTTTTCACATATAAAAATACATATAGTGTGCCTTGAAACACTTCTGCAAACTAGTAGTCCAGCATTAAATTTAGAGATTTGCCAGTTTTCTGCTGGAAAAAATGTAGTTTTCCATGTTCATACATATATTTGCTCCCAAAATCATATTTTTGAGTTTCGATTTCTACGTTCGCGATTTTAAAGTAAGCGTGAAATTGGGAAGAATCGATTTTGAGACGGATCGATTGTCTTGCTTATGAGAGGTTGAGTTGTGGGTACTTTGCTTGTAAAGTCTTAACTTGGAAAGCATGAGGCATATCGCTCACAGGCTGAAACAGTGACACAACTCAAAAATCTCATTTCGAGATAAAAATGGGTTCAAAGTTTTTATTACTATGAAAATACATAGCATGCCTTTAAACACTTCTGCCAACTAGCAGTATCATTGAACTTAGAGATTTCTTAGTTTGCTTCTGGAAAGCATTCCGTAATGAGACATACTCCAAAAATCATATTTGTGAACTGTGCTACTATTGCAGTCCATGCTTAAATCTTTTGAGATATGAAAATATGCTTACAAAATTTGTACTCAAATTCGATTCGATTTTCTTTCTAACACACTTAAGTGACCGGAAATAGTCACTTAATCCTTATTAATGAAAACAATTGTGAGTTAAAAGCGTTTTCTGCGCTTATTATTAACAATCGAAAAAGATATAGAATAATAAGCTATTGTAACAAAGGCATATTCAAACTGTAATCAATTTTCCACCCTCCAAATGGTTTCGACGAGATATCTCGTTCATCAAGATCCAAACAATTTTCCTAATGACGAGATATCTTGTCATCAAGATATTGCCGATATTTTATGATGACGAGATCAAGATCTGCTCAGTCTTTTCTATGGCGAGGTATCTCGTCAATCAGATCTGGTCAGTTTTTAGAATGACAAGATGCCTCGTTGGTCTTTTAATACTCTCATTACCGATCGCCGCCTTGTTTGGTTTTTGACCGGACATGGTCGGTTTATTGCATACCTCCACAGGTTTAAAATTAAGCACACGAATCTATGCAGTTGTGGGGAGGTTGGCGATGCCGACCACTACCTCTTCAGCTGCCCACACACGGCCTCTGACCATCTAACGGCCCCGGCCCCGCAGTATAAAAATGACTGGTTACGCGAGGTCACACAAAATAACATCTCACTTTACAGGATTTCTAGGTGTGTTGTGGCCGCTGGGGTGGTGGCGGATCGGATCGTCGCACCCCACAACTGACTTTTTAAAGTAGTAGGTCTAGGGCTAGGCCCGACCTAATTTTAAATTTTTAAACTTTTATGTAATTGACCTTCATTATTTATAATTCATGTACCATCATTCATCCATATATTTATAACATTAAAATTTTTCATAATCATCATCCACTCATTTTTGGATTGCCCCACTGTGTGGGACATCCAAATTTTCTTAAACCTTGTCCGCCTCTTTATTTTTAAATTTTTAGATTTTTAAATGTTCGAGCACCGAGCAATTGGGCGCCTTGTATAAGCCCCATGCATTTTTAGGCGCCTCTTATAAGCCACACAAATATTTGCGCCTTTTAATAAATTTTACACTTCTTTTTATCTCTTTCTAATGCATGGGTGTCTATTATAAACCCTAAACCTACAGAGCGCCTTTTATAAGCCTTTTTTCTTATTTGCTCGGTGCCTTTTTTCCGGAGTCGAACACTTTTATATTTACTCTTGTTCGACTCCGGTTTTTTCTTAAATTGGTTTTTGTATTTGTTCTCTGTATTTTGATGTTTTTTAATTGTTTGGTTTGTTTGATGTTCTGTTGTGTTCGTCGGCCTTGTTTGCCACTGTATAATTTCGTTTTTGCTATAATAAATCTGTCTGGGGGGGTTGGTTTCCCTTGTCCTCTTTCATGCACAGTGAGAATCTATCTCCCTCCTCCCACGAAAAACTCTAAACCTTTCGGTGAGTTGGGAGGAGGAGAGTCTCAAAAAAAGATGCCTCATTGAGACAACTACCATGAGTGTAAAGAAATCGTTGAATTCTGAAACAAAATTTGTTTGCAATCTATACCGGGTGAATGAAGAAAATAGCTTTATGTTATATTTATTTTCTTGTTTTTTGAATCTGACAATTGAAACGAATACGTAGTTTGCTCAACTCAAATA
Source organism: Meta bourneti (assembly GCA_933210815.1). NCBI lineage: Eukaryota > Metazoa > Arthropoda > Arachnida > Araneae > Tetragnathidae > Meta > Meta bourneti. The sequence continues at coordinate 71,121,774 of OW119923.1, read as the reverse complement.
TGTACGCAAGTATGCCTTAATTATTTTCATTAGCAAATTTAAGGATGCGCGAAAATGCAGAACCGATATGGGTGTGAAATCGACAAATATGCATGTTATGAAGAAGATAACACTCGTACATATTCAAATTGTGTCAAGTTATCTTCATAACATGCACAATCATAAAGAAGATAACACGATTCAAATTGTGTCTTGAAATCTTTTGTTCATGCAATCCTCAATAATCCGAAATTCAACTTCACGTATGCAACTTAATTAAGATTTGATTTTTATAAACACTCAATCTATAACTTCACTTTAAAAATTGATAAAACTATAGAAAAAAAAGAATAGTTAAATCTCAAATCTCTTATGAAATGTTTGTAATAAATGCTTATAAATAGGCAGAAATCGAACCTATTGTGTAAAACAGAATCCGTCTATTGTAATCGACACTAACATCAAGCCACGGAGGTCCATATATTATAAATTCACATGATTTTCCTACCATACCATAATGCGTGAATCTATTTTTATTATGAAAAAAGAATGAATAAAGCCTCTTTATATTGCTCAATTATTTTAATATCCAATTAAAGCTGCCGTAAACTTTTTTATTCTAGTCTTTTTTCTAAGGATTGATGGTCATTAATTTATATTTTATGCTTTTTTCGGGGTGGCCGAATTAATAGCCAATTTAGCAAAGCGTGCCATTTTTCGCCCAAACTCGCTCATTTTATTCACGTATAATTACTGCGGTACTTTGAAATTAATTTCTATTGACTTTTTCCATGTTTTACAATCTTAAAGAAATCATTGTTGTTTTTGAGTTTATGTGAGTATAATTAGACTCAGTGCATTTTTTCCTTACACGCGAGTTTATCTGACAGTATGAAATCATTTTTTACACTCAAAATATGATTCAAATTCAGTCTGCATCCCGAAGTTTGTGCCAGAGACAAATGTTTACAAAGACATGTCGCTTTAATTTTTCATTCGTGACGAATAAATACAGAATGGATATGATCCTTAGTCATTAAACCTGTGGGAAACTGCTCTACTATTGGGTAGTGATTTCTATGACTGCGCATAATGAAGACTACTGAAAAGGTTTCATTGTAAAAAAGCTGCTCTCCTAAGTAAATACGTCTGTGGGGATCATATGGCAATGTTAAAATTTAATTCTTGCTTTTGAATGAGCTTTTTATTGTTTTCGATTACACTTTTATTCAAATGGAGCGGAGAACATAAAAGGTTGTTTAAAACAGTTCTCGTTTATTACCGGGTTCGTAATATCACTTTATTTGGTAGGTTGGCAGTTGAATTTGCATCGCACTGGAGCAACACAACGGGTTACTGGCAACGGTCTGGGATCAATCCCGAAGGGATCTCCGAGGACAAAACCTCGTAATTTTAAACCTCGGTCAGATGACGAGGTCAAAACCTGAGCTGTGGCATCCCACTCTCAAGTTTCCACACTACGCCAACGACGTAAGGACATTTGAGGCCATGACAGATTTATAGTGCACCATCCCCACGTACACAACTGTCTTTTAGTTGGATCGAGTTACGAACTCGCAACCCTCCGGTTGCTATTCCGCAACTGCCAACTGGAACACTTCCTTTGAGCCTCTGTTAATCCTTACGTGTAGCCTTATCCAAATTATGTAGAAGCAACTAAATTTAATATTAAAATTATGGACCGCAAATTAACGGAGTAAAACTAAAGTGTGAATTATTTTGCTTAATAATTTTTCAGTGTGACTCCATGCTTGCAAAGGATGTCGGTGTAGCTCTGAGTTCTTGCACTGCGCTAGAAACCTGCGAGTTGTAGGCAGAGTAAGTTCAACTCCTGTCAGTTTCGATTCCTCCCTGGGTGTGTTTCTCCCTTCTGTGTCAGTAAAAACTTTCTTTGTGTATGTATGTCCATTTACTTGACGTTGTTTGGCGCAGTTTGGCCAAATATGGTTTTGTGCATGTGCTTGTTTAGTGCACCAATTATGCTTGTTTAGTCCCAAATTTATGCATTTGAGAGAAGTGTTTGAATAATTAGTTTTTTGACTTTAAATAAAAAATACGTTTATATTGTATCCTCAAAGAGTATGATGCTCACAATACCTGTTTTTCTTTTGGGAAGGAAGAAAACTTCTATAATTTATAAGTGTGCCGACCAATCCATAAGAATGAGACTCATTTTCGAGGCAATCTTGAAAAAGGCAAGCTGTGAGTGATCGATATTATAGGCTTCCATTGTATATTTATACACTAATTAATATACGACACGATCCATTTCACCATAGAGTTTTGTCTCAATTCCTATTCTAACACAAAATAAAAAAAATTGAAGAGGTCATTAGTTTCATGGTACTTTCCTAGCATATCACACCTTCTAGGGGAAAGAGATGCAACTCAAAAAACAGCAGGAGAGTCAAACGAAAATTGAACATATTTAAACATGTTCTAAGTTTCATTTGTGCCGTCTAACTGGCATGGTGGTCGTAGCGCTTGTCTGCCTTCCAGTAGGCCATGGATTCGACTCACGGTTTGTAGCCCATGGATATTGGTGATTGTCTTAGGAGTAGTGGCGGCTCACCCATGAAGCCGTCAGTTCGTCGCTTGTAGCGCCGAAGCCCGAGAGGTCGGTAGTCGGGCAATATAAAAAATGTTTCAGTTTGAGATTTCTAGAGTTCGTTCATGTCTTTATTGAGAATTTGTAGGTAGCGTATATTCTGATTTGAATTCCCTGGTTTGGGATTGGCGAATTTAACAGAATGCTAACGGGAAATATTTTTAAACTAAATGTTTTCGTAGATATAATTGTAACTGATTGAAAAGTATTTATTTGGAGTTGTCACTTTCCTCTACAGGGTAAGATGCGTTAATGTTACCCAATGGCTAATGTCTTTCTTAAGTTTTTATCAAAAAAGGACTCGCGCTTTGCTCCCCTTGATAAAGTAAGGGAGCTCACTTCAGTTCCATAATATCCCTCCTAAATTTTTTTTCTGGTAGTAATTTACGAATTTGAGAGATAGATAAATTCCTCATTGAAAATTTATATCTGTTTTGTCATGAGTAGACACTAAATGTATTTACCATCAAGTAATATCTCGTCGAAAACGGTCCTCTACAAATAGAGCAAGGCACGCACGAGAAGACAACGGACACCGAACAACGCATTGAAAGCTCCGGCTTCCAATGCGATTTTATGCATAAAACATTAGCTTTAAACGTTTCAAGAATGCTTTCCATGTTACCTTTTCCGAAGAGCTGTTAAAAATCCATTTCAACGGTGCGCTGCGCACGCAAACCCGTTGTTAGACATCAGTGGAAACACCACTCTCACAAACTCAATAGGCCCGCGATGTTTTTGCGGGGATCGGCCTTACAAATTGTAACAAGGGGTGTTTCCAGTCAACTATTAAGGCAGACGAAATTGTCGTTTCACTGTCTTCAACCGCTCATCTGGGATAGGGATCGGCATTTAAATATGAAGGCGAAGCTGGATGAGTTCGAGTGAGTTTCGTGTATTGCAAATCGTGAACGCAGACATCCTTTTAGGACGGTTGTAAATTACAGTTATTACGTGGTCAGTGATATTTCGGAAAGGCGCTTGGAAAATCTGTTCCGTCCAGACGTCTGAGTTGATATTTTGCTTGTTTATGGTTATTTGCACGTTTGTCAATATGCCGCACAGAAATCTGCTTTTGTCACTGTAATTGCAACTTAAAGCCACATTCACACGATAGCGGCTTCTATTATTTTCTTTTTATTTTGGATTTTCTACGAGTTCGAAACTTTAGAAGTACCAGTTGTGCATTCAGGGAGGTGACTCATGGGTTCAGATAAAATTAAAACAATATCAATTTTAAATGTTCATCGACTGTGATATATCTGTAGTGGAACAAAATATATAATTTCATTATTATATTTTTCATCTGGTAATTTTAAAACTGAGGTTAAAAGCTGGGGGCGTGGAATTTCTTTCGCCTTATGGGATCAGCAGCGATTTTCAAAACATTTTTATCTCCTTTTTTACATATAAACTTAATACCGAAATTCTGCAACACACCAAAAGAAATATTTTTGTCAATTTGACAAAATATAACTTTTTTAAGAAAAGAACGTTTGAAAAAAAATTGCAAAATATCTACTTTTTTGCTCCGAAGTGGATTTTTACAATTTATTTTTAAAACTGATATTTTAAAACAGAAATAATATTCCCATTTATTATACGGTATTAAAAATACAGGTATTACTTGAAATTACTTCGGAACGCACTTGTCAAAAGTTCAAAATAAAACCTTTGAAATAAAATAAATCTTACACAATTTAAAATATTTCATCATCTTTAAGGCATATCAATGACATTCTTGCAGCACACCGATTCAAAATAATCAGTGGTTTAGAGAAATGGTCGTAATAAATTGCTTGTTTCTGAAAGACTTTCAACTAATATTGATTTTCTTTTCATAATTTTCTCTGATAAATATTTCATATAAAAGATTAGATTTTTTAAAAAGAATTTTTGAACACATTCGTATTTTCTTATCCTGAAAGAGGACAGAATCAGTTGATCGATTGTGAATTTTGTGTGGGGAATTGCTGCACCAGTATTAGAATGATGACCATTTTCTTAGCCTCTCCCAAAGAAAAATTCTGGGTGCACTGCTGAGATATTCCATGTATTGTAATTTTCAAAAAATCTTAAATGCAGTTCTAAAGGTAAGTTAGTACTGAAAGTCATCATTATCTCTTATCGTGAACAATGTCAAATTCTGTGAATTTTGTAATTTCGACGGTCATGCATATAGAAATTATTAGCTGATTTCAAAATGACTTTTTACATTCATTTCCACCCTATATTGGTTCTCAGTGAATTTAGTACTTTACTGATGTAGAATTTATATGTAATTTACTTAGTACTTCGATAAATGGTAATACCATTCCGCCAATTTTGGAAATTTCTGCAATTTTGATCGCGAAAAGTAATATTGTGTTTGAAATCTTGATTAAACGCGAGAACAGAAGAATAGTCTGATTTGAAGAAATATTTTAACACTCTTTGGGTGTGATAGAGTCAAGTTTTCTACACTATAGGGATTAGATTACAGGGTCAATTTGGTACCACAAAAAAAATCAGAAAATCTCGTAAATTTTGAAAAATTGTGTAACTTTGATCACGACGTTCAAACAGAAAATATTGTCTGATTAAAAAAATATTTCAACACTGTCCTTTGCAACTTTTCACTACTACAGCGATTCGATTGTAAAAATAAAAACTCGATTTCCTCCTAACCGTCTTGTTTCGCGAATATAAACACCTCCCGTTTAATCGACACATATCGCCCCAGCAGCAAGACCACACAACTCGCGAGGTCATCACACCCCGTGTAATGTCACTTGTCATTCATCGACGGCTTCAATATGAGACGGCCGATTAAATACAAACACACGGAAAGGAACGAAAAGAAAAACCAAATCCTATCCCGATAATGGAGAGTCAGAAAGAGGGTGAAACACACACCGTTCAATCGTCGGTACTCAATACGAGTGTTTACGCTCACTCGTATACATGGGTCCTCTCTCTCCGAGATGAACAATGAGAAGAATAACGCTCCTGTCTTTTAGTAGGGGGTTATCGAAGGTGTTACATGATGTTGGACGTTTATTGGGAATTTCTGGGGAGAAGTCCTGGTTTTATGGTTTCGATGGCGTGGGAAAATGCTTTTTGAGACGCTTGTTTTCACCAGCCTGGTAACTGGGGCACGTCAGGATCGGAGCTGTAGTGTGGTACATATGGAAAGATTGTTAAGGGGGTTCTTAAGTCGGTTTATGCAAACTTCATTTTCCGGGGTTTACTGAATGGCATATATGAGGGTGGTGTTGAAAGTAAATGGCTTCATTCTTACATAGTCCAGCTTATTTATAGGAAATAAACTTACGGTCAAAACGACTGAATGTTTTGCATTTCATGTCATTTAAATCAGTTTCTTTGATACACAATGACCTAGCAAGAAAGAGACCTCTGGTAATCATATCGTGTACTTCGTATTGGGTTCAATTATTATTTCATCACCGTGCGTGGTAAAACGTTCATACCTTAGTCATGTTATTACAATTAGCTTCTGAAAGTCCATTTCAATTGCATTTTATTGGTCAATACGCAATTGCAACCAAAAGTTTATATTATAAACAATAATTTGTTATCAAATTAATATGGTACTAATAGATATTTAATATAATATCTTAAATAATATAACTTTCTTTCAAACACTTTATTAATAAGAAATATCGTCGACCCAGAAGAAATTCATTAACTGAAAGTAATTTCTTTACTGTATAGCTATTTAAGGACCATTGGTTTTTAGGTAAAAGAATACTAATAACTAAACTTAAATTTATGAGTATTTTTAGTGTCTCCCAAAAAATGTATTTTTATAGATATCTATCTATAAGACAGATTACAACATGATAACGTATTTCTCATCATAATGGAAATAAGCATTTAGTGTCTCCCAAAAAACGTAAGTGAATGAGTTTCTGCTCTATATAAGCCGACGATATAGAATATTTGAAAGTGTTTGTATTAATTCTCCAACCTCTTTAAATAAGAGATGTTAATGTGAAGAATAATCGATACTATTTATTGATTGAAGCAAGGAGAAAATTCAAAAACATCACCATATACGAATTGTAAAGAGATCAATGAACTGGAATTGAATATTTTTTATTTTTAGGCTCTGAGAGACTTAAGCCCTTCCGTAGGTGCGCTCCTGCAACCTTGTACTTGTATTTTATAATAACGTAATCCTCTCATTTCTGTTAAGAAAAGCAGAATTCCGTTAATTCCTCCAAAATCTCAGCCACTCAAGAAAACGAATGACGGCAAATCAGCAAATGGGAAGCGCGCCGCCCAAGCCTTCACTCTGGGCGTAATTATCCGAAGTGATTATTGATCTCCCAACAGCGCTGCTACTCCGGGCGGCGAGGAAATTAACAGGCGCTGAGCCAGAAAAACGAGTTTCGTGACAGCGCTTCAATTTATTTACCGATCCCAATTAGCGCTGCTGGCCGCTTATGCAAATAAACGTCATCGCAGGCCGGCCACATGTTCTCCCGTGACGTCATGTCGGCAGTATTTCCCGACTTTTTAACGGGGTTCGCTCGTGCGTGGGATGCGAAGGTGAATCGCCGATACTCAGAATCAATCAAGTATTGACTGTGATGGGATTTCGTCATCAATAATGACACTTGACCAGGTATCTACTTTCCATTCCAGTTTGGCATCTATTGGGATAGATAAGCATGCTTGCGTACCAGTGAAGGATAGTGGCTCTTGCAGTCAATGGCATGCAAAGAGCTCGTTAGGAACAGGTAAAAGGATATCTGATTTCATTTTTGAAAGGGAAATATTCTCGAATTATTTTGCATTCTCACTCAATACAGACAATCAATTGTAAATAATGAAAAGTAAAACTGGATTTTTGAATCGCTTTTCAAATGCATGCAACTAAGTTTACAGATAAAATGTCGTTATCATCAACAACACTTGCCCAGGTATCTGTTTTCCATTCCAATTTGGCACCTATTGGGAAAAATAAGGATGCTTGGGTGAAGGATAATCGCTTGTGAAGACACCCTGTATCTGTCCACTAGAGAGGATTCTACTTTTTGACGGGCAGTCTTGGGAGAAGAAATTTAAAAGTTTATGAACCTAAAAGGTTCTAATTAACTAACGCCTTCACACACTCCCGTGCCTAGTATCGTGAGACACTATTAATTTAAATAAGTGTGGTTGGGACGAATAGAGCATACCCCAGAGTTAGCATGTCTATCCAGAATGTTAGAGCATATTACGTCTATATATTATTAGATCTATACCATCGTACTATATATATATATATATATATATATATATATACAACATGCAAAAAAGAGTTAATCTTGGGATAATCAAATCCTGATGAGTCTGAAAAATTTGGAAATCTTCAGTGTCCAGACTCTAGAATACTGCTTTCAGTTAGTTCTTTAGCGTGAGGTGCAAGAAAATCCAGCAGTTTGTATATCTGGCTCTTACAACCTAAATGGAGGAATGAATTCCTTTACCACTTGACATTTATATGACCCAAATGATGTTTGACATGATAGAATTCCATGAGCTGACATTCCATGGTGTAGTGCAGAGGATGAACATCGAATCCGCATACATTGCACATAGGGATGTGCTTCGGAGTCCAAACCAAGAAAGAAACATAAATTAACCGCGACCTGTGAAATCTAGCGAATGCTTTAGTTTTTCCACTCCACACATATCACACGCACACAATCGTAAGCTATGAAAGATAAAATTGGAATTTTGAATCATTTTTCAAATACATAGAAAAAAACTAAGTTTTTATATAAAAGGAAAATGCCAAACAATAACTGATTATTATAAAATGTGTGTATATCAGAGCATTCGGGATAGATTGTCCTATTCCAATTTCAGTTTACAAAGAACTCTCCTTAAATGAGGCGACAAACATAGGAATTCTTTTGTGTATATTCAGGGGGTTTAAACAGCAATATTACCAGATATTTCGTAAATCTTTTAAATATTTATATCTAATTTTACCAAAAGGACACTTTAGATCCAAAGAAAGAAGGTTTGAACCCTTGTAGCATCTGATTCTACAAGGCCCTGCCTACAGGTGTCATCCAGCTATTTTCTTGTGGATGGTTGCAGAAAGTTACCCTGCTGAGAATCCTTTTTACAGAAACTGAATTGATTAAAGTACTTTGAAATACACCCGCACTACAACGAAGGATAATAGCCTCTTCAAAAATATTCATCTGCTTCAGAGGGTCATCTGAAGTGCATTGTGCTTTGGAAAAAAGCGATAAACCAATACCTTTGCTTACACATATACAGAAATAAAAATGTAAATGCTTCGTAAAATTAATCCCTTAGAATTACATCTCAATTCAAATAATTAATGTTTACATATTTAAAAATAATGTGAAGGGGTATATTAAACTTGAGAGCTTCGAAAAATAGCGAAATAGAAAGAATTTTTTGAAAATAAGAAAAATTCTAGTAAGGTTTTTAAGCTTTTTTGGACTTGATAGCTATTTGGAAGTTGAAATCATAGTTATATAAATGAATTTAAACTGTTAATCAATATTAAAATATATTGGTGATAGATTTGTTTCTGTATTGTCATATTTTTTGCTACTTGAGGGATAATTAGACAACTGATAGATGGAACACGAGGCATTTGTGTGTAAACCATTGGGCTCCTGATTGATTGCCCACTGTATTCACGCTTTACGACGATATTTTGTTTCAATCTTGAATGTGACAGTAATGATATTTTATGTACTAACTTTATGCCAACGAGCTAGTATGGAAATTGTTCCAAAGAAAATTGCTTCTTTGTAAATAAAAACCACCGAGATTCATTACAAAGAAATGGACGCTAAGTTTTCAATTTGATATTCATATAAATCTAAAAGAATTGCAATATTTTGCTTTTATAAACCTACAGTTCAAGTCTATATTTAAAGTAATTTTAGATAATCATAAAACGGCATGAATAAAGTACAAATGATAAAAATTATTTCGAAAAATCAAAAATTTTAAGATCAGGATGAAATCCAAACGAATAATGATATTTTGGTCCATTAGATTTAGGAATAACGCTACACATGAGAGTAGTGTAGAAATAAAAATTATTGCATTTCGCATGAGTAATTTTAGGGTATGGAGAATTATTCATAAGTATCACTTTTCTGTGTATAAAACAAATATTTTGAAGGAAGTTTATTACGAAAACTTATGTAAAATTAAAGTAACAATTATATTTTTAAAAGTAGCTAGCGGTTTTATTTGAATTTTATATTAATAAAATGTATAGTATTTAAAGAATGTACTATACATTTTATTAATATATTTTTGGCTGAGTGAAAACAAATATTGAAAACATTAGTCTGATTAGTCAATTACCAAACAATCAATACTGTAATGATATGACAAATGAGGATGGAAAACCTTTTATAACTTAACACTTAACCAAAATTCTGAGGATTTTACCTTTACCTATTTAATTTCATTTTAGGAAATTTGTATTATCAAGTAAATATTTTTGAACTATAGGTAACCTTGATACCTATAATTACTTAATTTATAACTGTGAAGCGATTTCTGCGTTGTGTATCCGACATAAAATTTTCAGCTACACATATTTAACAGTTCTACGTTTGAATGATGATAATTATTTTAATGTTCATATATAAGGAAAAACACGACAGAAAAATTGCATAACAATCGTTCATTACATAAAACATGATTATTGTTTGCTACATTCAGAGCTTTGAGGTGAAGAGATAATAAAAGGGTGGAATTGAAATAAAATTCAAAATTGCGTATTTTAAGAAAAATGTTTACTGTTACAGATTTCAAATGATTTTATCGGTCGAAAACGAAGAGAGATTTTGCGATTTAACCACAAAACATCATTGGGAAATATAATTAATTGCAACAATTTTAATCTCATCTCTAAAAAGAAATTAACTTAAAATTCTATATATGAGAATAAAGGTAATACTCTATCAAAACTTTCATTAGCCTTTTAATGTTTTTAGGTTGGATTAAGTATGCCAAATAATAAAACAAAAACCAAACTATACAAAACAGAAGTATAGTGACGCTCCGACGAGAAGGCAGTCGACCTTGGGTCAGTGGATTTTTGAATAGATATGAAAGCGTACTAGGAGAAGGCTGCCGTACTCAAAAGCATGATAATCGCCGTAGAAGTTCCTTCTTTCGCCAACGCGAAATCACTTTCGGCACGGAAAGAAAAAATTAGAACCAGAATCCACGCAAAGGACGCCAGTTGTGGGAGCGTTTTGTTTATGTTAACACCAGTCCCCTAATTTAACTATTAGACTCATTCAAATCCATGGGACAACTGCCCCCTCTCTGAAGCCCTACTATATGTTGTCTTCATGTAATTGCGATGCTCTTTCAAATTACGTGAAATAAAAAGTCATAATTTTTCTATTAAAAATTTATTAGATGATTAAACAGAGATCTTAGAAACATAATTACAATGATATAATAAGGTGAAGGCATAAAGTGCAATATACATTAATTACATTCTAAGCTATCGCTCAGAAGTTATTGCATAGTAAATGAAGCTTGTACTCTTCATTTCATATGAAAGTATGTAAATGCTCAGAGGTCTATAGAACCAGATAATTTATTAGATTTGTTATGAACTATTTCATTTAAATTGCACTGCATAAAACTCAAAAACGTCATGCGTTTTTCAAATTCTAAAGTAAAGAATATGCGCAAATAAACTATACATAATTACAAAATATACACATCAGTCTGTAGTAGCAATTAACGCAATAAGTTATTAATACAATACAAGAGAAGTTAATGGTCTTTAGATATCAGTTGGTGCAATTTAATATTTATATATCGTTGTATAAAGAAGCAGGGATTATTGCTTTTATAGCACACCACATAAAATTGAAAAAATGTTACATTTATTTCAAATTTATGTTTATAAATTACTAAGTTTTATTAGTTTATTATTTATTTTGGTAATAGAATTAGTTTTCTGCGACATTTGTCTATTCATAAATTATAGTTTAATTGAAAACATTTTTTTATTGCTGGGATAGTTTTGCAAATTATTTTGTGTCACTTTGAAATGCACTACATTTATTTTTACAACTTCATTAAATTAAAATATTTGTAATGTACTTTATTTTATATTTTATATTTTACTAGTTATTGATAGTTCATAAAACATATTAGTAAATTTTAAATTCTTTAGAGCGAATTAGTCTCTGTTATGACCTTTTTTTTTTATCAAACAATACGCTTAAATCAAATTTTAAGCTGTCAGATATACAATTCGCGATGTACCTTCTCTAATACCACTTGTGCTAATTAATGCTTTTGTAAAATACTATTAGTTTTGTGATGTAGGATAGGACTGTTCAGAATATAAATATCTTATCTATATATAATTAAATATTTTTTTATTTTAATTATTTACCATGGACTTACAAAATACTGTACTTTTTTATACATGAATTTCACAAATTCTTGTAAGTTTGCAATAATTGCTAAACATTCTATTATATTTGTTATAATATTTTGAAAACTGCTATTGATTATTAAAGTTCTAAGCATTAAATCAGGTGAACTAAAATTAGTTTCAAACCTGTGTGGTTTTCAGAACTAATATACTGAAGTTAATCAAGTTATAAATAATAACTAATGTTACATAGTTAACCGATATTGTATCGCTACAAATCTTTATGATAATAACGTTTCTAATGTTCGCCATTTAAAAGTAGCATAAATCTGATATCATATAATTACATATGGCGTAGCTTGTCTATGACTGGACCTTGCGCCATAAAACTTAAACCAACCAACCAACCATATAATTACGTAAATATTTTCATTTTATAACATGGTTCGTGGAAATTTAAAATTTCATTTTGACACGGGAAAAAGAGTTGATTTATGGCTTTTTTTATTGACATCAGAAGTTGGGTTGATGCAAATTTGATATGGTTAAACAGTAGCTTTTTTCTTAAATTTACATTTTTGATATGCTAAGTTTAATTTTCTGTGTATGCTCCCTCAGATTGTAAGTCCAAGATAAATGACTGAACATATTTGTAAACAACTTCAAGTACTTCTCAATACAGCTGTATCCTCCCATTCTTCTAACCCAGGGATTGTTTTCATTGCTGACAGGAACTTCGTCGAATTCCGAACAAAAATAGAGAATTCACACTCTCATCAAAGCACAGTTTCCACCGTACAGAGCGTTCAATATAGTCAACAGATGGGCGAAGACAAGGAATGTGGTGGTCCTAAGAAAGACGGCCTGTCCACACCAGCTTGGTGATGTCCAGCTACTGCAGCAGCAGCAGCCGCATGAGCCGCAGCGGCGTTTTCGCTCGCCCACGGTTGTAATGTCTGTAGCGCGTGCAGCGATGCATTGCTTATGCACAATGGGTCCCTCGATTGGTCGTATATGGATTTGGATACGACTTCTGCCTGTAGCGACATCATGAGTCGGTTTGCTGCTTGCCGTTCGGCTTCTCTTTCTTCGGCAGTCTGCCTTCTGCAAGGAAAGAAGATAATGTGTTTTAATTTTTAATTCAGAAAATGAGAAATTTTCTATAGCACAAAATAATATTAGCCTTTTCAACAAAATAATATTAGCAGAAGTAATAGTAAATGAACTTCATACTCATTAACCCTCCAGGTAGTTGTCTCGAAAAAGTATCTCGTCATTAGCAAAACTGTCCAGATATTAATGGACGAGATATCTCGTCATTAGAAAACGCTGACCAGATCTTGATCGATGAGGTATCTCGTCATTAGAAAAAACTGATCAGATCTTGATCTGTCATCATAAAAGAAATAGGAGATATCTTGATGACGAGGTATCTCGTCATTAGCAAAATTGATCAGATCTTGATGGTCGAGATACCTTGTCGAAACCACTTAAAGGATTAAAGCAAACCAAATTGGTCAGATAAGCGACACAAATGTGACGTGGACATTGGCGTGATCCGTTTCTTTACAGGAAATATGTCAGTAAGCATGCGCATATCAACATGTTTCGTATTATTTAAGGTGGACCAAGGTGTGCCTTCCCAAAGACATCGATTCTGTAAGAGAAGCAGTGACTCAATTGAATGACTAAAAACCAAGAGTGATTTATGTTGCAAAATCGCATATTTTAAGAAACTCTACAATTTAAATATTAAGAATTACTTTTAAGTTTAATTCTTAACAATTTTTTTTAACTATTATACAATTCTTAACTATTATGTATTAATCTCTTCGTTCCAGTTGGCCACATATATAGAAGTTGGGCTTTATCTTTTGAAACTCAACTAAAGATAAAATTCTTTATTATGATTATTATTAGTAGACTGGCTTCCCAAATTTGTTGTGTAAAATTATTGAGTGACCCTTATCTTATAATTGACATACATCTGATGTTATATTTCAAATTGTTCCCTTAGTTAATGTTTGTTAAATTACTTCATATTTTGATGAAATATTTTTATTTCAAAAATAATTAATTATATTGAAGTTACAGTAGTAGAAGGGAAGGGTAGAGTCGATACCCACACAAGGACTCAGCTACGTTTTTAGTGATTGGGAAGTTTGCAATAGTTCTTTATCAGTACACAGATGGTGTTGGGTGATATTTTTCTTAAAGAATTCATTTCTCTTTATTTGATGAAGTAATATTCGGCGGCTAAAAAAGTCGGATAAAAATGATAAATGAACTTGAAAGCCTGTTTTTCGGATTTGTATTTATTGAATGAAAAAATTATAAATTTTTTACATTTTCTTAAGTATACCGGCACATTTGATCCCTAATATACCGGCCCATGTGGAACTTCCTACTTTTACCGCATAGCCAGTCCGTCCCTGGTAATCACAGACTATTTTGCATGTGAATCTGTAGCAATCTATGTTTATAATATATGTAATTTTATTTTTGGGTTTGAAGTGACAAAAACTTAACGTCCATATATGTGGACCTGGAGATCGAAGATTTTATAAGAGCACATATTATTCAATAACATTATCGTCCAAATATGTATATTAGAATGTCAACGTATGTCTGCTGCTATTTTATCGCATAAACACTTCACTAAACTAACTTTTAAATTGAGAAACCAAAACAAAATAAACATCTCAATATTACTAGAATGTTACATCATCAACCTTGTTCTTAATCACTCGATAGTAAACGTAAATGTAAAGATACATAACATCAAAAATAATTTTTCATTTACAGGGCTATCCTTCGTTTTGAAACATCGAAAAACACATTTTAACATCCTGTTAACCGAAAGGCAACAAATATGAATAAGTTGTAACTATTTTAATACAAGCATAAGATATCTACATAGTTTATATTATTGTTAACTGAATTTGAAGTTTTTGATGAAAAAAAAATATTTGCAGCTTAGAATTATACATGCATAACTCATTTAAAAAAGCTTTTTTAGGAGGACCAGATAAGATACATTGTAATGGCTCTAAATAGCAAAACATAGGTTTTAGAGGAGATGGAGAATCGAAGATGACGTTTATCCACACATTGATGCGCGTAAAAGTTTAGCAATAAATAACAGATTAAACGATGTAATCTGAATCAAGTATCGGGATAAGTACTCTGCAATCTTTTCAGTTCACTTTAACAATAAATCGCAATTGATTGTCGATACTGTATGATACTTTTTAGCAAATTGTACTAATATGCTTCTAAATAATGTGATTTCCTGTATGTAATTGCCTCGTCTAATTAATAGTCGGTATCAACATAAAGCCAACGCAATGCACTGCTATAAAAGATAGAAGAACTAACAAGATGAAATTAACGATGCCGTTCTTAGAAAATCTTTCCGAACTCTCAAAGTTTTTCACACAGAGTTTTATTGTTCCTGTAGTTTTAACTACGAGGGTTTTAGTTTTTACAACTCCATTTTACGTGTCGTAATAAGCATTAGTAATAGGTGGGTTCTTTTACTGCGATTTCTTATAAAAGTGGATAGTTTGATAATTAAGCTTGTAATTGGGCAATTACAGAAGAGTATCGAGTTACGATGGCCACTTAAATATTAATGGTGAGCTTTTTCTATCATTTATGTGTATGTTTTTCCCTTCTCCAAGAAAAACTATAAGTTTTATTGACTTTTTAAAGACAGTGCAACTGTGAAACATTTGCCTGTATGTAAGAGAATGTAAAATTGATACGTTTATAACAGTGGTATACTTTTACAATAGTGGGAATTGGTCTACGAAACTATGAATGAAAGAGACTATTTTAATCATATTTTGAGTAACAGATATTGTACGATTTTAAAATGATTATTTTTTAAATATTGGATATAAAATCACAGATTAATGATTGAAGAAATACTAAAAGATTAAGAAAGCAACATTACTCGATTTATGTAGGAATGTAAAAAATTATCAAACAATATTTACTGACTTTATGGAAAGTGTAGCTATAAAATATGCCTGTATATAAGAAAACGTAAGGTTAGAAAGGTTTACTTTTAAGAGGTAGAAATTAATTCTTAAAAATGTAAGAGTGGTTATTTTTAACATATTTTGAATAATCGATTTTAATTCGAGTACTTTTAGACGTATATCAAATCACAATTTAATACCGATTGATAAAAAACAATATCAAAGAATTATAATTTCAAAATAGCTGTTCTCAACGGATATTATGTTATAGTTTAGATATTAGTTTCATGAAGACACGATTTTTAGTCTCCACACAATACCGTTCTTTCTATTGACACTTTATATCCTCCTAAACATAAAATAAATTAAAGTCGCCCCTTTTGGAACTGTACCAAAAACATAACATAATAGCCTACGCGAGTACACGTCGTCCTGGAGTATTTCCCTCTGCCAAAAGAGAGAAAAGCACGCATCTTAAATTCCATATCTTATTCAAAAAATGGATTGAGACGGGATAATACTTCTTTGGATGGCATGTGGAAATTGAAATATCGAAAACATGCTTCCTCCTCCATAGCCAGTAATAATAATAATCCATAAAAACCATTGTTCTGCAGTTGTTGTGAGTTGTATAACAAAATGGACTCATGACGTACAAATCCGCGTTCTGGATATGGCATGATGACTTCAAAGAACTTCGAATTCAATAGACCCATGATCGTATAGAATGCAGTTAGTATAAATATTTGAGGGATCCGACGCTAGGGATACTCTTTTGGATGGGGGATTGTTGTTGGGATGACGGAGAACTGTGCATAAGTGCTCACAAAGAGCTTTTATGGTGGAATTTTCATTTCAGTTATCTCGTGTATAAAATGTGGGGTTGTATTCCGTGATCTCAAATATCGTCGTAAAAATGGGGAATGTTCTTTTATTTATAAGAACTTTTATTTTTTAAAATTCTGTGGAGAAGATATGGTGCAATGCAATTATGAGTTGCAATGATTTTTCCTATTTATTTTAAGACACGTGGGTAAAATTTTGAGTGTTTATTCTCCCCAAGAATATTGTATTAGAGCTTTTAAAGGTTAATTTCCAACAGCCTGTTTTTCTATTTTCACCTTTTCATGTTTATTCACGTTTTCTCATCTGCATTTCTATGAAACATTGCCCAAATATGCTTTGAAACCGCCGTTGCTCAGTGGGTTCACCTACTGCTCTAGCAACGGGTACGTTATTAGGGGTGCATTTTTGACTTCTGTACCTTACCCTGGGTATTTCTCTCTTCTGTATCAGTAAAAATTTCTTTATGAATGTATGTCCATTACTCGAAGCTATTTGTCTTGTGTTTGATTCAGCTTAGAAAAATATGGCTATTGCGTCGTAAAACCAAACCAACCAAATATGTTTTCATGGAATTTTAAATATTTGTGTGCAAGAGGGTAATTGCATGTATCAAACACATACGTTTTTCTTAGAATTATCATGGTTAGTGAGATTTATTATCAGGATTACTAAAATATTTCAAATATTCTCATTTTATCAAACAATTAACTTCAACACGAATATTTTTTTGCATTTGTTGATCCAAAATTCTATTGCGTATAGTGTTTTTCTAATTTCTAGAAGTCATGCAAGATACAATTATAATTGAAAGAATCATGCTAACATGGTTCAAATGGGCTTTGGATATAATTTGATAAGACATTATAAAACAGAATGAAGCCGACAAAACAATAAATTGTCAAAATAATATTGATTGTATGCATGCTTAATATTTCATTTCATTATGACAAATTTTCAAAATTTTCATCAAACAATTCTTATAAACATAAATACTTGTATTGCATTCTTCGATTGAAAATTTTATCTATGTATAAAGATTTAACTTCTAGAGGAGATATGTAGGATATAGTGATAATGAAAAGAATAATGCTAACATTTCTTAGGCATTAGTAGGTCTTGATAAAATTTACTACACCCCATTATGAAATAGAACTAAATCGCCATTTCATTTGTCCTTATATTCATAATTCTATAAGAAGAATAATTTGGAATTGGAAAGAAGTTTATAAGATGGCGATATTGAAAAACATGATGAATAATTTAATAGCATTTTTCTGTACCAAGCACCAGTTTATAAACTATTTAATTAAAAAAAAACAAGAGCGACATAAAGTTTCACTGCAGATAATTCATTTAACGTTTACACGCATCTACGCTGCTAGTTTTGCCAAATATGTGAAAGCGCACCCCTCAATTATCCGTCTAATTTCCGCGTATCTCCAAATCGTGTTCACATTAGACTTGCATGATGCCATGGCTATTTAGGGAAGCATTATATTGTTTAGACGGAATTATCGGGCATTTATGGTTCACAAAAAATCCCAACTGAGTTGTTCGGTCAGACACATAATAGAGGTGCTGGATATCTTGATTGACAGCATTGATGCATTGGCAGTGATTCAACAGATCCCGGGGCTAAGAAAAGGTGAATATGAAATAGATATGCTTCCACCATCCGAAGCCTAATAGTTGCAGCATACTGCAATAAAGGGGCCCAAATGATGTTGCCAGTCAACCTCATCAGGAAGCTGGGACTGAAAACAGCGTAATGAAATGGTAATAACTTGGTTACGAGAGCTACTGTGCCCGCATGTCCCGGGCCTAAGTCGTATCTAGGGGCAATCGAAACGAAGAAAAGACTTGTAAGCCATCGATGCATGGCGACTTCTAAAGAGATAAGCTTCGCGTCGTACATTTCCAATGAGACCGATTGGTGGTAGGAATGCCACGCGGCAACACAAAGTTGGATCTCGGAAGCGGAATTTGCATACAACCTGGGGGCTCCGTTTGACTCGACAACTAGTTTGACTCAGAAATCTGCATGAGATCTGCCACTTAGGATCTGGAATCTTAAATGGCGCTTAACGTTGATAGTGATCTAGTCAGTTTAATTAGTAGAAAACACTTAATCCAGTCACGAAGGATAAAAATAGAGAGCCATAGATGAAACAAAACTCACTAACAGAAAACATTCACGAAAGGAATATTAATATAATAAGTTTTCAATACTTTTAACCCTTTGAAGAGTCACGAGATTTCTGAGTAGTTTACTGCTTTTATCCTACAACACATTCAATAATTAAATAGTCACATCTATTGGTAGAAAAAATCCTAGGAAGGATTCTATTAGTCAAGAAGTATAAAACTGTTTAATGTTAGCTAAATCTTGTTAACTAAGACATGCAGAGGTTGCATGGAGGAATAATACGTACATGACCCTCAAAGGATTAAACAAGTTTCCATCAATTTAAGGAAAGGTAATCATTAAGTATGTAGTACAATGCAGACTGTATAAACTTTAAAATATTTATTAAGTTATCGATTTGAGATGTACAGTTATGATTTCTATTTTGGGTTATGATAAAGAAGTTGTCAATCTTTTATTTCCAAACTTTAACATGAACTGGAGAATAGACCACAACATTATCATTAGCGAAGTAGATATTATGGTTCGTGTTTCGATATTGATATAAATATATCATTCGTTATTCGTTCACTCGCAATTCTCTAGTCGTTTTTAAAATGTTTTCTACTGTTATATATAAAGTATAACTAGTCGTTTAGAACAAAAATATTTTCTAAGTATATGTTTATATCACGCCATAAATATAATAAGTATTGCCTGCAACACAAGCTGAGTAATCTGAAGAGCAAAACGCACCTGTTTCTTTAACGTTATCTGTTTCGAACGATGCAAAATCAATCGAATACAATTACAGAACAATTTGCGGTTTCATAAACAGGATTTCACATCAGAGAAATAATTGACATATATAGTTAACAGGTCTTCGAGAATGATTTTGTGGATAAAACTCTATCAGGAATTAACTTTTATCAATACGTGTTGAAACTACTCGCGCAAGAACGAGTCATCAACAGCGACAGGCATCCATCCGCTACAGAAATCTAGAGTTTGCTAAGAGAAGAGTCTATCTCCTTCGCTGATTAAAGAAGCACCTTTCCTCACAACTTATGGTAGTTCTTAAAATGTTTTATTCTATTACATATCCAGTAGAAATAGTCTTCAAGAAAAAAAGTTTCCTAGTATATGTTTATATCCCGCTACAATTGTAAAAAGTATTGCCTGCAACACAAACTGAGCAAGCTGAAGAATAAGGACCTAGTTCTACAACATTATCTCTTTCGAATTACACAAAATCAATCGAATACGATCTCTGAGCAATTTACGTTCCATAAACAACGTATCACCAAAGTGGAAGTAATAGACATCTACATTTAACAGGTATGTTTATCTCCGAGAATGCCTTTGTGGATGGAATTCTATCAAGAATGAGCTTTTATCAAGATGTGTGGAAACTACCCTCCCAGGAACGAGTCATCGTCAGTGACAGACATCCATCCATCTGCGGAAACCTACAGCCAGGTAAGAAGAGTCTATCTCCCTCGCTGATTCTGGAAGAAGCACCTTTTTACCAGAGTGAAGTGTGGCGGCGCCCGCTGTCTGCCGTATGATTACAGTACCCCTCCCTTTCTCTTTTTAACTGCCGGTGCCACGCTACAATAAGACCGAAGAAGGCGCTTCGGGGCTTCTGTCATTGCCTGGGCAGGCGCCTTCTGTCTCCTAAGTAATGCACGGAAATGAAGAAGATAGCTCACTGATTATGAGCGAGAAGAATGTCCAGTCGAAGAAATGCCAGACGCGGTTTGGGCTTTGTGCCCCGATAATCGGGTCGCAACCACCATGCGTGCGCACGCCTCCGTACGGGTTGATGTTTATTTTCGACCCATGGTTCCCTGAAGCGAATTCTTTTTTGTTAGGAATCGAGAAAAGCATGCGGGAAGAGACCCACCCTAAAATGACGGCATAAACCTTATTTTCTTCATATTTAATGGAAAATGCATAACTTAGAACAGTATCATCAAGAAAAGGAGAAGTTTAGTACCCACTCTAAAATGAGCTGTATACAGACTTTTCCTCAAATGTATTATTAGACATAGTTTAAATCAGCGAGTCTCATCAAGTATAGTAGTATGGTACCCATTCTAAAAAGAGTAGTAGATATTTTCTTCAAATATAGTATTGAAGACATATTTTGGATCAGTGGGTCTCATCAAGTATAGAAGTATGATACCTATCCTAAAATGAGAAGTAGATTTGTTCTTCAAATATAGATTGAAAGTCCTAGTTTTGATCAGCGGGTCTCATCGAGTATAGTAATATGGTTCCTATCCATACTATAGGTTGATGCTTATGTTTGGCCCATAGTTTTCTGAAGCGAATTTTTTTCTGTTAGCAATCGGGAAAAAGCCTTGGAAAGAGACCCAATCTAAAATGAACGGTACACAGTGACTTAACTTTCCTCAAATGTAGACAGTTTTGATAATCGAATCTCATCAAGAAGAGTAGAAATAGTATAGTACCCACTCTAAATTGAGCGGTATATAGACTCACATTTTCTCAAATGTATTGGTAGACATAATTTAGACCAGTGGGTCTCATCAAGTATAGTAGTATGGTACCCATCCTAAAATGAGTAATAGACTTTCTCTTCAAATTTATAGTTAAAAGACTGTTCAAAACAGAGGGTCTCATGAAGTATAGCTACCCCTTTAAAATGAACGTTAGAGGCCCTTTTCTCTTCAAATGGATTAGCAAATAAAATTATTTAGATCACAGGTTTAAAAAAATACAGTTGAATAACAGTGTGTCCTTTCTAAAATCACATCAGAGGTCAGATATGGAAGTTCCTTTCGGCGATTTGTAAAGAAATTTATTTTGAATCAATTTGTTGTGATTGGTATGTAACGTTTGTTTTTTATAATCAATGTCAATTTAAAAGTTGTTACTTTCATACTAATAGAATATTCTTGGTATATGGCAACATATAACTATTTAATCACTTTAATAAGCAATTACTATTTCCATTTGTAACACGTACATTTGAATATTTAAATCAATTGAGATAAAAAAATGAAAATTGTACAGAGATAGTTCCAACAGGAGTCAGCTGTTTTTTGAATTTTTCGTGCCCCGAATCCCCACTGTTGTTAACTGATTCACTCTTCAATTTATGAACGCGTCATTTTTGAAAATTTCATTGAAAGGAACATAATCATATTAAAAGAACTATTTTAGAATAAGTACCTATATTCGAAAGAATGTTTCTAAAAGGTTTTAGATTTTACTCTTTGAGGCAATCAGAAAAGTAATATATAATATTGCTCTTTTTATTATGTTTTTAGGCGAACCTTATTCAAAGTTATGCGTTTTTGAGCTTACCATTTCATGTATATGTATTTTTGAGCTCAATAACTACTTAATTCTGAAAAATCTCAAAGTAAAAGAACCATAATTGTAGGCTATTGGATACGGCATGTTTTGAACGTCACTGTTTGACCTCATTACATGAGTAATGGAATTCAAGACGGATATGTATGAGAAATTGAAGCAAATAGCCTGTACATTTATTATTATTCTTTCTTAAGACTGCTATAACCAAATTGATAGGATAATTAGAGCTTAATAACCGCATGTTATTCGATTAGCGTGAGAGTTAGCTGATTGAAGGTATTAATTCCTGTTATGCTAATGTAACGGTTAAATTATAACCTTTTATCTTTTGATGTCTTTTCTAAATTACCTCTCTATCCCAAACATGTAATTAAGACAACATTTAGTGCTACCAGTCTTTGTCTTTAAACACACTTGTATTCAAATTCTAGAATAAAAACAATAGTTTTTCATTAATTTCCTAATATATTAAAAATTACCGAATTAAATTAAAACACAATATAAGCATTTTTGATAAGGAGGATATTGTAATAAAATTGTGATATTGTGTAACAAAACAGAATTAAAATGTGATGTCACGCAGTTTAAACAATATATGTACTTGTTGTATTCCTATTTATATTTCATAAAATCAACTTGATACCTTAGTCCACGAAGTGATAAGATGATGGATTAGTCAGAACCAGATGCATTTTCCAAATTCGGGTTACTTAAAATCAAACTCTAATTAATTGAAACATGCTTTGAGAGATTAAAAGGGTACTGAGATAAGAAGTTATTTCATTTAAAATAAAATTACTTAATTAGAACGTATGAATAATCAAGTATTAGGTGCAATGCACAAAATTTTATCATCTATAAAGTCTAATACGGTCTAAGTAGAGATATCAACTTGGTAGGATGTTCATAACCAAGCATTTAGGATGAATCTCCTAAACATTTAATCACTGAAAAAACTTACAAAAAGTTTTATACGAAAATAATTGTTGTCTAGCTTTACTCTTTGAAATGCGTAACTTTTTCTTTGCAATAAAATCATAAAACTGTATGATGGAATATTACAGCAAAGGTGATTCACTATGTGTCCATACACACCTCTCTCCTTTGGAACATTAAAAATAACCAATTTTTTTCAAAAACACCCATCTTTTATCATAATTTCAAATTTAGTCTTCCATAACTTTCCTGATAGGTAGTTGAATTAACGTCGCACTGGAGCAACACAACGGGCTATTGGCGAAGTTCCGGAATTAGTCCCGGAGGGAAATATCTGAGGACAGCACGTCATAATTTTGAACCACAGTCAGATGACGAGGTTACACACAAACTGGCACCCCACTCTCCAAACTTCAACACCTGGCGAAATCTTTGTGCTTATGATAGTACTATTTTCATAAAATGTGCCCTTTCCATGTTGAAATAATTTTCAAGAACAAAAAGTGTTTCCGTATATATGTATAGGTCACACTGCAAGTTCAAAAAGTAACGCAAGGCCTCACATTAAAGCCCAACAATCAGAAGAATAAAACGCACCTGTTTCCGAAGTGCGTGTATTATACATCTCTCAGGTCATACCACTGCGGTCTCCGGGCTTTAAAACCCGGCTAAAGCTAAAGAGCTGATTTGGAAAACATTTATTCATCGCCGAAGACGCGCTTGAAATAATGTATCAAGGCAGACAGACGGACAAGGGAGAAACGGGCATCATTTATCACCTTAATCTTCTCAGTGGAAGACAGACAGGCAGAGTCGCAAATTGTATTCAGGGAGCTATGCATTTAATTTGAGTCCTGTTGTTTCGCCCACTTAAACGCACGCGGTGCAGACAGCAGTTAAGATTGTTGGCTCTTGCTCTCTCTACAGTGCCTTTGTTTACGTGCTCTGTTGTTTTATGGAAGGAGTGTCTTTGTCCTCTGGGTTTTGGAGAAGAGGAGCATTGGGATTGTCTGAAGGGTAATGCGTTTGTTTGGATCGAATTTGCGAGGAGAGTAATTTTTCCAGAGAGGGAGCGTGCTTCATTTTGTTTTTCTTTTATTTCTTAGCTAATTACAATACATTATAATCTTTTATTTTCTATAGTCATTTTTAAATTTCAGTAAATTATAAATACGTTGCTTAACTTTTGAGTCTCTTAAACTGGCCACATTGATAGTTTTTTACTGATGCCCTGCTGAGTGAATTAAGTGAACAAATCCATCATGCCACTACAAGGGAGGATTTGTAAGTCACTTGCGTTATCCTGGTGCACCACGGGGGTGGTTCACGTTACACACCTCACATTCTTATCATACATTCTAGTTGCAACCTGTTGAAAGAGAGACAGCCCGTTCATTCAAGACGGACAAACATCCGTGCCATACCCCGTATTTGAACCAGGAACCTTCCGACCTAGAAGTCAGCACCCTAACCACTAGAACAATTGATCGGTGTCACATTGATAGCAATGTATTCCATTGAAGACTTTAAAGGTTTCTCTGTCATACACTTTGAGAACTTTTAAATGTTTAATTTTTGAGTCAGCAAACATATACACGTATGATTTAATGTAAGCAATGTCTACAGAATCCATGCGAGAATCCAGCTCTTAATAGATTTAAAATATCAATACATAATACATACGAAACAACCAAAAGTAAAATTTCATCGATCTAAAATGTGTAATTAAGAAAGATGAAAAGTGTCTTTTTTAAGAGTACTGTATGTAAATATTCGCAGTTATTTACGTATAGGAATTTCTAAACTGCAAGAAAGGAGCGAATCACCGAATATTCTTAGAGATGCAATAACAAAACAACTTTTGAAGCTTATGATATAATTTGGACATTGAATGATTCAACTCATTACAGTTTTGCGTCTTATCATTTTCTTATTTTAGCTACAAACTTATTATATTGGTAAAACGTCTTTTAAGTATGTCTAGCGATTTAGAACTATGGTTATCAACCTTTTCAATCATTAAATGACGTACGAAACCTCATCGACTCATTTCTATTTTATACGACAATGTATCGATGTCTTATTAATTTGCAGATTATATTTCGAACATTGTTTCAGTAGCTTAGTCAGAGAGGTCACTGGGAATCTAAGTCAGTCCTGAGAGTGTTGCTTTCGAATTTTCAAATATCTCTATAACTAAAAAACTATAAAAGTATGAAATAGTTAAGTTTTATATTATTCAAATAAAATACAGTAATTTTACTTTTAAAAATCATTATCTTTGCCCTAAAATTTGTTATAAAATAGTTACTGAAATAACATGAAATATTATGTATGGAAGCAGTGATTGTGAGATTGTTTTTTCTATGATGAATCAACTATTTTCCCGCATATATTCACCTAAGTATCGTATTAAGTTCTTTAAGTGATACACAAAAGTAAGAAATGAATTTACAGAAGCTAGATTTGAATATATTTGCTTAACGCTATTCGATGTAATTTATTTTATAAATTTTGAGTCAACCATTTCTTCCTTGTCAAAATCAAGTAACTAAAAATGAAAGACATTTTTTGAAAATAAGATTTCGACTTTGCATAAAAATTCTTGAGGGCTCTCCTAAATAAAATTCTGGTATGGTGCTGACAAAAAGCTTTTACACTTATTCAGACACTTATTATTTAAAGAAAAATTATTAAATTAGAATTTCAGAAATTTTAAAAGTATTGGTGGCTGGACAAAACCGCATGTAAGACGAACTTTGACTCGATTTCTTAGATGCAATCAACTGACGCATAATCTAAATAATAAAAACTTAATAATTATCATTCGTTTTCGCGAAAATAGATTTGTCTGTAAATTTTATGTCCATGTTAAGTCACTCTCAAAGCTACTACTTTTAGCACTCATTATTTATTTTACATTCGTATTTCAAATCACAAATCTGAATACCATGTGAAAAAGTAAAATCCTCCCACTTAAGTAAAAAGTAGCGTTACGTTCGGAAAAAAAATGATTGAATTAACATTAACTTTACCTTGATAAGTCAGCCGAAAGAACAAGCTCTTAAAATAATTTGTAAATCACTTTGCACTTCTCATTGAGCAACACCCAAAAAGACCCTATAATCAAATGTGTTCAGAAGCCAGCTGCATTTGGGTGGTATTGCCTAAAAGATGCAAACACAAAGAAAGCAGTCTTTGAGAAAAGAAATACACGACCGCATCACAGCTGGGTGGAGCGATGAATTGCACATCGCCGAGAAGCAGCGCGTAGAAAAAGAGCTCCAAGCTTTTAAGCGCCCTGCCCTTTCTCGCATTGTATTCACTCGGAACAATTTTTTTATTACTATTCTTCTATATTTCTGTTAGATTTACTCCACTCTTTTTCGGTGCTTCCATTTATTTATACTGGGTATCCAAAAGAAACCAAAAGAAGGGATAATCTTTTTTGACATTTTGCAAGAAAAATAGTGTTATGCTCATTAAAGAAAGAAGTGGTTTGATAGCACTTGTTTGGGAAAGTCTTTGTTCTTCTGTTTGTAGGGCGTCAGCGAAGAAATCTTGTGATACAATTATTTATTGAACTCAAAATTTGTATAAATATGTGTATATAACCTGGAGTTCTTTTGAAAGATAATAGTTCTCTGTTTTGATAGCGAGATCTGTAACATTCATATATGTATTTTTCAAACACAGAAAAAAGTATAAACAATTGTTTCCCTCTGTAAGGGAGTTTCAAGACACTGGCATGCATCCAAACTATCTTTGATGATAAAAAGCTATAAGAAAATAAAAGTGACTCGTATTGACCATTTAAGAGAAAATATTTTTAAAGAGGCGTTTCTGTCTCCTTTTGTGTAGGATGTTAGAAAATTTTTAAATGCAACGAAATGCTCTTAATTTAATGATTAAAATAGTGCATTAAAACCGTGTACGTTCCTTAAAAATTGAATAAAATTTTATAGATATCACTTATAAAAAAGATTACATTGAGTTCCCACTAAATAATCAAATTTACTTAAAGTAAGAGAAGTAATTTAGTGTTACAGAGAGATATCTTTTTCAGTTTTTAACAACTTTGTATTTCTGTAATTGCAAATTACTTATTTTAGCATTTTGAATTGTAATTAAAATGGTTTGATTTTGCATGAAGAGAATGAAGAAAGGTAAGGGGGAAATTTGTAGCTTGAATTTTCTCAAATAAGTGGACATGATAAAACCAAACTCGAAATAAAACTTTAATGTTCATTACGAATAGTGGACATAATTTACTTTTTCATTTAAATATATTCAAATCAAACTAACTTATAAGAAATTTAAAATAAAGTTGTTCAGTCCAAACATTCTGCTAGGAAGCTAAAGTTACAAAACACTTAACGATATAAAAATTATCTGCATAGTAATGCAGCAAATTCCACATAGTTAACGTGAAAGATATTTTTTATATTATGATTGATTAATTGAATATTCATTTTGCGAGTTTTAAAAAGCTTGACCTCTATTGTTGAAGTGATTAATAAATGTAGTCCTTAAATGGTAATTAAGGTAATATTGATTTATTTTAATTCACTATCAGTTTTTTTTTTAAATTGAATTCATTAACCTTCATCTTATGAGGTATAACATTCATTATCTTATAAAACGAAGGTTATTCGTGTTTACTTAGAAACTGCGCATGAGATATTTCGTTACTTTTATTTTACTATATTTAATCAAGTACAGTAGATGAAGTTGGATTGCTGGCTACTTAGAAAAATCCTTAAACATTCATTGCCAGTTATAGATGAAACCGTCATTTACTTAATTAAATCAAAATGCTTTAGTATGATGTGTCCCAATAATAACCGACTGTACTTATTTCTAATATCACCGTTTCATAAGGAATTGTAGTATCATTGCAAAATTGTCGTGGTGTGGTTAAGCATTCGTCCTTTTATTTTATTACCTTGCCTGCCTTAATATAAGTATCAATCCTTTCAAATCTTGAATTAAAACAAGCAAATTTGTTGTTTGTCAAATAATATATTTGTATATTATTTGATAATTTGTATGTATCCATGATTTGTATATCTAAATATTTTAATAAAATATTTATCTAATATAAAATAATAATACGACTAAATATTTATAAACTATGCATGATATAAATTTGTTATCTTGTTTTTCTCAGATGCATCGAACAGTTTACAGCAGTCAAGATGAGAAAGTGCGAGATTCGACAATACGGGTGTATTTGAAACATACTCTCAAACACTCAAAAGTATACCTACATCGTACTGTAAAATAATGTTCTTGAATAACTTTTAAAACCCACAAGGGACCCATTCCGTTAAACAGGCTTTTAAGCTAACACAGTTCCAAATGCTTTGAATTGAAACGATTTCCCTGGCCGTTTGTCCTCCATTTCATCAGAGGATTCACACATTCAGGGAGTATAAACAGGGATTCAAAATGGATGAGAAAAGTTCATGTTTCATCGTACGTGTCACTATACGCCGAGATAAATGGAATGAACCTTTTATGTATTTGACATTAAACGACGACTCTCATACAATAATATCATTCTTCACCATAATTGCCGCCCAAATTAGACAGTGTTATGATCGATAGACCCTGTATCACAGAACAAAATGTCAGTAAAATCATCACTAACTGTCCGCCCAACGTGTGATCGTTTTTTACAAGTTGAAACCCACGCTGCTCTTATACCCTTGGTGGGCTTAACTCATTCAAGAGAGCCCACTGACTAAAATCGCTGACACAATAGATAGTGATGAGGTTACTAATCCCCTTGGTTAAGGTAGAACCTATACCAAGTCCAAAAGATCATGTACAAGTGGCATAGCAAACAACTCATGTTAATTTAGGAGCTATCCCACAGAGATACTGTTACAATCTAAAATATGAGAAAGAGTTGCTCGGTTTGTGGAGCATGGATAAGTTGAAAAGTTCTTAACTCCTCTTGCAAAAGTCATATTGTCTGCTTTTAAATCTTTATAGCAGATCTGGTACAGTCTTGAACCTTTAAAATTCGATGACAACCAAGGGTGCTTTGCGTAATACAAAAGAATGTAGGGGAAGACACCCATGTTTTGTGTGATTTTTTTACCATGAATCCTTACTTTCCACAACTTAAAAAGTTCATAATCTACACATTTCTTGTTTGATGGTAATTTAGTCGTGCAATATTTTAAATAATTCTCTCAATAAATACAAATATGAAAAATATGAGATTTTCCAGTGTTGGTTGTCTAGAAATTATAGTGTTGGTGAAGTGATACCGGAATCAATTTTCTAAAATTTAAACATAATAAAAGTCTCTAGCTTGAAATTGAAAAGCTTTTTAGAAGCAATTAAGATTTTAAATATTAAACTACTTTGTAACTATGAAAGAACCCTAAGAGTTTTTTGAAGTATGATTTTAAAAACATCCCAGGTTTGTCAATTTGAAATTCAAAATCCTTTGTGTATGAGATAATTCAACTTAAAATAGCAAAAGCAGTAATTAATGTATCGCAGCATTAATATTCTAGACTTCTGTTATACTTTTAGTTCCCAACTATTTCAGGAATCTAATTGTTGGAGAAATTGAAATACAAGTTATACAAGGCACGATGACCGTTTCTAGTGCTTGTTGCAAAACTAACTTGATAACTAGTTTCAAAATATTCATTCATTAATTTCCATCTATGTCACCCTCTAAATGTCATCTTTTTTTATCATCTCCCTTTTACTTTTTATTGAATCTCTAAGATTGCTCTTTGTCCAATTTAATTCTGAATCTGAGTAATACGCACGAAAATAATTCAAAACTTTCATACATGTTTTTCAATTTCTAACAGATATGAAAATTTTATTAGTTTAATGAAAGTTTAACTCACGCTCCAGTGGTGATATTTTAAAGCATACATGCATATACTTAATATATCATTCAGTAAAACTCTCACAGAGCATTTATTATTTTGACGAAATGTATCACAAGTATTAACAGTACAAATATTGCGGGGACACTCGAAATTCCTAATAAAGGCGTATCCAAAAGACGAATCCTCTTTTTGTGGCGTATCCATCTACATCGAGTGGATCAAGGACCAATGGAATCAATAAGAAAGTCCCTCTTCCAATAAAATAATAAAAAAATAAGCGCGGGATTTCTTTAGAGACCGGTATTAATTTCAAGCAACCTTGAGGGCAGTTGTATGAAGTAGCACTTTCCGTGACTGGATTTCCGTATTCCAGTTTGGCACGCTGATTGGTGCTGGCTTTTCAGTGGGAGATGCTAATCTCTGAACGATTCATTATAAAGATCGTCCTTGCTTTATAAATTCTGAACACGCCACCAATGACTTCCACAGATAGGCTGCTGATGGGTATTCGTAACACTGAAGCACAAAAACCGTGCACCAAAGAACTGTACAAACCAACAATAAAGCACCCGGTTTTGCTTTTTGGATCGAACTAGCTTTATAAAGCTTTGAGTTGTACCAACCAGCATTGATTTTTTCCCCAAAAGGCAAGAGAGAAAAAGACAGATTTGTTAACAATCTAAAATGCAACAAGAATACAAAAGGTCGAAAATGCAAAAGGTGAACAAAGCAATATATCATAATCAGACTTCTTACATATCAATACTTCTCCACCTCATAAATTCCATGCATTGCATAGTATGTGCCCTGTCCATTTCTTCACTCTTCCTACATAGGGTCAGTTCGCTTTTCTAAAACTCCAATGCGGCACAGATGTCTTGCCATGCAATCATGACCAACTGTAACTAAAATTTACAACAGCTTTTCTGGGGGTACACCTCCAACATTCACTTTGAGGAGGTCTTTCTTCTTTGAAGAGATTTCATTAGTCCCTCTTTCCATTTTATAAGTTAAGGAGTCTACAAATATAGTTTTGCTGCAACCAAAATTTTAAATATCTAATTTTGCCCTATCCATGCCATTTAAACTCTTCATAAAGAATATGCATCGGCAGGGGTACACCTGTGAGGACAAGCTCCTTCCAGGCTTGAAAAAGTATAAACACCCTGTTGTTTCTTATCTAACGATACGATCTAACGATACAGCTGGATCAAGTCCGTAAGTCCAAATACGCTCAAAAGATCCCACCTTGATCAGGACTTTCAGAGAGATAATTTCTTGCCAGACCAATACATGTCAGAAGATGACTTGTATGTATACATATAAATCAAATTAACTAAATTTTATCAACGCATCACTCAGATTTTGCAAAGAAAAGTATAGATTAAGCAACATTTTAAACCCAAATTTCAAAATTTGGAAGCATGATAAATTTCTCATTTTTCCTTAGATAAATGCAACACATTGCAAGGATTGTCAAGTTTCTATGGAAATCAGGGAAAACCAGATAGGCAGGGTTACAGTTACTTTTAGAAGTAAATGTTCCCTGTTAATAAATTCCCAAGATCAGAATTATAAAAAAATCAGAGAAAAACGTGTTTTTGTAGTCGACATACATACACATCTGCCACGTGTTTTATGCCTTTAAATATGCAACTCCTTCAAAAATGATCGAAATTGGAAAATTCTTTTTAGCGGTCTACGGAATTTGATATAAATTCATTTTAACACTAAAATAAAAAAAAATTTCGATCAATTTTAGTGATTTTGAAACTGTCCCCTTAGAGTTTAAGATAAAATGATTCTTAAGATCACATAACCCTTAAATAGCGGATAAACCATTGTATTTTTGGAAATTTTTAAAACTTGAAAATCGCTCTCCTGAAAAACTTGAAAAGTGGTTTTTATGTTGATCTACGTCCTTCAATTACAATATTTATTTGGATGCTACAAAAGGTAATCACAGGACATTCATGTCAAAGATGAAATCCCAGGGAAATTTTGTACTTTCTAAGAGACGTCTAAGAAGCCAAAATACAAAGAGAAACAGGGACCCCTAACAAATGTCAAATCCTTAAATCGTTCAAAGGGGAGTACACCTCCAACTAAGTACTCCCTTAACACTACCTTATAAAAACATCAAGTAACATCAAATATGAGCAGGAGCAGCTAACGAAAAACACCATGACACGCCAAAGTGGGCCCTTGGGAAATTCCAAGTCGTCTGAGAGCCGCCAGAATCTACCATAAAAAGATTTCATTTTTCATTGCTTTAAATATGGATGGACAGCTATCAAGAGTAAAGAGCGCTTGAACTCTTGGTGGATTCCCAAGCGAAAGCTTGTCAGCGTCGTTGAACCCAAACAGGAAAACCGTTTCTTAGAGTCTTTAAGTAAAGTTTCTGTCTTTAAGCGGAATGGTGGTTTGGGTTATCTTGCTTTATTGGACAGTGAGCGCCAAGTTTCTGCTGTAGTGTAATTTCTGGTGCTTTAGCTTTTCAGAACTTTTCCTTCCACAACTCATATAGATGGCATTTTTCTTTTTAAGAGTATGCGTCTTTTAAGAGCTTTAGAAAATTCAAACTTATTTCATGCGCTTTGTAACCAGACAACTTGAATTATTTAATAAATTCTGTACTTGATCACTAGGCATAGTTTTCAGATATTATCAGTTCAAAGTCTTTTAGAAGATATTGCTTCGTTCAATTCACATAATAAAGCCACTCAGTAATGGTTTATTTTATTTTACACCGTATCCAGTCTATTATTTGCTGCTTCTTTGATGTCCAGTTACCACGGTAGTGATATTGGGCTCTTTCCTTTTTTTCAGAGTATAATGGAAATGATACAGGTACTTTGGTTTGTTTTTATGGTGAAAGGATGGCAAGCTGTGCCAAGCAATTAGCGATAATTTGAATTAAAATGCTTAGTTGTTCCGTTTAATGAATAGTGATGCTAATAGATAGTCATTAAAAATAGATAAATTGGTGAGATAGAGCTGTTTACATCTTTATATCTTGTGTTATTGAAATTAATTACCAATTAATAGTATTTTGTGATTTTATAATGCCATCAAATATAAATATATTATTGTTAACTAAATAAAACAATTGGATACTGAGTTTGATTAGAAACGAGAACTGAATCGAAGTGATTTGTCTTTTACTCCTCGCTTTTTCTTTCCTTACCCATTAAACTGTACCTGTGTTGATTCCTTGCATCTGAAAACTACGCGTGTGTTTGAAGTATCAAACTAAATTCAAAACAACGAAAGATAAACACCACACAAGTACTGCGTACATTCGTACTTTTTAACATTACAAATTCTATTTGAAATTTAAAATAAAATAGATATGTTTAACTATCGATTGCTTCAGTGAGTAGTCTCGCTTGATCGGGTATTTAATTTTTAACAAGTAATAGCAATTTTTTTGAGTTAACATCGAAATTGAAGTGACCGTAAAGTATATTGGGTACATTGGTATATGGAATCAAGTACGAACATTCAAAACGCTTTAATGACAATCTTGGTGAGATTAATCTTTCAATTATAGGATCCAGCGATGGAAATCCATTTGACTTGAACAAACCCGATATCTTATTAACATTTAACGATTGATAAATAGTGTTAGACAATTGAAACGATGTGTTATATTCATTTGGAAATTCTTTTAACAAAGCGAAATGTTTTAAACAAACTGGCTTCAATTTCTTATAAACCATAAGCGATCACAAACTTTATAAGCGTAACCGAACAATGGACATCGGCCCGTTGTCATCTCTTTACAAACTCTTCAGAACTTACTATGACAATAATATTGTCATTTCTTCTCATTTCATTGTTTAATGTTTCAAAGTTATCACATTCCATGTTAATATCCATCTGTTCAGGTGGTGAACTCGAAATATTCGCGTCGACGTTGACATTAATGAATGCCGACCTGGCATTCTTTATACAATCTGCATCTTTTGACGTTATTCAATTTGAGCTTGTCCGATTCCTTTTGCATTTTCTTTTTCTTTCCAATGGTACACGTTTCTAACATTTTTGTTTACATTTCCTTTGCAATTTTTCGACATTATGAAAATTATCTTCAACTCAGCACACTTATCGGCTTAAAACTACAAATTTTATTTTTTCGGTTATTGTTCCTGAACGATATTGTATATCTGGCATTTTCTACAAATCGACACCAATTTCAATGTTCCATTTCTTCATAATCCGAAGTTACACGACCTAAACTTCGGGCGGCGTCGCCATTTTCAGTGTTCACGTGTATGAGCTACTCCTCCCTCCTTCGCCCCTTCACAACCCCACTACCACTATTTTACATACGGACATAAGCCCCTCTATCCATTTGTAATTTATAGTTTACGAGTTATACGCGAGACAAATTTGGCATATTTTTTGGTTGCTAGCTTTCATTGAGACCTCCCCACACCGGACCGAATTTAAAGATGTATTCGCTCCAAAAAAATTCAAAACACATTTCATCCGACGAAAAAATTCCACAATTCTTTAGAACTGTTTTAAGGTTAGTATTGAAGAGGCTGAAAAGGGGAAATCTTTTAGACAAAATAATCTTTTAATCAAAATAATCGAACTGCCTTTACAAGGGAATGTGGGATGAAATTGAAGTAGATGTTTAGAATAATAGTGGTAAAGAAACGTGACTGAAGTGTACTTTTTGCCATTCATTTTATTGGAAATAAGAATTAAATTAGTAGACACTCTTTACTATCAATAGATATAAGCAATTATGAAAGTTTAGCGTATACGCTAAGAGTGGACTGATAGTTTTTTAAAAAATCTATGCAGTCATGTTTGCAATGAAAATGAGTACTGAAGGCTGTTTGTAAATAACTAAATGCATGAAGGCAGTGTTTAGCGTCGTAAACTCCTGTGTGTGTTTCAACTTACAAAGGACACACACTTGTATCACTATGAACAAATGCCTATTCTCAAGGTTTTCAAAAAATTATTTTTAGATATTTTCTAAATAATACAATTTCGATGTCAAATTTCGAAGACATTTGAGAGTCATAGTTGAGACATTTTTTCAAGAGAAAAAGTACTGTGAGGCGGGCACTTCAAGTCTCATTCTCTGCACTGCTCTGTCGAAAAGTTCACAGAATATTTCCTACCATATCAAAAACAGACTTTACAAATGGTAGAAAAAAGTCGATATCCATTTTGCAAGTTTTTGATAACACCTGATTAAGTAAATTTTATTTTATTAAATTTTAATACAGAATACAAAAATTACTTTATCTATTTCATAATGTATTGACAGGTGGACATAGGCATTTTTTTCTAACATAACTTTAATCACTTTGAAGTGATTTGTGAACATAAAGCTAACGAATTCGGACATTGGTACTTTTACTATGAAGATATAGAAATATACTCTACAGAAAAAAATTAATTGGTTATTCAAAAGTAAGTACTGACCTCCATTTTGTCCTTCGGTTCTGAAACCACGTCTTGACTTGAGCGTCGGTCATTTTCAGTGTCTTGGCCAGAGATGCCCGCTCTGCTGAGGCCAAGTACTTTTGTTTGTGAAACCGCTTTTCCAACTCGCAGATCTGCATTCGCGTGAAGCTGGTCCTCGGTTTCTTTCTCTTAGGAGGCGTCCTGTTCTGGTACGGGTGCCCGATTCGTCGTGGAGGAACTGGTGGTAGACCTGCACCCAGGGGAAAAGGCACTGGAAAAAAGTATCATGATCTTAATGATTATCTGAAAGGAACGCTAGTATTTCATATACTGATCAATGTTTGCGCTTTGGGATGAGTATGATGACTGTTTTGAGTCCAAACGTTAGGTCTAATTTGCTTCATATTAAATAATCTTAACAAACCTAGTCGTAAAACCCTTAAAAGAATTCGTCGCAATTCGCCCATTTAGGTTTGTTAAATAGAAAGTAAATTTTCAAATCGTATACAATTTCGACTTCCAAACGAATTCTTTAATTGCGCCTAAAATGAATTGCGACTTCTTTTCAGGTTTGTTAACTTGAAAGTAAGTTCTTAATTCGTAAACAAACGACAATGACTGTTGTTTATGGAAGTGTGGTTTAGTTGTAAACAGCGTGATTTATAAATTGTAGAATATTATGTCTTTACAAAGAATAAAAATACCAGGTATTAATGTAGTGCATTCAGCTTGAAATTTAGCTAAACAACTTGGAAAAAGTGAAATCATTTTATTATTTCTTTTATAGTAAAATTAAAAGAATAGTTAAATATTATTTGTTTCATAAGTCAGTACCAGAATTTTGAAAGTAAAAGCCCCTAAATTAAGATATAGAATTTTTTATCTTAAATGTATTGAAAATTGAAGAATACGTACATATTTTGGAACAAATAGTGTTGATATCAAGAGAATAAAATTTTTAACTTCATAATATTTTAATTATTGAATTCAATGAAGTATCTCTCGTATATATAAATAAAATATAATAAAGACATGAACCTCACCACTTCTTAACCTTAAGACTTAATTTAGAAACACAAAGTTTGTAGATAAATTCATTAAACTGAAGCTAATTAAATTGTCTTTCAAATTAAATGACATTCATGAACTTCCTCTTTTGAAGTTTAAAATTCATTTAAGTAACACAGAGTAAACAAAAAGATTTTATTCCTACTTAATCAACATTTTTGAAAACTCCTTGTCACTAAAACACAACTATTTTTAAGTGGTAGTCACTGTAACAAGCTTTTAGTGTTTATGTATTGGTTATCTTTAACAATGAACTGCTATATTTCAAATTTTACTAAAATTATGAATAAAGTTTGTTTTATATACGAAGAAAGAAATTTGCCCTTATCCATACTGCATTGTTGAAAATTACCGAAAATTCACAAGTAAATACAAACTTGGTAATAACGAAATGAAACAATCTTCAAAGAATAACCTCTATTTTAAAGATTTTACATGAATAACTGTATAAAGTTAAGAAGTATAACACATAATTTGATTTCAATAACTTTAAATTTCTGAGAAAAAATGCACAAAAATGTTCCAAAAACAGTATAAGCTCATGAACAAAAGAGATAAAACAAAATGTGAAAAGAGCTGCCCGGGAATAGGAAATTTAATATCCGTCGCTCTTTATGTAATGACACAATTAGGGAATCCATCATACACAACGTGTTGGCCATCCATCTTAATTCTTTCTAATCTTACAATCTCAATGCGTCAAAAGAATTTAATGTTTATTTTTTGCAACATATTAATTCACTTTTATAACCAGTTTATTTCTAGATGTTTAACTACATTTAGTTTTTCGGGTTGCATTATATTGATACATATTTCACGATTCAATCGTCAAAAATAAAAGAACAGATATTTAAGAAAATTCTGTCTAACTACATGATAGAATCAATCTCGTATTAAAACGATTGATTATGATGCGTTTTCAAAGATGGGATTATCGAAGCAATGTTAAAATAAGATAGGTTATTTAATTACTAATTCATTACCTAAAATTTAATAGAAATAATACAATATTGAATAAAAAATAGCATAGTTTTACGCATTGGTGAGTAATTTCTTAAAACTGAATCATTATATGATAATCCCACATCTATATTTCATACATCATTGTATGTCGCTATGAATTTGATAAATGAGCTAAGTTTAGTCTGGTTACCTCAAAATTAAAATGAAAAATAATAGAGAATTTAAAAACAATCCCTAAATGGTAAGTTATTTGAGAGAATTTCTTTTTATTAAAGAACTCGCAAATAATTCCAATCATCTAAACGATTTTGTAAGAAATTCAACATTAATGAGTTTTTATGATCAAAAATGTTAAATTTTCATTCTTAATCTATATGAATGTGGCTATCAGTAGAACTAGAGCTATTTCGAAATTTTTAAAATTATCCAAACCATTGATTTCTATACTTTACCTAAATCGTAGTAAATCATCAAAGCCACAGATTGAAATCTAAGTACTCGAATTTTACCTAAAAACTAATATACTCAAATAGAAACATGGTAATTGATTTAAGCTACTGTAGTTTCATTGATAGTGACGTTTACGTAAATTAAAAACGATTTTTAATTATTTTTTGATACAGATCATATTTGTGTAAATGCAGCAAAACTCAATTTTTTTAAATGCCTCCTTTCAGTATTCTCCACTCAAGTAAAATTTCACAAATTATTAATCTAATTAATCAAGCAGACAAATAATGATGAGTCTATTAGTACATGAGTCTTGAGGTCCTCAAGTATCACGGGTCTTATACCAATGTAGTTAAATAATTTAGATGATTGGAATTTTTCGCGAGTTCGAAAATAAAAAGAAATTATCTAATATCAATTATTTTTTAGGGATTGATTTTAAATCTTCTGTAGTTTTACATTTAAAATTTAGGATAACCATATTAAACAGACATGACTATACATTTGTCAAACATTAGCGTCCTATTGTGACATATGGGATATAGATGTTAGTTTATCATACATTGGTTCACGGTTTTAAGGTAAGTATATTTTGTAAGCAAGCTACTTGGAATCCCATATTAAACTGCCGAACATGTAGAAGCATCCCTTCGATTCAATAATATCTGCAGATAATGGTTTCTATGGTTATCGATAATTTTGTAGTTTTAATTTGATAGAGTAAGCTTAGTGAGGCTTGGCAAAAAAGAAAGTGTGTTGTTTTGATTTTGAAGAGCAGTTTGAACAGATACAGAATCATGCGATTTCTAAGTATGGCTATAAATTCTGCAAATCATCATTACCACATTGTTCAAAACACCACTTAAGTTTCATGACCAAGCATAGTTCACCCACTGAAAAAATAAATACGCATGGCATTATAAACAGCAGTGGTATAAGCAAAATGCTAAAAATTAATTTTGAAACAACTCTTTTAAGTTGGTTGGATTGGGTCTAAGGGCGTAAGGGCCACATTTGACCAAGCGATTCCAAACTCGTCAAACACGCAAGGAGAGCTTTACAGATATCGAAGAGAGACAAATACACCTAGGGAAGAAAAGAACCTGACAGGAATTGAACCTGCGCCGCCTACAACTCGCAGGTTACTAGCTCAGAACCACAGAGACCCCATACCGACAGGAAAAATTAAATTCATTGTATTACATAAGATATTCATCCTTTTTTCAAACATAAATATGACAGCTCAACTCACACTTCATTACACTATCACCTGCTCGTAATCCGGAAGGGAAGGATACGGCATCTGCTTTTTAATATACACACTTAATTTGAAAGATTAAAATTCCAGATAACCTGTCCGGATGGTTAAGAGGCATGAAGTGTTTTCTGTTATCAACTTATGCACAAAAGGCCTGCAAATCGATTTTGAGCCGAATGGTTTGTTTCTTTAAAGCTAACAGCAGGAAGGGGGATCACGCATTGTCATTTTATTCCAATTAACGGCCGCGGCAGATGGCTTACTGAAAAACCACACACTGTATCAGAGAAAGTCAGACATGTTACACAGAATTGCGCATGCATTAATTTTTTCACCCATCGCGCGCATGTATGTCTCTGTACTCTTACTTTTCATTTTAGATTGTACCTAATAGGGCTTGAAGTGAAGAGATTCGGTGCGTGGCTAACCAACCGCGGAGTCACGCATGCGCATGATATCACGTGACGGAAGGTGAAGCGATTTCATAGCCCAATAGGTCTCCAGGTCGAACGAAACAATATCCTTCAAGTGATGATCACAAAAATGATGAAGGTCTATATCATCGGATTAGAGCAGACTCATTAACTGACAAAACAAAATTTTTACTTTGCAGCTGTTTAACCCTCCAAGTGGTTTTGACGAGACATCTCGTCCATCAAAATCTGACCAATTTTAGTAATGACGAAATATCTCGCCATCAAGAAAGTGTCGATTTTTTGTATGATGACCAGATCTAGACTATGACGAGAATCTCGTCCATCAGATCTGGTTAGCTTTGCTAATGAGATACCTCGTCGAGTCAACCACCAGAAAGGTTTAAGACTAACTTTCAGTTTTTAGGTAAAAAATAAAAACTTTAAGCATTTTGATAGTGTTATATAGCTTTTAAACTGATTACATTATGACAATGTATTTATAAAAATAAATATTTAGTGTCTCCGAAAAATGTGAGTTAATGAGTTTCTGCTCTAAACCGACGATATATATATATTTTACTGACATGTGACAGAAATCGACGTTATTTGTTTATTGTCGAATGGCAACATTAGATACGAACAATACAAAATCGACCTTTACGGGATTCATTCGCCAATTTTACCGCTTTGTTTAGATATGCTTGATTTGTAGTTCGGAACTGCATAATATTGCTAAAACTATACTGAAGAGCTCGCCACTCTGATAAAATGATAAAATTTTTCAACAGTATGATTACCCGTCAGCTTAAAAAAGAAAATGTGAGCCAGCGAAAAAATTGGTTTAGAGTAAAAAAAAA
The DNA here is from genome assembly GCA_933210815.1 of Meta bourneti. Classification (NCBI taxonomy): domain Eukaryota; kingdom Metazoa; phylum Arthropoda; class Arachnida; order Araneae; family Tetragnathidae; genus Meta; species Meta bourneti. The sequence goes on along the minus strand of OW119923.1, from coordinate 71,081,208 downwards.
TGCCGGATCGCTTTTGAACAAGTTAATGAGATGCATTTGTTGTGAACGTTCTGAAGCTTATTGTGATAAATAAGGTGTGCAATTTTTCTGTGCAGTTATATGATTATGAATTTGAATTGAAATTAATTATGATTATAAATATGAACTAACAACATTAAAAGGTATTAGATGTAGCTTAACATTTTTGATTAATTTTATTTCCTTTGGAGGTACGAAGTGGGCATATCGATGCTTATATTCATTATAAAGATATTAAAATACATATCAAACATGGGTATCATTGTGTAGTCAATCAAAAAATTTAGAAGCAGTTGTTTGTGCATGTCTTCTGGTTTTATAGAAAATGCAAGAAGAAAATCGACAGTAGAGAGTCAGTGATCTCAATATTTTAAAGAAGACATAAGACACTTTAAGATTAAGATTTCTAAAACAACACTAAAATTTAATCCTCCTGGTGGTTGTCTTGATGAAGTATCTAGTCATTAGCAAAACTGACCAGATCTTGATGGACGTGGTATCTCGTCATTGGAAGAAAAACTGACCAGATCTTTATATCGTCACCATCAAAAAGTCTGCAATATTTTGGTGACGAGGTATCTCATCATTAGCAAAATTGGCCAGATCTCGATTGATTATAAATCTCATCTAAACCACTTGGAAGGTTATTTTTTTAATTTAACGGCGAAATCGAATCGTAAGGTATTTGGATTTTGGATAAACTTATAGTTATAATTCCATCTCAATTTAGAAAGCAAATAAAAGAGTAATTTTCTTTATTCTGCCGCATGCATTTGATTGGAAGTACCCGTAATAACGAAAGAGCAGTTCAAAATAAATTGAAATAAAGCCTCATCGTAGTAAAGCGTCGGCTAAGACCTTTGACTAGAAATGTCCGTGTGAGATTTATCAGCGTAAGCGATCACAAGGCTTTCAGTTTCCACTACATTAAGCGCAATTTCAATTACTTGCCCTTTGCGAACTTCTCCTTGCTTCCCAACTGGGAAGAAGGTTCAAAGGAGGAACCGAAAGAGAGACAATGTATATGAAAGAAGACTTTATCAGAGGTATGGGAAGAGATGATCGAAGGAACATGCAAAGATTTCTCATGCGTGAGCGAATAAGTTTCCGGATGCAAATTAAGATTGAAATGATAAAAATGTTTTCATTTTTACATTCTAAGAAAGACATTAAAAGGTAATTGTTTTTTTGTTAAAATACTGAAATCAAAATATATGGGAGAATATTCAATTATTAATCTATTTCTTTTTTAAACATTTGTTCTTGAAATGAGCTATCGTTTTATTTCTCATTGGAAACAATAGACAATTTCTTGGTAGTTTTTTAGTACACAAATAACCTCGAGATCGATCGGCTTTAGTCAAACAGGTATTTTGGTGAATAGCTACAGTTTTCAAACACTTATTTAACCCTCCAAGTCGTTTTGGCGAGATATCTCATCCATCAAATTTTGACCTATTTTGCTAATAACGAGATATCTCGTCACCAAATATGCCGATCGAATCCCGAATGATGAAAATATTGCCATTTTTTGATGATGACGAGGTCAAGATGAGGTCAATTTCCTCCTAATGACGAGATACCTCGTCGAGACAACCAACCACAAGGAGGGTTAAGGATTAACTAGCCTTTTATCAATGCCAATATTTTCTAGTGCCCGGCCAATTAATTGAACATTACACATTGTGACACTACAAGGGCGGTTTTGTGAACCACTTTGCCCACGGAAATGGGTTCCCACAGACGCATAACAGGGGATGGATTCACATTATACTTCACATTCCTATTGTGTATTCTAGGCACAATCCTTTTATAGAAGCCACACATTCATTCAGGACGGTAAAATACACACGCCTTATCCCAGATTCGAACCAAGAACTTTTCGATCCAGAAGCCAGTATCCTACCTGTAGACCGATTGATTGGCTCCCAATGCTATAATAAAAATATATTATTTATGATTATAAAAAGGAGCTGGTTATTCATTAAGACGCATCTTTAATTTGTAAGACAAAACTCTTTTATATACCATTGCGTAAATCGCTTACGTTTTGTAAGAATTTAAGTAAAAATTACCTAACTTAAATAAACGAAAAAGTTTTTACAAAGGCTTTATCTAAACGAAAAAATTATTTCAAAGAAATTGATTTTCATTTATTTGAGAAATTCTTTGAGCGTTAAAACAAAAATTTTAAAAGGGATTTTTCCTGCCAAATTGAAAAGTAGGTTTCTGAAATTGTAATTCATTTTACAAGAGCAAAATGGTAATACATATTTTCACAGCATTATTTTCTTGTAACTTATCAAATTTCGTAGTTAAAAAATAAGTCTCTCTTAAAATGAATGGAAAAGGAAAGTAGACATTTTGAAAAGTAAAACATCCTATAAAGTATCTCGTCTTTAGACTGAGTCTTCAATACCAAACCATTTGATCCCTATCTATACCACAGCCACAGGGTAACAACACTTTACCAAATGGTAGAAAACCCTTCAAAAAGCGACCTTGTTTACAAACTCTTAAAGTGCTCTTAACGCAATTGCGCTGGATGTCATTCCATAAGAAACAGGTTTTTAGGATAATTCGATGTCGCCTATCCCAGGTAGTTTGCTTTTCTGTGTGTTTAGGTGATAAGAGGATAAAAAAGTGAAACACTTAAAATCTATTTTTCGAAACAGCAACCGCAGAGATGTCTGATAAGGAACTGGAAAAGAACTTCGGTGGGCTATGAAAGGAAGTTATTTTAAGTGCCCTGTATTTCAAAACAAAAGGTTCTGAACTACACCTACAGCTGAATTCAGAACAAATACGCTGCTATTATTTGTTATTATACGACGAAAATTCCATAATATAGTGCGGTGAGAAAAGTGCAAACCCAAATCTTCAAAGCTCATATTGAAACAACTACTACTCTGCCCCAGTAATTTTTAAAAATTTAATGTTTTTAACCATACACTCCTGTACCTTTTACTAATATGTTTACACTCTTATTTGCTTAAACATACCAATGATATAATTTAAAAATACTTTTCAATGCTATTTCATAGGGTCGCACTTGCTCTATATGATAGGGACCTGAGTCCGTGGTTATGCACCATGAACTCGGGGTCGTTCTGCCCCCTGCGAGCCTCAGCAAGCCGTTCCATCTTCTAAGAAAACATTTGATCTTCCAAAAGAACGCCCTTCATCCCAAACATGTACATAGAAAATAATTTCGGATAGCCCAATCTTCTCCTGCCAGTAACTTAAAATGTATAAGCCGCATTGCGTTTTATGATTTTTCGACTGTGCTTTGAGATGTATACTTCACCTATAATATACGAAACTTCGATCTCCTCTGGTATAACTAGCTTCACCATGTGTTTTAATAGCTTTGCAACCCCCCCCCAAAAAAAAAAAAAACGTTTTGAAGAGATATCTCGTCCAAGATTTGGTCAGCTTATTGATTTGCTTATGATGAGATACCACATCGAGATAAAACTGTCTTATTACTTGAAGAGGAAAGAAGATCCGAGTAGGAAAAACAAATTGTCCTTTGCCCAGAAATGATGACAGTTTGGAAAAGGTTTTTACACCAGGGCCTGGCCACTACCGGGCAGTTTTAGTCTCGAAGGTAAGCCACCAGGAGGGTTAATACCAACATCATTCCGGAAGGATTCGAGCCCCCGTGCCCTCTCCAACTGAATACATCCTTATCTTTGATGACTGCTTTCACCCTGCTTTGTGACACTTTTCAGTTCTTTCGTAGACTAAACCAGATTCTAACCAATCAGTGAGTTCTCAGAGTATATCCAAAGAGATGTAATCAAAAAAGCTTTTTCCGTCCTTGTGGTGAACCAGTGGGATCCATAGAGTTTCACTCATTTATTGCAAACTTTGGACATGCATAAATTCCATACAACGGAATAAATTCCATAAGAAAAATTCAGAAACTTCGTTGAAGAAATTGATTCAGCCACCAGGTAGTCTAGAGAAGATATAGATTTCATTAGGCCTCGTGTAACAAAACATAACCGTAGAGCGACGAATCAAACAAACCATAGAAGAAACAATCCTAAGTAACATAGTGCAGATGGAATTAGATGGCTTTAATTATAGATAACACACTTAAATTTTATTAAAAATGTAAACAATTTGGCACAAAGTTCTTTTTTGTTTATTTTCGATAAGCATACATTATTGTAGTGATAACATTGTTTTTAAATTTAATATTATTTCTTGTATTGAACTAACAAATCGTATGAATATTTAATTTACTGATACTTTCAAAATAAAATTACAGTCAATTCCAAAAGCTACTATTTATTTTAAGATGCCACGTTAGCCCAGTTGGTATAGTCGCGAATTAGCCGCAGGAGGTTTGCAAGTTCGAGACTTGATCCTTCCAATGACAGTCGTTTACGTGGAGGCTGGTGCAAGTTAGATCTGTCGTGGTCTCAAATGCCCTCACGTTGTCGTGGTGTGGAAGTTTGGCGAGTGGGGTGCCAACACAGGTGTTGACAGTGGTTCAAAATCTGATCTGACCTTGGTTCAAAATTACGAAGTGTTGTCCTAGGATCGAACTCCGATTTACCGAGTGTCCGTGATATTCAAGTCTAAATTCATACTGATTTTTTAAGCATCAAATAAAGTTTCGAGCAAGAGTGTGCGCACTTTGTCCAAAGAGGCGAGAAAGTGGCTATGAAACAAAGACCGTTAACTTTTCTTTTTCTTAAATCAACTTTTACAAGAGCTTCTAAAGGATACGTAATTCTCATCTAGATTTATTGTTAAAGTGCTATAATCAATACATGCAGTGACACAAATCTGAGTTTAGATTATTCTTGATCCCAGATTCAAGAATCTTTCAGTAGCAGTAAAAGTAACATGTACTATAAAATTTTTTGTTTTTCTTACAGATCTGATTTATGTTACTATGTCCGTAGTAGCGGACTTTCTGGTTATACGAAGTGGCGTCGGTGCTCATTAACTTAAATAATCAAGTTTTATTGTATTTACATGGTATCCTCTCAGCGTCACGATATTTCAAAATAGTGTAGTATTGGTTTTACCAAACGACACACATAAAGACTAAATATCCACCTTTCTTTCATCTGTTTCATCTGACTTTCCTGTTTCAAAGAATCCCAGAAAGGATTTTTTTTAGCCAAGAAGTCTAAAACTGATTAAAAATCACGCAGGGAAAATTGCAGGTTGCCTGATGGAGCTATGCGTGCGTGACACTCAGAGGGTTAACGACAGTGTTACTGTCAATGAATCCAGTTTCACCTTACAAAGAACTCATTCTTTAAAATAAATACGAACAAAATAAGTCTATGGTGTATGTTTTAACACTCTGAGGGGTTTACTCGCGTATGTCAATTCTGCAACCCGCAGTGTTCCCTGCATGACAAGTAACAGGTTTTGACCTTATTGATCAATTCATACGCTTTTTTAACTAATAGAGTGGTTATTTAGGTATTGTATGTTATTTTAGGGTAAAAGCAGTACTAGACGACTCGGAAATCTCGAGAGTTACGCAAAAATGCAACTCGATATTTTGGGAATCGAGTAAATTATTTCATCAAAAATCATAATTTCAAAAGGATATTTTTGACCCAAAAAGGAAAAGGTCAGGGGCTTGAACCCCTGTTGCCCTACCCTTCAGCGCGTTCCTGATTTTAAGAATTCTTTGCATAACCACACTTATGGAAATAGAGTGTGTGATTTCCCAACCTTCACAGCACGAAGCTACATCTCAAACATCTAATCCAATTGCCATTCATATTCTATGCAGAAATACAGCCGCAGTTGCAGTTAATGGAGAGACATTATAACCATTATGGGAATCTCAGAAAAGACCGCAACGAGACACAAACGCTATTTTTAAATGATACCTTTTACAAGTCTTGCGAATGCGCCGTCTCAAATCGCACTGTCTCCTTATCCTTCCTCCATTTAATACTCGTGAGAAAGGAGAATAATGCGTAACGGCTGAAATTTGCTTTATTTTAACTTAAAGGATCGTTTACAGTAACTTACGCTTGAATTCGTTTAACTGTGTTCTCAAGGAATCTAACCGTACATTTATGGTTAGATTCCTTGAGAAATAAAGATTGTTTGTTATTTGGTTAAAAAGGGAAAGAGTTAAAGTGATAAGAGGATAAAATTGTGTATTAATTTTGTTTTAATGTTACGAAAAATATAATTGCGAATTTAAGAAACAAGTAGACACAAGTCGAAAACAGACATTTTCCTAAAACTGACTTTAATTATCTTGTTAATCGAAGGAAATAAGATTTAATATATTTTTCTACTTCTACTGTCAAAGTCGTTTAAGAAGTAGAAGATCCAGCCAATAAGAGTTCATTAAATGGAAAATGTTTTAATTGTAAAATACGTCAATTAACTGTTCCAATGAACTCTTTTCAGTATAGAGTCGTGTAGCATCATAGAATTCTGAATAAATCCACTGTCAGCCAATGAATTTTTAATTTTATGATGTGTATTTTAATTAAACGAAATTTTCTGACTCTTGTGCATGGAATTCGGGACCGTTTCTGAGATATGTTCTGCCCACGTGAGCCTCTTCTCGAAAACATTTGATCTTCTAATAGAACGCCCTTCATATATCAAGGTAATAAATAATGTAGGTGGGCCCCTGCACAGCTACATTCCTCTTTTTAAAACGTTATTAAGAGCAAAACATCTAAAGTCTGTTGTTTCTGAGATTAGAGACCCGTTCTTAGAAACTTAGAGAAACGGGGATCTTGGTTGTGAGTTTACAATCCCCATAAACACATTTCCCAAAGCCCAGCGCAGATAAGTAATGGCTCCAGTTCACAGATAAGAACAATCACATTAACTTTTCTTAAAGAGCACTCACTCTCAGTAATAATCGTTTCCCCCTTGCTTGCTGAACAATGCAAACATTTTCTTTTCTCCCCGTGTGATTGTAATATTGCTTTTTATTACAAAACAGCCGCGCTATAAAGATATAGCCTCGCAACTGCCTTTAATAGGCGCTTTATAATCATTTATCTTTTGTGTGTTTGTTCAAAACGGCTGCTTTTATCAGGTGTTTTAGTATTGGATTGTTCTTTCTATGAATTATAGCTTATATTTAAGCGAAATATTGTTTTGAGTGTGCCTCTCGATAAGAGAAAATACAATTTGTGATTATGAGATTTATAAGAGTATATACTATAAAGGTGTAATGAAGAATTCTAAATGTTGCGTTTACAGAATGTTGTATTCATAAATGTAGAGTTTATACCCGCAATGTTTTACTATCTCATTATTTTATTACTACATTTAGAAGCATCTGGTACTATACATCTCTGATAAAGTTTCATTTAAAATTCACTTTCTACTTTTTATTTACTTTAAAATATATTTATCTTCATTTTCTAAAAATTTCTTAAAAGAATAACATTTAGTACACTTCTATACTTCGAATAAAATTTTAAATATAGATATCTAAGAACTAAGGTTGTAGCCTTTCAGTCATAATACTTAGACTTTTTATGACTATCAGCTGATAATTTCACATCACTATCTCGAATGTAATTTATTATTAAAGAATATATTTACATCAGTGTAGTGTGGTTATATTTAGTTATTTAAGCAAACTCACACAAATGCACTATTTTTAATGCTAACTTCTTAAAAATACTTATATTAAATATCTGAAGCCTCTAGAGAAAATAAAGTGCAAATGAATGCAAAAAATATTTAGAAATAATTATAGCAAAACAATTGTAAGAAAACAAAGAGTGTTTGAAAAGTTTCTGAAAACTTTAGAAGTTTAGGAATATTTATATAGTATCTATAAATGAAAGAATATCACACACACAAGAAGTTAACTTACATTAATATGTCCAATAATTTTAGTTTCCAATATATTGTTTCCGAATAAGTGCACTTGAACTCTAGAGGTTTTTGTCCAGAGCTTAAAATTTTGATCTAGTTAATTTAAATGAACTGATAATTGAGGCTAAAATCCAATTCTCTTTAGTATACAAACAATTTCATAATATGAAATGACAAATCTGTGCATATAGATGTTTCTATGAGCAAACACTGATGTAATGCACACAGGCTTCCTGTTAAATTTTACAGAAGTAACTCGGGCAACTGAATTATGATTCAAAAATTTTACGTTTGTAGAGCAATGTCACAAAACAGAAAACATACAAAGTTTTTTATAATGCCCGGCCAATTAATTGAATATTAAAACTACGAAGTAATTATTACAACTGTGAAGTGATAAAAAATCAGCTTTTTAAAATATGCGTGCACTTGAAGTGGTAGTTATGAATATACCATTAATTTTCGAAATTATACTTTTGAGAGACCAAGAATGTACGAGCAAAATATATTGAGTAAGAAAATGTGCGTTCAATTTCGGCAAAATAGAGGAATAGAACATAATTATTTCTTAGGTTCTAGAAGAATTATTTGGTGGAATGGAGTTTGAATTAGATATTAAAAGCGTTAGGAAATTTTACATGCTAATTTAAATTCGTTTCATGTGAGTGTTTCTGTTATATTTTTCACAAATGTGAACAATTTTCCTTTCAACAACACCTTTTTTAAGTTATAATTTAGTGCAAATGAATTTTTATAAGATCGAAATCAAGCATTCTATACATTATAAATACAAAACTTTTGATGATAAAAAGCTAAGAAGCACCAAAGAGATTCGAGTTTGAGTATCGATAAGAGACAATTTAATAACTTTTTTATCAGACAGAAATTAATACTACGATACTAAAACAAATATTTTTTATTAAATTAAAATATTTGTTTTGATTCCAACTTTGAAACATTCATTTGTGACTGATTTTTTCATATTTTATAATTTGCTTTCTCATATCATATTCCATTCCTTAGTAAATGACTATTCTAATCTTCAATAAGCTATTGTAAATATTTATGTTGCTATAGTGCACAACTCATTTGATTGATGAATTCGTCCTATTGAAATTGAATACCCAATTTGGTCTTAACGAGTCTCTGTCTCATATGGTTCTTGTATACCATAAAAACTCTTCGTATGTTACGCAAATCACACTAATTTTAATGAAAACATTTCTTAAACCTATCCATTTAAAAAATGCAATCATGTTAGAACTAAATTCCCAATTTATTCTGTCAATTTGGGGAATATTTTGACGCATGCTTTTGAAGATCAAAATGGACTAATCAAAAGAGCAAACGAGTTTTTTTATTTTAAAAATTTAAGGAATAGTTTTCCTGACCAACTAAAAAACAGCTTGTACAAATTAGATGTTATTTTATATGCCAATTATTATCAGCAGCGTAGAGTAACATTTATAACTGGTGACGCCGAGATTGAAGTTGCTAGACTAAGAACTATACGTAGATAGGGAGTGGTTCGATTTTTTACGCACGTACATATGGTCAGCCAAGGAAACCTCTCGTACCATGATAGAAAGATCATGTGTAAGTACGTGGTACGACACGTGAAAGTAGTGATTTTTGCCTGAAATTTTGAAGAATTATGAAAGGAGTCTTGGTTTAAACAAACGTAATTTTTCGTAAGATAATTGGCGTACAAAAATTGCCATAAAAATCTAATAAATTTTCATCCTGGCATCAAAATATCAGTCACTATAAAACTACAATGCTAACAATACATTCGATAAATAGGATAAAAGGAATGAATGTTATTTATAATTCGACAACAAACTATGCAGCAAAAGTGCATGGATTTAATCTGAAGTTCCAAGCCTATCAGACAGAAGACAGCGAGCGTGCTGTGATTCGGTGACAAAGAACCTGCATAAAGTCACGACGATGGAATGAGAGAAAAGTGCTCGTTTGAAATCGAAACAGATGTCTCGCTAAGATTCACGTTACAAATAAACTTTGTTTTAACATCTTGATTCAGTCGATGACTAACAATTCTTTTCAAAAAGGGTTTGTACAGGCGCTAAGCCACTGGTTATGATTTATTAACAAAACCAAAAGTACACATGCTGTCATCCGTACTCTAAATTTTCATATGAAAGTATGAAAATACTTTATTTAAATTTCACTTAGTCCTGCTCAGCATTTATGGAGCATGTAAAAACCATTCTAGACACCTTCAATGATGCTATAGTTAAAATTTAACATCCAACTCAAATAACATTAAATTAAATAAAGTAGAGATAGAAAATTTATAGAATCGTCTTGATTTCAGAACTTAAATTGAAATTTTGTAAATTCCTTAAATAGAAGGGAAACATTTAAAGTATTCATACGAATTTCTTTGACTTTAAATAAATTAACATATGGAAGAAAATGTTAATCTTTTTACTTAAAAACGTTTATAGAAGTCTTTGGCCCCATCGTGATGGATAAATCACTTTCAATATGTATTCGTATTTCATTCGTGAAATTCATACAATATCAAAGTTTCCAAGTGTACTTGTTTATGTTTCAAGCATATTTCAGACATATATTTTAATTTTCAATAGACAAAAATTATTTTGGAATTAATGATTTCGAAGATGAATATTGATGTGGCAATAGACTATCCATATTTCTCTAATTTATTTGGTAAGCACATTAAAATCCCGTGTCATCCTCCATCGATGTTAAGAGAACTGGTTGCAGTTACTTATGTTTAATATTTGTGTTCCCAGGCATCAATACTGTCTAATACTAATCATACTAATCGACTGTAGGTTCCTTTTTAAAAACATTTTGCCTTTCACTAAAAGCTCCATTCAACAACACCAAACTGCAAACCATCCTTAGAAGTACAATTGAATTTCATTTAAATGGATTGCAGATACCTTTATGATTTAAAGATATTTTCTGAGTTCATTTCGAAGTGTTAAAACTTCCTTGAGCTGACAAAGCAAATAATCGTGAAAATGAAAAAAATATTACTTACAACTTAAATCTTCATCATATAATAGTTATAATAAATGCAATGCAAATTTTGTTTAAACTGACAGCCTCCTATTGTGCTATTTAAACAAACTTCGAATGTAAGGTTAACAGACATTTTAATAAGTATTAGTTTGATAATCTTTCTGAGGAAATGCTTGAAAAAATACCTGTAGTAATAGAAATATTCAGAAAATATTTGTACAATCTGACGTTTTTAGAATGTGGGAAAAGATTGTCATTTAATATTATTAGCTAAGAGTTTTAAATTTCACCCGAATAAGTAGAACTCACTTCCTCGGCGCGACTCATTAATTGTTTGCTACACTTGTTTCCCAGAAATCACTGTATCAATTGAAGTATTTTATTATGTTTGAAAGAAATACCAAAAGTTTACATGTTGACTAAAGATCAAGTTAAATTTGATTAATCGAAGACAAATTATGAGAAAATCTACAGAAACTTTGGCTTGTTTTTGAAAACGGTCATTATTTGATCAAGCTATTTAGGTACAGTATCATTATGATTGGGGCCATATACTTCCTCTCTTTACGCCTATAGTTTAATTTATAACCGTCCTCCTCTATCCCTACTCCTGTTTCAGTCCTTGTTCATCTACTGAATTTCTCATTGAATTGATTTTTTATTAGATTTCACCGCGATGATCTAATTTATACATTTTGCAGTTAAAATATTTTTTAAAAATAATATGTAAATAGTATATTTTTTGTAACAAAAACATCATATTTTGACGTCCTTGAATTTGCCACTGTGCTAGTCTACTCAGCCTTTTAAAAATACGATTGTAGTGTCATAAATCAAGATTTCCAGTAGGTTTATCATGCACACCAAAATCATGGCCTTGGTATTACTATTTAAGGGTAGTATTTTTAAGGAAAAGCTGATAAATTAGCTTCTGACTAATGTCCTGTATTACTAACAATTTAAAAAGATGCTTAAACTTTATTTCAGGTTTCGTTTCTGAAATTTTAGTGAGTAGACTAATAGTCATAAAACTACAACGGTAAAGCTCCAATCTAACATGTTAAAGAAGCAGAAAAAGTGTTTAAAAGAGCAAACATTACTTAGAATAATATTTTCAAACTCTAGATTTCTTCAAGGGATAGTTTATTTTTGATAAGGATAGTTGCCACTCTTGTAGAAATCACTAATAAAACATTGATTTATGAAAAGTTTTAAATAAAATGTTAGATAATTAAATGATAAATGAAATGAAACAACGAAAAAATTTAAATTATTTTGACATTATTAAAGTTTGCCTACCCATGAATAATATGATCCAAATATTTCATAGGAAATAATTTTCTCAAAATTTTCTAGTATATATTGTTTCTATCAGCTGTTTAATTATATTAAAACCCCGTCCCCTTATTAATGCCATAAAAAAATTTCTAACCGTATTTAGGAAAGTTTCCGAGTTTCAAAACTATATAATTTTCAGTTTTGAAACATAATATTGAAGTTTTTTGTGTACACTATGTTTCAGTCTCAACTAAATATTTGGACAAGATATATTCAGCTGAATTAGGACATCATTCCATATATACCATACTTTCGATATTCCCATCATATATTTCAAGTATACCATGTTGTGTATACTTGTCTCTTTAGAATATCTAATAACTTTGGAATTCTGTATAATAACAAGTGCAATTTTTAAGTTTTTTTTATGTTTATGAGTTAAATTCTTTAATATTGATTTTACAGGTTTTAAATGCTCGCAAGATCTAACTTTATGACCCTAACTTAAACGACAATTTCGCACTCTAAAATTAAAAACTTTATAAAGCAAAAACTTTTATTGCAGGATTTAGTACATTGATTGTTCTAAAATATTTGAATTTATTTGTATTTTTTTGCATTAATATCTTGAATGATCTTTATGAAATCATTAGAAATAAAATATTTTTAGTGAGAGATTGAAGCTTAATAGAATATTTTACTCTTCTCTTAGATTATACTAAGTATAGAACGTGACATTGAACAATCGTAAACATTTCAGATCATGCGCGTTATGAACTCTACTTAAATTTACGGGATTCATTGTTTTATTTAACAATATCTATTTATCTTAGATCAGTTCCTGAAATTGATAATTTGTTTCAAGTGTGGAGGATAATGCGTATAACTTCTCAACTGTAGGAAATACATGTTACATGACTTCATATCTAATACAGCATCTCCCATTTTTGATTATTTATCAGAACAAATCACAAAGCTGAAAACTTTTAATATGGGTAATCTTTTGAAATGATCAAACATTAAGATCTTAAAAAGAGCGAACAGTTTGAAAGTAATAACAAATTTTCTGCAATTTAAATATATAACTGTCTTTTACTATTTTAAAATTTTTAAATATGAACAGTGGACCATTTAGTCATTCACTATAAAAATGAGTGACACCTATAAGATAGAAATAATCTATTGGAACAACGTTATACTATTTTAAGTCACGTTGGACACCCTTGTTGGTTGCGGTAGTGCAGGAATAGCCGGTTTTAATTAAGGATCAAAGTATGTTTTGATTTATATACAATGTTATATTGTGATTAATCCTATTCAATTTCAATAGGACGAATTCATCAATCAAATGAGTTGTGTACTATAGCAACATAAATATGGTTGTCTCGACTATATTTCTCGTCATTAGAAAAACGTATCAGATCTTGATAGACGAGATATCTCGTCATTAGGAGAAAACTGACCGGGTCTTGATTTCGTCATCATAAAAAAAATCGATAACATCTTGATGACGAGATATCTCGCCATTAACAAAATTGGTCAGATCTTGATGGACGAGATACCTCTTCGAAACCACTTGGAGGGTTAAACACAACATAAATGATTTTTTATCTCATTCCACCTAAATGTCAGTTCCACGAAATTATTTTGAAAGTTAACCAAAATAACAAAATATTTTCCGAGAGTAAGTTCAATTTGAACTTCACATAATCCTTTTTATAGTCATTTGAAAACATTAAAAGTTCATGCTACCTTACATAACTTTTTAGAAAGAAATTGAATTTTATTCGTAAACTAACAGTCTTGAAAAACGAAGTTATGAAGTATAATCCATCTTACATCGAAGAAGACAAATTCTAGGAACTTAATTTACTTTAAAATCATTCATGAATTCATTAAGAGATTACGGATCATTACGGATGTGATACATTTCACCTCGTTTGAGCGAACCTTTGTCATGAAACTCTCTCAACGCCTAAAGGTTTGTTGATTCACACTTTCTAAATTTACTCATCTTAAGCCCAACTCACTCAACTGGTTGAGAAGGTTTGTTTTCATAATTATTTCCTACGTGTTTTAATAATCAGTTCCTTAAGAGGGTTCAAATGTTACCCATTATTGTTATTTACCTAACTGATAGCTTTTTAACTGAATAAAATTCTGTGAGCTTGTTCAGAAAGAACAGATACATATTAAGAAAAAAATTCAAAACATTTGATAACATAAAAGTGCAATCATTATTTACTTTTGTGAACTAAAATGTATTTAATGTTTCGGTAACATTTGTGGTACAATTGCCCTAGAAGCTTGTATAAGAACTAATTAGTGTTTTTCTCATGTTTCTCTCTTTTTTTATGAAGTATGTTGATGAAATTTGAATATTGTAAGAGCTTTGTCATGATCAAAATTAAATAAAATATTTTTGTACGGCAATTTGAAGTAGTTAAGTAATATGAAATTGTAAAAGGTTTGATTTGCTGGGTAAGATGGCAAAGATTTATTTTTCTTTTGCTCTTTTCAGACAATTCATTGAGGAATTAAGCAGTAATTTAGTTTAAATTATATTAAAAACCACTTATTTAGCTCCATAAAGGTCTACAAAATGTAACCCCTGAGAAAGTTTAAACTGAAAGAAGTCTTTTTATAGTGACATGAATAGTTTTCTATAATAATGAATTCCGCTGCATAAATTGAAGTGTTTTGAAATAATTAAAAGCCAAAAATTGCATCCTATATTCAAAACAATAAATAAATCCAGTACCAATAAGTTTCTTAAATTGTAATGCAATTAGTTATACATTTCAGCTAGGAATTAATATGTTACATGTTAAACTTATATTAATGTTTGAAAACCTGTAAGACTTACTTTTATTTTAAGAATTACATGCATATCGGTTTTAAAGTTGATTATTGTTCTTCTGCTGATAACATCCATTCTGTTTCCATATACATTATTCAATATTTACACAGAACTGATTTGTTGATCGTTAAGAATTCTGGTCTCGATTTAATCAAAATTTTAATGCAATAACCCATTGAGTTTTATATTTTATTAACCCCATTGTTTATTCTTGCAAACCGAGGAACCATACTAGAACCAAAGATTTCCAAAATCGTATTAATCAGATGTGAAACTAACAAAATAGAAATACTCTAGAACTTGTTAATTAAAGGAATTATACATGAGCTGCTGTAGATTGTATTTGAAGAGAGGGGCAGATCTATAAATCGATTATGTGTATTTTTATTGTGTTTCCTTTGTACATATATTTTAACAATTCGATAAAAAACCTATACATCTTTATGGGACATATATTTACATCCGACACCATCACACATTCCCGTACCTAGTGAATTTAGACACTTTACCAGCTTAAATTAGTGTGGCTGGAATGGACAGAGTATGCCACTGTGGTGACCTACCTGTTCAGAATGTTATGACATATATCATATTATATTTACAGAATGTTATGGCATATTCATTAAGATAGACCAATTCCTTTGGATTGTCAGGTCATGATTTTGGACTTGATAATCCAAAAGATGATCTAGGTTTCACCTTGACCAAGGGGATTAGAAACAACATGAATTCGATCAAGTTAATTATTTTAACCCTCGAGCCATTGTTAGTATTGATATTCCGGAGCCACGTGATTTTAAGATGCGTGACTGGTGTATAATGCCATGGTGCTTTTAGGGTTAGACTGATGTAGTGCAGTGCTAATTTGACCAAAGGAATAAATGTGCGTATTAATTTATAAAACCTCATCAGGAAGGATTGAAAACAACCTTGAGATGTTTACAGCCAACGCCTTACACTTTTTACTAGATAACAACTTCTTGGCATGCTTTATGGGATAGAAGAAAACTAGACTCACCTGGTATTCTGTCCTTGACCATCCCTTGAGATCCGACCCAAGGAAAGCTGACCGTCGTCGGGTAGGACAGAGGAGCCGGCCGGTGTGCTGGCACCCGTATCACAGTTCCATTGGCCCCACTCTGAAGGGGATCGTAATGAGGAGTCATCACAGGAACACAGGAAGTCTTCAGGTCGGCCGTCGTGAAGTAGGACTGAGGCGGGTATCCAACGCAGCACCCGCCGCTGCTCATCCCCAGCATGGGCGACGCGGCCAGCGACGAAGCCGGGGTCGTCCTGGCCGAGCTGCTGTCGCCCCCGTTATTGTCCGTGGACGACCTGCTGTCCTCCTTCCTGTGATTGTTGTTGGTGTCATTGTTCAGGTCGTTATCGTCGCCTAGTAGCCTGCTGATACTGAAGGACAACTTCGGCTTGGTGGAAGACACGTGCAGGACAGGTGAGGACGAGGAGTTGTTCTCGGATGTGGCGGGAGATCCCGAATGTCCTGTAGTCGCGGACATGGGGGTACTGTCCAAGAAGTCTCTGTCCAGGACACCGCCGATCCTGGTCGATGGGATGGTGACGTCTATGGCGTTGGAGGCTACCGGGGGTGACCGGCCATCGGTCACTCGGGAGGTGCGATCACAAAGCATAAGGCCGGTTGGAAGTCCAAGTCCTTTGAACACTTGTTTGGTTGGCAAAGATCTTGTATTAGTCGACTATTGATATCTTCATCGCTGTGACATAACGTGAAGAGTGTTCTGGTACTGATGTCAATGTAGTGACACAAAGAAACTCACCAGATTATTGCCTAACACTATATGTTCCCATTCATTCTTTTAATCCAGGTGACAAGGTGAGAGGAGGACTTGCGTGAGCGATAATTCGCGCTCTCTGGCCGGCGAGTGACAGCTCGTAAATTTGAAGCGGACGTGACAGGTGAACCGAGCTCAAAACAAACAGCGCGAACCAACAGCTAACTGGTTTCGGAGCGAAGCGCAAACTCTCCGTCACGCTCAATCACGACTGGGAGTTAGTCGACAAACTGTGTTCACTTTATGAGAGAGGCAGTCAACGAGCGAACGTCCCGCCCAACGGTTGTTCGCTCACCTATTCCCAATTGGTCGCCGAGGGCTTGGCGACGGGGATCGCGGTGGCGTCGCCGTTGGCGCCGCCCTCCTCCCTACTTACCAATTGATTACGGTAGGCGGCACGAGATAATTGGTTGCCAAACTACCCTGCCAAATAGGTGATGTTCCTCTTTCCTTTCGCATCGCACCACTCGCCGCCCCACAGATAATTTGCGGTGGACTGGAGACAATGGACAATTTGGGAGTTGGAGTCACTCTCCTCCCCTGTTTCCGGTCAAGTTTAAACAACACCTGCTCTGAATTTTTTCCACCTGTAATTCGGCAGAAGAGCAGAGAAATCACTGGGTCGGGATGAGCGACACGTGTAATTTAGTGGCCTTAATGCGCCTCTATTACCTTCGTGCGCGAATTAGACACGTCTCGTAGGGAGAGTTGAGTTGTTTTTTCGGAAATGGAATAAACCGATACGGGTTGAAAAATTTGAATGATTGGATGGGAAAGAAATTAAATTTTGATGAGGTACCAAAAAAAAAATTGGTTTAAACTGAACATTATAAATCGCCTAAGCCATACCACAGCACTGTATTTAAAATATTTATGAAACAAATTACGTATTATTTTATTAACTATTTTATATTTTCTTTATATTTACTGAAATACAAATGTAATAAAATTAATTGAATTACTTATTTTAGAGTTAATGAGTGTCTAGAATCCCACCAAGTGAAACGAAAATTATCATTGAATGAATACTATAATCAAATTAAATTTTATAAACGACATATGGCTATTATTACGTAGCATATTATTTGAATATATGAACAAAACTATCAAGGTACCTAAATTTATTTGTACATAAATTCGATGAAAGTGTAACTTAAGTGTTTTATTTGAAAACAAAATGTATATATTTCTTTCGTGGATGAAAACCTATAATTTTAAATAAATTCCATTTTCACACGCTTTCTTCCAAGTTTCAAATACCATTTCAAAATACTTTACTTCATTTTCTTGTTTTCATTTTATCAAGCGAAACTTGTGATTTGTAAAAAGAATTTTAAATCCTGAAACTTTTTAATCCGTAATCAGTTTACATTTCTTCTGGTGCTCCGTTTTCTCTCTTAACTTGCCAATGTTAATATTTTAAATTGCTTATGTGGATTCAGGAGTCTTATAGTATAATTCCAAAACCTTTGACATTTTAATACATTTTTGGTACTCTGATTTTTATGTTCTTACATCCGTTATCATTATATATTATCACATGAACTGTTTCACAAATTAAAATCGGTTAATAAATCTGTGATTATAAGTTTATGTTAAGAATTGTATTGGATGAGAAATTCATTAAGTAAACAACATTACCCCCACAACACTGTGCATGTTAATCACAATCTTGCCATAGACACAAGGGAGGGCATACCCATAGACCTTCTAATGAGTATGTGCGTGCAGCTTCATGCTATTTCCTCCGGTAGCTCGGTTTGAAGCTCTGTCACGTGGTTATGGGAAAAAGCATGAACCCTGATGTGGGATAAATTATTGATTGGTTAAGGGGATTATGCAGCGTTATCGAAAACACTAGTCTGGGCTTCCATAGCCAATCGACCCAAATCGATTCGTAAGCTCACGTGACTTAACCTTACGACAGCGATTCCCTCCACATGCTCTGTCTTTTTCATTACAAGGTCGATGTGTATATGTAGTTCTACGATTAAACACAGAGAACAAATTCACTTCGTCCTTATCGAATTTTTTTCTTCAGTACTGAGCTCTTTTTCAAAACATGCACTTTAAAATCGCGTTCTTTAATCCGATAAGTGGTTTCGACGAGACATCTCGTCCATCAGGATCTGACCAATTTTGCTAATGACGAGATATCTCGTCTTCAAGATATTGCCGACTTTTTATGACAAGTTCAAGATCTGGTCAGTTTTCTTCTAATGACGGGATATCGTCCATTAAGATTTGCTAATTGTTTTGCTAATGAAGATGAGATGAAAACAATTACCAGGCAGGTTAAGATTAGGAAATGAACAGAAGCAGGAGAATTACCTGTTTGACTAATCGTATTACAATTTTTAACCATCTTTTCTGCAGCCCTCTCTATAATCTGTGAATTTTTTATTGCTAAAAATTTTAATTCGACATCAGATTTAACCGTTAATTATTAAGTATCGGTGTTCCCAGAATTCTGAAATCTACTAGAATGGTTTCGCAGCAGAAACAGAAAAGGTAAAACGAAATTATTGATACGCAGACATTTTGTCAAATGGCGTTCCAAAGTCTAGCTCCAACCTTCAAAGAAGTGGCAAGAGAGAATATTACGGGGGGGGGGGGGGGTGAAAGTTAAGAAGAACGAATGTTTCTAATGGTCCCTGAAATAAAAATTATTGCGTTAAAATGTTTGAGCTTGCGTTACTCAAATATTTTCTACTGCACATAAACTTTAAAAAAATGCTCTATTTCTTTTGTCCTGTATTTAAGAAATTCAAAATGCAAAAGATTTCTTAAATATACATGATATTACATGAATTTTTTGGTGGCTTCCGCTATTCATGACTAATAATTGTAAGCATCAATGTTTTGAAAATAATAAAATGGAAAAATAGAGATGTACATCCAAATCGACTTTTTCGCACAATTTCAGATTATTTGCAATTTATTTATTTTTATTGTGAAAGTAATTACCAATTTTCATTCTTTGTGTTTCACACAGTAACTATATGAGTGTTAAAAAAGTTGACCAATATGGTGAGCTTTGAAGGAAATGATTAATGTTTAAACGCGTTAAAATTTCCCCTTTCTTAATTATCACCTTTTCTTAAATCAAAAATATTTTTATTTGATTTACTTTAAACATAAGGATTAATTTTTGTCTAAGTACACAAATATTTGCTACGCAGTCTCCCCATAGGTGAATATAAACTTAGGTATCTTAAATACTTTTAATAGAGATAGGAAGAGCAAGTGCAAGAGCAAATCTTCAAAGTTCACAATGAATCAATTACTACTCTGTCCCAATAATCTTTTAATAGCCCACTGTGTTACTCCAGTGTGACGTTAATTGACTACATACCTACACAATAATCTTTTCGAATTTCATATTTTTTTCACACACACACATTTTCAAACCCTTTACTAATATATTAAGACTTATTTGTTTAAGCTTACTCCATTGATATAATTAAAAAAATCCTTTCAATATTTTTTTCGTGGGGTCAAACTTGCCCCCATGACGTGATAAGTGCATACCATGAACTGTTTTCTTGTTTGTAATGTGATAGTATTGTGAGTGGAACAAGAGCATGGAATTTCATTCATACCTTTTTTTAATCTGAGCAACTTCAGTACCGAAATTCGAAATCCTCTAGGGCCAGGTGGCAGCCCCTACTTCAATTATAGACGTTTTATATTCAGTGGGTTTTACTTACCCCGCGAACGCATTTGCCCCACCTCACCCTCCTTTAACCCTCTGAGGGGTTCACACCATACATATCTGTCCGATAACCTGCATCCTTCCCTGCATGGTTTTTTACCAGTTATGACCCTTCTTGACCAATAGAATCTTTCCTAATTTCCTTATTACGTGTGCTATGGGGATAAAACAATACTACACTACTCGGAAATTTCATGACGCTGAGAGGGTTAATATAATATAATATAATAATGTACCAGAAACACACAACTCAACCAGGTAAATACTCATGTATCCTCTTATAATACTCGCAATAAAATTATTTTCCAGGAAATTTTTTCAGCAAAAATTATATGAAAAATCTACCAATTGTCCAATTTGTCAGACCTATCAATAGTTTACCCCAAGCCTTAATATTTTATACATTTTAGAATTTTTATAACTTTAACGTTTGAAAATTGAGTTTTTGATTTTTTTTCGCTGTAGTTGAGGGTCGATCGTGTTTTTTTTCCTTTCATTTGTCGGTATTGGTCTATATAATTTTTGTTTACTGCTCTTATTGTATAGTTCTTGTAAAATTGCACTGTTTTTTCTCTATCATCTAATTGGTGTGATCGATTCGAGAGTATGAATAAATAAATATGATTCATTTTAATTTCTATATAAACCCCATAGCTATTCATAGAATCAAATCAAATTCAGCCATTCTAATACGAATAAGTTGATTTCAATTATTCTATTGCTAAGAATTAACATCCTGTCGATCGACGACTATCTCAATCGCAATCTACAGAAGTCAATACCAATGCAGCGAGCAATGTATTTTTGGCCCCATCGAAATTAATCACAAGAGACCGACCCTAATGACCACCGAGATCAATCGCACGGACAGCGAACTCCGCCGGAACAAAAGAGACAAATCTTTCCTATTCAACGTCCTGTCCTCACCCTTAACCCAATCCCAACGTATCATTAGACACGTCGAAATTTAAACTCCTTTCTTAATGATGCCTGCACCCTCGCCTTGCGGTGGGAAACTCTTATTCATCTCCGTGTTTATTGCAGGGAACTCGTGTAATGAGACGATGAGTTTGCTCAGGACCACAGTCTCCAGAAAGACTAATTGTGATGGCTCATTTAATTGAGGAGTTTTGAGTGTGTGTTCGGGTTATGGGAGAGAGCGACGGACGAGCTGTTGAAGCCAGTCGGATCACTTAAGGAGGTGGAAGACAAGGAGATGATTGTTCGTCATTCGCAAGTTAAGACATTAGCAAGCATGGAGTGGTAACGTCATGCTAGACAGCGGAGAGTGTTTAGTGGTTTTGTTCGTGTAACGTGAATGCCTTAACCGAGAGTTTAAAATAATTAACTCTTTACCTTCTGCGATATTCAAGGGCGAATCGTCCAAGGAGTGTTGTAACTGCTTATAAACGAGTTTCTTTGAACAGTTACTACTATATCTCAACGAATAAAAATGCAGCTCAAAAGAGAATGAAATATAGAAAACAGGGGCGGATCCAGAAGGATTCTATAGGGAGTCCAGGCTGTTGTGGTTGAAACATATTATAATAGTCCAGACTTTTTAGCGAACTATCATCAAAATCTACCCACTCATTAAAGATGTTAATTTTCATTCCAGTTTCCGTACAAAACAGTCCTCGAGGCACATCTTTAGGTGTATATGGGCTCCACAACCCGAGGTTCACTCGTGATATTTTCTTTTCACATGGAGTTATTGTCGAACACTGGTGTAGCGCTCTCGGTATACCCAAGTGATATTTTTCTGCTTTCATTCCACTACCTCTTTTTCCCTTTCGCGACATTTTATAATTGATGTTGTTTTATGCTTGGCATAACTTGGCCAAATATAGCCCATGCACTATAAAATGCCGAAACAACCAACCAATCGCACCGAAAGAGCAGAACATTTTTTATTATAAACCAAAAAGAAGGAAAAAAAGTAGTTTAAAAAGGTACAAAATGTAGGAATTGTAGATTTTTTTTGTCAAAAGTTACAAAATATCCTTGGCTTGCAAAATCTCTTAATGCTTGGCTCTTATAAATTAAATTAAAATAGTGTTTTAAATGTGTCTTTTAACCTTTTAAGAATCAGTTTTGCGAATAATATTATATATAGCAATCAGATATAATGTAAGCAAATTTTGATTCATGGATTCATTCTTGTAATAATTAATTTTATGAATAATTTTCTAACTAATACTTTAAAAGACTTCGTTATGTATAGAGCGCACTCTCGTATTTTATAAATATTTTCAATTAACTATCTTTATAAAGAAATTTTCTCCTTGCTCTGAGAGGGTCGACAGTACCTGCATTTTCGAAATGGTATGTTAATTTAGAATTCGTCACTTGCAGGGTTACAGAATATACTATTGAATAGCGTATAATTTCAATCAGTTGCTTTTGTCTTCTTTTATTGATTTTTGTTACTATTTTAATGGTGAATCGATCGGTGTTTTTTCGCACTGCGCTTCCAGTCTGAGAGATATAGCCTGCACAGGTTTGATTTCTGCAAATATCCTGGATGTATTTCTCTCTTGTTTCAGTATAATGTTCTTTGTATGTGCGTATGTCCATTTACTGAACGGAAAAACATTGCTTGGTGAGCTTTGCTAGACCCAACCGCTAGTAAAAAAACCCAATGAAATACTATTTTAATGTGTAGATAATTCGAAAACGCCTTAATACTTAATGAAAAAAATTGTTTGAATTGAACTGATATTAAATTAACAAAATGGTGTACAGAGATGGTATTTTAGATAACAAGGGATCAGCTGTCAGTTTGAAACTTCTGGAAAGCACCACTGTTAACAAGGAAAGAAAACGAACAAGGTTAACATATCAACTAGTAAATAAAAATATTGAAACGAAAATCCACATTTCTGAACTGAACAACAAATGAAATTATAAAGGCTTTAATTTCGCCGAACTAGAATACTTGAAATCCTTAATATTCAAATTAAATTCAAATACCGTATCAATCACACACATACTTTAATTTTTTATTTTCTTTATTCTGTTATTATTATGAAACATATTGGTGTAACGTCTATTTGAAAAAAAAAGTTCTTTGCATTTCTTTTCGCTTACTTAAAAAAAAAACGATAGTCCAATAAAACCAGGTGACTCTCAGGGAGTAAGTTATTAAATCTCAGTGCATAATTGCTTTGTCCATGTTTACTGAATTTTAAGTACGGTCAACTCGTGCGCTGACCGTCTCGTTTGCCCTTTCGTATGTAATTTTCAACTCCTGAATTACTTTATTTAGAGTGATTTTTATTATAAAACAATTTCATTTATTTAAAAGTTCATTATTGAAAAATTATTTGAATTAAATAATAAAACTGGTTTTTATGACAATTCTATTCGGGACTCATTATTGAATGCGAACCCATACGATAAATTAAGTATAATGTATTGCACTAAACCTTCCAACACGTAGATAAATAGCTACGAATGATAAAACGGAGAAAAAATAGCTTTTTTTTTCGCACGATGGCATTTTCAATAGGGCGCAATCTCCAGTAACCCATTACATTAGCAACATCGATGGAAAGATATGCCACCGGGAATATTTAGCTGTCATTGTTTTCTCACCTCCACCTTTTTATACCACGTCCCCAATGACTTGCATTGATTAATTACAGTGACTGCTAATTCCTTTGTATTAATGCTCAGCGATAATGATAAAAGCAGCAAATGCAAATACATAATAATCTGTTTCAACAAGGCAGGAAGATGATTAGTCTGGAAATGATAAAAATTATTCTTAGGTGATGTTTCTGATTTAACTCTAAACAGATTCGATCATGAGGTTTTAATTTATATTCAATTTATTTTAATATCATTCTTTGTGGTGTGTAAATGATATTAGGCTTTATGGTGATAAAAAAACGTAAAAATTCAACATGATAAAAATTTGAATGAGTGTGCATGCCAAGCTGTCTCATTTTAAGTTGTCAATAGCCTGTTTTATGTTACCATTGTTATGTTGTTAACTTTAAAGGAAATTTTTCTTTATAACGTCATGTTCGGACAGTATGTATAAGGGCCTTAAATTAACTAATTTCCGCCTGGAATGTTTTAATAACCACTTTTTATGAACTTCCACCAGGTATCATAGAATTTATACTTATTATCATTCAATTTTCCGAACATAAGTTAGATCATTCTATAACATCATTATTCAGTTTTGATTTCTAAAACGATTTGTATATTAAATCAAATTTTGATATATGCTTAATGCATTATCTTTTTTATTAATTGTGTGTACATAATTTTCTAACTAGTATTATAGAAATCTGTTTCTATAGAGCATGCTGCATTTTTTTAAACATTTTCATTGGTTCCATCCAACAACGCTCACTATTTTACTATTCTTCTGAGGGGTTTGTAAAAACGAGCGATTTTCGACGACAAAGGAAAATGCATGATCTCTTAGGTACTCGAAGAAATATTTCGATGCAAATATACACTCTGCCCGCAGTTAAAAACACGGAGGCATCAAGAATATATCAGTTTAGAGCTGACTGACATTAACTGACATTTTTTGGAGACACTGAATGATTATGTTTGCAATGATGAGGAAAACAGTCATATTGTTAGCTGTTTAAAAGATAAATAACACCATCAAGATTTTCATAACTTTTATTTTTGACCTAAAAACTAATATTTAGATATTTAGTCTTTAAGCAGCTAGCTGTACAGTAAACGAAAATGTTTTATCAGTTAATGGGAGGAGAGTTTGTGCTCTAAATCGACATGACATGTACTATCAAATAAATTTATTTGGAGCTTCAATTGAATGGCTCTTAAATAAAAGTGTTTTTTTATTACTTATCCTTCCTTCTTTTACCTTTGAATATCAATAGAATGAAAGGAAACTAAAATCATTGTAATGTTACAACAAAAATCCGAATCAGTTGAAACTAGTTCTAGTTAACGATATCAGCTAAACGTAGATTTATCTGAGCTTGGTTAAACCCCAAAAGAAAACAAATTCCTTTAACTGGATTTTTCAGGTAAAACTATTAGTTCTAACTGGATTCGTTTTGTATTTAACTAAACGAAATGATACTGAAGAACATTACTTTCAAGAAACCTCACGCCATAAATATTTTGCTTTTTTCCCTTTAAAACATTAAGAGTCAGCAATATTTTCAAAATGTAATGTTTATTTTACATGGATTCCAGTTGCAACATTAATTGAACATTGACTTACTTAAGTCAAGGTTCAAGCGATTATGTATATTTTAAACTGGAAAAACCAAGCAACTATTTCAAAAAGCGTTATATTTTGGGCGTATAGGGCGTGGAGATATAAAGTAAGTAAATGAAAATTTTATGTAAATTATTGGTTAATGATTAATTAAAAGTTTGAATGGGAAGGATATATGTATAAGCTATTAAGATTTTATTTAGATATACGGTTTTTACGACTTTTGAGCTAAGTTGGATTTTCAGATCAATATCAACATTTTTCAACTTTAAAAAATTTGCGGGAGGTTTGATTTTTTGGTGGTTCTTTTGTGTAATGGTTTAGATGGTTTGGGGTTTGGCAAAAATTCCAAACTGCGTGGTTCTAAGTGGATTTTTAGATCAAAATTTACAATTTAGAAAGTTGTACAATTAATTGATCGTTGTTAAAAAATTTGTTCAGATGTCCATATAAATTAACTTATTTATTGTTAAAATCAAACTTCCAGAAACTGAATATAAATAGTATAAAAGTGGGTTAACCACAAATATAAATATTTTCTTTTTGAATGCAAGAAACAGAACCATAAGAGTTTAGTATTGGTAGCTTTGAAAAGTAGAAATTTTCTCAACTAACGCTTTCGAATCACTGTATCGTGTGTGAGACTACACGAAATCATCCACATGTTGAATGATGAATTTTAACTTGATTTTTGAATCAGTTGCCTTAGTTCTGCATATTTAAGCATGCGATTTTTCAACTGAGCCGATATCAAAATTTTAATCAAATTCACATTAGAAAAAATGTACTTCAAATAATACACCAATCTCAATTTACTATATTTAACATTTCCTCTAACAGAAATAAATATTGCTTTAAAGAATTTTTTTCATTCAAAATTAAAGTCAAAATATAAACAGGAAAACATTTGTAAAACAAACTCTAAAGCAATGAACAATTTCTTAATTCCTTTATGTTACCGAAACTGCTGTAAAAACATAAATATTATCCTATCAAAGGAAAAAATATTCTGTTCCTTATATTTCTATTAAAGAGCGGCACCGTTTTACTTCGGCTTCCATTGTATTGTAATATCTTCAGTGACCGATAATAATACACGAAAAGAAAAAGGCGAAAGAAGCCGACCGAAAGCGAGAAAAAAGAAGATTGATATCATAGTTCCGATGCTCAATAAATTGTCTAAAGGTCATTTCCATAATTTACGTAAAAAGAACTTATTTCTCAAGCGAATGCTGAAAATAATATGTTTTGCTTCACCTTATATGTTATTAATTTCTCCTTGATTTTGAATATAGGATGGTTTTTAATGCAAGAGCACTATTTTGTTTTGTAATAACTTTTAAATAAAACATTTATAATTTAACTTTTTTGCTTACTCAATTAATGACATTATTTATGGAATATGATATCTGCCAAATAACTTCTGGCCACACGCTGTACGTGCAATTTTTCAACACATTTTTCATACTTTCGAGCACATTTCCAGAGTGATTTGTTCAATTTCTTCCCGAATTTTTAGTTTAAGCTATCGAATCAATGGCGACTTGTTAGCTTAGACTTGTTTATTTAAGTATCCCTATAGAAAAAATAATCCAACCTGTTCAAATCAGGAGAACATGGAGGCCAATCGACAGCGTCAGATTTTGACGTTATTTGTTCAGGAAATGGGTTCTCTTAGAATTTTGCATGGTTCTGTATCACATCTGGCTCCATCACGTTGAAACCACATGAACTGTAAACTTTGTAGATCAATTTCAGGTAAAAATGGCATTTTGCAACATCGTATAATATCGTTCACAATTGACACTAGCTGCAAATTTATAAGCATCCTCGAAAAAATATGGTCCAATAATACCTCTAATCAAATTACCAATTGTCATTAATTGAGTAAACAATATGTAAAAGAAATTGGTAAGTTGTGTCGAAAACACAAATCGTAGTTTTGACGTTAATACTCAGACCTGATGTTGGATTGTGGAATAAATGAAGAAGACACAGGAAGTTTGAACGATTGTTTATGGTGTGAATATTCAACAATTAAATTTACAATTTGAAAGATTGAAGTTCAGTTTGATCTTAATATTGAAGGATAATTTTATTGATTAATGACCTGTGATTGTAGCTTAGTTATTTGGTAGCTTTCGAATGACATCACTTACGCAATCCTTACTCCACGTGATCAAAGTGATATTGGCCCAGTACCGTAGAATTTATCTACCATATATTGCGGACATCTTCCCCGTGCTTAGTGCGCCTGCGCACTCGGTCAGAAGGTCATGTTAGGTACGGACATCCT